>CM024520.1:26883795-27483795 GCA_014182375.1 Eucalyptus virginea
TAGTGCAAGCGATGACTAGCATTGCAAAGCCAAGTAATCCATTCTGTGTCATTTCATTTTGCGGTGACATTCATAATATAAGCGATCCATTCCGACTAAAGAGTGATCCAAAAGAATGTGGTGACTCAAACCACGAACTGACTTGTGAAAGTAATCGCACTATTTTATACTTGAATGGTGGTAGATACTATGTGCTATCTATCAATTATTCCATTAACTAAATCAGATTGGTAGACGATGGGATTCATAAGAGCAATTGCTCGTCTCTCCCTTGTTACCAACGGACACATAACTGGCTCTTCTACACATAGTACGCCGCCACAATCAATAGTGTGGTCATTGTGAACTGCTCAAAGCTAGTTAGTTCTTCATTCTACATCGCTATTAATCCATCATGCATTGTGGGGTCGTATTCTTCCGACACATCATCAAGTTGGAAGTTGTATGCTTTGGCCAATCCAAACGTACCAGATGTTAGGGACTTTTGCACCATTCATAGCTGGACCGAGGTATCAAATTTTTCTGCGAATAATGAGCAGATAATTAGTAGCCTCTACAACTACGAGCTAATCCATAACATCATGGCCAATGGATTTGTTAAAAACGTCCTGACGCCCACCCCTCCTGGCTCGTCCTTCACTTGCGTACATGGTTTCCACGCGCAATTGCGGACATGTCATCAACCAAACTTTCTTTTGCCTCGTTGATTTCGGTAAAATCTTCAGCGGTCAGGTTTGCGGAGTCAAGTACTATTATGACGGTAAGCATTAGTTGACAATGAAACTTTACCGCAATTTTGCATGATTGCGCACTCTTTCACTATCTACTTTCTCCACAAAATTCGGATATGTAAAAAGTATTTCAAATCCAAGAAAATCATGACGAAGTATACATGTTAGTATAGGTTAACATTTGTGTATTTGAAAGATTTCAGGAGCTTTGTGTTACATGTTGAAATCAAATTGTAAAAGTTGCAAAATGGCCAAAAAAAAAAGTGGTAGTGGAAGTCACCACAAACAGACCCATCATCAGCTGCACACATAAGTGAGTCTAGATTATACTTCCTTTCCACTAAACGGTAGAATTCTCGTTGTAAAGAAAGGGCTCATTGTTCGAGCAGCCACATGACTACTTTTTTTGTCGGCATAGAGTTCAGATTTTCTTGTTTTCTTAATTAGTCACTTAACTAATATTCTAAGAAACACTTGTACTAGCAAATTCCTTAAAAAAAAAAAAAAAAATGCATTTACCATTCATGGAGAAACAAAATTATCAATTAAAAATGAAAACAGCATTTTCTCTGTATTTGTTGACTGCTAAGAAAGCAAAAGGAATTTCTTGTATCGTCGATCATTTATGTAAACAAAGATTATTATTCCTTGTGAATTTTGTTTTCCAAACTTCTTTTCCTTCAATTCCTTTTCAAATCATTCATTCCTTCCATAGGTCTCTCAGATGACATGACCATTTGGATAATTGGGGATTTTATGTTTCTACTAGGTAAGCCACAATGATTTGTTCTTAAAATAATTAAAAAAACTTATTCTAACCTATCAGATTTTTTTCAGTGTATTTTTGTGTAGCAAAGTTCGTAATTGGGATGTCATTTGTCAGTATATTTCTAATCTACATCTACAAAAGAAGGCACTTAGCAATGGACAAGAACATCGAAGAATTTATGCAAGCTCACAACAACTTTTTGCCCATAAGGTACTCTTACTCGAACATTAAGAAGATCACCGCAAATTTTAAGCACAAACTGGGAGAAGGGGGATATGTTTCGTGTATAAAGGAACACTCCGAAGCGGCAATGAAGTGGCCATCAAGATTTTGAAGCAATCCAAGGGCCATGGTCTAGATTTTATCAATGAAGTGGCTACAATTGGAAGAATTTACCATGTTAATGTAGTGCACCTCATTGGTTTTTGCTTTGAAGGCTTGAAACAAGCTCTCGTGTATGATCTCATGTCAAATGGATCTTTGGATAAGCAAATTTTCATTGAGGAAGGTGATAAGTTTCTTGATTACAAGAAAATATATGAGATTGCTCTTGGGGTGGCGAGAGGGATTGAATACTTACATTGGGGGTATGACATGCAAATACTACACTTTGATATCAAGCCTCACAATATTCTTTTAGACAAGAATTTCACTCCGAAAGTTTCTGACTTTGGACTCGCGAAACTTTATCCTGCTAATCATAGCATAGTCTCATTAACTGTTGCAAGAGGGACCTTAGGATATATGGCACTTGAATTGTTCTATAGAAACATCGGTAGTGTCTTATAAAGCGGACGTCTATAACTTCGGGATGTTGCTCATGGAAATGGCGGGTAGAAGGAAGAATATAAATGCAAATGTGGAACATTCAAGCCAAATTTATTTTCCATTGTAGTTGTATGACCAAGTCAATGAAGAAATAAGTGTTGAAATAGAAATTGTAGCAGAGGAAAGGATGGTGATGAAGAAGATGATAATAGTTGCACTTTGGTGAATACAATTAAACCCTGACCATTGGCCTTCAATGAACAAAGTTCTAGAAATGCTTGAAGGAGATATTGATGAACTCCAAATGCCTCCAAAACCGCTTATTTATCACGCATCGACTGCATCACATCAAACCATTCGAGCGCATTGCTCTTGCGTTGCGTCCTAAAATGGTCACGTAACCTGTTAGTATCAAATTATAAGTTACCAAGTCCCTCTCAGTGGCGGAGTCGAACAACGCCCTGGCTCGGGTCAAGTCCCGAGCTTTTACGTAAAACGAAATCAGGGCGTTCCAGGAGTACACGTTCCGCTGGGGCATTTTGTCGAACAGCTTGTGGGCTTCTCGCAAGAGGCCATTCTGGGAGTAGAGGCGGATGAGCTGGTTGAACAGGAAAGTGCTGGGGATGAAGTCGGACTTAACTGCTCTCGCCTGGTAGGCTAGACCATCTTTCAAGGACCTCATTTACATGTTTGTGTCAGATGTTACAGCCAAATCCTGGGCTGGCAGAAGTTGGTAATAAAACAGCAGATGTTGAATTTTGCTTTTGCCAGTTTATCATGTCCTTAAAAGACTGTCAATCTCTCCCTCTATTCTCGATTTTGCAATCTTTTAAAATTCTCATTTTTTTTCTCTTAATTTTCACTTCAATATGATTCTTTTCGAAGCTCTAACATTAATCTTCGACCTAGAAAAAGAAAAGTTCTCATTTTAATGCAATATTCTCTATTCATCTCTTTTTTGAATCTTGATGATAATTTCTAATTAAACGTAAGAAACAAGTAAATTTTAGGGTTAATAGAGGTAATCTTTCCTTTGTGATATCTTTGTATAACTTATTCAATTTGAGGGCAATTGGGTTTTTAACACAAATCTGAAGGGAAAATTGCATTTTACAGCCTTAAATGTCATCTGCATGACATGTATAGCTAGAAGCTTGATGGAAGTTGATGACAGGAAAATAATAAATTTTTGATGTGGTAAAATACAATCTTCACAATTTCAGGTTTAATGTATATCATTCCATGGTTCAGAAAGTAAAAAGGAAATTTCAAAAAATAAATCTTGCAAGCAGGTATAGTATGTTGGGTCGTATCAATGAGAGCTCCCATGTATCACAAACACGATACTCATTTCATGCGTTAATGCGATATTTTATGCGATTAGGCTTTTAGCCGTGTCACTCATGCTCTCACCCATATTTTCCGCTAATTTTCTCGTGTTTCACTCTTTCACGAGACTTGCAAGTTCACGCAAACTTTGCTCGGCTAACGACTTGAGTACCTCGCACGCTTACCCAAGAGAAAGATGCTTCCCTAGTCAAGGGATTCGAGAATTTGAAGGATAATTACAAATGTTTAGTAATCATTCAACTATTCCCCAAACTAGTCTAGAAGTTAGTCAAAATGGTTGTTCATTGATAGATATTGACTCTACAAGTGAATGTGCACATCTCTTTTGCTAAGATAGAATGAAATTCTATCTTCTACTCTCTCTAATCTTGTGCCACAGCCAGTGGAGAGTGGCTCTTCAGTTTAGTCTCAATCCAAATTTTCCGCATCCCATTGTTACACATTCAAAGGCTGGGAGGCCAAACCTTAGATATTCTAATATCGCAATTTCATCTATCTCTCCCAAGCCACATGCTGTCCATTTAGCCTTAAAACACATTGATTGGACAGGCACCTTGCTTGAGAAACTCCACAAAACACAGGAATTTATTCCCTATAAACCCTTGATGAATGTTGTTGGATGTAATTGGGTGTACAAAATAAAGTTACATGCAGATGATTCACTTGACCAACTGAAAGCCTGACTTGTTGCAAAAGGCTGTCATCAAGAGGAGGGCATTCACTTCCTAGAAACTTTAAGTCCGGTAATCAAACAAGCCATAATTTGCATTGTCCTATCTGTTTCTACTGTTCAGAATTGAGAAATTTCCCAAGTAGATGTCAAGAACCTTCTTACATGGTGATCTCAATGTTCTTGTCAATATGGAACAATTACCAGGTTTCCGTGATTCATCTTGTCATGACCTTGCCTCCTTAATCCAACATGCGCTATTTTGCCTTAAACAATCTCCCAAGGCATGGTTTGACAAGTTCAACGTCTTCTTTTCAAATATGGATTCTTATGCAACACTGCTAATCCATCATTATTTAGTGTTATCGTGGTCATATTACAATTCTATTACTATATGCGGATGATATAGTTTGTATTGGTGATTCCCCAAAATTATTGAACCATCTTGTGCCTGCACTTGGTCAAGTATTTTCCATGAAAGACCTTGGCGTTCTTCATTTTCTTATGATTTGTTTTCGATCAATTTTCATGTAGATCAAGTTGTTATATTTTATTTTTAACTTTCACCATAATTATAGGTGGTGATATCTCTATTTGCACTATAGAACATATCAATGAAAAGTATGCTTTAGCGACTCAATTTTTTGTTTTCTTTAATAAGTCCAATTTTATGTTCAATTTATCATAAATCATTTTATACAAAAAGTATAGTTGCTGTTTTAAGCATTCTTAGTAAGTGGACCCAAAAAAAAAAAAAAAGTGTCACGGAGGACCCACTAAATTTGTTTGACCATTTTTACTTGAATGCAATATACTAGGATTATAAGTAAATCTGGACAATTTACACAAAGTAAAGGCTATATTCAGTCTAGTGCAATGAATATTGTACATCTGACTTCCAGTTGCACTAGTATAATCTAATTGTACTAAAGGTCGCCCAATATTTTTCATCAATTGAATTGATTCATCATATGATACATTTGACTCTTTATTCTCAAATGTTCATATTTTTGAATATTTTTCTTCACATGGTAGCCTTGACTTAAAGCATAACCCCCACTATGTTTGATCATTTTGATACCTAAAATTGTATCCATATATATAGTTTTTAACTTCATTTATGCCACGCATATTTGTACCAACAATCAACATATCATCTACATATAAGTATATTATAAATTCATACTCTTAGGTACGCCTTGAATAAATGCACTTATTAGCATTGTTTTGCTTAAATCCATATTATAATACCATTGAATCTATTTTCTCATGCCATTGTTTCAATGTTTGTTTTTGTCTGTGTTCACGTTGCCATTCTCAACAAATTGCACATTACTTGTAACTTCTTTTACATAATTAACCTCATGATCCTTCCTCAATTAGAATGTGTTTTTATCAAAATATCAACAGTTAGGTTGTCAATCGTGTGGGAAAGTTTCTTTCAATAATCATTTTAAGTTGAATGCAATTTTAAAATAATTGCCATAAGACTTCAAGAAACCCAGAAAAACAGAGCTGTAGCCTTCCCTCACCATTGTAGCCGTTCGCCGAAGCCGGAGCTGCCATTGCGCAGCCGTCGCACCCCCGTGTGCTCGCTGACACGTCGCACGTTGCCGCTGTCCTAACCACGCCAGCTCGCCCAACTTGTGCATCCAGGAGGTCCTTAGACTAGCTCAGGCCGTCGTCCAGGCCTCCTCCGCCACCAGGAAGCGCCACCACCGCTCGCCTGGACTCGTGACTAGCCCTGTTGCCCTCCTTCGCCTCAACTGAGCCATCGGTCTAGTTTTTCTCAGCCTAGAATAGATCTAAACCGAGTGGGTCTCTAGCCCACTGTCAGGCCCGTTTTCAAGGCGTTTCCGACTCCGTTTGGCGAGCTCGCTTTGGAGTTTCTTGCTCCTTGCCGTGTCCTCATCGTTTTGATTTGAGCGGATAATTAATCAAGTGAGTTTAACTCACTAATCCTCGCTTAGTAAGTTAATGACGTTTATGGGTTGATTAGTTTAGACTAAATATGGATTAGGTGGATAGTTAGAATAGATTAGCAATTTAATTAACTGTTATTACATGTTAGGAGGTTAGTTCGATGCAATTAGCAAGTAGATGAGCTCTAGTATTTATTTAGACAGGTTCGGGATTTTTTTGAACCCGTCTCAGCTTTTAATTAGGCTTTACGGGCTTAAATTGCTATTTATTGCATTTAATAATTAATTTTTGTAATTATTTAATTAATTATTTATTGTCTAGAAATTAGACCGTAATAGCCGGTGACTAGAATTTTATGCTGATTGCAATGGTGTGATCTGTTTAATTAATTGAGTCCTAATTTGTGCTGATTGTGTGTGATTTGTGAATTTGGGAATTTATTCCTAATTTTTTTTTTCAATATTTAATTAGAAAATTACTGGCCATCGGTTTACAGCGCCAAAAATGGTTTTATTGATTATATAATTGATGGGAATTTTGAAAGTAAAAATATCATAATTTTGGCTGAGGTCGACCATGTACCCATACATGATTATTTTTATCGGGTACTTTTAACCCGGGGAAAATAAGCCAAGATGTTTTGTTAATTGAGGAATCTAATCGTGAAGTGCAATGTTGTTGATTGTGGGTGAAGAATCGTGAGATTTTGTGAGTTAGATCAAGAATACTGCCAAGTATGGCCGTGCCCACTGGGCTGTAATTTACCACCAAACTTGGGATCAATTGTGCCCACTGGTCCATAATTTACCACTGAGCTTGGAATCGGTTGGGCCCATTGGGTCGTAATTTACTGCCGAAGATTTAGTAAGCCGTGCCCACTAGGCCATAATCCACCACCGAAGATTTAGTAGGCCATGCCCGCTGAGCCGTAATTCAGAGTTGGGTTTGGGTAATTGAGATGACCGCGTGATGGTCCTATTGTCTTGGAATCAACTAGGTCGATTGATCAATGATTCGATCTGAATTTAATGATTTGAATTGATTGATGTGATTTAATGTATTCAAGATTGTATTGACCTGCAGGAAGAGACTGAGGCCAAGGTAAGTCCTCTAACTCGTGATTGTGCTTAGGCAGCCCTTGGGGCGTATTTTCTTTCTAGTCGGGTCTTAGGGGGTTGAACTTGTTGAGACGTTGTCTCACCTTGTTGTGGGATAACATTTTCAGGCCCTTAGATGGTAGCTCCTCCTGAGAATTTTGGACAACTGAAGGAAGTCACAGAACAAAAGTGTTTCATTCCGTTTCATGGGGACCCTAGGGGATGGGAGTACGAACTTGTACGGTCTATGGTTTGGGTCGCTGTGGGATTATCCCATTGGGTGCCCTATCGATACAGATCATGGTATCGTCAAGACCGTAATGGTTAGAGAGAGGGCCCCATACCGGAATCTGAGATACATCTATATGTGATGGAGGTTGCTTTTGGAAAATGCACCGCAAATCCTCTAGATGGTTCAGTCGTAGACGCGATCGACCCGGAAATTGAAGATCCAGGATCTCTTATGTATTCCACTGTAGGCTCCGGTTGGAGTGTGGAGGGAGATGATGAGGAGGATGAGGAGCTGTAGTTTGTGAAAACCCCCTTGTTTTGTAGACTTTGAGAATGGAGTGACTTGTATTGTATATATATGACTCGGGTTGTTATATGTATATATATATATATATAAGTGTGGTTGTTGTTTTCAGTTCAAAAATTTATGGCTCTACTTTTCTATCCCATCTTGTTGCTGTATGGCGATTTAATAATCGTTTCCGCATGCGCATTAAAATGAATAGGTCGGCGATGCGTCTTGGGACATCGCTATTATATCAACCAAGTAGGGATGGGCACGTGCTCGGAGGATCGGGATGTGACACTTGATGCACAATGCCAATTTTCTTCACAAATTGCAAAAAAACACTAATGAAAAGTATTCTTCTCCCCAATCATTTTTCAAATCTTTGATTTTCAACTATAGCCTCATATATCTTGAACACATCTAAAGCTTTTGATTTCATAAGATAAACATGAGTATATCTAGAGTAATAAAAAATAATGTAATAACAGAACAATTTCCATCTTTAAATCTTTCTACCTTTGAGAATAATTTCTTAGTCATATTTGCTTTTGAACATATTTCGCATTCCTTTTTATCCAAATTATGACACAATATCATACCACTTTTTTCTTTTTTTCTTTTTTCACATATTTCAACGTAGTTAAGCAACATGAGATTCTATTTTGCCACAAGGAAGATGACTTAACCATATAAATAGAAACAAAAGTCTCAATAATATTTATTTATCAAGATTCCGAGAACTCAATGCAACAACTATCTCCATCTTTATTAAAATAATAATACCTTAAGATTGTTGAGAAAATTTGATTACTAATGAAGATAGAGCAATAGTTGATAGTGCTTTGATGTTTTGATGTGTGATGATGATCACTATCCTTAAGGTTTTATTTGCCTATACTATTGTTGCCGTGGGTTTAGAACAAATAGACCTCTAGGATATACATCAAAGCTGCAAATAACGAGTTCAATAATTACTCAATTTCTCCATTGGAATTTCACCTTGAATGTCTTTTCAAAGTTGCGTGTGAAAAGAGAAGAAGGGAGAGTTACAAAAAAGTTATTTGAACAGTTGTGATGAACAATATATGATTTAGTGCTATGTACAGTTTTAGGGCTCCATTTGTTTCTCAAAAAATGAATGATTCGAAAAACATTTTCCTAAAAACGATCAATCATATTGCTTATAAATATGAATAAAAGAAAAATATTTTCATTGTTAACGAAATTACAAATAAAAATGTTTTTTATTAGCTAATTATTTCAAGTGATATAAATTAATTTTTTAAAGAAAATATTTTTTAAAATATTTATTTTTCGTAAAATAAATGCATCTTAAGACGAATGATTATGTGTCAATAGGAAGTGATTGATAGGGAAGAAGAGAGATGGACTTGTTTGTGGAAGGGGTCAAGATCGACCCAAAAATTACGTCGAGAGAGTTGACGAAAAGTCAAATGGGAAAAATCATCTCTAATTCTTTTTATGGGTGTAGATGATCTGGATGCACTGCATCTTTGCGTAGGCCGGCTGTGTACACGCCCCCCTATGAAAGCGCAAGTAATACAGAAATATCATCTCTAATTTTCTATGGGTGTAATTTCCTAGATGCACTGCATATTTGCGTTGGCCAGCTGGGCACTCGCCCCCTTTGAGGACGCTGGACTTCTTTAATTTGTCGAATTGCGTGCATTTGTTAGGTTGACTGACTTGTGCTTTTTGCGCGGCGCAAGGCGACTCCAAAGTCGAGGATCATACCAACCACTCCCGTTCTTTTTAAATTGTGCCTTATCCGCACACAAAAAGCAATTCTTCACTGATTTCTCTTTGCCCAAAGACAAACAGAGACATGAATGATGCTCTTAGCTCTACGATTACCTATCAAGTTTTGCTACTCATTCTCGTTCTAGTGCAAGCAATGACTAGCATTGCCAAGCTGAGTAATCGATTATGTGTCGCTTCATCTTGCGGTGACATTCATAATATAAGCGATCCATTACGACTGAAAAGCGATCCGAAAGGATGTGGTGACTCGAAGCACGAGCTGGCTTGTGAAGGTAATCGCACTATTCTATACTTGAGTGGTGGAAGGTACCATGTGTTGTCTATCAATTATTCCATTAACCAAATCAGATTGGTCGATGACGGGATTCATAAGGGCAATTGCTCGTCTCTCCCCCGTCACCAGCCGACACGTGACGATTACGATTGGCTCTTCAACAAACAGGGCTTGGTCGTACAGGACCTCACCCCATTTGCTAGTGTGGCCATTGTGAACTGCTCAAAGCTGGTTAGTTCTTCATTCTACATCGCTATTAATCCATCATGCACTGTGGGGTGGTATTCTTCCAACACATCATCGAGTTGGAAGTTATATGCTTTGGCCAGTCCAAAAGCATCACATGTTAGGGACTTTTGCACCATTCGCAGCTGGACCAGGGTATCAGATTATCCTTGGAATAATGAGCAACTAAATAGTAGCCTCCACAACTACAAGCAAATCCATAACATCATGGCCAGTGGATTTCTTCTCGACTTTAAAGACGAGAGTTCCTGCACTAATATATTCGATTTCCGTGACTACGTCGAGGATCAGCGTTGCAGATTCACCACCCACAGACTTTTATTTCTGCTCTTTGATTTCCCTAGCATATTTGGAAAACAGGTTTGCAGCTTGAAGTTCTCTTATGGCGGTAAGCATCGATTGACAATGAAACTTTACCGCAATTTTGCATGATTATGCACACTCTTTCACTTGCTACTTTCTCCTCAAAATTCAAATATGTAAAAATTATTTCAAATCCAAGAAAATCATGACGAAGTATACATGTTAGTATAGGGCAACATCTGTGTATTTGAAAGATTTCAGGATCTATGTGTTACATATTGTAATCAAAATGTAGGAGTTGCAAAATTGGCAAAAAAGAAGTGATATTAGAAGTCACCATAACACGTAAATGAGTCTAGATTATACTTCCTTTCCACTGGACGATAGTAGTCCCGTTGTAAAAAAAAGATGGTCATTGTTCAAGCAGCCACATGACTAGTTTTTTGTCGGCATAGAGTTCAGATTTTCTTGTTTACTTAATTAGTCACTTAACTAACATTCTAAGAAACACTTGTACTAGCTAATTCCTCAAAAAAATTACATTTACCTATTCATGGAGAAACAAAATTATCAATTAAAAATGAAAATCACATTTTCTTTGTATTTGTTGACTGCTAAAAAAGCAAAAGAAATTTCTCATATTGTCGATAATTTATGTGAAACAAAGCTTATTATTTCTTGCGAGTGCACGCATCCCACTTCTCATATTCTTTTAGACAAAACTCAACTTGCACAAAGTAGTTAGCTACTGCCCTATTTCCTCGTGAGTTTTGTTTTCCAGACTTCTTTTCATTCAATTCCTTTTCAAATCATTCTTTCCTTTCACAGGTCTCCTAGGTTATATTACCGTTGGGATAACTGAGGATTTTACATGTCTACTAGGTAAGCCACAATGATTTGTTCTTAAAATAATTAAGAAAACCTTATTCTAACCTGTCAGAATTATTTTCAGCGTATTTTTGTGGAGCAAAGTTTGTAATTGGGATGCCATTTTTTGGGATATTTCTAATCTACATCTACAAAAGAAGGCACTTAGCAATGGACAAGAACATCGAAGAATTTTTGCAGGCTCATAACAACTTTTTGCCCATAAGGTACTCTTACTCAAATATTAAAAAGATCACTGCAAATTTTAAGCACAAATTGGGAGAAGGGGGATATGGTTCCGTGTACAAAGGAACACTCCAAAGTGGCAATGAAGTGGCCATCAAGATTTTGAAGCAGTCTAAGGACCAAGGCCAAGATTTTATCAATGAAGTGGTTATTATTGGAAGAATTTACCATGTTAATGTAGTGCAACTCATTGGTTTTTGCTTTGAAGGCTCGAAACAAGCTCTCGTGTATGATCTCATGTCGAATGGATCCTTGGATAAGCAAATTTTCATTGAGGAAGGTGATAAGTTTCTCGATTACAAGAAAATATATGAGATTACTCTTGGGGTGGCAAGAGGGATTGAATACTTACATCGGGGGTGTGACATGCAAATACTACACTTTGATATCAAGCCTCACAATATTCTTTTAGACAAGAATTTCACTCCGAAAGTTTCTGACTTTGGACTTGCGAAACTTTATCCTGCTAATCATAGCATAGACTCATTGACTGCTGCAAGAGGGACGTTAGGATATATGGCACCAGAGTTGTTCTACAGAAACATTGGTAAGGTATCTTATAAGGCAGATGTCTATAGTTTCGGGATGTTGCTCATGGAAATGGCAGGTAGAAGGAAGAATGTAAATGCAAATGCAGAACACTCAAGCCAAATTTATTTTCCACTATGGGTGTATGACCAAGTCAGTGAAGAAAATAGTGTTGAAATAGAAATTGTGGCAGAGGAAAGGAAGGTGATAAAGAAGATGATAATAGTTGCACTTTGGTGTATACAATTAAACCCTGACCATCGACCTTCAATGAGCAAAGTCTTGGAAATGCTTGAAGGAGATATTGATAAACTCCAAATGCCTCCAAAACCACTTATTTATCCACCTGATGTGCTAGTTAACAATGATGAAGCTGAGATGGAGCGGGAAACATTTTCAACTTCATCAAGTACACCGATAATTTATACTAGCTTTCCTTTGGGAGATACCAATGATGTTTAGAGTTCCATGCATAGTTGGATTGGAAATGTTTTGTGTGTATTTGTTATATGTTCCACAATCTAGGATCATGTTAGGAGGGACTCGAGATAGTTTAGCTCGACAAAGGGTACTTTTGAGATTCTCTTCTTCTAGCTTTTAGGTTGATGTTGTGTGATTGTATTTCATATGGTTTTATTCTCTTGCATCCTCCTTCGAAAAGATAAACACATTGGTAAGAAGGCGAGGACAAAAATGATGGGTGAAGGTAATGGACATTGAAAATTTTTCTCCTTTGGTTCTGTTTCGGATAGGAGCGCCTTGGAGTTCACGAACTCTTTGGAGAATGATCTGGTCTTGATTCCTACCGAGCCATCTCCGTGGATTTGCTCTTTCTGGATGGTTCGATTTGAACTTTCAATCCTTAAGGAAAGGTGCAGAATCAGTGGCTTGTTATTCTTTCGGCTTTCTTTGCTTCAGTAGAAGCTGCTACGTCTGCATTTTGGGTTGTTTCCTCATTTTCCTCAGCTTCTACAAACCAATGAGAATCTTCAAATTGGCCATGGTTACCGTTCTGCCAAGTGCCAACCGAATTTTTTTTTCCCTTTTTCCTGTACTTAGTTTTGTTGTCCTTAGATTACGCTCCTTGACGATATGATACATGACAAATGCATACTAAATAAAAAAAATCACTAAAATAATTTTTTACTTGGTAAATAAAAAGTCGCCTTTTAAGTGCATTGCCAAGCTTCTTCTTCTTTTTTTTTTTTTTCAATGAAGCTACTAATCAAATGTAAGAATCTAACCGACTGAGCATGATCTGTTCACTGGCACAATTGATGTATATTGTGACAAAGTACCTAACTCGAGATTAGTAAGAGATTGAGAGCCTCATCACTTCAAATGTCACTTCATCGTTCTAGTTAGAACATTAGAATAGCCACAGAATTCAGAAGCAGATAAAGACGTAAGGAGATCTTTGCAGGCATCTGAATCCGCAGGCTGGGGGTAAGTGTGCCGTAGCAACCAAAACATCACACTGCATGAAACATACAGATTCCTCCAAGGCCCCAATTCTTGAATAAATGGTAAGGAATTTGTTTCTGCCGGAAGAAGAAATTGAAATGAGTAGAGAAATGACTGAGGATATTTATTAAAACCATAAAATGTTTCACACACAATCTTGGCTTGGAAGGATTCATCTACTAATGAAACTGATGCAGTGCCAGAAACTGAACACTTCTGTCAGTATGTCAACTCTACTTGTGGAGTAAATATTTTACACCTCCAATGTATCAAATGGAAGCCTAAAAACAAAACAAGTTGACCAACGATGAGCGGTCTTGAGTCCAATTCTGCACCGGTCCATTGATGATCATCATTATCTTGAAGATAGCAGCAGCTTACACTGGTCCATTATAAACAACTTTTGCAGCTGAGTACGGACCTAGCATCATCTGCCAAGGAAGTTTAGGCACAATCATTTATGGCCTCATTACATATTAGTTCACATCCATTTCCTAAAGATAATAGGAATCCAGCATCATGCTTAAACTAACGAAAGTTTTTCCAATTTATTCTGTTTGTGTCTTGGTAGCAAAATATAGCGCAAAATGCAGCTCTACAATATTCTCAGCACATTCATTAGCTTGTACCTATTGAGAGAAGGTATCATGTTCAGAAACAGCCTCTACAAGTTGCACGATCGCTTTCCTTGATGAGTTGCACAGGTTTCCATTACACCAATTTGTTGCTTATCTACTCTACTGAAATTATTGAAATTAACAGAACAGAAGAAGTAGAATCAAACCAAATTGATAGAATATCCAAGAATGCATAAATTTCCTGCCGTCTTTATTGAAAGAATATTCATACCTGCAACTCCAATTAAATCAAACGTCAAAGGTATGTTCGAATCTGCCTCGACAGTGGCTTTTGCAGCTGCAATACCGACTGAGATGGCTTGTATAATGTTCAAACCTTCACATATCGATGCAAGTGTAGCACCCACCAAGCAATCGCCAGCCCCAGTAAGCTACTTAACAGATGCAGGAAGGCCAGGAAGATGCAAAGCAAAGAGACGAGAGGTTCCCTCGATATGTTTGGCATCATGAAACTTTTGTGAAGGGCAATAAGATGAGATCAATTTGTGGAGTTCTGAACTTATGCCAAGGCATTGGGGTTTCTCCACAACAGCTCTTGTCAATATAGACCCCTCTTTAGAGCATAGAAATACTCCACGAGCGCCTATGGTTACGACTACAATTTTTATGCCCCTCTCAAGCAAAGGAATTATTGTGGGTTTTAGCATATTGATGTGAGATTCTGCAGGACAATTCTTTTCGCTCTTATACCTTTCACTCAAACCATGTAACTTCCCAGGAGATAGAGCATCTGCCATTGCAAAGAGCTCATCTTCATTGGGAGATACGTAAGTTACCTGCGAAGAGCCTACTCTGTGTCAATAGCAGATCTTCAAGATGAAGCTTTCAGAATCTAGGAACCGCTTAATGCCACTCTCAAACTATGCCCATGTGAGCTGAATTTCGTTTCTCCTAACGTCATATTGTTTTCATAGCTGAAAGGGATGCCAAAACCAAGAAGTCAACTATGTAAACCAGTAACATTTTATTTCATGCCTGATTGATATTAACTCGATGCGGTCAATTTTTTCTAAAAGTGAGATCTTGTCAAAGTTTAACAATATCGCAAACATGAATCAATTGCATATGATGTACGGTTTATAATTTCCTAGTTGATTTAACAAAAGATTATGTGGGTATCACTCTTAAATGTATTCACTATGGAAAAGTTTCCTTCAACTCATCTAGACTGCAAATTAATATCCTAGTGGAAGCATCACATCACCAGCCATCCTGACTCCTGGAAATGTAATCAGCAGGCTATGAATTGGACATGCATTATTAACGAATGTCTATGCAAAGCCACTAAATTTTGTTTCGATATGCTACATGCAGAATTCTCCAACCTAAACCACAACTTTCACCAATTTTCTCCATATCCATCCAAATGGTAAGCAATTCTATGAAATATGTTGAAAACGACTGCTATCATTTTCCAGCATTCATAACTAATGGTCTGCGTTAATCAATTTGAAGCACTAAACTTTTCTCATCATAGCAATTCCCATTTTGCTCTCTTTCGGTATGGTGCTAAGGATGATGGTAATCAATTACTCCATTGGCAATCGAGTCAGAAATTTGAGATTGAGATCTCATGAATCCCATAAAATGTATTATTGAACTTATCCGATTGTTTATCAACTTCAGACTTATATAAGTTTACTCAGCACGTAGAAAACAGCACAAAAGAAAGTAAATGCACATCACAAGGCAAAGCACTCACATACTTCACAATAGAAGCAATTTTTTTGGATTTGGCAACTGATACCGGTTCAAACCACAGAGGAACGTTATCTCCTGCAGCCACTGCAAACAAAATTCAAATAAAAACCAAGTAAGTGAATTCTGAAGAGCTTTCTATTGACTCAGAGTAGATCATATAAGCAAGTCAGATGAAAAATCAAAGCAGGTTGAATCTTTAGAATTACATCAACAAGAAGCTTCAAGAGCACGATCGTTGAGGTTAGCATCAACCATCACTACTGGAGCAGAAGAGATCTCATATCTAAATTGTTGAATCCACTCAGCAGTGAGAAATTTCTCCTAAAGGTCAACCACGAGTGCCTTTATTGGTCTTAGAAAGAACACAAGTATGCCTGCTCAACCTGATATGTTTTAGCAAAATTAACTTACAATTGACTCAAAGCTTGCAACACCAGCAGCTACCTCACCATTTGGATCGAGTATGCAGCAGACCACAGCAGTTGTAATATCTTGGGTTTGAAGGATACCTGCCTTGGAATTGCTGAGTTTAAGAACGAGAAGCACATTCGCAAACAGCACATGCATCTCTATAACTTATTTGAAGCCAAAAAAACAGGAGAGTAGCTAGTTCATTGTTATAGCGAAGTAAAAGAGAACGCTTAGAACAATAAATTTGACTAGTGTACTTACCTGCCTGTAAAGGTAAATATAGCAAAATTTCTTCACTATTATCTATTTAGCAGATTTTACTAGGCATGTCAGACTAGCAGTTAAACTGAGCATGTTAACCTTCAATAGGACGCCCAGTAGATCTCCCATGCTCCAACAAGTGATTCCCTGATACATAGGGCACAGGATAATGTTAGCAAAATCGTGGGAAGACACATAAACCTCAACAAGAAAACCAATAAATAAAGAAACGACAGAGAATTTGCCCGCCTTGGCAAGTGGCCTACAACCATATGAAGGATGAACAGACATTCACTACATCAAGGTGGAGCAAATAAAAAGAAAAACATTCTCAAATGTTAGTACCTTTAATATATATAGTTTACTCGCAAATTCTCAATCTGAAAAGTGACGACAACATTTGGCAAAATCCTAGGCTGCCCATGACAAAATTTCTGAAACAGAAATCAATTTCTTAATTTCTATTCCCTGGACAAGTTTCTGAGCAAAGAAACCCATTTGATAATGACTCAAAATTTCTATTTCTGAAACAAAAATTTATTTGATAACAGAACAAAATTTCTAATTCTAGAATAGAAATTGATTAGATAACAACATAGGAAATCCTCAAATACAAAATAATAGTCGAAATAATACTAATACATTACAAAAGTTGAAAATACAATTTCATGGAATTTCCGGCATATTATTATCCCTTGCCATTTTATTAGCAATTGTTTTCCTAAGCGTATTTATTTGGTTTCCCTCCTTGGTCAATGTATTGTTTGCAAGCTCATCTTGCATAGGTTCAGACAAGTACTGCGAAAGCATGAATATGGGTGCCATCAATGGCGCCTATACAGCCTTGTCATTTGATCAAAAACTAGTATTATACAAGATTATCAACAAACTAAAATTAATGATGTAAAGGAATATATGAGAATTCTACCTTAAAGTAATGTTTATGGTTAGGAACCAATCGGGGGAAGGTTGGTTTATTTTGATTCTCGAATTGAATCAGTCCAGTTGCTCATCCCTAATTTCTTTATTATTGCTCAATGAACCTTTAATGGCCCTTGCATAGCAAAGAGAGAGATTCTCTTGAATCTCTTGCCTTCGAATTAAAATTCAAGATTGTGTAACAATCTAATTATTTTGTTTTGCAAGAATTTTGAATCCGTAAAAAATAAGGTTAAATTTCTAGGCACGTTTTTTATTCATCTATTACATAAGAACTTTTCTTCAATTGGCCATGCGCATGCCTTTTCTAGGAGGAAAGAGCCCCATTGTTTTTAAGTAAGCATTTAAGAACTTTGGTCGTTTTTGAAAATTGGGGACCCATTCAATTGCCTTTCATCCTAAAGAGGAGTTACAAAAAAAAATTGAAAAAAAAATCCAAAAAAAAAAAAAAAAACACGAGCAAAATAAGAAAAAGAAAATTAGCAATAATTTGTGAAGTTGTGGTTATGAGTGAATTAAGTTAGCAAGAAAGCACAAGATTCTTTTATATGGTTTGATTTCAGTTTCTGATTTTTATTTCAGAAACTGAGAAGTTAAAAATTTTAGCTTATGATTTCTTCAATTTCTCTATTTCTGGAATAGAAATCTATTTCAGAAATAGAGAAATCAAATTGCGTTACCGAACGGATTTATGTTCCAAACCTGTTCCGGGGAACAGAGAAACAGAGAAATCGAGAAACATAAATTTTGTCATGCGCGCCCCTAATGGCCAATTCTAATTACTCGCAGACCTCCAGAAAGATCTCAACTTGGGGTGTCCTCAAAATTTATTGATCCTGATTAGAATCAGGCTGGCATACCCAAGAATTCCAGTTACAATAAACAGATGAGTGTTTAAAAAAAAACTATTTTTTCTCATAAATATTATTAGGCTTGACCATATATACGTTGTGAATCTAAAGGAAACTCTCTCAAATTACAACAGAAGCAGATAGGATGGACATAGACATAGTCAAGGCTCAAAACAAAATTACGCACTTTGACTGAGAAAAGATGGTAGGTTCTTTACTTTTATCACGTTTTTAAATAAAGATGGAGCTAAAGGATTTATCTAGTATTTTTCTCCATGTCCCATGGCTTAAGACAAGAAGGAAATTGAACAAGACCAATATTAGATAACCTTTATGCTGAAACTTTACAAAACATTATGTCCTAGGTCGCCATGCATCGAGTTCGTATGCCAAAATAATTAATTGAGCCAAAATGGTGCCTCGGAAAGTCTTGCTGAAACAGAAAGTGCGTAGGCTAATTCAGATGTGCTATACTATTTTTTTTTTTTTTTGGGGGTCAAAAGATGTGCTATAGTTACCAATATCTTCACCATGGGGTCAATGGTTGGATCTCCATCTTTTCATCTATGAAAAATTTCATGCTCAGATCAGCTGCACTTCCTCATTCTCCTTGAAGGCTGCCTGTCATCCTCATCTTGTGGAGGGGTATGGCACTTTTTGCACTGGCAATCTAGATCCCAGCAGCAATGAGCTGTATGAGGATCCTTGAAGTACAGGGTTGTCCTTTAGAGTCGAAAGACTCTATTCCAAGTCTTTCTCCTTCACCTTCATCTTCTTGTATGCATGGCTGCATCATCAAGATTGTAGGAAAAATTGAAGAAGAGCCTTCTTTCTTTTCTCTTGAGTGATCAAATTTGATGACCCCACTGCCATACTTTTTCTTGATGAATTTTGACTTTGAAGACTGTATACGCTGAACATTTTGACGAAGTTTTTGTAGTTAGTCAATCAGGTAGTAGGGAGGACTTTGAGTAACTCAGAACGAGGAATCTATCTTAGAATATGATGCACAAAGTCATCTACTTATTGTCCAAAGAGATTGAAAGGGCATCTTCTGGTCCTAGCAAAGTTAAGTCTATTTGTACACCATCTATTTTTTTTTTTTTTTTAGGGGGGGGGGGGGGAGGGGAGGGCACATGTACACCATCTAGTTGCCACAGTCAAATCTGGACTCCGGGGATATCCAGTGATTTGTAATTGAACCTTCAAGACAAAAAGCAATTTAGGATCTAAAAGAGCTATATTAAAGTTTGGGAATAGTGTTACAAACACAAATCTAGCATTGAGAGTTGTCTTGACTACGCCAATGCAAGCATGTTGATAGTCGAGGAATTAGTATCAAGTAGTGCCATGCGGACCACAACTTGCAATCCTTTACAACCAAGGAAGGAAAAAGCAAGGCGTATAGCACCAAAGTGAAGCTGCTATAGCCTCGTTGGAGCCACTTGCGCAGGAACTCAGGAGAGATTTAAAGGTTCACAAAGTGTCCATGTATAGTAGCTAGAAATGGATGTTGATCAAAGCAGGTTGACCAAACGTATTCTCTTGACATCCTTTGGAGTACAGTGAATAAGCTTTCTTATAGAATTTATTGGTGAAAAAGAAGCAAGTTTAACTCAAGCAAAATATGGAATCACAAGAGGGAAAGATATTATAGATCTTATTCTCATTGAGGTAAGATATCTCATTAAAATAGTTGTCCTTGGAGGCGTTGGATTAAAGAGGTAGGGATCACGAGTAATAAAGCATCTACACATTTAGTAGTACTGCTTTCTGAGGATCCTCAGTCATGATGGGATAATTCTTCCTCTTAGTAACGACACATTATCAGGCCTGGGGTTATAAGCTCAGTCTGATTTTCTTATGAAGATGGCTATGATATCATGAGGGGTTAATGGTATCAACAAATGACTATTTGAGGTAGAAATATTATCCCACTACACAGCCCTTCCCTTGGCCTCTCAAAGGGACTGTTTCTTTTTTTGTCTCCAGATGCCATCCATCTATATTATAAGGCTGGTAGAACACAGAAACATTTGGAATTATAGGATCCATAGAGCGGCAAGTGGAGAGCAAACTCGTGAAACCATATTTCAACTTATCGGACTAATCGTGCAACTCTAAACTTTTAAGGACATCAGCCTTCAAGAATGAGAATAGTGTTTTAGAAATCCATAACAATGTGTATATAGGCCATAAGTTTACAAACTCCAAATCTCATTCAACTGCTTAGAGAAGGTAGCCTTATATAAGCAAGGTTGAGGACAATACAAACTTTTGTTACTAAAATAATACTAATACACTGCCATCGAAAAATTGCTCTTACAGGACAATAATTCACACTTTTAGGAAAGAGATGTCAGATAAAGCAAACAAAACACTTTGGCCTATACTAATGGCCGAGAATACTATATTTTGGGCTAGTGGGCAAAACACTGGAGCTGCACAGTATCCATATTCAATTGTGGCAACTCTCCGCTAGCAAAATGGTGCACAGAGTTCAAAATCACACCATAAACTTAACTTTACCAAGAGCAGAGAATGCCCTTTTGATCTCTGTACACAACAGCTAGATGACTTTGTGCATCATGTTCCAAGATAGATTCATTGTTCAAAGTTAGTCAAACTCCTTCCAGATACCTGGGTGACTAGTTACAAAAAGATCTATAGAAACTTTAGCCTATAGAGTCTTTAGAGTAAGAATTCACCAAGAAAAAGCACCTTAGTGTGGTCACCAAAATTGATCACTCAAGAGAAAATGAGAAAAACTCTTATTCCATCCTTCCTACAATCTTGATGATGCAGCCTCACATACTAGAAGAAGAAGGTGAAGGAGAAAGACTTAAAATATAGCCTATCAACTATCAAGTACAACTCCTTGTATACTTCAATGATCCTCATATAGGCCATTGTTTTTGGGATCTGGATTGCCAGCGTGAGAATTGCCAGCCCTCTAGAAGATGAGGATGAAAGGCCTTCCAAGAGAAAGAAGTGCAGCTCATCTGAGCATGGAATTTTTCATAGAGGGAAAGACAGAGATACGACCATTGGACCCCTTGGAGAATATAGTTGTAAGTACCCACATCCAGTATCTTGCTTTGCCACCTACCATAACGCATATCCAAAACCTTCTCCGCCACCACCATCCAAGCAGAAATTCACTCCTCCAAAGACAAAACCACCTACTTGTAAACCAGTTTCTCCCATCCACAAACGTATCCTTAAATGGGTAAAAGTTGACACAAGACTGTGCGTCCTATTATATATCTTCACAATCCTAATGTTTCTGCAATTCAAACTTTCTCATTCTATATGACTAGTCGGGTCTATCCTCCATTCCTGCGTTATCTTTATATGATGCTCTCCTATTATTTTTGGCTAGGTTGTCCATGTTATTGAAAGAGATGAGCGTCAACCCATATTACAGAGACTAGCACTTGTTAGATTACTCCAGCAACTTCAATATTTCCCCAAATGGACCAAATTAGAGCACTCCCATCTCTCTTTCAACTGAACTCCAGACTAAGAGCACAAAAAATTGATGCCCGATTTGGCATTTTTTAGCAGCCAGCATCAACAAATTTCATTCTTAAACTCGCATTACAAGCAAGGTAAACATCCCACAAAAGCCTTTATTTAAAACAGAATAAGAATGATTGACCAAACAGATGAGCGAGGAAAAATAAATTTACTTTGCCAAAGGTTGTGGTTCCGGGAGCAGGAGAAGAGCAAGGTAGGGCGTGAATGTCCAACACCATATTACCGATTACCACAGCTTCTCTACCATCTCGAAGGCTTAATTGCTCTGCTCTCACTACAGTCTTCATCATCAAAACCAGAAAAAAAAAAAAAATTCACGATATCAACTAAGCGCCAACCACCTCGAACATTTTCCGCAAACGAAACTGATGGTTTTATGTTATGGGCCTAAGTTGGCCCGTCCGCCCATGTTGGGCCTAAAAGCCTGGCCCATAGGATTAGGGCACATGGATGGAGGGATACGATGAAGGGGTACGTTTCTATTTTAGAAGGGACGTATATAAGGGAGGAAAGAGAGGGAGGACGCACCTTTTGGCATTTTTAACGTACGGGATCGGTTTTCCCTTCAAAAGAAAAACAAAAGCAAAAGGCGACGCTCTCTTCCCTTCAAGGCCAATCAACGTCATCGGATCGAACGAGATCGGTTTTCTCTTCCTCTTATCGGCGTTGGTGTTTAATCTGTGGCTAACAAGGTACGCTTGATTCCGTGGTGTGCTTTAGGATTGGTGATACGTGTTTTTCTCGGGCTCGTCTTCCGCATTCGTTTTAGGGGTTCGATTTAGTGTCGAATCCGTTTTGGGAATCCGATTATTCCCAACATTGGTATCAGAGCCCTAGTTCATGTTTTCCCGACCCCTTTCATGTTTTTTGATTGAATTTTCGTGAAAATAATCGGCCGACACGGATCGGGGCGAAAAATCCCGACACCCGAGCACTGTTCGTCTACTTTTTCGAGTTTCTGTAAGTCGAAATCGATTTTTGATGGCATAGGGTGAAAGAGCTCGTCGAGACGAGTCTGGCGATGGGTGAACGCCGCCGGGAGACGCCGGACGTGCTCACACGCGTGGCCAGAAGCCGCTGCGCGTGGGCGCGACGCGCCGGTCGGCGAACCGGCATGTGCGCGGCGCTGCCGGTCGGTGAACCAGCACGCGTCGGTCGGTGAACCGACGCGTGATGACGTCATCATGACGTCACCCAACGGTTAGTAACCGCTGGGATGACGTCATCGATGACGTCATCGCCGACGACAATTGGCCGGCCGGTCACCGGCCGGCGAATCGACCCGACCTGAGACGCGATCCGACTCGTTGCTCGCGCGTGTGAGGCACGTGCCAGGTCGGTTCGTCCGACCCGGTCCGACCGGCCGGACCGGCCAGCCCGACTGGCCCGTCCGGTCCGACCGGCCCGACCGGCCAGCCCGACCGGCGATCGTTGACCGGCCCGTTGGCGACCGTTGACCGTTGACTTTGACCGTTGACCGAAAAAAAGAAAAAAAAAGAAAAAAAAGAATGTGTTTCTTTTTTCCAATTAAGTCTATGTAGATTATATGTGATCCCTTATTTGTTCTGCATTTGTTGCAGGAACAATGCCTCCCCTTAGGTTGCGCACACCTATTCGCGCAATTACCGATGAACAAAAGGAAAGGCATTCTAAGCTGATAGTTGAGCTGATTGATCATTGATGGGAGAGTGGTGACTTAATTGATCACGTTCTTGAAGTCAACGGGAAAATTTAAAAGGTCATATGGAATGGTCGTCCCTTGCCACAGTCTGAGATGGTGCGATTTTTCATAAACACCCTTCCACCTGAATGACAAGGAGTGTTGAATCGCATATGGGATGTCAATAGAGCCGCTTCATATAGGAAAATTGTGATGGATTTTATAGATGATTATTACTGCATTGTTACAAGGGAAAAGATCAAGAAATTGAACAAAAAAAGGATCTTTCCCAGTTCGTGTATTGGCTTGGTGTTAGATGTAGAGGTTGGTCTTTGTTAAAGTGTGCTTTGTGAACGTCTTATGTAATGTTTACTACCTGATTGTTGTTGATGTAGCAACTGATATGTTAGTTGTATTATGTGAAAGCATTATTATTCTATTGGATGTCAAATATTATTTGCTTTCTGTTATTGTTGGTTGCTGTGGGTAGTTCATAGAAGTTTTTGTAGCTTCATAGAATTTATTTTGCATAAAACAATTATATTAATGATAGTTTTAAGTTAGGATTTTTGAAAGATGATTGGAAACATAGTGACCTTTTGATTCTGAAACCTTACTTGAAATTGTTCATTAATATGATGGGTCTGTGCAAAATGGATGCATAAATGATAGGCATTAATAATCCGTGCATATATGTCTGATATGTTCAGATCAATGGGTTCAGCCACAAAGAGCATAGTTGCTGAGCTGAACAAATGTGAGAAGCTCAATGGTGACAACTATGAAATATGGCACATGAAAATCCAATATGTGCTGGAAGAGTAAGAGGCACTAGAAGCTCTTAACCTGACCATGGTAGAACCTGAAGAAGGAAACACTGCACAGCACAAGAGAGATAAGGAAGCATTTGCTGCATGGAAAAGAAAGAACTCTCTTGCTCGCATTACGTTGCTGAGCAGCATGGAAAATGACGTCATGCAAGAGTTTAGGCGTTTTGAGAATGCCAAGGAAATGTGGGAAGCATTGGCAGCGAGATTTGGTCATACTTCGGTGACTAGACTGAGGCAGCTCACTATTAGATTTGACTCTTAGAAGAAGCCTCATGATCAGACCATGAAGCAACATCTTAGAAAGATGTCAAACATGATTAATGAGCTGAAAGATGCTGGCCATGTCCTGACAGATGAGCAGTAAGTGCAAGCAGTGATTCGTTCCTTGTCTCAGAGTTAGGAGCATACGAAGGTGCACCTGACCCATAATGAAAATATCAAAACCTTTGAGGATGCAATGCGTCATCTTGAGCTGGAAGAGGACCGCCTCTTGGCGGCTAAGGCGGAAGCTAAAATTTATCATGCTGGTTCTAGCTCACATGGAGCTTTGAGCTCCAAGCGCAAACGTCCTAACTGGTTTGATAAAGGGAAAGGCAAGGAAGCAGGTCCTTCATGGAAGAAACCTAAGCTTAACCAACATGAAAGATGAAAGCGTCATCGGATGAAGAAACTTACAAGGGTGAAGTGTTACAATTGTGACAAGAAGGGTCACTATGCTCGCGACTGTCGTGAGCCAAAGAAGGTATACACCCCTTGTACTTTTCAGAACTTTGCTTTTGTGTCGAGTTCTGTATTCTTGACTGAGTCTAATCCTTTATGGACTGTAGATTCAGGAGCGACATACTATATAGCGAAGGATAGAGGATCCTTCGTGGAATTCCGATGAGTACCAACTGGAACTAAGTATTTATGTGGAAACAACTTTAAAATGAATTGGCACTTGCCAATTGAACATGCAACTTTGTTCCTACATGATATATTGTATGCTCTGGAGATTCGTTGAAATTTAGTGTAACTGGAATTAAGTGGATTTATGTGGGAAACAACTCCAGAGCTGAAGTAAAAGGAATTGGCACTTGCCAACTGAACATGCGTGGTGGACGCACTTTGTTCCTACATGATGTATTGTATGCTCCGGAGATTCGTTGAAATTTAGTGTCTGTTTTAGTGTTGGTTAAACTAGGTTTTAATATGAACTTCCATAATAGAGGTGTGGATTTGTTTTTGGATACAAATTACTATGGTTGTGGTTATTTTCTGGATGGTTTCATTGTATTAGATATTGACTATGTTAATGCAAATGTTTGTTATTCCCTTCTCACGTCTCCTAATTCATATGATAATGATGTGAATTTGTGGCATGCTAGACTTGGTCATATTGGCCAACAACTTATGAACAGACTAGTCAAAGAGGGCTTGTTGGGCAACATTGAAAAAGTCGATTTGCCCATATATGAACATTGCCTAGTAGGGAAAATGACAAGGAAACCATTTGGAAAAGGTAAAAGAGCTGAATTTCCTCTGCATTTAATCCATTCTGATGTCTGTGGTCCAATGAATGTGAGAGGAAGGCATGGAGCTATTTATTTCATCACTTTTATAGATGATTATAATCGATTCGGATATGTCTATTTGATTTCTCATAAATCTGAAGCATTAAGTTGTTTCAAAAGGTTTATGAACTTGGTAGAAAATCAATTAGACAAGAAAATAAAAGCATTGAGATCTGATCGAGGTCGAGAATATTTATCGATGAGTTCAGAAAATTATGTGATGAAAAAGGAATAGAAAGACAGTTGTCTATTCCATATACTCCTCAACAAAATGGTGTTGCGGAAAGAAGAAACGGAACCCTACTTTTGGAAATGGTTAGGTCCATGATGGCGCATGCTAACTTACCTATCACTTTTTGGAGTGATGCGTTGTTAACTCGCTGCCTATATACTTAACAGTGCCTTCCAAATCGTTACTTTCATTCCATATGAGTTATGGACAGGTAGAAAACCGGACTTAAGTTTTCTTAAGCCATGGGGTTGTGTTGCCTATACTCATGAGTCCTCTCACAAGTTTGGGAAATTGGGTCCCAGAGGAAAGAAGAGTATTTTCATAAGATACTCTGAACACTCGAAAGGGTATGTGTTCATAAGTGAGCAGGAAAGTGGGAGTATAACTGAATTTGAATCACGGGATGTCACATTCTTAGAGGATGAATTTCCTAAAAAGGGCGAAATAGGGGAAGATTACTCCCTATTTGAAACCTTGGATCAAGATAATGATATTAGTGGAGTTCGTCCAAGTGGGAGTAATATGAGAAGTGATGAATTGAATTCAACTCATTCTCAATTACAACCACATGATGAGATGACATCATCATTATCTAATCCTAGTGGGAGCATAATGGGGAATGATGTGCAAAATGTACAGTCTCCCATAAGGCGAACAAGTCGCCAAAGTATTCCCCGTCGACGTTTTGACATTGAAGGGGAAACTTTTATGATTGCTCCACAAGATAAGGATGAGCCAAGAAATATTAATGAGGCTCTAAATTGCCCTAATAAGGAAAAATGGATTCATGCAATGGAAGAGGAAATGGAGTCAATGAAGTCAAACCAAGTTTGGGAACTGATTGATCTTCCAAAAGGACGCAAAGATATTGGGAACAAGCGGGTTCTCAAAATAAAGCGAAAAGCTGATGGTTCGATAGAAAGGCATAAGGCTCGCCTTGTGGCGAAGGGGTATAATTAAGATGAAGGAATTGATTATGAAAAAACATTTTCTCCTGTAGTGAGATTTACCTCGATTCGCAGTATTCTGGCAATAGTGGCTAGTATGGATCTTGAGTTACATCAAATGGATGTAAAGACTGCTTTTCTCAATGGAGAATTAGAGGAAGAATATATATATGGAACAACCTGCTGGTTTCATTAAAGAAGGCCAAGAAGAAAAGGTATGTCGACTTTTGAGGTCGATATACGGTCTTAAGCAGTCATCGAGACAATGGTATATACGCTTTCATAATGCCATAATGGCATATGACTTTACAATGATAGATGATGATCATTGTGTATATATCAAAATATCCAAAGATCAATTTGTGATCATATCATTATATGTTGATGATATACTAATTGCCGGAAGTAATATGGAGTTTGTTAAGACCGTTAAAAGTTGGTTGTCTTCCAACTTTGAGATGAAGGATATGGGTGAGGCTGTATACATTTTTGGAGTTAAGATTTCAAGAGATCGTTCGAAGAGATCGTTATCTCTTTCGCAAGAAACATATATAAATAAGGTTCTTAAATGATTTCGTATGCAAGATTGTAAACCCATAGACACTCCTATTGCAAAAGGTGAAGGATTGAGCCATAGACTGTGTCCAAGGACTCCACAAGAAAAGGAACAAATGAAATTTGTTCCTTATGCTAGTGCTATTGGGAGCTTGATGTACGCTATGATGTGCACAAGACCTGACATATGTTTTGCAGTTGGAATGGTGAGTAGATACCAATCCAATCCAGGTCCAGCACATTGGAAGGCCGTTAAGAGAATACTGAGGTATCTGAAGGGAACTGCTGATTACAAGTTGAATTGCCAAGGAAAGGATCTGCGACTTGAAGGCTATTTAGATGCTGATTGGGGAGGAGATTTAGATGAAAGAAAATTTACCTTTGGATTTGCTTTCTTACTGAACAATGGCGCCATATCATGGAGTAGTAAGAAGCAAACGTGTGTAGCCTTGTCAACGATGGAAGCTGAGTTCATGGCATTATCAGCAGCGGTACAAGAAGGAGTTTGGCTTAAGAGATTTTTGGATCATTTATGTGTTATTGAGAAAGCTGCAAATCGATTATTGGTTAACTGTGATAGCCAAGCAGCTATAGCGTACACCAAAGATCCAAAATATCATGGCAAGACCAAACATATAGATACCAAGTATAACTTTGTCAAAGATATGGTTGCACGAAAGGATGTGAACTTACAGTACATATCTACGCATAGAATGGTAGCAGATCCTATAACAAAGCCAATACCTAGAGATGTGTTTTGTGGTCATGTAAAATCTCTAGGATTGCTTAGAGTCTGATGTACTGGATTGTAATTTCCCTGAGTTGTTCACATTTATGAACTTTTGTTTTTCATTGTTAATGCCTATAAATCTTTGTTTGATTTTTATGCATCTTAATGCTCAGTGCATTACTTTAAGTTGAGAAAGTATGTCAGACAGATATAAGATTAGCCCACTCACACGGGTAATCGCCTCTATTTACTGTGTGATAAATAGAGATGAGACTGTTTTTAAGCTTATTATCTAGGTGATAATTGAGAGAGCTCAAGCTTAAAATATATATGTCACCTTAACTAAGTGTTAAGATGAGGACATAATACTTACTATGTCCGAAAGTAAAATACCCCACATATTTTACTTTATCTGTCTAAGATGCCAGATGTGAGTTCTGATGAATTTTGTGAATGAGTAGATACGTGAACTCAAGTTAGACATTGGGTATGTCTGAACTATCATCTGTACGGTATTGAAGGTGTAGACATACGCTCCATGGGAAAGGAGTTAATACCGTAATACGTATTTCATACTACGTATGCATGAGACGACCAATAAGAGTGGCAAAAGTTTGATCTCAACTTTTATGCCGTGTGAGACTCTTGAGGAAAAGAGTTCCTCAATTTTAGTGCCCTCATGACTTTTACTTATTTTCAAGATTTCTATTTAGTGTTTGCTATCTTAGGATGTTGCCAATGGTCATGAGTTGATTCGATCTAATGGGACATTTTTAGAAAAGCAAGCTAAACTGAAATTGAGAGTTTTGAAGGAAAGAGGAAGATCGAATTTGGAGAATCACATTGTAGTTTTGTATTCACTGGTCGACCAATTATGACTGTCTTTGGGATAATCATAATTGTGAATACAATATATATCATTGTTTAAAAAAGATCAAGAGAGATATAAATGTGATCGATCGATCTAGGGTACTGCATACTAAATCTACTCAGAGTGTGATGCCCATTATGAGCTGCTATATATTCCTAACAGATGTATAGCAACGAGCTCTCAAAGTATGCTGGTCGCACGGATTATTCACTGGTATGAATGTTGAAGAGAGGTAAAGAGAATCCTGTTCGGCCCACCATGTGCGAGTGGGAGATGATGGTTTTATGTGATGGGCCTAAGTTGGCCCGTCCGCCCTTGTTGGGCCTAAAAGCCCGGCCCACAGGATTATGGCACATGGATGGAGGGATACGATGAATGTGTACGTTTCTATTTTAGATGGGACGTATATAAGGGATGAAAGAGAGGGAGGACGCACCTTTTGGCATTTTTAACGTACGTACATTCCTCTCCCTCTCTCCCTCCAAAAGAAAAACAAAAGCAAAAGGTGACGCTCTCTTCCCTTCAAGGCCAATCAACGTCATTGGATCGAACATGATCGGTTTTCTCTTCCTCTTATCGGCGTTGGTGTTTAATCTGTGGCTAACAAGGTACGCTCGATTCCGTGGTGTGCTTTAGGATTGGTGATACGTGTTTTTCCCGGGCTCGTCTTCCGTATTCGTTTTAGGGGTTCGATTTAGTGTCGAATCCGTTTTTGGGAATCCGTCAAACCCAATAGAAACAAAAGCAGACACCCGCGGGGAGGGAGGAAGAGAGAGAGAGAGAGAGAGAAAGAGAGAGAGCATACTGACTAGTTGAAGAAGGGAGCTCGCATCAGAAGCTTGTGGTGAAAGATGATGATACAGAGACTGAATCCTCCTCTGAGATCTGCTCTCCACAGCCATCTCTCCCTCGCTCCGTTGCTTAGCACCCGGTACTCACTGTATCTCTGGCTCGTTTTATGGGAAGAAAGAGACAGAGACAGAGAGACAGAGGCAGAGGGCGTGGGTGACCTTTGACTTTAAAAATGAGGCAGTTTTTATTATTAATAACTAAAAATTGTAATAAAAATCATATACATTCAAAAGTATATAATTAGATAGAATAGTAAAATTGAACTTATTTTCTTGTATACAACCTAAGAATGTGGTAAGGTAAATAAAGGCAGAACAAAGTTATAATCAACCTATGCAAATGACCATGGCCTAGAATAGCTTGCACGTAAGTAATGGAATTTAATTGGTGAACTCCTGTTCATAGATTGAAAATTCTCCGACTCCCCAACCAATAGTGGTTATCCTTTTTTTAGGATGCTAATTACTCGAACATGAGAGTCAAGAGAATGTATTTCTTTTTGTCTCCATGTTCTCTGAAAAACATAAATGATGCATCACTTTTTTGTAATACTTGTTTAGGTGAATTCGTCTGTTGAAAATGGTGAATGCAATATTCTTTTTACTTAAGAATAAAGTGGAAAAGAGAATTCACATATATTTATGTATGAATAATACTGATGATACAAGAGCTTATTTATAAAACTGTTTTAGACAAATATCTAAAGTAATGAAATATTACAATATCAAATAAAATTAATTAGAATCAATAAGGGAAGATTAATATCTCTAACATCTCTCTCAAACTCAAGATGATGTAGAAGAGGTTAATTGGAATTTCAATAAAAGATTTTTAAAAAGCCCAGGTAGATGCAACTGATACAATTTGTGACCCAAACTATTATTTGATATGGGCTCGCAAGTGAAGCTCCAAGTAGGATTTTTGCAGCTTCACAGGTGAAGGGCACATGTGGGCACTTCGAAGACTTGAAAATGAGAGCTACTTGATGTGCACCAACATAACCTTTCCTTTTGATAAGATATAGGATGCTAAATTCTAATTTCGGAATATACAAGATGTAAAGCATAATTACCTAGAAAATGTAAGAGGTAATCTCTCTGGGAAAAATAAAATGAGGTACAATACAACAACATTTTTTATCTCTAACATAGTTTAGTTAATACAAAGGGAAAATCGGCCGTCAAGATTTTATGATGGCAAGTATCCGATAGCCAAAGGGATTATCATGATATCTAGGTTATTGTCATATAGTAAATATGGAAGTATCATAATATCTGTCTCACCAAATAATCTGCATTGCAAATCTCTGTACAAATATAACATTGAACGGGTTGGATGTTAATGGGTTGACTCTAAGCTTAACTTTCTGGTATTTTCTCAAGAATAGAAAATACTGACCTAGCATGAGCATTCTAGGTAACATTGCCCAAGATTTAGCTTCCTCCACACACAATCTATATGATTGCAATCAAGTTTATCCTTGAATCTAAAGATCTATAAAAGTCATATGAGAGGGTGCTTCATCTTCATAAAACTCAACAAGCTCTCCCCAAGCTCCTCTCTCTCTCTCTCTCTCTCTCTCTCTCTCTCATTTCTAGCTATGTAGGAATCAAGACATGCGTGCGAGAGTGAGAGAAAAAGAGACTTGAGTAGGAATTAAGGTGATGAAAATGGCCACTCTCACACTAGTGTACTTGAATTACTATTTATAAGTTATCATTTTAGTAAACTTTTGGGTAATGCTTAATGGGTAAAGGTCTTTAGATGATAATTGGATGAGATGGCTTGGTAAGTGACATACATATCACTTTTTAGGGACCAATAAATGGTTAGCCGTTCCGATAGTGATCTTTTCACTAACGAGGTAATTTTAAGATGGTGTCTTGTCAAGTGCTACCTACTCCAAAAAATAGAAAAAAGGTGCTATCATGTTTTGATGGGTGTTCTCGTTGGATTGTGCACTTAATTGGTTGGCATAAATGAAAAACTTGTTAGGAGTGAATTGGTAAGTTAAACCCACCTCTATCAATCAAAAGACAAAATTAACTCAAATCTCAATCAACATACTTCTACAATAATATTGAATGATACATAATCACAACTTTCTTAGTTTTGATATAGGAGTGTATAAATCACCTGACAAGGCTAAACAACGCTCTATCATGAGTTGGCTGGTTTGTTTGACCTTTTATAGGACAATTTCGCTGGAGAGCAATAAGGTAGACTCATGTTCATATATATATTATGGGTCATAAATATATTGAAAATCCTAATACTTATCATGAAATACAATTAAATCATAAAACTTTTAAAAAGTGTAACAAAATTCTAAAATTTGTGACTAAAATACAATTGAGCCCTAAAATTTTCAAAAAATGTCAAGTCTTAAAATTTGTCATGAACGTGTAATTGAGTCTTAAAAATTTTTAAAAAGTGCAATCAATGGAATGATTTGATTGAACCAATTTGACAAGTTTTAGGATTTAATATCTGCATCAGGAATTTACATATTATACATAAAGGGTTTTGGGTAAAAAAATTCAAGAGTGAAAGGGATATTGCATCCAAAAAAATGATATCATCTTTGCGAGAGGGGTGTGCGAAGAAAATAACACCCGAAGAAGATGAGTACTTCAGAATGTTTATTTCTCTGAATGTATGACTTCAATTTGGTTTGAAGAAATGAGCTCAGAATATTCACAAACCATGAAAAGTACAGGTTACTCTTCTCTGATACTCAAGAAAATATATCAGACATACGCCATCGGCACGGAGTTTGGAGAGTGTTGCCACGTCGACCACGGTAAATATTTGTTCTCATCCCCGATCACCAGAAGCTCCAAAGAGTAATGACTCCAACGAATTCAAAAAATTGGACTTGCTTAGGCGGGCACCTTAGGAGGAATTCACCATGGACGTCCAGAAAAAAACTGCCTTATTCTACTGATGACATGGAGCCTCACATGCTGAAACCGTGATGAAAGAAGACGTCCAGAATGAGACAGCTTGATATGACCCGACATGGTCTGGCAATCCATACCTGCATTCTTCATAAGCATATCCAAATAGCCACTAATAAGACCATTGTACACATCATTACCCCCTTGAGACGACGCACCTTTATACCTTTATTCAGCTACAAGCTCGTCCTAGACAGTGACTTCTTGAATATCTTTGCCATCATGTATGCAGGAAGTCCTTGGAGATTATGGTGGCTTGCTTGGCAAACCGTGGACAGTCCAGCAAAGTTCCAGCTGCAGGCTATCAGTCTTCTTCGACAAAATGGATCTTCTTTCCTGGTTCTTCCATTGTCAGATGGTTCTGAAGAAGGTGCTCCAACCTGGCAGTCAGAATATAACCAAACATAAAGTGTCCATATAAGTAGCAACAAACAAGTTTCCTATCACATTTCTGCAAATAAATATTTTTTCTCTCCTCTTTCATGGCATCTGAGAAGTTTTTCTACATCAATAATATGATACAATATACAGAGTGAAGGTAAATGTCTTTTTTTTCAGAGTGAGAAATCCAATCACTGATCATAAATTTTCTAAATTTTTTTATTTTAATAAACAGCATACTGGTTTGTGCTTGAAGACAAAAAATCAATAATTTAGTAGGATTAGTTTATTGTGTCGTAACCTGCAGCAACTACCTTTTCATTATACTCGGTTGATTTATCAGGAAAATAGAAGATAATGAACCCACTTGATTAATTATGTTTGAGAGATTTAAAGGTGGCAATGATAAAAGTCTTTCAACAAATTGAACTATATATATGCAGCTCTTGAGCAAGCTAATCTTGTTGTAGTTTGACATCAGCTTCTCCAGAAACTCTCCTTTGATGCCACATCAGATTTTTAGAGAGACTAATACTATTTATGGAGAGATAGAGAGGCATGGCATATGGCGGATCAATAACTAATATGAAGAGTTCGAGTGTTACAAAATAAGGAAAGACTGTGTTTGCAAAAGTTGGGCGTTCATGCATCAGACATGACAAGCGTAATTGATGAAGAGAATATCAATGCTCAGAAAACATATGAATAAGATTAAAATGGCTTTCTTCCAAACCAAATCCTGGAACTATATGCATGTCTTCATCCTCTGTAGTGATCTTCAGCTCATCCTATTTGAAATAAAATTCCACTAATTGAGCAAAACCTCTGTTAGCCTGACGGCTTTGACATGAACAAGTTTTGCCAATGCTTCATCTGGGGGCAATTCTTATCCATCACAGTCGTTTTTTTTTTCTCCACCATCCAGTGTGTGGTACACCAACAAGTGCAATTCATTCTTCAAAATATATATCTTTGACCATCGACCCTTGAAACATGATTGAATTAGTGTTGAGAGTGAGTATTGTCTGCAAGAATGTTTGCGGCTGATAAGCAAAACTGCAGGCCTATCATTGTCCTCTTCTAATATGTTTCTGCTATTTTCTTTCATATACAATATATGATTGTAAATTGAAAAGCAGTTCATGCATTTTTTTCCCAACAGATATTCATTTCAATGCAGCAAAGTAAAATTTTACCATCTATTTTCTTTGAATGTACTTGCTCTTATAATATCATGAAAACCTTTTCCAGTGATATTATTTGTTTTGCTTTCTTATAACTTACGGGGATTAAAAAGTTTATGTCCATTCGCTCATCTCCTCTTCAGAAATAATCTATTGAATGTATATATGCCGCTTTCTTATTACACACTCATCCTAACAAAATTTAATGCATAGTGCAGCCATAGAAACCCATACAATGCATGGGCTACCAGCCAGTTTTAATAGTATTTAGATGAGGGGAACAGCCCCCACCATTCTACAGTTGAATTCATTGCTGTGTATTAATCTGAATAATGAACACCTATTATCTAGTAAAGAGAAATATCAATGGCATCATGATGCAGAGAGGGACAACGTCTAATTCAAATTAAATCTAGTCTGTGTTTCCGTACCTCATCCTCTTTTAAATATTTATGCTCTTGAAAGCAGCCATAGATCTTCCTGTACGAAGCATTTGAATTCATCTGTCCCCTTATGTTGATGTTAAAGTTGTAACCTTTCCAACACTTGAATTGGGTAGTGCATGTAAATCTGCAGATAGGAACTCCAAAATTGAAAAGATAACCTCTGCTTTTGAATGTGATGTATCGCCAGAGGTAAATGCATGAATTCCATTTTCAAGATAGACCCAACTGCAGCCAGCAAGCTTCTTGGTTTCCTTCCCTCTCATTTTCTCTCTTATCTTGCGCATCTCCGCCCAATTTTCCTCAGCTGCAAATACATTTGCCAGCTGCACTTACTGAGATCCATTATCTTCCTCAATAACCAATAGCTGCTCTGCTGCTTCTCTTGCAAGACTGAGGTTCCTATATATCTTACAGGCATTCAAAAAAGCCCCCAAAATCACAGGATCCAAATTCCCGGGAATTTTCTTCATGATATCCATTGCCTTTTCTAGTTGATTTGCCCTTCCATATAGATCAATCATACAGGCATAGTGATCCGTTTCAGGCACTATTTTGTAATCTTCTACCATGGACTAGAAATACTTTTCCCCCATTTCAACTAGCCCACTATGATGGCAAGCAGATAGAAGCACAATAAAGGTGACCTCATCAGGTTTCAATCCTCTCTCCAACATTTCTTTATACAGCTTCATAGCTTGATCTTCGTGCCTGTGATTTGCATAACCGGAAAAAATGATATTGTAGAGAATCAAGTCTCTTTCTGTGAGTTTTTGAAATATCTTTCCTGCATATTCAGTACTGCCAGACTTAAAGTACATGTCAATCGTGGCACTAATCAGCTTCTCCTCCATTTCCATCCCTTTTCTCAGTGAGTAAGCATGAATTTGTTTTCCAGGATCCAGGGCTGCCTGCAATGCACAGGCACCTAGCAAGCAGATGTTATGGGTGCATCAAAAGAAATGTTTGCATTCCCTCCATATTCATTCATTAGTTCAAATACAGCTTCACATTGCTGTGCTTTGACGTAACCAGTAAACAAAGCTGTCCACACGATAGAATTCTTTTCATTCAGAGAATCAAAAAGTCTCCGTGCTTCTTACATGTTACCTTGAGATGAATGACCCATGATCATCGAAGTTGTCGAAAAGGAGTTCTCGCACTCAATCGTCACATAAACTATGTCCGCATGTTTCATATTTCCACACTTGCAGTAAACATCCACTAAGGCACTCTTAACAAACAGATTTGATATCAACCCGTATCTCAAAACCCAAGCATGAATCTCCTTTCCAAGCTTTGAATTCCGCATGCTGGAGCAAGCATTCAGAACACTAGCAAACGGGTCTAAAGCCATTTCCATCTTACCTTCCCTACAACAAGCTGCCATCATCGTATTCTTGGAAACCAAATCGACTTCCACTTTTGATTCACAGAACACTCTGTACGCTTCTCCGAAACTCCCACATTTAGAGTACATGTCAATCAAGGAGCTCATGACATACCCATCCGTATCATTCCCCGTCCTCACCATATAAGCATGCAACTGTGTCCCATAACACTCCACACGTAACTTCGCCACCAAGTTTAGCATTGCCGACAAAGTAAACTCATCGAACTTAAGACGATCACGAATCGACTGCATCTCGTCAAACCATTCGAGCGCATCGCTCTCGCGTCCTTCAACGGTCACGTAACCGGTCAGCATCGAATTATAAGTTACCAAGTCCCTGTCAGTGGCGGAGTCGAACAACGCCCTGGCTCGGGTCAAGTCCCGAGCTTTCACGTAAGCCGAAATCAGGGCGTTCGAGGAGTACACGTTCCGGTGGGGCATCTCGCAAGAGGCCATTCTGGGAGTAGAGGCGGATGAGCTGGTTGAACAGGAAAGTGCTGGGGACGAAGCCGGACTTAACTGCTCTAGCCTGGTAGGCTAGACCATCTTTCAAGGACCTCATTTACATGTTTGTGTCAGATGTTACATGGGAAAGGACGAGAAGAAGGAACCCATCTCTGCTCAAACGACCCTCGATACTTCCAGCTTCTAAGACAATAACAAAAGACTCAGGTTCGTGACAGAGAACAGATTTCGTGACAGAAAACAGATTTCGGTGAGAGAGAGAGGAATCAGTGAATCAGTGTCAGTGTCAGCAGCCAAATCCTGGGCTGGCAGAAGTTGGTAATAAAACAGCAGATGTTGAATTTTGCTTTTGCCGGTTTATCATGTCCTTAAAAGACTGTCAATCTCTCCTTCTATTCTTAATTTTGCAACCGTTTAAAATTCTCATTTTTTTCCTCTTAATTTTCACTTCAAAATGATTCTTTTCGAAGCTCTCACATTATTCTTCGACCTAGAAAAAGAAAAGTTCTCATTTTAATGCAGTATTATTTATTCATTTCTTTTTTGAATCTTTATGATAATTTCTAATTAAACGTAATAAACAAGTAAATTTCAGGGTTAATAGAGGTAATCTTTCCTTTATGATATCTTTTTTAACTAATTCAATTTGAGGGCAATCGGGTATTTAACACAAATTTGAAGGGAAAATTGCGTTTTACAGCCTTAAATGTCATGTGCATGACATGAATAGCTAGAAACTTAATGGAAGTTGATGACCGGAAAATAATAAGTTTTTGATGGGGTAAAATACAATCTTCACAATTTTAGGTTTAATGTGCATCATTCCATGATTTGGAAAATTGAAAGGAAATTTCAAAAAATAAATCTTGCAAGTAGATATAGTATGTTGGGGTCTTTTCAACGAGTGCTCACACGTGTCACAAACACAACATTCATTTTGTGCGTTAATGCGTTATTTTATGCGATTAGGCTTTTAGCCGTGTCACTCATGCTCTCGCCCATATTTCCTACCCCTTTTCTCGTGTTTCACTCTTTCACTAGACCTCCAAGTCCACGCAAACCTTGCGTGGCTAAAGACTTGAGTACCTCACACGCTCAAACAAGAGAAAGATGCTTCCCTTGTCAAGAAATTCGAGGATTTGAAGGATAATTACAAATATTTAGTAATCATTCAACTATACCCAAAACTAGTCCAGAAGTTAGTCAAAATGGTTGTTCACTAACAAATATTGATTCTGCAAGCAAAAGTGCAAATCTCTTTGCTGAGATAAAAAACGAGATTCATCTAATCATGTGCCACAATCAGTGAAAAGCGGCTCTTTAGTTCAGTCTCAATCTGAAGTTTCCACATCCCATTGTTACATGTTCAAAGGTCGAGATATTGAAGCCAAACCCTAGATATGCTAATATCGCAATTTCATCTCTCTCCCGAGCCATGTGCTGTCCATTTAGCCTTAAAAGACATTGATTGGACAGCCACCATGCTTTGAGGAACTCCACAAAACATGGGAATTTGTTCCTTGTCAACCCTTGATGAATGTTGATGGATGTAATTAGGTTTACAAAGTAAAGTTACATGCAGATGATTCACTTGACTTATTGAAAGCTCGACTTTTTTCAAAAGGCTGTCATCAAGAGGAGGGCGTTGACTTCCTAGAAACTTTAAGTCTAGTAATCAAACAAGCCACAATTTGCATTGTCCTATTCATTTCTACTATTCACAATTGGGAAATTTGCCAAGTAGATGTCAAGAATGCCTTCTTACATGATGATCTCGATGTTCCTATCTATATGAAACAATCACTAGGTCTCTGTGATTCATCTTGTCAAGACCATGTCTGCTTAATAAGTCCAATTTTTTGTTCAATTTATCATAAATCATTTTATACAAAAAGTATAGTTGTTGTTTTTAGCATTCTTAGTAAGTGTCATAGATTCCCCGCCCCTCCCAAAAAAAAAAAAAAAAGTGTCACTAAGGACCCACTATCTTTGTTTGACCATTTTTACCAGAATGCACAATACTAGGATTACAAGTAAATCTAGACAATTTACATATAATAAATGCTATATTTGGTCTACTGCAATGCATAGTGTACATGAGACTTCCAATTGCACAAGTATAATCTAATTGTACTAAAGGTCACCCAATATTTTCCATCAATTAAATTGATACATCATATGATACATTTGACTCTTTAATTTCCAAATGTTCATATTTTTTAATATCTTTCTTCACATAGTAGCCTTGACTTAAAGCATAACCCCCACTATGTTTGATCACTTTAATACCTAAAATTGTATCCAAATATATAGTTTTTAACTTCAGTACCAATAATCAACATATCATCTATATATAAGCAGATTATAAATTCATACTCTTAGGTACACCTTGATTAAATGCACTTATTAGCACTGTTATGCTTAAATCCATATATGCCATTGTTTCAATGTTTGTTTTTGTCTATGCTCACGTTGCCATTCTCAACAAATTGCACCTTATTTGTAACTTCCTTTACATAATTAACCTCATAATCCTAAGAACCTTCCTCAATTAGAATGAGTTTTTATCAAAATAACAACATTTAGGTTCTCAATCATATGGGAAAGTTTAATAATAAATTTAAGTTGAAGATAGTTTTGAAATAATTGCAGTAACTTGAAGAGGTTTAGAAACTTCAAACATAAGGTCTTTGAGTTTGGTAACATATATATGAAGTTCCTCCATTTGCTTAGAGACGGATTTTCCGTTAATCATGATTAATTCAAGATATTTAGTAATTCTATCCGTACTTTATTTGTCAGTATTGTATTTAGTCTCCAAGGCAAGCAAATGCTACTGGGATTTGTGTTAGATCAAAAATTTCATTTGGCCAATCTGCCAAAGTATTAAGAATTCTTCCTCGACAACTCCTTTCATCATCAATTGATTCTTTCAAAATGGTGCATCTTTGGAAGCCATTGCTTCACCGAACATTCTTGGATCTCTATCCAAATGAATTACCATGGACAGTTTATTCACAACATTTTCGTTATCTCCTTATACCAGGAGAGTTACAAAGTCAAAATTGAAATCTGTTGTTTTCTTCACTCTTTGACTTCTCTTTGGCTCACTTGAAAAATTAAACAATTTTCTTTTTCTTGATGAAGAATTACATGCGTCAATTGTTGTTTGTGAATATGCTAAGGTATCCTTTGAAGGTTTAAGAAATTTGTGTTCAAGGAATTCGACATCTCTTAATTTCACAATAATATTAAATTCAACATCCAATAAGCAATAAACTTTAGAATTTTAGGACATCCAATAAACATGCTTCTTAATGTCCTTGGTCATAATTTGATTCGCTTAAAATATACAAAGCATCCCCATAATTTAAAGTAAGGATAAGTGCATTTAAAGTCCTAAAACTTGTCATGTACAATTTTTTTTTTTTTTTGGTAAAGGTAAGATTTGTATTGATAAGATTTTGCACAAAGTACAAGAAAAGCCTGGCACCACCAAAACGAACACTCAAAAGGACCTAATTCGCGGGAGAGTGTAAGGGTGCCAAGTTCCAAAAAACAAACAGATCTAAGAAACAAAAGACCAAGCCAAAACTAAAAACCCTCTATCAATGAAAGATAGACGGACTCAAGTCCCAGCTTCGTTGCAGCCTTGTTCTTAGGATTATCCACAACATTCTTGGTGGTCGACGATTTATCCTTAACGGCTTTACGGAGATGCATCCTCATTGCCGGGATGGACAGAGTCTGATTACGGAAGATGATATTGTTACGCTCCTTCCAAATAATATAACAAAGAGCTCCATAACTAAACCAGGCCAACACATCATAGAAGTTTTTGTCCGAGAAGCGTCTAGCCGCCCAGTCCAAGTTCTCAAGCCACGATTTGTTGCGCCAAGAAATATTAAATTTAGCCGCCCAATAGGCAGCTAGATTACCAGGGACATGACAAGCAAAAAATAAGTGATCTACGAATCGCCGCATGAACGGAAGGGACAAGTAACTGAAGAGAGCCTACCAACCGAAGCAAGTAGAACCTGGGTCGGCAACCTCTTGCGGGTGATAAGCCACAAATGAGTCTGGTATCTAGGCGGCATAGTAGAACTCCAAACGAAAGAAGACCAAGGAACAACGTTGCCTCTAGGTCTCAAAAGATCCCAAGCAGAGGCTGAAGAGAAGCGGCCCGAGGGATGATGAATCCACTGGATTCGGTCTTCACTTTGGTTGAAGATAGGAAGGGGATCCCACCATCCAGCCAAGATGTTAATAACATACCAGCCCATCGGAGATGAGAAGGCGTCAGCTACGGAAGTAACCCGAGATATGCCCGAACGATATATATCTTGGTCGGAAAATACCTTATAAAGAGGACCATTGATGTGCCACGGATCAAACCAGAAGGAAGCAGTTCGACCATTGCCAATTTTCCATCTAAACTGTTGTTGATACAAGTCCCGAAGACGGAGGAGCTTTTTCCAGGCCCAAGAACAATGAGTCGGAACAGGGACCACCCAAAAGTTCTTGCGGTTTAGGAAAATGGAGTGAATCCACTTGCACCAAAGTGATTCTTTATCTGAGAAGAGAATCCAAATGTGTTTAAGCATCGAGGCTATGTTGTTCTCCTTTAACGACCGAATTCCAAGTCCACCTTCCTTCCTTGGCAAACATACATCACTCCAGGAGACTTTGGCCCCCCCAGGACCCATAGTTGGTCCTTTCCAAAGAAATTGGCGAAAAATTCTTTCAATATGATCTAGCACAGCACATGGCAAAAAGAAAACACTCGCCCAATATACTTGAATAGAGTGGAGAACCAATTTTATAAGTTGGATTCTACCGGCAAGCGACAAAAATCTGTGCGTCCAAGATTGGAGTCGAGCTGTAATTGCATTTACCAAAGCCACACAATCCGCCTTTGCTAATCTCGAGGAAATAACAGGGACTCCAAGATACCGAAAGGGAAGGGTACCAACCTGGAAACCTAGCTTGTTCAAGATGTCATTGCGCAAAATAGGCGATCCACCGGATAGATATACCTCACTCTTGCTCACGTTCGGCGCCAAACCGCTCCAATTAGAAAAGGAGTCAATCCCAGCCTTCAAAAGATCCACGAGGCGTGCTTGCTTCCGAGAATAAGAGCACATCATCGGCAAAAAATAGATGGGAAAGCCTGGAAGATTTACACCGCCAAAAAAATCGAAACGAGGGGTGGCTGGTTTGGATATCCGCAAACCGGTAAAAACTTCCATTACTAAGGTAAATATATATGGCGACATTGGATCTCCTTGACGAATACCTCTCCCACTTGCGAAAAAACCATGGAGGTCACCATTCAAGGATATGGAAAATTTAGGGGTTTTTATGCAAGCCATAATTCGATCAATAAAACTCGAGGGAAACCGAAAGCCCGCATGCATACTTCAATGAAATCCCATCTCACCGTGTCATACGCTTTCCGAAAGTCCACTTTAATAGCACATTTGGCCCGATAGGGGTCATGGTGGAAGCCACTGAAAAGTTCTTGGGCTAGCAAAATATTATCACTAATGTGTCTCCCCTTGACGAAAGCATTTTGGGTCGAACTAATGATGCTAGGCAGCACATGAGTCATCCGGTTTGCAATGAGCTTAGTGATGCATTTATATATAGTGTTGCAACAAGCAATTGGCCGAAAGTCATGGACAGTTGAGGCATTAGGGATTTTAGGCACTAAAACAAGAATGGTAGCATTAATTTGTTTCAATAGCTCGCCCGTTTCAAAGAAATCTCTAACTGCCGATATTACCGAAGTACCAACAATATCCCAAGAATGCTTGAAAAATTCAACATTAAATCGATCAGGACCAGGGGCTTTTCCTACCACAAGAGAGAAAAGAGTTTCCCTGATTTCCATATCCGTAATAGGCCTAGATAGAAAACAAACCTATTCCGCATCCAGGGAATGATTAAGAACAGCTTGAATCTCCTCCTTCACTGGACAAGACGAAGAAGGGGAAGCAGCCAAAAGATCACGAAAGTGATCAACGAACATCTTTTGAACTTCCGCCAGGTCGGAGGTGGTGACATCCCCATTGGTTAAGGAGATGATTCTATTTTGGAGGTGCCTCCTGTTCACGACTTGGTGAAAAAATTTAGTATTTAGGTCCCCGTCTTTCAACCAACGAACTCTAGACTTTTGCCTATAAAACGATTCCTCTTGGAGCCTTAAAGCTGAAAATGCTTGAATATGTTGCTTTTCAGTTTCAACAAGGAAAGGATTCATAGGATCATCTTGAATAGCATCTTGAGTAAGTTGAAGAGCTCGTCTAGCCTCCTCAGTTCTCAAAGATATCTCCGAAAACGATTCCCTATTAAGCTGCTTGAGTTTGTTTTTGAGGAGGCGGAGCTTAGCGCATAGAATAAACATTGGCGATCCATAGAAAGAAGAGGCCCACGCTTCCGAAACCAGCCTGGTAAAATCCGGATGAGTCATCCAGTAGTTAAAGAACTTAAACGGCTTAGAAGACTTGGGGATAGGCATAATTTTAACCACCATCGGAGTGTGGTCCGAGATGCCCGGAGCTAAAAAAGAGGCTTTCGAGAAGGAGAATTCAGCATTCCATTGGCCATTAACCAATATCCTATCAATTTTCCTTTGCTTTCGGTTGGACCCTAAAGAAGTAGCCCAAGTATACCTATAACCGGTTAATCGAAGATCATCCAAACCGGCTGAACAAGTGCAGGCAATCTCTAAACTCATCAAAAGCGGGGATCCAAGCATTAGAACCACCAATCCTATCCGAGGGATCCCGAATAGCATTAAAGTCACCAGCAATGATCCACGGCGAAGAAGAAAGAAGGCCACCGGTATGGACAAGATCTTCCCATAATAGCCGTCTCAACACAAAGTTTGTGCTCCGCATAGATAACCGAAAGAAATAAGGATTTTCTAGAGGCAAGCCATGTAAGGCTACCATGAATAGCTTGAACCGAGGAGGCATTAACCAAAAAAGAAACCTCTCGGGGGTTCCAACCCACCCAGATTCTTCCCTTAAAAGAGTGGTTATAGTTGTTAGACCAACTCCAACCCGGAAGAAGAATCGAAGTAACAGAGTTAAAAGCAGCATGGGAGATCTTCGTCTTAACAATTCCCACACAGCAGAGATTGTTAGTCCTAACAAAATTCCTGATTTCCGCTTGCTTAATGGGGTTCCCTAGGCCCCTAATATTCCATATACCGATAAACATAGGAACAAAAACAAAAACAGCAGCCAGACAGGAGTGTTACCGACGTCTGGGTGGCTTCCTTCTATTCGTCCCTTTGCGAGAGGCGTTAGAAGGTGTGCCCTTTGCGTTTCCTTTTTGGCCAACATTTGAGGGAGTAACCACTGCAGATTTAGGGACATTTTGCTGGCTAGAGGGAGCATTCAAGTCAGAGCCTTGACTCGGCTCAGCAGGATTCAGGTCTTCTTCCTCATCACTGTTACTACTAACCGCATTCACTTCCTCTTCCGAATCTTCCTCAGAAGATGGAATTATTGCCATGGCATCTCCGCAGTCGGCACCACTAGGGCCATTGACGGAGCTGCATTTGCCGCATCCAACCTGCTTGGCTCATTCTGATCATCATTTGCCGAGGAGGATGGGGGAAGATCAGTATATAACTTAGTTTTCAGAGTCGAGATTGGAGGAGTGGAGTCCACCTTTTGTCCCGGCTGATGTTTCATCTTTCTGTTCGTTACTTGTTTCCAACCATTAAGTTGATCATCCGAATTCTCATTCACATGAGGTATAACAGGCCCTGCAGCAACAGTAGGGGGTTCCGCGGTTACAGGGGTTTTCTTGGGGCTCACCTTGTCCAAGCAGTTATGGCCAAATGCACAACATTTCATACACGAATTTGGTCTCCATTCATAAAGGACCTGAACAGAGAAAACCTTCTCATCCACCCATACTTCAACTTCCTCGCACCTTTCCATCTTTGCCGATATCTCTACACAAACTCTGGCAAATGATAGGCGTTTCATTTTTCAGTCAAAGGATCAACATAAAGAGGCCTCCCCACTGCACTAGCAATCTCACTAATGCCTGGGGCCGACCAATATGCAAATGGGATATTTTTCAAGCGTATCCAGACCGGGACCGACGATTGGAGATCTTTCTTCAATTCCATATCCTTGTGCCATTGCTTGAACTGAGAGGATTCAGCCCTTTGTTAGGTGGCCTTCATCCAGGATTTTCCTCCTAAATTCGTTGTCCGGGATGATAAAGAAGTAAAATCCATTATCATTTGCTAAGACTTCTGAAAGATGAGAGCCCCAAGTTTGTTTCAAGGCTGTTTCAGTGATTTTAAACGGCACATTTTTACCCACAAAGTAGCCGACCAAACAATTGTTCCATTTGGGATCCCCTGCATACCTTGCATTATCCGATAACCACACAACAGACTTCTTTCCCACAGATACAGGGGGTGCAAAGCCTAATTCATAGCCCTTGGCAGACAGACTAGCAACATTAACCCATGAACGGGTCTGAGGGGCTTTGGACCGAGCCCTGTTCAAGTCATTCACACGTCTTTCCTCATGGCCTCGAGAGGCATACCTAGCACGGCTACGACTACGCCCAGTGGTAGTCTGCATCTTGTCTTTCCCCCGCCCCATTGGATTACTAGATGATGCCATAACTTCACTGCCGATCAAAACAGAGCACTCGCACAAGCACCGGAGTAGCTCAACGATAGCTCTATATACATGCCATAGCAGGAGCAAAGTTTCGGGGGATTTCAAGGAGGGAAGAGGCGAAGGCTTACCTCCAAGGATCTCTATTAATGGCCGGCTGAGGATCTCGAACCAGCTCAAACACCAGAAGCAAACCGGAGTCGCACCAGAACCCTAACCACGAACAATGAGATCCGTTGATTGGGGCCAAACCGGATGAATCGCTTCGGACAGGCTTTGAGGAGGGTAGAGACGAGCCTTCCCTCCGAAAATCGCGTCCAAAGGATGGCCGGATGGATCGCAGTAGCTCAAGAACCAGAAGCTGAGCTACAGTGAAGAAGTCGCCCAGTTGAGAGAGAATGAACAGTAACCTGCGAATTCACCCATTATGCCAACTTAAATATCTTAAATTCTTGAGCCTAGCACACTTGTCATGTACAATTTAGTCCTAAAATTTTCAAAAAATACAATCAAGTCCTAAAATTTGTCACAAAAGTGAAGTTGAGTCCTAAAACTCTTTAAAAGTGCAATCAACTCTAAAATTTGTTAAGTTTGTGCAATCAAGTTCTAAAACTTGTTAATATTTTTCATTTGTTAAGTTGAATGAAGTTAATGGAAAGACTTGATTACACAAACTTCATAAGTTTTAGGACTCAATTGCATTTTTATAATAAGTTTTTAGGACTTAAAAGTACTTTTTGAAATTTTTGGGATTCAATTACACTTTCATGATAAGTTTTAGGATTTTCGGTATATTTATCCCTTTAAAGTATTAGGTGCCGGTACCTTTCTTTTCTATAATTCACATGGAGGTATCTTAAATTTCCTTGATGGAATTTTGTTATGAATGTGACATGCAATAAGAAGTGCTTCTCCCCACAAATTTTATTGGCAATTTCGCTTGTAAGATCATGGAATTAACTATATTTACCAAAAATTATTCTTTCTTTCCACCAATCTATTTTTTCGTGGTGTATAATGTGCACTTGCTTGATGCACAATACCAATTTTCTTCACAAAATCCAAAATAAAAATAAAAATAATAATGAGAAGTATTCTTCTCCCATATCATTTTTCAAAACTTTGATTTTTAATTGCAGCCTCATGTATCTGGAACACATCAAAAGCTTTTGATTTCATAAGATATACATGAGTATATCTAAAGTAATAAAAGATAATGTAATAACATAACAATTTCCATCTTTAGATCTTTCTACCTTTGAGAATAATTTCTTAGTCATCTTTGCTTGTGAACATATTTCACATTCCTTTTTATCCAGATTATGACATAATATCATGCCACTTTTTTTTTCACAAATTTCAAAGTAGTTAAGCAACATGAGATAATCTATTATGCCACAAGGAAGATGACTCAACCATATAAATAGAAACAAATGTCTCAATAATACTTGTCTATCAAGATTCCAAGCACTCGATGCAACCACTATCTCCACTTTCATGAAAACAATAATACCTTAAGATTGTAGAGAAAATTTGATTATTGATGAAGATAGAGCAATAGTTGATAATGCTTTGATGGGTGATGATGATCACTATCCATGAGGTATTATTTGTCTTCACTATTTTTGCCGTGGGGTTTAGAACAAATAGACCTCTAGGATATAAATAAAATTTACAGAGAAACGAGTTTAACAATTACTTAATTTCTCTCTTGGAATTTCACCTTGAATTTATTATCAAAGTTGTGTGTGAAAAGAGAAGAATAGAGAGTTACAAAGAAGCTATTGTTTGAATAGTTGTGATGAACAATATAAGATTTAGTGCCGTGAACAGTTTTAAGGTTTCATTTGTTTTTCGAAAAATGAACAATTTGATAAATATTTTCTTAAAAATGATCTGTTATATTTCTTACAAATATGACTAAGAGAAAAAGATTTTAATCGCCAACAGAATTATTTAGATATAAATTATTATCGATAATAAAAATATTTTTTAGTTAATTATTTTAAGTGACATAAGCTATTGTTTTTAAGAAAATATTTTTCAAAATATTTTAGTGAAACAAATGTTTCTTAAGACGAATGATTGTGTCTAGATAGGAAGTGACTGATATTATTTTTGGAAGAACTGTGGGATACGGAACTGTAAAGATTGGAAGCCTCACACTCAGTAATGTTTCCTTAGTACAAGGACTCAACTACAACTTGTTGAGTATCAGTCAGCTGTGCGACATTGGTTTCAAAATCAACTTTCAAGAAGGAATATGTTCAGGAACCAGTAAAGACTCCTCTTAGTCTTTCACAGGGCGAAGACATGGGAATATTTACCTCTTGGATATCAAGCCAGATGAAACCCAATGTCTAATCTCAATTCAAGATGAAGCAAACTTGTGGCACAAAAAACTTGGGCACATCAACATGAAGCAAATAGCCAAAATCTCAGCAAAGAAGCTTGTTCGTGGACTACCTAAACTGACATACCAAAAGTCTGATCTATGCACACCATGCATGTTGGGAAAACAGGTAAGAAACTCATTTAAACCAATAAATCAAGTATCCACTAATCGTGTACTGCAGCTCTTGCATATGGATCTCTTTTGACCAACCAGAACTCAGAGCATTGGAGGTAAGAAATACTGCCTAGTAATTGTGGATGATTATTCATGATTCACTTGGGTATATTTTCTAGCAAGTAAGTTTAAAACATTTTCTTATTTTATAAAGTTTGCTAAAAAGGTCCAAAATGAGAAATGGTATGTTATTTCAAGTATACGAACAGACCATTGAGGTAAATTTGAAAATCAAGACTTTACAAAATTTTGTGATGAATCTGGCTTTCAGCATGTGTTCTCTTCACCATATACTCCAGAGCAAAATGGAGTCATGGAAAGAAAGAATAGATCGCTGCAGGAAATGCTAGAACTCTTTTAATTGAAAGTAACATCTCTTCTTGTTTTTGGGCTAAAGCAGTTTCTACAGCATGCTATATTATTAATAGAGTCTTCTTAAGGCCTATTCTGGAGAAAACTCCCTATGAGTTATTCAAAGGAAAGAAGCCAATTGTTTCATATTTTCATGTGTTCAGATGTAAATGTTTTATATTGAAAAATGCAAATAATGGAGTTGGTAAGTTTGAAGAAAAATCAGATGAAGGTATTTTCCTTAGATATTCTATCACAAGCAAAACTTACATAGTATACAACAAAAAGACTTAATCTGTGGAGGAATCGATGAATGTCAAATTTTAAGACTTTATGCAAAATCAATCGATTCAGACTCAACTTGAAGAATCTGAACTTGTTCCAGACTCTACAAAGTCTAAATCTCCAGAAGCATCTCAGACTTCAGAAGACCAGCAATAAATGATCATCGAAGATTCAAATGAAGGAAATGATCAACAGTTTGACAAATCAACCAGCAACTGGAAGCATAAGTCCAGTCATCCCAAAGATCTCATTATTGGTGATATTAATGAAGGAATTTGCACAAGATCCAAAAGGCATGAAGAGTCTAGTGCTGTGGCTCTTATTTTTGAAATAGAACCTAAAAGCATAGAAGAAGCTTTAACTGATGAAAGCTGGATTGAAGTTATGCAAGAAGAACTCAGGCAATTCAGTATCAATGATGTCTGGGAATTGACTCCTAAACTGAAAGGTAAATCTATCATTGGAGCTAAATGGGTTTTCAGGCACAAGATGAACGAGAAAGGAAAAGTCGTAAGAAACAAAGCAAAGCTCGTGACCAAAGGATATACGCAAGAAGAAGGGATAGACTATGATGAGACTTACGCGCCAAGAGTAGCAAGGTTAGAAGCAATTAGATTGTTACTTGCTTTTGCTTGTTATAAGAATTTCAGGTTATTTCAAATGAACGTCAAAAATGCTTTCCTAAATGGATTTATCCAAGAGGAAGTATATGTAGAACAACCATTTGGTTTTGAAGACCCAAGGAAATCAGACTCTGTATTCAGACTGAAAAAGACTCTATATGGTTTAAAGTAAGCACCTCAAGCTTGGTATGACAGACTAAGTAAGTTTTTAATTCAAAATGGCTTTGTCAAAGGTAAAGTAGATACTACACTGTTTATCAAAAGAGAAAGCAAAAGCTTTTTACTTGTTCAAATTTATATTGATGATATTATTTTTGGACCTTCTAATGAAAATCTGTGCAAGAAATTCTCTAAGTCTATGCTGGATGAATTTGAAATGAGCATGATGGGTGAACTAACCTTCTTTCTCGGGCTTCAAGTGAAACAACTGAAGGAGGGAACCTTTATTCCTCAAGAAAAATATGCTAAAGAACTTGTCAAAAAGTTTAGACTGGAGAATTGCAAAAAAACTGATATACCAATGTCAAGTTCCTTGAAGCTGGACAAAGATGAAGGAGGAAAGAAAGTTGACCAGAAACCATACAGGAGTATCATTGGTTCACTTCTTTATCTTACTGCTTTTAGACCTGACATTCTGTTTAGTGTTTGTATTTATGCCAGATTTCAATCAGACCTCAAAGAATCTCATTTAAGTGCTACAAAACGTATTATCAAATACATTTCCTCAACTTCAAATTTAGGCCTCTAGTATCCTAAAGAAGGGGACTTCACTCTTCTTGGATACTCAGACGCAGACCTAGCCGGATGCAGGGTTGATAGAAAGAGCATTTTGGGCACCTGTCAACTACTTAGTAACAGGACAGTGTCTTGGTTTTCAAGGAAGCAAAGTACCGTAGCTCTTTTTACGGTTGAAGCAGAGTATGTAGCTCTTGGAAGTTGTTGTTCACAAATTCTGTGGATAAAACAATAGCTAAGAGACTTTGGAATTGAAGATTCATACACTGAGATCAAATGTGACAACACCAGTGCAATCAATCTCACCAAGAATCCAATTCTTCACTCAAGAGCAAAACATATAGAGATTCGATATCATTTCATTAGAGATCATGTTCAAAATAGAGAAGTTTCGATTCAGTTTATTGATTCAAAGAATCAACTGGCGGATATATTTACAAAGCCTTTGGAGAAAAATCAATTTGGAGTTATTCATTCCAGACTCAATAACTTAAAGTCTGAGGAAGTTCAGACTCACGGTAAAGACACTTAGACTCAGACGATCAAGATTCATGACTGCAAGTTATTTCTATTTTAGAAACTTATCTCTCGGATTAAATCTCGAAGAGGTACGATCATCTATACGTAATTGATTGATGTTATTTCCCGATTTTCATGATTATTGCAATATTTCCTTTTCGAAAAAGAAGTTATTTTTGAAATGACGGTTATCTAATATTTTTTTGAAAAGGCAGTTATTTTTAAAAGGCATTTTTATATTTCCTTTTATGACGTTCCATATGCCTCGCTTCGACTACCTTATATACTGTTTCGTTTTACTCTAAAAAACCCTAAGAGAACTCAGATCTTCCACTTCTCTTTTTTTCTCTTGTTTAATCCTCGAAAAGTTTTCACCTTTCTTACGAAACAAGCTTGGAATTTCTCAAAGATTGTGAAAGATGTCGTCTCAAAGAAAGTCTTCGAGGATCGCGAACGGGGGACCACAGCAAATGCGTGAGGGACCTACGCATTTTGATCTCATCAAGGAAGAAGAATCTCCTAGACAACAGCAGAGCCTACAACATTCTCAGCAGCGTCCATCTCCTTCATCTAGACCTCAGAATATTCAACATCGAGAAGAGGAAGAAATCATCGAAGATGCAGAACCCGTAAGAACTCAAAAGCCCGCTTTTACTTTTAAGCTTTACTGTGCTATGAAGAAGGGTGGTACTCCTTTGAACTATATTGATGAATTTTTAAAAGATAAATGGTATTGAAATGAAACCTACTTTTTACGCACAATGGAACAATTAGGAATTACTCCTGTGGGGTCAGCGGAAGAAGCATTTGCAAATATCCCAAGTGATTCACGTGTCGGAAGGCTGAGTCAACCTGATGGGAACGATGATGATAGGATGTACATTCAGTTTAAACCTAGAATGGGTGTTGCGGCGAAAATCCGAAGCAAAAGGACATATTTGTTTCGCTTGGAAGAACACAAGCAACTGTACTCTAAGTTGCTAAAGCGTGGTGTGATTAACCCTAGAAGTGTGGACTTTGACTTTCTTGATTCTCTGAATGTCAAGCTGCGAGAGAAATTCAATCTTTTTCAACTAGAACGGTTTTGTTTTGAAACGACAGAGGCTTATGCTGAACTCACTGCTTACTTCTATTCTAATCTAAGTTTCTTGGATGCGAATAGATTCTCTTTCAGTGTTCGAGATCAGGACTATGTAGTTGACATGGATACATTGGTTGATGTGATTGGGGTTGAAAGAGGGAAATACTAACCAATCAGTGTGTCAATTAGACGTACGACGGTAGAGCTCATTCGGGATAGAACGACAAAAGGAAAGATTTCATATTTGAGGATGAATGCCTCAAATATTTTGCTTCACAAGATAGTGATCAACTGCCTCAGATCCAAATCGACTTTGAAGACAGATGTTTCAAACTAGGAGGCAAAGCTGATGTATGCCATTAACGCTAGCAAAAAGTTCTCTCTTCCATACACTATTATGTTCCACATATACAGAACGATGGTGAATGACAAGGGCCAACTCCCTTACTAAGCACTTGTTACTAAGTTATTCAGACATTTGAACATTCAGCCTCCCAGGATTCTTTGTGTTCGAACATGCGATCAAATGGTGGTAGGACTGAAAATTGTCTCTAAAATACGTCTGAAGGAACTTAACAAGGCTTTGGAGCGATTCGAGGATAAAACCCCTGTCAAGACTCACCTAGTCTCTTCAGCTGCAAAACAGAAAGGGAAGGAGCCCATGGTTGCTCCATCCAAGAAAAGAAGAGCACTCATCTTGGAGGATGAAGAGGATGAGGATGATATCACAATTTCTGCTCTTGTATTGAAGAACTTAAGTCGTTCTGTTCCAAAGACAGAGATGAGACAGGAGCAAGACAAGGAGGAGATCGAATAGAGGACTGAAGAGAGAGAATCAATGGAGAAAGAAGCAGAGGAAGAAAGGATTAAGGAAGAAGAAGAAGAGGGCAGAGGTGAACAAGAAGAAGTAGAGCATGAAGAGTACTTCTCACCGCCTGAAGGCCATGAAACAGGGGGAGATGCTGAGAAAAGAGGTACGTCTTCAATTGCTGCTACTAGTGAAGGAGTAAGTCGTTCACCAGCAGATCCAGAAGACATCTATGCCTCTCAATTTCCTGAGGAAGGCCATGAGGTTTCATCGCCCAATCTGAGTGATCGTGCTGACTTGCCATCATCTGCCAATACACCTTCTGATCGTGCAGAAATCAGTACTCAGACTGATAATTCAGCAGACTTTCGCAGAGTGCTTGATGTTCTCTTGGAGATGCGAGGCCACATGCTCTGGGATGCGAAGTTTAGAACTTGCAAAATGCAGGTCAAGTCTCTTCAGTTTCTTTGTATGATCAAATCCATGCCCTTGCTCTTCAAGTTCAAGCAAATGCCAAGGGTGAAGATGTGGCTCAACTGAAGGAGGATTTGAAAAAGCTGGAAGGGATTGTCCAGTTAATGGGAGATTTTCAGCTTGTTCGTGTTCCAAAGCAATCCTAATTCCATTCTCTTTTCATCTCTACCTTTTTAATGTTGACAAAAATGGGGAGAGATGTGGTGCAGATTTGAGATTCAAACTCGTGACTTTTGTGTTTGACTAACTTTACTTTTGTGTTTGGCTGTTTGATTGTTTGACTGGATGGAGATTTGGATTGTTTGATCGTTTGTTTATTTTAAGCACTACTAGTATTTCAGGGCAAAGATAGTTGCTCATTTACAGGACTAACTTATTTTCTGTGTTTGCAGATTTTAATGTTATCTCTACTAAGCCAATTATCTTTTGTGAGATATCCATGTTTGCTTGAGCATTGTTTTGCAGGTCAAAGATATCCAAATTTGCAGGAAAGTTTTGTCACCATAAAAAAATGGGGAGATTGTTGGAGAAAACTTCTTTGAGTGTTTTGAAGTTGACAAAACGTTTCCATTAGTCAGTCTGAAGACTTGCAGACTCTTCCATCAAAGTCTGAAGACCACCAGCCTGCCAGACTCAAGACTCAAAGTCTATCCTCATTGACAATTTCTAGACCGTCGAAGAAGACTTATCCAGAATTAAGTATTTCGTTAAGAATTTGATTCTATTGACTGAAGAAGATGTCTTGGCTAGATATAGCATATCGGAATCCATTATTCAAATTGAAATTGATTCAGGGATTTTGGATTCGTTGATTGGCAAAGTATACTTGGAAGGTTCTACTTATGGAAACCTAATCCTGATTGTATGGACGAGCATGATTGGTAGGCTATCGACATATTCCTTAAATAACTCGAAATCTCCCTAATTGATTTTGTCCAACGGGTAGATTGGAAGAACTCCTTTGGTAAGTGCCAACGGGTGTGATGGCATGAAGGAGTATATAAGGAAGACGTTCCAGTTATTCGAGTGTGTACGCGATAGAAGAATTTCAAAGTCTGAAGCTCATTGTTCTTAGTCAATTCAATTGTTGAGCGAAATCTTGTACTCAAAGAGAGGTTATATCTTTGTGAGACCTTGAGGAAGTGTAGCGGAGTCTCTACACTGTGGAATCAAGGAAGAGCTATACTGTAACAACTCTTTTGATTCATAGTGAAATCCAGCCGGTGGGCTGTCAGTGCGGAAGAGTGGACGTAGGCTTGGATTAAGCCGAACCACTATAAACCCTGTGTTCTTATTCTCTTCCCTGCACTCTTTTACTTTGATCGTAATTCAATTTGATTATAAGAGTCTAATTTCCTTTTCATAATCTATTGTTGATTACAGTTGCTCACTTCACTCTGAAAATTTGTTTATGCACTTATTCACCCCCTCTAGGTGCTCGTACTAGCTTTCACAGGTCTGATGTGCCCATTTTTCTTGCATTCGAAGCAAATCACATCTTTGTTGATCTCATTGTCCTCAGTTGATTTCCTTTGAAATTTTTGAGTGCTCTGCTTCTTTTAGTTAAATCTTCTTCCTTTCTTATTCAATTTCCTGAACTTCCTTATCATGAGTGCTAGCTCTTCATCGTCCATGTCGTCTTCTGAATCTGTATCATCAAAATCATCGTTAGATTTTAAGACAATTGACTTCTTACCTTTGAGATCTTCTTCCTCATTAATTTGCTCCACTTCATATAATTGAAGTGTGCCAACTAATTCGTCTACTGAAAGAGGCATGATCCTTTGGGTTTCTCTTATTGAAGTCTTCACGTGATTCCAATCTTTGGAGAGTCTACGCAACAATTCATTGACCTTCATTGGTCCTGAGATTGGCTGTCCTTGATATGCTAGACCGTTTACAATCTCTGTGAAACGACTAAATATGTCAGTGATGGATTCTCCTAGATTCATCTTGAAGGCTTCATACTGTTTGAGTAGGATTTGATTTTTGTTTCTTTAACTCGATCAGTTCCTTCATAGGTAACGTGCAACCTGTCCAAGACTTCTTTGACCGTTTCACAAGATGAAATTCTGTTATATTCAGTGGAAGATAAAGCACAATATAAGGAATAAATGGCTTTAGCATCAAGAGCTTGTCTCTTAGTTATTTCTGCTTGTGTCATTTCGCCAGCATCTGCAACTTCCTTTCCTCTTTCTGAGGTTGATGTAGTTTTGGGAATGATCCCTTTTTTCTACCACATCCCATTCCAAAGGATCTTTCGATCTTAGGAATGCATTCATCTTGTTTTTCCATACATTGTACTCCTTCCTATCAAAGTAAAGAGGTCTGGTGTTACTTTGACCTTCAACCAAACCTGGAGCCAAAATACTAGCCATAGATCTTTAGCTTAAGAAGTAAAAACACTTCAATAAATAAGCATATAGGCTTTGATACCAATTGAAATGACAAGTACAAACACCTAGAGGGGGGTAAATAGGTGTAAATAAATTTTTTTGCAAGACTTAGTAAAAGTAAATTGCCTTTAGAAGATAATAGACTAAGGATGTAATCAGCTCTAAACAATTATATAAAGCCACGAATTAAAGTAAGGAGTTCAGGGAAAGAGAATAGAAACACAAGGTTTATAGTGGTTCGGCTTAGATCAAGCCTACGTCCACTCTCCCACATTGACAGCTTATTGACTGGATTTCACTATAAATCAAAAGAGATTTTACATCTTGTGATCTTGACTTTCTTAGTGAAGAGTTTCTTCTGGTCTCTCACAAAGTCTCGCTAAGAGATTTCTCTCTTTTATATACAATTTTAAGCTCAGTGAACGAGAAAGCAAAGAACTAGAAAGCTTCAAACTTTGAAAATTTTCTTTTACACACTACTTCGAACAACTGGAGAGTCCGCCTTAAATACTCCTTCATGCCTTCACAATCGTTGGCACTTTCCAAAGGAATTTTTCCAATCTACCCATTGGACATAATCAATTAAGGTGATCTCGAGTTGTTAGATGGTTTGTGATGAAAGCCCGTCAATCCTGTTCGCCCATACAATCAGGATCTTTGGTTTCCATAAGTAGAAACTTCCAAGTATACTTCGCATTTCAAAAGATCTTCATATTGGACTCGATTCCAATAAGAATAATCAATTAAGTAGATGTATATCTAGCCATAAGGTCTTTCAAAAATCATATGAACCGAATCCTTGAAAATAATCTCGCATCTGGATAAGTCTTCATTCTTTGATCTGGAACCTGTCAGTGAGGGCAGCCTTTGAGATTAAAGTCTGGCGGTCTTCAGACTTTGATAGTAGAGTATAGAGTTTTTCAGACTATAACACTTGAGTTTGCAAGTCTTCATACTAGACTTTTGGAAAGGTTTTGTCAGCTTCAAAACAATAAAGGAGTTTTCTCTAACACTCTTTATTAATCTCTTTTTTGAATCTTGATAATGATTTCTAATTAATCATAAGAAACAAATAAATTTCAGGGTTAATAGAGGTAATCTTTCCTTTACGATATCTTTTGATAACTTATTCAAATTGAGGGCAATAAGGTATTTAGCACAAATCTAAAGGGGAAATTGCGTTTTATACCCTTAAATGTGATGTGCATGACATGTATAGGTAAAACTTAATGGGAGTTGACGATGGGAACATAATAAAATTTTGATGTGGTAAAATACAATCTTCATAATTTCAGGTTTAATGTGTATCATTCCATGGTTTAGAAAATTAAAAGGAAATTTTAAAAAATAAATAAATCTTGCAAGTAGGTATAGTATGTTGGGGTCTTATCAATGAGTGCTCCCATATCTCACAAACACAACACTCCTTTCGTGTGTCAATGCGATATTTTATGCGATTAGGCTTTTAGCTGTGTCACTCATGCTCTTGCCCATATTTCGTGCCCCTTTTCTCTTGTGTTTCACTCTTACATAAGACCTCCAAGTCCACGCAAACTTTGCTTGGCCAACGACTCGAGTACCTCACGCTCACCCAAGAGAAAGATGCCTCCCTTGTCAAGGGATTCGAGGATTTGAAGGATAATTACAAATGTCTAGTAATCATTCAACTATGGCCCAAACTAGTCTAGAAGTTAGTCAAAATGGTGTTCATTGATAAATATTGACTCTGCAGGCGAATGTGCACATCTCTTTGCTGAGATAGGATGAGATTCATCTTCTACTCTCTCTAATCTTGTGCCATAGCCAGCGAAGAGTGGCTCTTTAGTTTAGTCTCAATCCAAAGTTTTCACATACCATTGTTACAGGTTGAAAGGCTGGGATCTTGAAGCCAAACCTTCATATGCTAATATTGCAATTTCATCTATCCCCGTAAAGCCACACGCTATCCATTTAGCCTTAAAACACATTGATTGGACAGGCACCAAGCTTGAGGAACTCCACAAAACACGGGAATTTGTTCCCCATCAGCCCTCGATGAATGTTGTTGGATGTAATTGGGTGTACAAAATAAAGTTACATGCAGATGATTCACTTGACCAATTGAAAGCCTGACTTGTTGCAAAAGGCTGGCATCAAAAGGAGGGCATTCACTTCCTAGAAACTTTAAGTCTGGTAATCGAACAAGCCATAATTTGCATTGTCCTATCCATTTCTACTGTTCAGAATTGGTAAATTTGTCAAGTAGATGCCAAGAATGCCTTCTTATATGGCGATCTCAATGTTCCTGTCTATATGGAACAATTACCAAGTTTCCGTGATTAATCTCGTCATGACCTTGTCTGCTTAATCTAACATGCGCTAGATTGCCTTAAACAATCTCCCAAAGGTATGGTTCGACAAGTTCAACGACTTTCTTTTCAAATATGGATTCTTCTGCAACACTACTAATCCATCCCTATTTATTTATCGTCATCATGGTCATATTACAATTCTATTACTATATGTGGATGATATAGTCCGCACTCGTGATTCCCCAAAATTACTAAACCATCTTGTGCATGCACTTGGTCAAGTATTTTCTTTGAAAGACCTTGGCGCTCTTCATTTTCTTATGATTCATTTTTGATCAATTTTCATGAGATCGAATTATTATCTTTTATTTTTAACTTCCACCATAATTATAGGTGGTGATATCTCTATTTGTGCTATAGATCGTATCAATGAAAAGTATGCTTTATCGACTCAATTTTTTATTTTCTTTAATAAGTCCACTTTTACGTTCAACTTATCATATAATTTTATACAAAAAGTATAGCTGCAATTTTAAGCGTTCTTAGTAAGTGGACCCAAAAAAAGAAAAGAAAAAGTGTCACGACGGATCCACTAACTTTGTTTGACCATTTTTACCTGAATGCAATATACTAGGATTATAAGTAAATTTGGACAATTTACACACAATAAAGGCTATATTCGGTGTAGTGCAATGCATATTGTACATTGGACTTCCAGTTGCACTAGTATAATCTAATTGTACTAAAGGTTGCCTAATATTTTTCACCAATTGAATTGATTCATCATATGATACATTTGACTCTTTAATTCTCAAATGTTCATATTTCTGAATATTTTTCTTCACATGGTAGCCTTGACTTAAAGCACAAACCCCACTATGTTTAATCACTTTGATACCTAAAGTGTATCCATATATATAGTTTTTAACTTCATTTATGCCATGCATATTTGTACCAACAATCAACATATCATCTACGTACAAGTAGGTTATAAATTCATACTCTTAGGTACGCCTTGAATAAATGCACTTATTAGCACTGTTATGCTTAAATCCATATAATACTACCATTGAATCTATTTTCTCATGCCATTGTTTCAATGTTTGTTTTTGTCTATGCTCACGTTGCCATTATCAACAAATTGCACATTACTTGTAACTTCATTTACATAATTAACCTCATGATCCTAAGACCCTTCCTCTATTAGAATGTGTTTTTATCAAAATATTAACAATTAGGTTCTCAATTGTGTGGGAAAGTTTCTTTCAATAATCATTTGAAGTTGAAGGCAATTTTAAAATAATTGCAGTAATTTGAAGATGTTTAGAAACTTCAATCATAAAGTCTTTGAGTTTGACAACATATACATGAAGTTCCTCCATTTGCTTAGAGATAGATTTTTCATTATTCATGATCAATTGAAAATATTTAGTAATTCTATCCGTACTTTATTTGTTAGTATTTTATTTAGTCTCCAAGGCAAGCCAAATGTTGTTGGGATTTGTGTAAGATCAAAAATTTCATTTAGACAATCTTACAAAGTATTAAGAATTCTTCCTTGACACCTCCTTTCATCATCAATTGATTCTTTCAAAATTGTGCATCTTTGGAAGCCATTGCCTCACTGAACGTTCTAGGATCTCCATCCAAATGAATTAACATGGACAACTTATTCATAACATTTTCGTTCTCTCCTTATACCAAGAGAGTTACAAAGTTAGAATCAAAATCTTTCGTTTTCTTCACTTTTTGACTTCTCTTTGGCTCACTTGGAGAATCAAATTGTTTTCTTTTTCTTGATGAAGAATTATGTGTGTCAATTGTTGTTTGTGAATAAACTAAGATATCACTTGAATCTTTAAGAAACTTGTGTTAAAGAAATTCAACATATCTTGATTTCACAATAATATTAGATTCAACATCCAATAAGCGATAAACTTTAGAATTTTTAGTAGGGATAAGTGCATTAGAAGTTCTAAAACTTATCATGAAAATGCAATTGAGTCCTAAAACTTCAAAAAAAAAAAAATGCTATTAAGTTCTAAAACTTGTCAAGAAAGTTCAATCAATGGAATGACTTATATTGAACCACTTTGACAAATTTTAGAACTTAATTGCACTTTTTGAAAGTTTTAGAACTTAATTGTACTTTATGACAAGTTTTAGGACTTAATTGTAATTTTTAAAAGTTTTGGGACTTAATTGCATTTTCATGAAAAATTTTAAGACTTCCAATGCATTATCCCTTTTTAGTATATCCAATAAACATACTTCTTAATGTCCTTGGTCATAATTTCATTTGCTTAGAATACACAAAGCATCTCCATATTTTAAAGTAAGGATAAGTGCATTAAAAGTCCTAAAACTTGTTATGAAAGTATAATTGAGTCCTAAAACTTTTAAAAAGTACAATCAAGTCGTAAAATTTATCACAAAAGTGAAGTTGAGTCCTAAAACTCTTAAAAATTGCAATCAAGTCCTAAAAATTGTGAAGTTAGTGCAATCTAATTCTAAAGTTTATTAACATTTTCCATTTGTCAAGTTGAATGGAGTTAATGAAAAGACTTGATTGTATAAACTTGATAAGTTTTAGGACTTGATTACATTTTTTAAAAGTTTTAGCATTCAATTATACTTTTGTAATAAATTTTAGGACTTAATTACACATGTTGAAAGTTTGAGGACTTAATTGCACTTTCATGACAAGTTTTAGGACTTCTAGTATATTTATCCCTTTAAAGTATTAGATGCCGATACCTTTCTTTACTATAATTCACATGGAGATATCTTAAATTTCCTTGATGGAATTTTGTTGCGAATGTGACATGCAGTAAGAAGTGCTTCTTCCCACAAATTTATTGGCAATTTTACTTGTAAGATCATGGAATTAACTATATGTACCAAAATTCAAAATTTTTTTTATAGCAATCTATTTTGTTTTTCTATATAATGTGCACTTGCTTGATGCACAATGCCAATTTTCTTCACAGAATGCAAAAAAAAAAAAAAAAATGTAATGAGAAGTATTCTTCTCCCCAATTGTTTTTCAAAACTTTGATTTTCAACTACAGTCTCATATATCTTGAACACATCTAAAGCCTTTGATTTCATAAGATAAACCTGAATATATCTAGAGTAATAAAAAATAATGTAATAACATAACAATTTCCATCTTTAGATCTTTCTACCTTTGACAATAATTTCTTAGTCATCTTTGCTTGTGAACATATTTCACATTCCTTTTTATCTAGATTATGACACAATGTCATACCACTTTTTTTTTCCCACAAATTTCAAAGTAGTTAAGCAACATGAGATAATCTATTTTGCCGCAAGGAAGATGACTTAACCATATAAATAGAAACAAAAGTCTTGATAATACTTATCTATCAAGATTCCGAGCACTTGATGCAACCACTATCTCCATCTTCATGAAAATAAAATACCTTAAGATTATTGAGAAAATTGATTACTAATGAAGATAGAGCAATAGTTGATAGTGCTTTGATGCTTTGATGTGTGATAACGATCACTATCCTTAAGGTATTATTTACCTATACTATTGTTGCCATGGGTTTAGAACAAATACACCTCTAGGATATACATCAAAGTTGCAAATAAATGAGTTCAACAATTACTCAATTTCTCCATTGGAATTTCACCTTGAATGTATTATCAAAGTTGCGTGTGGAAAGAAGAGAAGATAGAGTTACAAAAAAGTTGTTTGAATAGTTGTGATGAACAATGTATGATTTAGTGCTATGAACAGTTTTGGGGCTCCATTTGTTTCCCGAAAAATGAATGATTCAAAAACATTTTCCTCAAAATGATCCATCATATTGCTTATAAATATGAATAAAAGAAAAATATTTTCATTGTTAACGAAATTGAAAATACAAATATTATTTATTAGCTAATTATTTTAAGCGATATAGATTATTATTTTAAGAAAATAATTTTTAAAATATTTATTTTTAATGAAATAAATGCATCTAAAAAATGAATGATTATGTGTTAATAGAAAGTGATTGATAGGGAGAGCATCTTTGCGTTGGCTGGGAGAGAGATGAACTGGTTTGTGGATAGGATGAAGAGATCGACCCAAAAATAACGTCGAGAGAGTTGACGAAAAGTGAAATGGAAAAAATCATCTCTAATTTTTTTATGGGTGTAAATGATCTAAGATGCGCTGCATCTTTGCGTTGGCCGGCTGTGTACACGCCCCCTTATGAATGCGCAAGTCATAGGAAAAATCATCTCTAATTTTTTTATGGGTGTAATTTCCCAGATGTCGACCCAAACGTCATGTCGACCTAAACATCACATCGTGAATTTTCTAGATGGACTGCATTTTTGCGTTGGCCGGCTGGGTACTCGCCCCCTTAGAGGGCGCTGGACTTCTTTAATTTGTTAAATTGCGTGCATTTGTTAGGTTGACTGACTTAGGCTTTTTGTACGGGCAAGGCGGCTCCAAAGTCAAGGATCATCCCCGCTGCTCCCGATCTTTTTAAATTGTGCCTCCTCCGCGCACAAAAAGCAATTCTTCACCGATTTCTCATCGCCCAAAGACAAACAGAGACATGATTGATGCTCTTTCCATGAATTCCTATCAAGCGTTGCTACTCATTCTTGTTCTATTGCAACCACTGACTAGCACAGCAAAGCCAAGTAATCAGTTGTGCGTCGCTTCATCCTGTGGTGACATTCACAATATAAGCTATCCATTTCGACTCAAGAGTGATCCGAAAGGATGTGATGACTCGAATTACGAGTTAGCTTGTGAAAGTAATCGCACCGTTCTATATTGGGATGGTGGTAGATACTATGTGCTGTCTATCGATTATTCCATTAGTCTAATCAGATTGGTGGATGATGGGATTCAAAAGGGCAATTGCTCGTCTCTCCCTCGTCATCAGGTAACACATGGCTATCATAGCTTCGACACACAGTATTTGACTCCATTCGATAGTGTGGTCATTATGAACTGCTCAAAGCCGGTTAGTTCTTCATTCTACATCGCTATTAATCCATCATGCATTGTGGGGTCGTATTCTTCCAACACATCATCTAGTTGGAAGTTGTATGCTTTCGCCAATCCAAAAGCATCAGATGTTAGGGATTTTTGCACCATTCGCAGCTGGACCTGGGCATCAGATTATTCTGCAAATAATGAGCAGATAAATAGTAGCCTCTACAACTACGAGCTAATCCATGACACCATAGCGGACGGATTTTTTCTCAACTTTCCCACCTTCTACTCTTGCGCATCTGACTTCCGTAGCATCCTCATGGGTCAGGGTTGCAGACTCACCACGAAAAAAACTTTCTTTTGCCTCTTTGATTTCCGAAGCATCTTCACAGGTCAGGTTTGCGGATTCAAGTACTATGATGGCGGTAAGCATAGATTGACAATGAAACTTTACTGCAATTTTACACTCTTTCACTTGCTACTTTCTCCTCAAAATTCGTTATGTAAAAATTATTTCAAATCCAATAAAATCATGACGAAGTATACATGTTAGTATGGGTCAACATCTATGTATTTGAAAGATTTCAGGTGCTTTGTGTTACATATTGGAATCAAATTGTCGGAGTTGCAAAATTGGCCAAAAAAAAAGGTAATGGTAGAAGTCACCATAAACAAACCCATCATCAGCTGCACACATAAATGAGTCTAGATTATACTTCCATTCCACTAAACGATAGATTTCCCGTTGTAAAAAAACAAAAAAGGTCATTGTTCGAGCAGCCACATGACTAGTTTTTTTTGTCGGCATAGAGTTTAGATTTTCTTGTTTTCTTAATTAGTCACATAAACTAATATTCTAAGAAACTTATTCACCAATATATATATATATATATATATATTCTAAGAAACACTTGTACTAGCAAATTCCTCAAAAAATTGTATCCACCTATTCATGGAGAAACAAAATTATCAATTAAAAATGAAACTCGACCTTTTCTCTTTATCTTTTGACTGCTGAGAAAGCAAAAGGAATTTCTTGCATCGTTAATCATTTATGTGAAACAAAGCTTATTATTTCTTGCGAATGCACTCATCACCCACTTCTCATATTCTTTTAGACAAAACTCAACTTGCACAAAGTAGTTAGCTACTACTCTGTTTCCTAGTGAGTTTCGTTTTCCATACTTCTTTTCCTTCAATTCCTTATCAAATCATTCATTTCTTCCACAGGTCTTTTAGATGCTATGACGTTTTGGATAACTGTGGATTTTATATCTCCACTAGGTAGGCCACAATGATTTGTTCTTAAATAATTAAAAGAACTTATTCTAACGTATCAGAAATTTTTTTTTTCAGTGTATTTTTGGGTAACAAAGTTCGTAATTGGGATGCCATTGGTTGGGATACTTCTAATCTACATTTACAGAAGAAGGCACTTAGCAATGGACAAGAACATTGAAGAATTTTTACAAGCTCACAACAACTTTTTGCCCATAAGGTATTCTTACTCGAATATTAAGAAGATCACTACAAATTTTAAGCACAAACTGGGAGAAGGGGGATATGGTTCCGTGTACAAAGGAACACTCCAAAGTGGCAATGAAGTGGCCATCAAGATTTTGAAGCAGTCCAAGGCCCATGGTCAAGATTTTATCAATGAGGTGGCTACTATTGGAAGAATTTACCATGTTAATGTAGTGCAACTCATTGGTTTTTGCTTTGAAGGCTCGAAACAAGCTCTCGTGTATGATCTCATGTCGAATGGATCTTTGGATAAACAAATTTTCACCGAGGAAGGTGATAAATTTCTTGATTACAAGAAAATTTATGAGATTGCCCTTGGGGTGGCGAGAGGGATTGAATACTTACATCGGGGGTGTGACATGCAAATACTACACTTTGATATCAAGCCTCACAATATTCTTTTAGACAAGAATTTTATTCCGAAAGTTTCTGACTTTGGACTCGCAAAACTTAATCCTGCTAATCATAGCATGGTCTCATTGACTGCTGCAAGAGGAACCTTAGGATATATGGCACCAGAGTTGTTCTACAGAAACATCGGTGGTGTATCTTATAAAGCGGACGTCTATAGCTTCGGAATGTTGCTCATGGAAATGGTAGGTAGAAGGAAGAATATAAATGCAAATGCGGAACACTCAAGCCAAATTTATTTTCCATTGTGGGTGTATGACCAAGTCAGTGAAGTAAAAAGTGCTGAAATAGAAATTGCAGTAGAGGAAAGGAAGGTGATAAAGAAGATGATAATAGTTGCACTTTGGTGTATACAATTAAATCCTGACCATCGGCCTTCAATGAGCAAAGTCCTACAAATGCTTGAAGGAGATATTGATGAACTCCAAATGCCTCCAAAACCGCTTATTTATCCACCTGATGTGCTAGTTAACAATGATGAAGCTGAGATGGAGCTGGAAACATTCTCAACTTCATTAAGTACTCCGATAATTTATACAAGTTATCCTTCGGGAGATGCCAATGATGTTTAGTGTTTCATGCATAGTTGGATTGGAAATGTATTGTGTGTATTTGTTATATGTCCCAAAATCTAGTATCATGTTAGGAGGGACTTGAGATTGTCTTCTTCTAGCTATTAGGCTAATGTTGTCTTATTGTATTTCATATAGTTTATTCTCTTGCATCCTCCTTCGAAAAGATAAACACATTGGTAAGAGGGCAAGGACAAAAATGATGGGTGAAGGTAATGGATTTGAGAATTTTTCTCCTTTGGTTCTGTTTCAGATAGGAGCGCCTTGGAGTTCACGAACTCTCTGGAGAATGATCTGGTCTTGATTCCTTCCGAGACATCTCCGTGGATTTGCTCTTTTTGGATGGCCCGATTTGAACTTTCAATCCTTAAGGAAAGGTGCAGAATCAGTGGCTTGTTACTCTTTTGGATTTCTTTCTTCAGTAGAAGCTGCTACGGATGCATTTTGGGTTGTTTCCTCATTTTCCTCAGCTTCTACAAACCAATGAGAATCTTCAAATTGGCCATGGTTACCGTTCTGCCAACCGAAATTCTTTTTTTCCTTTTTCCTGTACTTAGTTTTGTTGTCCTTAGATTATGCTTCCTGACGATATGATACATGACAAATGTATGCTGAATAAAAAAATCATTAAAATAATTTTTTACTTGATAAATAAAAAGTTGCCTTTTGCATTGCCATGCTCTTCTTTTTTTCTTTCGTTTTTTCTTTTCAATGAAGCTACTAATCAAATGTAAGAATCTAAATGACTGAGCATGATTTGTTCACTCGCACGATCAATGTATATTGCAACAAAGTGCCTAACTCGAGATCAGTTTGGTCTACTCTATATAAGAGATTGAGAGCTTCGTCACTTCAAATGTCATTTCACTGCTCTAGTCGGAATAGTAGATTGGCCACAGAATTCAGAAGCAGATAAAGACGTAAGGAGATCTTTGCAGGCATCTGAATCCGCAGGTTGGGGGTAAGTGTGCCGTAGCAACCAAAACAACACACTGCATGAAACATACAGATTCCTCCGAGGCCCCAATTCTTGAATAAATGGTAAGGAATATGTTCTGCTGGAAGAAGAAATTGAAATGAGTAGAGAAATGACTGAGGATATATATTAAAACCATAAAACGCTTCTTGGATTGGAAGGATTCATCTACTAATGAAACTGATGCAGTACCAGAAACTGAATACTTTTGTCAGTATCTCAACTCTACTTGTGGAGCAAATATTTTACACCTCCATTGTACCAAATGGAAGCCCAAAAACAAAACAAGTTGACCAACAACGAGCGGTCTTGATTCCAATTCTGCATCGGTCCATTGACGATCATCATTATCTTAAAGATAGCAGCAGCTTACTCTGGTCCATTATGAACAACCTTCACAGCTGAGTGCATCGACCTAGCATCTTCTGCCAAGGAAGTTTAGGCACTATCATTCCTGGCCTCCTTAAATATTAGTTCACATCTGTGAAAAGATAATTGTTTTCTAATTATCAAAAGTAATATATATATACATACATATATATATATATATATATATATATTCTCATATGTGCTTAACGCTACTCATAACTAAGTTACTATTTTACCCTTATTACTCACAATATTTCTCAACACTCCCCTTCAAGTTGGGATATAGATATCAAATAAACCCAACTTGTTACATAAGACGCTCACTCTATTCCCCCGTAGAGATTTTGTAAAAATGTCTGCGAGTTGATCCTCCGACTTTGTGTGTTGCAGAATAACCTCGCCTTTCTGAACTTTTTCTTGCACAAAATGACAATCAACCTCAATGTGCTTAGTTCGCTCGTGGAAGACTGGATTAGATGCAATATGAATAGTGGATTGATTATCACAATATAGCATTGATGGATTTGACGGTGACATTCCAATCTCTGATAGTAACATTCTCAACCATAGTAATTCACTTATCACATGTGCCATAGCACGATATTCAGCTTCAACACTTGATCGGGAAACTACATGTTGTTTCTTGCTTTTCCATGCAACTAAATTACCCCAAGAAATACACAATAGCCTGAAGTAGATCTTCTATCTATAGGACATCTAGCCCAGTCGACATCAGAAAAGCCTACAGTGTTTAGATGGCCATAATTCTTGAACTGTAGTCCTTTACTTGGCGCTTCCTTCAAATATTTGACGATTCGAAGTACAACATCCTAATGATTGGTACAAGGAGAACTCATGAATTGACTTACTACACTAATCGCGAAAGATATATCAGGTCTTGTGATAGTAAGATAGTTTAACTTACCAACTAACCTTCGATACTTTGCTGGATCATGTAGTAATTCTCCATGTTCTGCATCAAGTTTCATATTGGGATCCATAAGGGTATCGATTGGCTTTACTCCAAGAAATCCAACCTCACCAAGGATGTCTAGTACATACTTTCATTGTGATAAATTGATACCAACATGTGAATAGGATACTTCAATACCAAGAACGTATCAAAGATGTTCTAAATCTTTAGTACTGAATTCTTTATGCTGAAATTGCTTAAGTTTTTGAATATCACCTGAATCACTGCCAGTAATGATGATATCATCCACATATACAACTATAAGGATACAGCTAGTTGAAGACACAAAGTTGAAAACTGAATGATCCACCTGACACCACTTTAATCCAAATTTGATAACTGTATCACTAAATCTACCAAACCAAGCACGAGGAGATTGTTTAAGTCCATACAAAGCTGTGTAAATGACATACCACATTCTCCCCCTGAGCAATAAACCTAGGTGGTTGCTCCATGTAGACCTCCTCAGCCAGATCACTATGTAAAAAGGCATTTTTCACATCCAATTGATGAAGGATCCAGCCAAATTGCATAGCTAATGAAATAAAGACATGGACAGAGGGAATTTTGGCCACGGGAGAGAAGGTGCCATTATAATCGATACCATAAATTTGAGTATATCCCTTTCACAACTAATCGTGCCTTCAATCGATCAAGAGTACCATCTCGGTGAACTTTAACGGTGAAAACTCAATGACAACCAACAGGTTGCTTATCAGTAGGTAAGGAAGTAAGCTCCCAAGTTTTGTTCTGAATTAGTGCATGCATTTCATCTTCCATGGCATGACGCCAACCCGGATGAGCAAGAGCTTCAGTAACACTGCTAGGCACAGAAACAGAAGACAACGATGAGACAAAGGCAGAGAAGGTAGGAGATAAACGATCATATGAAAAAACTTTGAAACAGGATGACGCGTACTAACACAATCAGAAAGACCATAATAGGGAGAATAACGATCAATAGGTCGACCGACACAAGAACGTGTACCTTTTCGAGATCCAATGGGCGGATTAGGATCAGAGGCTAGCATTGCAATTGATGGGGGAACAGATGAATCGGGTGCTGATGAAGGTTGTATTGTCATAGTTGGAATTGTACTTCGTCGATGATAGGTGCGGTCAGTGAACAAAAATTTTCTGGAGGTAGCTAGAGAGATGGAAGGCAATGGAAGCATTGGTAGGACACAATCATCACTATCACCATGTGTCTGTGGAACATGCTGAGAAGAAAAATATGACCGATTTTCAAAGAACGTCACATTTGTAGACACAAACATACGACGACGAGTAGGACAGTAACGTTTGTATCTCTTCTGAGTTTGAGAGTATCCCACAAAGACACATTTTTCAGCACGAGTATCCAGTTTATCAAGACCTTGAGTAAGATTATGTACAAAACAAACACACCCAAAAACCCAAAGAGGTAAGGAAAAGAGAGGATGATTTGGATGTAAAATTGAGAATGGTGTCTTCCCTTGAAGAACAGAAGTGGGAAGCCTATTAATTAAATAACACGCCATAAGAAAAGCATGGCCCCAAAAGTGTTTAGGTAAATGCATATGAAACATGAGGCAACGAGCGACATCAAGAAGCGATTTTTATGTTCAGCTACATCATTTTGTTGTGGAGTGAATGAGCAGGACGTTTGGTGAATAATACCATAAGATTCCCGAAAGGGTTGGAAACTAGAAATTGTAGCAAGGTATTCTCTAGCATTATCTGACCGTAAATGTTTGACAGAGATATTATATTAATTCAACACTTCAAAATAGAACAATTGAAAGTAACGTACGATCTTTTATTAAGAATAACCAAGTCATTCGGGAAAAATCATCCACGAATGTAACAAAATATCTAAATCTAGAGACATCAGAAACACGACATGGACCCCATACATCTGAGTGAACCAACTCAGATGGACTAGACACACGGCTTTGCATACGAGAAGGAAAACAAGCTCTATGATGTTTACCAAACTGACAAGCTTCACATTGAAAGGAACTCACAAACTTAGACTCAGGAAATAGATGTCGAAGTAGGTTTGGTGGTGGATGACTAGCATGACAATGCATCCGATATACATTAGTGGATGTTTGTTTCACAGCTGCGGTAGCTAACACCTTATCAAGATAGTACAGGCCATTTGATTCATGTCCCCCACTAATCATTTGTCTAGTCCTCAAATCCTGAAAAACACAATGAGAAGAGGAAAAGGTCATAGAACAATTTAGTTCTTTGGTCAATGAGTTAACATAAATCAAATTATAAGGAGATTTTGATACGTGAAGGATAGATGATAAAGAAAGAGAGGGACTCAAATGAGCAACTCCCATACCAGTAACCTAAGACTATGAACCATTTGCTAATGTAATTGAATTTGATAATGAAGGAGGTGTAGAGTGAAAAGAAGACAGTAGGTTAGAGTTACCAGTCATGTGATTGGTAGCTCTAGAGTCTATAACCCAAGAATCAGACAATATAGACAACAAACACGATGAACTACCTTTAGAGGTTTGTGCCAGAGTTGCAGTCGGAGCTGAAGATCCTGTCACTTGTTGGGAGCAAACCAACGTATCATACTTAGCACGTATTAATGTAACTGGATCGCTTGTCTTAAGAACTTGAGTTGAACTTAGTGGAGCCATTGAGGGAGGACTAAGAGAATCCTCAACCTCTGCATATGCAGCAAGAGGTGGTTTGAGCTCTGGATGAAATGTATAGCAATAAGCTTCTGTATGTCCGGCTCTTTGACAATGATGGCAATAGCGAGAACCACGACTATTCCCAGAATTGATCATACCATGAGTCCCAACTCCCCCTTCAAGGCCTCCACGAATTCCACCATGAACAACACCGCGTCCACGACCTCGATAACCACAACCTCGATCTCCACGTCCACTAGAACCACGAGAAAGTATAACACCAATCTCCACTGCCGGCATGAAAGAACTCTTCTCAAGAATTGTAGAACGGAGAGTCTGGGAGAAGACTTCATCTACTAGATGTGGGAAGAGAACTCTGAGATGTAATATGCTGACGAAGAGATGAATATTCAAGCTCCAATGACTTGAGATATAATATTACCCTTAAATCCTCTTGGCGTTTAGCCAGAACATTTGGATCATTCGGCAAGAAGATAAGTATCCAATCGTTGGCAGAGAGTGGTGAACCGAGCATAATGATTAAACAAAGATTGATATCCACGCTGAATATCAAATAATTTTTTCCCATGTGTCACATACTCGCATCATATAATTTTGCCCCGAATAGAGTAATGCGCACTTATCCCAAACTACTTTAGAGGAGTCACATTGAATAAAGTGAGGACTGACCTTAGGGTCCATGCTATTCCATAATAGGGTCTGAATTATCACATCTCCTGCAATCCAATCGGTAGCTTTACTCATGTCAAATAGTATTGTAGACGTGAGATAGTCCAGTTGTTTAGTGGCAGTAAGATAGACCTGGACCTACTTTAGACCAGGATGGATAATTAGTTCCATTTAACTTGACAGAGTTAATTGAAAATGACCAAAAAGAGATTCAAAAGTCGACCTAGAAGTCGCCATTAGTGAATAAATAATGATTGAGCCCAAGAAATGAACTTCACGGTTGCCAATATTAATTTCAATAATTCAATCAAATACACCAAAAAATTCCGAAAAGAAAGGTTTCAATCGAATCACCGTACAAATCATTAAAGCACCAGTATAATTATTCTCTGTAATAACTACCAAAAACTGCAGGTGGTGCCCGCACAATCAGTAGCCAATGCTTTTGCAGTGGCCCAACAATGAGAAAGAGTAGCCAACCATCGCATTCCTAAACCAGGTTTTTTTTTTTTTTTTCGAACTTCTCGACAGAAATTCACGTAAAATCAATCTTCACCGATCGACAAAGTGAAAACAGGGATCCCCATGACACCATCACTCTTCGACTCCACCGCCAAACAAGAACCTTCCACCATATCCGCCTCAATCCCAAGAAACAAAACGCAGAATCATCAATGGAACAGCAATGTCGGAGAAAGTGGATTTACTTGACGTGGCTACTGATCGGCGATTCCAGGGTCAGAGAATCCAACTTCCTCTCCCGATTCACTCGCAACGAGTTTTGCCTTGAGTCCAAATCCATTATCGGCGTCGAATCCACGCTTAATGACTAAGCCATTTGAAAAAGTCCGCTGGTTCAAGCTCCACAGTTTCAGAAGTTATGCCAAGTATTTGCCAAGTATTCTCGAGCACGATCAAGCCACACGAGCCGCGTGAGCAAGCCGCACGAAGAAGCGAAAGAAAGGAAGAGGGACGCTCGAGTGGCGGAAGGGCGTTCGACGGTGAGTGGCAATGACAGCCAACTATTGTGGCGAGTGGCTGCTCTGTCGTCTAGGTTAAGCCCTGGGCTCTTATATCATGTGAAAATGTGAAAAGATAATTATTTTTTAATTATCAAAAATAAAAAAGGGTTATATATATATATATATATATATATATATATATACTTAACCCTATTCATAACTAAATTACTAATTTACCCTTATTACTGACAATATTTCTCAACAACATCCATTTCCTAAAATAATAGGAATCCAGCATCATGCTTAAACTAATGAAAGTTTTTCCAATTTATTCTGTTCGTGCCTTGGATAGCAAAATATAGCGCCAAATGAGGCACTACAGTATTCTCAGCACACTCATTAGCTTGTACCTATTGAGAGAAGATATCATGTTCAGAAACAGCCTCTACAAGTTGCACGATAGCTTTCCTCGATGAGTCGCACTGGTTTCCATTACACCAATTTGTTTCTCACCTACTCTACTGAAATTATTGAAATTAACACAACAAAAGAAGTAGAATCTACCTGTAAGGTATGCCAGGCCGGATCCTCGGTATAAAAAATAAAAATAAAAAAAGTAGAATCAAACCAAATTGATAGAATATCCAAGAATGCATAAATTTCCTGCCGACTTTATTGAAAGAATATTCATACCTGCAACTCCAATTAAATCAGACGTCAAAGGTACATTCGAATCTGCCTCGACAGTGGCTTTTGCTGCTGCAATACCAACTGAGATGGCTCGTGTAATGTTCAACCCTTCACATATCGATGCAAGTGTAGCACCCATCAAGCGACCGCCAGCCCCAGTAAGCTTCTTAACAGATGCAGGAAGGCCAGGAAGATGCAAAACAAAGAGTCGAGAGGTTCCCTCAATATGTTTGGCGTCATGAAACTTTTGTGAAGGGCAATCAGATGAGATCAATTTGTGGAGTTCTGAACTTATGCCAAGGTGTTGGAGTTTCTCCACAACAGCTCTCGTCAATATAGACCCCTCTTTAGAGCAAAGAAATACTCCACGAGCGCCTATGGTTATGATTACAATTTTTATGCCCTTCTCAAGCAAAAGAATTATTGTGGGTTATTGATGTGAGATTCTGCAGGACAATTCTTTTCGCTCTCATACCTTTCACTCAAACCATATAACTTCCCAGGAGATATAGCATCTGCCATTGGAAAGAGCTCATCTTCATTGGGAGATACGTAAGTTACCTGCGAAGAGCCCACTCTGTGTCAGTAGCAGATCTCCAAGATGAAGCTTTCAGAATCTAGGAACCAATGCCACTCTTAAACCATGCCCATGTGAGCTGAATTTCGTTTCTCCTAATGTCATTTTGTTTCCGTAGCTGAAAGGGATGCCAAAACCAAGAAGTCAACTATGTAAACCAGTAACATTTTATTTCATGCCTGATTGATATGAACTCGACGTGGTCAATTTTTTCTAAAAGTGAGATCTTGTCAAAGTTTAACAATATCACAAACATAAATCGATTGCGTATGATGTATGGTTTATAATTTCCTAGTTGATTTAAGAAAAGATTATGTGTGTATCACACTTAAGTGTATTCACTATGGAAAAGTTTCCTTCAACTCATCTAGACTGCAAATTAATATCCTAGTGGAAGCATCACATCACCAGCCATCCTGACTCCTGGAGATGTAATCAGCAGACTATGAATTGGACATGCATTATTAATGAATGTCTATGCAAAACCACTAAATTTTGTTTTGATATGCCACATGCAGAATTCTCCAACCTAAACCACAACTTTCACCATTTTTCTCCATATCCATGCAGATGGTAAGCAATTCTATAAAATATGTTGAAACGACTGCTATCATTTTCCAGCATACATAACTAATGGTCTGCATTAATCGATTTGAAGCACTAAACTTTTCTCATCATAGTATTTCCCATTTTGCTCTCTGTCGGCATGGTGCTAAGGATGATGGTAATCAACTACTCCATTAGCAATCGAGTCCGAAATTTGAGATTGAGATTTCATGAATTCCATAAAATGTATTATTGACCTTATCCGATTGTTTATCAAATTCAGACTTAAATAAGTTTACTCAGCACATAGAAAAAAGCACAAAAGAAGGTAAATGCACATCACAAGGTGAAGCACTCACATACATCCCAATAGAAGCAATTTTTTTAGATATGGCCACTTATACCGGTTCAAACCACAGAGGAATGTTATCTCCTGCAGCCACAGCGAATAAAATTCAAAGAAAAACCAAGTAAGTGAATTCTGAAGAGCTTTCTATTGACTCAGAGTAGATCATATAATCGACCCAGATGAAAAATCAAAGCAGGTCGAATCTTTAGAATTACATCGACAAGAAGCTTCAAGAGCACAATCGTTGAGGTTAGCATCAACCATCACTAGTGGAGCAGAAGAGATCTCGTATCTTAATTGTTGAATTCACTCAGCAGTGAGAAATTCCTCCTAAAGGTCAACTGTGAGTGCCTTTATGGATCTTAGAGAGAACACAAGTATGCCTGCTCAACCTGATATGTTTTTAGCAAAATTAACTTACAATTGACTCAAAGCTTGCAACACCAGCAGCTACCCCACCATTTGGATTGAGTACACAGCCAGCAGTTGTAATATCTTGGGTTTGAAGGATACCTGCCTTGGAATTGCTGAGTTCAAGAACAAGAAGCACATTCATGGACAGTACATGCATCTCTATAACTTTTTTGAAGCCAAAAAAAGAGGAGAGTAGCTAGTTCATTGTTATAGCGAAGTAAAAGAGAACGCTTAGAAGAATTAATTTGAGTAGTGTACTTACCCGTCTGTAAAGGTAAATATAGCAAAATTTCACCAATATTATCTATTTAGCAGATTTTACTAGGTATGTCAGACAAGCAGTTAAGCTGAGCATGTTAACCTTCAATAGGACGCCCAGTAGATCTCCAATGCTCCAAATAGTGATTCCCTGATACACAGGGCACAGGATAATGTTAGCAAAATTGTGGGAAGACACAGAAACCTCAACAAGAAAACAGATAAATAAAGAAACGACAGAGAATTTGCCTGTCTTGGCAAGTGGCCTACAACCATGCATAAAGAATGAACAGACATTCACTACATCAAGGTGGAGCAAATAAAAAGAAAAACATTCTCAAATCTTAGTACCTTTAATATATACAGTTTACTTGCAAATTCTCAATCTGAAAAGTGAAGACAGCATTTGGCAAAATCCTAATGGCCAATTCTAATCCCTTGCAGACCTCCAAAAGATCTCAACTTGGGATGTCCTCAAAATTTGCTGATCCTGATTAGAATCAGGCTGGCATACCCAAGAATTCCAGTTACAATAAACAGATGATTGTTTAAAAAAAAAAAACTATTTTTGCTCCTAAAAATTATTAGGCTTGACCATATATACCTTGTGAATCTAAAGGAAACTCTCTCAAATTACAACAGAAGAAGATAGGACGGACATAGACATAGTCAACGCTCAAAACAAAATTACGCACTTCTACTGAGAAAAGACGGTAGGTTCTTTACTTTTATCACGTCTTTTAATAAAGATGGCGCTAAAGGATTTATCTAGTATTTTTCTCCATGTCCCGTGGCTTAAGACAAGAAGGAAATTGAACAAGACCAAAACTAAATAACCTTTATGCTGAAACTCTACAAAACATTATGTCCTAGGTCGCCATGCATTGAGTTCGTATGCCAAAATAATTAATTGAGCCAAAACGGTGCCTCGAAAAGTCTTGCTGAAACAAAAAGTGTGTAGGCTAATTCAGATGTCCCATACCTTCTTTTTTTTTTTTTGGCTCAAAAGATGTGCTATACCAACCTGCCATGTCAAGGCCCACAGCACTGATGAAGAAGGGCTTTCCTCCCAGCTTCGACATGCAATTGGCAATATTCCTTGCTACACCTCCTAAAACATAGTGAACCTAAAAGACCACTGTCAGACATAGACTCGCACAGAAATTACTGAATGGTGTACTGTATTCTCACATAGGCTCTCAACTGATGCTGTCAGCGGAGAAGGTTTTCGAGATGTATAATATTTAGGGGCAGAGTAAGAAACCTGATATTGGTACTTACCACTATCTTCATCATGGGGTCAATGGATGGATCTCCATCTTTCCATCTATGAAAAAATTCATGCTCAGATGAGCTGCACTTCCTCTTTCTCCTTGAAGGCCGCCTGACATCCTCATCTTGTGGAGGGTAATGGCACTTCCTGCACTGGCAATCTAGATCCCAGCAGCAATGAGCTGTATAAGGATCCTTGAAGTACACGGTTGTCCTTTAGAGTCGCAAGACTCTATTCTAAGTCTTTCTCCTTCACCTTCATCTTTGTGTATGTACGGCTATATCATCAAGATTGTAGGAAAAATTGAAGAAGAGCGTTCTTCGTTTTCTCTTAAGTGATCAAATTTGATGACCCCACTGCCGTCCTTTTTCTTGATGAATTTTGACTTTGAAGACTGTATAGGCTGAACATTTGACGAAGTTTTTGTAGTTAGTCAACCAGGTATTAGGGAGGAGTTTGAGTAACTCAGAACGAGGAATCTATCTTGGAATATGATGCACAAAGTCATCTACTTACTGTCCATAGAGATCGAAAGGGCATCTTCTGCTCCCGGCAAATTTAAGTCTATGGCGTGATTTGTACACCATCTAGTTTTTTGGGGGGGGTCATACGTACACCATCTAGTTGCCACAGTCAAATCTGGACTCCGAGGATATCCAGTGATTTGTAATTGAACCTCCAAGACAAAAAGCAATTTAGGATCTGAAAGAGCTATATTGAAGTTTGGAAATAGTGTTACAAACAGATCTAGCATTGAGAGTTGTTTCGACTATGCCAATGCAAGCATGTTGATAGTCAAGGAACTAGTATCAAGTAGTGCCACGCGGGCCACTACTTGCAATCCTTTACGACCATGGAAGGAAAGAGCAAGGCGTATAGCACCAAAGTGAAGGTGCTATAGCCTTGTTGGAGCCTCTTGCGCAGGAACTCAAGAGAGATTTAAAGGTTCACAAAGTGTTCATGTTTAGTAGCTGGAAATGGATGTTGATCAAAGCAGGTTGACCAAACGTATTCTCTTGACATCCTTTGGAGTACAGTGAATAAGCTTTCTTATAGAATTTATTAGTGAAAAAGAAGCAAGTTTAACTCAAGCAAATTATGGATTTACAAGAGGGATAGATATTATAGATCTTATTCTCATTGAGGTTAGATATCTCATTAAAATAGTTGATCTTCGAGGCATTGGATTAAGGAGGTAGGGATCAAGAGTAACAAAGCATCTACACATTTAGTAGTACTGCTTTCTGAGGATCCTCAGTCATGATGGGATAATTCTTCCTCTTAGTAACGACGCATTATCAGGCCTCGGGTTATAATCTCAGTCCGATTTTTTTATGAAGATGGCTATGATATCATGAGGGGTTAATGGTATCAACAAATGACTACTTGAGATAGAAATATTATCCCACTACACAGCCCTTCCCTTGGCCTCTCAAAGGGACTGTTTTTTTTGTCTCCAGACGCCATTCAACTATATCATAAGGCTCTTAGAACTCAGAAACATTTGGAACCATAGGATCCATAGAGTGGCAAGTGGAGAGCAAACTCACGAAACCATATTTCAACTTATCGGACTAATCGTGCAACTCTAAACTTTTAATGACATCAGCCTTCAAGAATGAGAAAAGTGTTTTAGAAATCCCTAACAATGTGTATATAGGCCATAAGTTTACAAACTCCAAATCTCATTCAACTGCTTAGAGAAGCTAGCCTTATATAAGCAAGGTCGAGGACAATACAAACTTCTGTTACTACAATAATACTAATACACCACCATCAAAAAATTGCTCTTACAGGACAGTAATTCACACTTTTAGGAAAGAGATGTCAGATAAAGCAAACAAAACACTTTGGCCTATACTAATGGCCGACGATACTATATTTTTGGGCTAGTGGGCAAAACACTGGAGGTGCACAGTATCCATATTCAATCGTGGCAACTCTCCGCTAGCAAAATGGTGCACAGAGTTCAAAATCATGCCATAAACTTAACTTTACCAAGAGCAGAGAATGCCCTTTTGATCTCTGTAAACAACAACTAGATGACTTCGTGCATCATGTTCCAAGATAGATTCCTTGTTCAAAATTAGTTAAACTCCTTCCAGATACTTGGGTGACTAGCTACGAAAAGCTCTATAAAAAAGTTTAGCCTATACAGTCCTTAGAGTACTATTTATATAGCCTTTAGAGTAAAAATTCACCAAGAAAAAGCACGGCAGTGTGGTCACCAAGATTGATCACTCAAGAGAAAATGAAAAAGACTCTTATTCCATCCTTCCTACAATCTTGACGATGCAGCCTTACATACTAGAAGAAGAAGGTGAAGGAGAAAGACTTAAATTAGAGCCTATTAACTATCAAGTACAACTCCTAGTATACTTCAAAGATCCTCATACAGGCCATTATTTTTGGGATCTAGATTGTCGGGGTGAGAATTGCCAACCCTCCAGTAGATGAGGACGACAGGCCTTCCAAGAGAAAGAAGTGCAGCTCATCTGAGCATGAAATTTTTCATAGAGGGAAAGACAGAGATACAACCATTGGACCACTTGGAGAATATAATGGTAAGTACCCGCATCTGGTATCTTGCTCTGCCACTTACTATTACACATCTCCAAAACCTTCTCCGCCACCATCATCCAAGCAGAAACCCACTCCTCCAAAGACAAAACCACCTACTTCTAAACCAGTTTCTCCCTTCTACAAAAGTATCCTTAAATGGGTAAAAGTTGACACAAGACGATGTGTCCTATTATATATCTTCACAATTCTAATGTTTATGCAATTCAACCTTTCTCATTCTATATGACTAGTCAGGTGTATCCTGCATTCCTGCGTTATCTTTATATGATACTCTCCTATTATTTTTGGCTAGGTTCTCCATGTTATTGACAGAGACGAGCATCAACCCATATTACAGAGACTAGCACTTGTTAGATTACTCCAGCAACTTCGAAATTTCCCCAAATGGACCAAATTAGATTACTCCCACCTCTCTTTCAACTGAAATCCAGACTAAGAGCACAAAAACTTGATGTCCAATTTGGCATTTTTCAGCAGCCAGCATTGACAAATTTCATTCTTAAACGTGCATTACAAGCAAGGTAAATATCCCACAAAAGACTATTTATGACTGAACAAACAGATAAGCAAAGAAAAATAAACTTACCTTGCCAGGGGTTGTGGTTCCAGGAGCAGGAGGAGAAAAAGGTAGGGCATGAATGTCCAACACCATACCACCGATTACCACAGCTTCTCCACCATCTCGAAGGCTTAATTGCTCTGCTCTCAGTACAGTCTTCATCATCAAAACCAGAAACAGAGAAAAAAAAAATTCACGGTATCAACTGAGCGCCAACTACATCGAACATTTTTCGCAAACGAAAAAAAAAAAGCAGACACGCGCGGGAAGGGAGGAAGAGAGAGAGAGAGAGAGAGAGAGAGAGAGAGAGAGTATACTGACTGGTTGAAGAAGTGAGCTCGCATCAGAAGCTTGTGGTGAAAGATGACGATACAGAGACTGAATCCTTCTCTTAGCTCTGCTTTCCACAGCCATCTCTTCCTCGCTCTGTTGCTTAGCTTAGCACCCGGTACTCACTGTCTCTGGCTTGTTTTATGGGAAGAAAGACAGACGGAGAGAAGGAGAGTGTGGGTGACCCTTGTCTTTAAAAATGAGGCAGTTTTCAGTATTATTAACTAAAAATTGTGATAATCATATATATTCAAATTTACATAACTAGATAGAATAGTAAAATCGAACTTATTTTCTTGAATACAGCCTAGGAACGGTGTAAGGTAAATAAGAGACAAAGCAAAGTTATAATCAACTTGTACAAATGGCCGTGACCCACAATAGCTTGCACGCAAGTAATGAGATTTAATCAGTGAACTTGAGTTCATAAATTGAAAATTGTTCAACTCCCCAACCCACAATGGCTATCCTCTTTTAGGATGCTAATTGCTTAGACATGAGAGTCAAAAGAGAATGAATTTCTTTTTGCCTGCATGTTCTCTAAGAACATAAATGATGCATCACTCTTTTTAACACATGTTTAGGTGAATTCATATGTTGAAAATGGTGGATGTAATGTTCATTTTACTTAAGAATAAAGTAGAAAAGAGAATTTCTATATGAATAATACTAATGATATAAGAGCCTATTTATAAACTTTTCTAGACAAATATCTAAAGTAATGAAATATTACAATATCAAATAAAATTAATGAGAATCAATAAGGGAAGATTAATATATCTAACATCTCTCTCAAACTCAAGGTGGCTTAGAAGAGTTCCATTGGAATTTCAATAAAAGATTTTTAAAAAGCTTAGGTGGAATGTGTCTTAGTGAAAACATCAACCACCTGATGCGATTTACAAGCCAAACTATTATTTGATATGGCACCCAAGTGAAGCTCCAAGTGGGGATTTTTTTGGCTTCTAGGTTAAAGGCACATGTGGGCACTTAAAAGACTTACAAATGAGAGCCACCTGATGTGCACCAACATAACCTTTCCTTTTGATAAGATATAACATGCTAAATTCTAATTTCGGAATATACAAGATGTAAAGCATAATTACCTAGAAGATGTAAGAGGTAATCTCTTTGGGAAAAATAAAAAGAGGTATAATACAACAACATTTTCTATCTCTAACACAATTTAGTTAACACAAAAGGAAAATCGACTGTCAACATTTTATGATGGCAGGTATCTAATAGCTAAAGAGATAATCCTCATGATATCTAGGTTATTGGCATATAATAAATATAGAAGTATCATAATGTTTATCTCACCAAATAATCTGCACTACAAATCTATGTACAAATGTGACACTGAACATATTAGGTGTTAACAAATCGGCTCTAAACCTACATTCTTGGTATTTTCTCAAGAATAGGAAATATTGACCTGGCGTGAGCATTCTAGGTAACATTGCCCAAGATTTAGCTTCCTTCACACATAATCTATGTGGTTGCAATCAAGTTTATCCTTGAATTTGAAGATCTATAAAAATCATACAAGAGGGTGCTTCATCTTCATAACATTCAACAAGCTCTCCCCAAGCTCCCCCTTCTCTCTCTCTCTCTCTCTCGCTCTCTCTCTCTCTCTCAAGTTCTGTTCCCCGTAGCAGTCAATTGCAAGAAGCAGCTCATTTAGGTAAGGAAAAATCCAATGTATATTCAATGGTGCAAAAAGAGTTAGCTATCTTGCTTGTTGGATTGTACTCCTGTTATGATTTTAGATCTTATACAGATTGTGGTACCTTAACTTTCTGTTTGATTATCATGCAGGCTACGAATATGAGAAAGCGCTCATGATTTTTTTAGAAATCATGACCACGCTTGATTATCACATAAAGCCTAACTCAAGAACTCCTTTGTTGTGGTTGAAAATGCATGTATAAGCCCATTTCGATAGGATGACTCTCGGACAAACCCTAGAAATGATTTCTTTTGGGGCATCTTCATGATCTAAGCACTTAAAAATCACCTAATACATAGGCAAGAGGCGGACCCTTATGCTCGCCTGCCCTTTGTTATGTGAACCCAACGATAATGAATATTCAAATCAAACATCGTACAGATTTCATTCCTTTCGTTTTTCCATTTGAGTTTATGTTTAGCCGGCTTGGTCACTAGCGCATGGTGGTCGGGGGATTGAGAATTGAATTTTTCTTGGGATGGGACAAACATTCCAAACGGTGATTTTGTGAGAAATTGCATATTTTCTTGTCTTCTTACTTACCCAATGATAATAAGTTTTTGTATTTTTGTATGACATTTTCCTCAATTATGAAGATTAGTTTCACTTCATTTTAGCAGCCTATGTCTTGTGTGAAATTTCCAACCTTATTTGTTAAAGTGCTATTCAATCCAAATAATTGGATATTTTTCTGTATTTATATAAGATGTACAAGATCTCTTAAGTCGTCTTATGTTTTTTATTCTTTAGTTTTCTGAATCAACAAACTCTTTTCTTCATTGAACTTTAAAAAAATTCAGTTATGATATAACTCTTTTTCTCAAAACGATAAAGATAAAACTTTTAATTTTTTAGTGGACCCTTTGTTTATTACTGATAAGTGACTGCCCCAAAAAATTGTTTTATGAATTCTGCATTTTTTGAGCTGCTTAAGTATGGCACATGAAACCAGTAGGGTTTGCCTCAGTGGACACATGAGAAGAGGGATGTGCGGGGTTTGAATTCCCACATTCTTCAAGGGATTTAGGTGGAGATGATTTAGTTTGAAGTGTAGATTTCGACTCTCACACTTTGTAAGGAGGCATAGTAAAAGTCTAAAAGTGAAAGTTAGAATATGAATATAATAGGATCGACAAAAATAAAAAAAAAAATACAGCACATGAATATTGGTAATCTATTACTCAAGTCACTTAGTGAATATATGTGCTTTTTGCTTATTAAACCAATAGTAACCCCACTATCAAATCATACTCGTACTACTTATCCATGTGAGAGGGGAGTGAGTCTCATCAAAACCATGCATTGTAATTGGCTATATTCATCAACCTAGATAGACTCGGTTCCCGAAGTAGAGTATCGTTTTCTGGCTTTTTTTTTTTTTTTGAATGCTCGTTTTCTGGCTTTGAGTTTTGATATAATTGCTTGTTCTGGGCCAGTACTGGTTATTCCCTTTCCTATTCTATTTAACATGGTCTCGTATCATTGGTTTTCTAATAGTTCTGCTTTTGGGACATGCGACGACCATCTTCTGACATAATTCGGAATTCCTTCCCATTCTCTTCCTTTCAATTTCCTTTTTGCATGCTCTGAAATTCTCTGAGGGACATAAACTTCTGCAACTGCTTCATTTCTTTTCCTTTTAGCATACTCGCCCTCTCTTTTTGCATGATCTCTCCTTAAGGTCAATGGCAAACTCCAACGCCAGAAGAAACCCTCCCATGGATGGAGCAGTGTGTGAGTCCAACCCTGATCTGCGAACCTTCGACGTAAACCTCCAAGCGAAGACAAACCAAGTCCTCAGCACTCTTGCTTCCAGGGTTGATGTCTGAGCTCTCTCACTGGATTCTCTGAAAGAGATAACTGAGTGCCTATTGGAGATGAACCAGGACGTGGTCAAAGTCATCTTGGATAGCAAGAAAGATATCTGGAGAAATGAAGAGCTGTTCGAGCTTGTACAAGACTACTTCAATGGTAGCTTGCACGCCCTTGATTGCTGTGCTTCCCTTGAGAACTGCTTGAAGCATGTGCGAGATGCCCATTTGCAGATTTTTGCCGTGCTTCATTGCTTTGAAGAAGATGGGGAGGGGTGATGCAGGTACACTCAGGGGACTTCATTTCGAGCACATGTATCTTAGTAATATTGATTCTTGCTCACTGTTCTCATTTATTGGCTAACTTATTCAATCTCCCCTATTTTCTCTATGCATTTGCATTCAACTTCATATCCTAACGTGCCAATGAGATTGAGTTGATACCTAGAGTTTGATATCCTAACATTACAAGGTTAAGTTGGTGAGGACTATGCGTGCTTTTCTGTTTCACGAGAAACTGATGCAGAGACTTGGATAAATTTAGTTACTCAAAAATCTTGGAGGAACTGACAAAATTCAAGGAGGCCGGAGACCCTTTCACCAAGGAGTTCTTTGAGATTTTTCAGACAATTTACAAGCAACAGAAGTCCATGCTCAAGAAGTTGTGGATCAAGAAGAAGAAGATTGAGAAGAACCTTAAAGAGCATACAGTCATGGAGGAAAATCTCAAGCATGATACTGGTTGCAACTTTTGCAGCCATTCTAATCTATTCTGTCATGACTGCTATGGTGGCTTCTCTGCTAGTCATTGCCGTCCCAACAGCTGCAACCACCATGGATGCGATTGGCAAGTGGATTGACTCCCTTTGGAGGAATTATGAAGAAGCACTGAAGAGGCCGAAGGAGGTGATCACCTCAATGCAAGTGAGCGCTGCAAACCTTTTCCCTCCCTTTTTGTGATTACAATGACCGTCCCTGTAATTTTGTCAAACCACGTCAACAACCATAGTTTTCCCTTGAAGTCTTTGCATCTAACATAATGAACATCATGACGTTGGCCTGATTTTTAAGTAGCTATAATGATGTGAAAAATGTCTAGGAGTCCAAAATGCAGGAAACTCTGAAAGAGAAGTCACCATGATTACATGAATAATTTCTTACAACTAAAATCTCTACAGGCCAGTATCTTTGTTGCTCTCAAGGTCCCGGATAAAATGAGAATTACTATTGACCCTTTGGATGTAAAGATGAAGAGCCTCTTGCAGAAAGCTGACTTTCAATTGAGGCAGGAGCTGAAGCACTAAAGCTTGGAATAGCAGACATTAAGAAGAAGCTGAGAGACTTCATGAAGGATGTCGGAGGACTGGGAAGGGATGTCGATATGTGCAGCCACATTATCCAGAGATCAAGGCTAGTGGTGCTTCAGAGGATTGTTGCTATAGAGGATTGTTGCTAAGTGTTTGTCTTCCTGCGAGGGATGTGCGGTGGACCTCCATTTGCCTTGCTTTCTCTCTCCAATAAAGCGGAAGACATCAACATTTGGCATTCGATTCGTTAAATAATCATACTTAAATGCTGCTTTGCAACATAAAGGCCTTTATAAGCTTTGGACAGGAACCCTTCAATCCCAAATTGATGTTAATGACGAAAGTACAATCTTGTCACGTTTTACTTTCCTACGAAATGCTAAAAATCAATCCATCCAAGCTGGATTGGCTGACATATGGTAGTCGAAGGTGGTCATTCTTACAATGATCAACGTGTCCCTTCTAATAACAACCTTGCAGGGATTATAAGTTGCCAGGATACTTTCCTTGTTGATCTTAAACTCAGAGCTAAGATTATAAATCCACGAGCCTAACTAAGTCACGTTAACAACTGCAACCATGTGGCACATCAAAACCTATGATGAAACTCTCTCTTGTTGCACTGCTAAATAGATAGATCTTTGTAGATTTGATGGACAATTGAAAGTACAGGATAGGATGGAAAGTCCTCAATATTCAAGGATTAAGTAATAATCCCTTGTTTTAGTTGCTCGTGTATAGTTCCATATGCTGATTAAACAAGTCAGATGACTGACACAAAACTGACCTGCTATATGGAAATGTTATGGTTCAGGTTCTTCCCAAAAGCAGAAGTTAGTAGCTATTACAGAATACTTAAATTTTCATTGAATTGTGTTTAGAGCTCATTATGTTCGTGAGAATGTCTGAGTCTGACAAAAGGTGAAAGCTGCATAAACCAAATGAAAGACCAGGCAGCGGTAACTCAGCAAAACGAAATCATCTATAAGAAGAAAACATATCCTGCCAATGTTCCTCGTTAGTAAAAGAGTACTCCTCAATAAAACTAAATGGTAAATCCAGACATCTAGAGACAAATTTCATGGTGACAAGAATTAATGGAGGAACAAATTGCAGAAACTGATTTTTCCTGATCAATACTTGGCAAGATTGCAAGTAATGCAGCTTTCCCAGAGCCAGCAATTGGCTGTGGTTGAATATTAAAATAGGTTGCAGATGCCAGGTATCACATATGGAAGAAAAGTATGAGATATGTACATATGCCAGTCAAGAAGATAGCTCCAAGAGCAAGCAGAAAGCAATTCACCATCGAGAGAGCTCCTTTTCTTCTCCTGGATTAGGAAAATGGCCCTTAGAATGGAAGTCGGAGAGCAACTGATCCTTGATGCAGAAGGTGTCCATCAGCAAAGAGGTGATATCATTTTTGGATGTGGTGATGTCATCAAGGCAGATATGTCACACTTGCACATGAACTTCTGCAGGGTCCGCTTCGAATGCCTTGTCCATGAAAGATGGACAATGGTACTTGTAGCCAATGGTCACATTATAAACTGCAATAGATGAAAGCTCACTCGAGTAGGAAGGGACAACAGACAGGACTTTCACTGGTCAATGATATTGTAAATACCTAATAGTACTATTTTCTTCTTTCTTTCCCTCAAACGAGATTTGCCATACTGTTTTGGTTTCAATTCAGCCCAATATATAGGGACTTCAATTTATAGATGTTCTCTTCTTCAGTAATAGAAGAATTCAGGATGATTTCATCCCCTATATCATTCCCTAAAGGAGAAAACTGTAATCTCATTTTCCTTATATTCCCTAGGACAATTTATATTTTGAGAAACAACAGGACATACCACTTCATTTATCATGTCAAATCTTGAACCAAGTGCCTATTCAGATATAGCTTCTCATGTTCCACATGGAAAAACTACGAATTTTCTTCAGCATTAGAAAGTTTGACTGGGAGGAATCCTGGTAACAAATGATACCGACTAGAATGGTACTATGGGATCAAATTATGTGGAACCTTTGAGGTCCATATTGGATGCCTCCATCAGAAATATAAACCCACCATTCCCTCAGTCAAAACAGATGCCAAATTAAGACAACCTGAACAGAGAGACACCCACAACTCCTGCAAGCACGCCTAAAACCCCATTTATCTTTGGAAGCAGAGCATTTTTTAGGGTTGGTAGGCCATTTGCAGCAGCATATTTTTGACTTCGAACACACTTCTGCTCACTGCAGTTTACATTTTAAGCTCAATCCACCAGGCAAATAGGGATACAGAAAAAACAGAACAATTTTCATATATCAGTATGCAGAATACAAAGATCCATTATCCAGATGAACAACAAGGCATCTTGTCAATATTGTCGTGAGGTACTCACAATGCACAGACAGTCCTAATGAGCTAAATGTCAGTTCATATCAGGAATGCCCAATAACAAGTAACGTTTTTAGTAGTACTGAATTTGGAACAGAATTATTGGGATTTTTAATGAAACCACATTTTTAATCTTTTCAGATATGAGATCTTTATCACTGGTAAAAAAAAAGAGGGAACAGATTCTTTAATTATCTCTTCAAGTTTAATCAAAACAATTTATGAATACGTGAGTATGTTGTTTACATGACTCAACTAAAAGGTTTTACCAGGCTCGGTGGAATGATGCATAGGGTATTGGCCACAGAGGAATGGACCGATTTGACAACCAATCTAATTGGGTAATAACATACAAACCAGAAGAGTTGGGACCTCCTTCATACATAGACCAGAATTCAGAAAACATCTCAAAGTTACCCCTGTTGCTGGATACTACTATGGGGGCACCAAGGGGGGTGCAAACCTATATTAAAAGGAAAATCAGATAACCAAAAAAGAGCTCGGTTACAGGATAAAGCATCAACAACGGCAATCCAAGCATTTGCTTGCACAAGTTTCCACTATACCAAAAAATGTGACATCTTTCAGCAATCCTTAATAATCACCAAAACAGGCACCTTCATTCCTTGGCTCGCTTCTCATGTTCTTTCCAAATTAAACTAGAACCAGAGTGAGAAATGGAAGAGATCCTTCTTTCTTAATGCCTAGGCAAATGAGGACCCTTTAGGCCCATAATTCATGCTCATTAGATCCTCTGATCCTGTAACCCAAACTTAGCTAGATGGAAAGCATAAGAGGCCATCCAAAAGTCAGTCCAGGAACAATGAAGGAGAAGATAAGGGCCTGTTTGTTTGCATTCCTACTCCGTGTTTATGAATACAATTTCTGTTTTTTTTGTTCCGGGAAACAAAAAAAGAATAGAAATGCGTTTGTTTGCATTTTTTTTTCCCGGGAACAAATTTGGAACAGAAATAAGAAAAACTTAATTTTTGTTTTTGGAATACTTTCGAGAAACAATTTTTCTCTCCTATTTTTTCTTCTCTTTCTTTTCTTCTTCTTTTCTTCTTCTTTTTTTCTTTGACCGGTCACCGCCGGCCTTGGCCATGGCCGGCGACTAGCCGTTGAGGGCCGCAACCTCGCCGGAACCTCGTCAGCCCCTGGTGAGGCCAAGCGTCGTTGTGGCTAGGCGAGGCCGCTGGCCCTCGTCGGCCAATCGCCAGCCATGGCCGAGGTAGGTGACCGGCCAAAAGGAAGAAAAAAAAGGAAAAGAAAAAGAAAATAAAAATATTAAAAAATTAAAAAATTAAAAGAAACAAAAAAATTATACAAGTTTACTAAATGTGTTTTTGTTCTTTTTCTACTCCAAGAACAAGTTTACCAAACGCATTCTTCTATTCAAAAATTGTTCCCCAGAACAGAAATAGTTCCGGGGAACAATTTTTGAACAGAAACGTTACCAAACGCACCCTAATTCACCATCTTTGTGCTGATGTTGTCTTGAATTCCACAAAATTCAATCAAGAAATCTAGGAAGGCTTGAAGATTGCAGGCTATTTGTTTCCTAATATATTTCCTAGACTTGGGTTTCAAATTTGATAATATCTTTATGGTGGAATTCCTTTCCTACTAGGTTTAGGAAAGTGGGGATCTAAAGATCTATTTATTTCAGCATTGTACCTTGTACTCTTGACATACGCTCAAATAAGAAATTCTCTCTCTCTCTCTCTCTCTCTCTCCCGTGGACATAGGCGGATCTTTCGCCGAACCACGTAAATCTCCATGTTCTTGATTATTCTTGTTTACTTTTCTCATTTAGTTAGGGCGTTCTTCCGCACAACAATTGGTATCAGAGCAATCCAGGTTCTTCGTTCCTGTATTGCGATTTCTAACTAGATGGCTGGAAAAGGTTCAACCGTTCGATTTGATATTGAACGATTCATTGGGAAGAATAGTTTTACACTATGGCGGAGAAGGATGAAGGATCTATTGATTCAACAAGGTTTATCAAAGGTTCTTCTGGGAAGATCAAACAAGCCGGACACCATCACTGATGATGATTGGGCCGACATGGAGGAGAGGGCGTGCAGCGCAATCCGATTGAACCTATTGGATGAGGCCCTTCAATATGTAGCGGAAATTGAATCTGCTCCGGAGGTATGGCTCAAACTCGAAAGCATTTACATGACGAAATCTCTTACGAACAAGTTGTTCTTGAAGAAGAGATTGTATTCACTTTAGATGAGTGAAGGAGGAAATCTGTTGGAACACCTCAACGTGTTCAATCAAATAATTAGTGAACTTACAAGCTTGGAGGTAAGGTTTGAGGATGAAGACATAGCGCTTCTACTACTGGCATCGTTGCCGGATTCGTTTGATCACTTGGTGACTACGCTCCTTTATGGCAAGAAACCCTGGAGATCGGAGAGGTGACTGCTGCCCTAATTTCAAACAACACCCGAAAAAAGGTAAGTAGTTCAAAATCTTCGGGAGAAGGACTCTTTGCAAAGGAGAAAAGCAATCAAGGGAGAGGAAGATCAATGGATCGAGGATCGAGCAGTAGGGGTCGATCAAAATCCAAGGGAAAGTTCAAAGGAATATGCTACGGGTGCAATCAAGAAGGGCATACCAAGAGATTCTGTCCAAATAAGAACGAGAAAAAGAAGAAGAGCTTGGATGAGGCAAGTATAGCCAACAGCGTTGAGACCAATGATGGGGACGTCTTGTCCATATCATTGGGGAAGGACATCTTTGAAGATTCGTGGATCATGGACTCCGGATGCACTTTTCACATGTGTCCTCATCAAGAAGCCTTCGATGAGTACAAGGCATATGATGGTGGTTTAGTTCTCATGGGGAATGATACTTCGTGCAAGATTGTGGGTGTTGGAATCATGAAAATCAAGATGTTTGATTGCATGATTAGAACTTTGGCAGATGTGCGTCATGTTCTGGGTCTAAGGAAGAATTTGATCTTATTGGGAGCACTTGAATCCAATGGATGCAAGTACACGGCTCAAGGTGGAGTCTTGAAGGTGATTAAGGGAACTCTGGTTGTTCTTAAGGGACAGAGGCACAGGAACCTATATCGACTTATAGGAACCACGGTGCAAGGTGGAGCATTTGTGTCCACGGATGCTAGCACGGAGATAGATAACACCTATCTATGGCATATGCATCTCGGGCATATGGGAGAAAGAGGATTGATGGACCTTCATAAGAGGAATACACTCCAAGGTATAAAAACATGCAAATTAGATTTATGCAAATTTTGTGTGTTTGGAAAACAATGCAGAGTACGGTTCAATGCTGCAGCTCATACAAGCAAAGGCGTGCTCGAGTATGTACACACGGATGTATGGGGTCCTTCACCAGTAAAGTCAAAAGGAGGGAAGGAATACTTCATGACATTCATTGACGATTTCTCTCGCAAAGTGTGGGTCTACTTCATGCGACACAAAAGTGAAGTCTTTGAAAAGTTCAAAGAATGGAAAGTTGAAGTTGAGACTTCAACGGGGAAGAAGGTTAGGTGCTTGAGATCGAACAATGGAGGAGAGTACAAATCGACACTATTCATGGAGCTTTGCAAAAATGAAGGGATTAAACGTCACTTCACAGTTCCGGATACGCCCTAATAGAATGGCGTAGCGAAAAGGAGGAACCGGACCTTATTAGAGAGAGCTCGAAGCATGAGGCTACATGCAGGACTGAGCAAGGAGTTTTGGGCAAAAGTTGTCTACATGGCATGTTATCTTGTGAATCAGTCTCCATCAACTGCAATTAAATGCAAAATTCCCAAAGAGGTATGGACTGGTAAAATTGTCGATTATTCTAATTTAAGAATATTCGATTGTCCTGCTTTTGTACATGTGCAGAGCTCGAAGCACTCGAAGTTGGATTCAAAATCAAAACAATGCATATTTCTCGGTTATGAGAAAGGAGTGAAAGGCTACAAATTATGGGATCCAAGTGAGAAGAAAGTTGTGACGAGCATGGACATTATATTCGATGAATTTGCAATGTTGAAGTCAAGCTACGTGCCACGCGCGGCTGCTGAAGAGGAGAGTGATAAATCTATCATGAAGGTGGAGCTTGAAACCATAGAATCTATAGAGAATGGCGAGTCATCTAATGAGGCTCCAGAAGTCAAAGAAACGGTAGAAGTTCCTTGTACCATTGCGACTAGTCGAGGAAGGCGCACTCCCAAAGCACCGAAGAGGTACGGTTTTGAGGATATGGTTGCTTATGCTCTTACCGTAGGCTCTGGCGATCCAAGCTCCTACCATGAAGCTTTGAAAAGTGATCACAAAGAAAAGTGGATGACCGCAATGATGGAGGAGATGGAGTCGTTACAAAAGAATGAGACATGGGAACTTGTGAAGAAGCCCAAGGATTGGAATGTCATTGGTTGCAAACAGGTTCTTCGAAGAAAGGAAGCAGCAACGGAGAAAGAGTAAGAGAGATACAAGGCCCGACTTGTTGCTAAAGGCTATGCACAAAAGGAGGGGATGGATTACAACGAGATATTTTCCCCGGTTGTAAAACACACATCAGTTCGTGTTTTACTAGCTATGGTAGTCATGTATGACTTGGAGCTTGAGCAGCTAGATGTGAAGACGACATTCCTTCATAGTGACTTGGAGGAGAAAATTTATATGGAGCAGCCCGAAGGCTTCAAGGTGGAAGGGAAAGAGGATCATGTTTGTTTGCTCAAGAGGTCACCTTACGGTTTGAAGCAATCTCCGAGGCAATGGAATGAAAGGTTTGATTCTTTTATGCTTCGTATTGGCTACATGAGGAGTGTGCATGATTCTTGTGTCTACTACAAAGTTTTGGATGATAAGTCGCTTATTCTGTTGATGCTCTATGTTGATGATATGTTAATTGCTGCAAGAAAAATGAGACATTAATTCCCTAAAGTCTCAGTTAAGTAGTGAGTTTGATATGAAGGATCTTAGTGCTGTAAAGAGGATCCTTGGCATGAAAATCTTTCGAGATAGACATGCAAGTAAGCTTTGGGTAAATCAAAAGAAGTATGTTTGGGTAAATCAAAAGAAGTATGTTGAGAAAGTCTCGGAGCGGTTCAACATGGGTAAAGCTAAACCGATTAGTACACCCTTAGCAAATCACTTCAAATTATCTGAGAAACAATGCCCTATTTCACATGAGGAAGTTGTAAAGATGTCTCGAGTACCCTATGCTAACGCAATAAGGAGCCTCATGTATGCTATGGTTTGTAGCAGACCGGATTTGGCTCATGCGGCAAGTCTCGTCAGTCGATACATGAGCAATCCGAGTAAGGAGCATTGGAAAGCTGTTAAGTGGATCTTTCGTTATTTGGCTAGAACTGCCGGAATGGGTTTAATGTTCAGTTCCAAGGGAGGATCGATCAATTTAGCAGGTTATGTTGATTTAGACTTCGCTGGTGATTTGGACAAGCTAAGGTCCATCATGGGATATGTCTTTACTCTTGGTGGCGGAGCTATTTCGTGGAAGGCAATGCTTCAACCTACTGTAGCATTGTCTACAACTGAAGCTAAGTATATGGCAGTAACTGAGGCTGCGAAGGAGGGAATATGGCTGACTGGTTTGATCACAGAGTTGGGTATAAAGCAAGAAAGTGCTACATTATATTGCAATAGCTAGAGCACAATAAGTTTCGCAAATAATCAAGTGTTTCATTCCATGACGAAACATATTGAAGTTCGATACCACAAAATTCGAGAATTTGTGGAGAATGGTAGCATTGCTTTGAAGAAAATTCATACTAAAGATAATCCCATAGATATGCTCACGAAGACGGTTACTACAGAGAAGTTCAAGTCCTATAGGGACTTGATTTCTCTCACTCATCATTGAAGTTGATGGAGGCTGCACCGATCCAAGTGCGGGCGTACCTTTGCGAAGGTACAGTGGAGGGAGAGATATATTCGTTTTCTTGGTTCAAGTGGAGGCTTGTGGTTTATTCAAGCCAGAGGTGGAGATTTGCTGATGTTGTCTTGAATTCCACAAAATTCAATCAAGAAATCTAGGAAGGCTTGAAGATTGCAGGCTATTTGTTTCCTAATATATTTCCTAGATTTGGGTTTCAAATTTGATAATATCTTTATGGTGGAATTCCTTTCCTACTAGGTTTAGGAAAGTGGAGATCTAAAGATCTATTTATTTCAGCATTGTACCTTGTACTCTTGACATACGCTCAAATAAGAAATCGTCTCTCTCTCTCGTGGACGTAGGCGGATCTTTCGCCGAACCACATAAATCTCCGTGTTCTTGATTATTCTTGTTTACTTTTCTCATTTAGTTAGGGTGTTCTTTCGCACAACACTCTGCCTCTGCTTTAAGAAGGAAGCACCTATCGACCCGCACTTCGGCTCTAATGCAAATTTATTAAGGTGAGAATACGTTCCAAGTTGCTTTCCAATCAACAAAAGATAAACACATAAAATAGTCGTTGATTTCACAGAAAAAGTTCCGTCTGCTTTCTATACTAGCAAACTGCAATGAAATTTTACAGAAAAAGTTCCATGTTTACAACTATTCCAGCACCAAGAATCAGCAGAATTGGGAGACATCTTTAAATTATACAGCAAATCAGAAAACACTAGTGGAAGTTTTGAGTTCCAGGTCGTGGATTTGTCCCCAAAAATCAACTTCCAAAGTGATTCTCCCATCAGTGGACCGATAGCATTCCAACACAAGGGCCTCCTTGTTCCTAATCCTTTCAGATTCGCCATAAGTTGATTTAACACCAGTACACACGTGCACAAAGAAAAAAAATTACCCCATCAGTTCAAACCTATTATATGGATATAAATTCAGTACTAAACTTTTCAAATTTAGCCAATTAAGTCCTAAATCTTCTTATGGAAAGGTGTGTAATGTTATCATTGATAGGGGAACCTATGAGAATGTAGCGGCTATAACAATGGTGGATAATTGCATCTTAAGATGGAAGCTTTCTTGGCTTTGCAAAGGTGATGAGGTAAGTGATGATAAAAGATGTCTTGTTCAATTCTCTTTTGGAAAATAAAAAATTATAATGATGAAGTATGGTGTGATGTTGCTCCCATGGAATGTGAAATAATTTTCTAAGTTCAGTGAGTACGGTTCGGTGAGCCGATGAGTGTGGTGGAGGAGGAGGTGTACCGGGTTGGACGCAAGAGACAAATCATGAGAAGGTAGCCTATGACAAAAGCAACTTCGATTTGATTGTAGGAACCCTTTTGCCATAGCCTTAAAGAGCATATCATAAGATAATCAATGGTTTATTATCATTATATAAAATCTAGAGTTCTAAAATTTGAATTGAAATCGCATACCTGGTTTAACTAATCGCAATTGAATCCACACGAATCCAGGACTAGGTCTTGTCCTCTCTTCTCTATAGATAAACCTTAAAAACTTAAGAATGAGGAAGGGTCTATAACCGATTTTAGTGTGTATTCTAACAGGTCCTTTTGTCATTGGTCATTGTTTAAATATGGGCCTAAGTAACAGTCCAACCACATTATTATTCTTCGATGTGTGTTGTGCCCAATATAATATGATCATATAACCGCATTATAGCTATCTAGCAAATTATTTTTTATTTTATTACAATACGTTTTTCACAGACAAAAGTATTATCTATTAAATTTAGCCCATGACGTAACCTCAAATTTTGCCCAAGTTTTCTGAAATTCATTAAGTTTGATCTAAAACTGACCAATAGTTGACTAAACATTGAACAGCGAGATACAAGGCTAGAAACTTATTTTATATTTTAAAAACAAGTTCTACTCATTTTGAATCCATAATGCCATCCGAATTCAGCAATTAGCTTTTTACTTTTCAAAACTAGTCGCTTGTTTTTCAGAGTGTTAGAAAATTATTTCACGTCCCATGGTTACACGTTCAAGGCTGGGATCTTTAAGCCAAATCCTAGATATGCCTATATAGCAGCTTCATCTATCCCTCTGGAGTCATGAACTGTCCATTCAGCCTTGAAACACACTAATTGGACAGCCACTATGCTTGAGGAGTTTTATGCTCTTGCAATCGACAAAACATGGGAATTTGCTCTCCATCAGCCCTCAATGAATTTGGTTGAATGTAAATGGGTGTACAAAGCAAAGCTATATGCAAATTATTTACTTGACCGATTGAAAGCCCAACTTATCGGCAAAGGCTGTCATCAAGGGGAGGACCTTGACTTCCTAGATACTTTAAGTCATGTAATCAAACATGCCACAATTGTCATATCCGTTGCTATTGTTCATAATTGGGAAATTTGCCAATTAGATGTCAAGAATGCCTTCTTACATGGCAAGGGCAGAAACAGTGGGGGGAAGGTGGCGGATGTTGAGAATTTTTCTCTCTCATTATGTGATTTAGGGTAATCCAACAAAAATGCAATTAACAATTTACGATCTTACTATTTAACATGTTACTACCAGCGTATAACTCGATATAAGAACTATTCATTTCGACTTACAAATTTATTTTCAGAAAATATCCATCTATACATTTTACAAAGTAGACGTCATTTATCTAAGCAAGAAACAACTCTTATCAAAATGGAAAAAGGTCTTCGATGAAACAATTCTATGATATTTGAAAGAACCCATATTTCAATTTAAGATTAAGGTAAACTGCAATATGTTGTATTCAATGGGTAAACATATAAATTGGCAAAATGTAAACTAGTGACATGATCTCATCTTATATGTGTTGACTACTATATTGTATACGCCTCCTATGCTGTTTTGGTGTATCTCTTAAATATATTAAATATGGACGAAGCCAACCTTAAATAATTGAATATGGATGAAGCCAACCTTATTTAATTGAATATTTTAATGGAAAAGTTCTAGCTAAAAAATAAATTGTAAAATTTGACATAATTTCAACCAAAAGAACTCAAGGAAAAAGCATTCTTGTCCCTATACTTATTTATGTTCTATAAAAAGTCGAGACAAAATCTACAAAATTTTATAATTAAACTTGTATTTTTGTAAAACTTACTAGTGGCTAATACTCTATGTAGTGGAACCTTATCCAAAATTCTCGAGTAAAAATAAAAATAAAAATTGACACCACCTTATGTCAATAATTTCACTCCCCGTAATCCGAAGTCTTGACTCCTTCACTATTTACATTAAGAAATCAGCCCAAGCTGTCGCATCACTTAGACTTTGATCCTTTCCCCTCAAACCCCACCGCCTTTTGTTTTGGTGACTTTGAAGTCTTCTAAGGGCGCATTTTGCTAACGCTTTACTTTAAGGAACGATTAGGTTATAAATGATTTTTTTATATTCTATTCTGTGAATAATTTTTAAGCAATTTAAGTCATTTGGTAACTATCCAAAAATTCAATTCTTGGAATAAGAATTGTGTTTGGCACCGTACTCAAAATTTCTACTTCAAATCATTTTCTTTTAATTTTTAAATGATTTTATTACTTGTTTATTTTTTTTGTCTTTTTTTTTTTTCCTTTTCTTTCTCTTATTCTTCTTCTTCAAGTTGCCGGTCGCCGGCCTTGGGATGATTAGCGACCAGCCAGACAAGGGCCGGCGATCTCACCAAAGCGTCGCCGGCCCTCGGCGAGGCTGTGCCTTGTCGATTGAGCCTCGCTAGCAATTGGGGGAGGGGCTGGGTGAGCCTCCCCAGAGGCCGAGGGAGGCCTAGGCAAGGCCTGCACTGGCCATTGGAGCGCTCGCCGGACCGGTTGCCAATGACCGGTGGTGGTCGGCGGTGGATGACGAACGGCAGACGACTGCGGCAACAACAAATGAAGAAGAACAAGAAAAAAAGAAACTAAAAAGAGAGAAAATAGTTGCTTGATTCTAGAATTGTTTCCGAGAATAAAGAATAAACTTTTTTAACTTCTCGATTATGTTCCAGATCTACTTCGGGAAGAAATTTGTTCTCAGAAACAAAAATTTTATCAAATGAATTTCTATTTCAAATCTACTCTAGGGAACAAAAGAATAAAAATTGTTACTGTTTGGCAAGTTACCAAACAGAGCCTAATTAGCCAAACTTTTAAACACGTTATAAGACCCAACCCATAGAGAGAGATAGAGAGAGAGCTATAAAGTTCAAATGTCTTGCTCTAATCACTTGTGGAGAAATTTCTTCAAAAATAGAAGTCTGGATAATTCTTTTGATTTCTTGACATTTCTTTTTCCCTCGAACATAATTTCTACAATCCATAATTATTAAATTCCATTGATTCTTAATTCATATGGGTTCAATTCAATTGAAGTTCTGCATTGATTCTTAGGATGACTTCCGTGTCATCTTAAGAAGAAAAAAATCCATTAACATGATAACTATCTCCAAAAACATATGAAATAATTCACTTACCTAAGAATTCTCTTAAAGAGTATGGAAATGATGTCTTAGGACGGCTAAATATAGGGTTATCAATTGTCGAGGAGCAAACTCCTTGGTCATATCTTCTAAAAATTCAAAAATGAGCTATGCATCGCAGCATCGGTTACGGAGAAATCTTACAATTTTACAGGCAACTCCTTGAGGGGATGGCCAACGGAGTTTTCATCAGCTTGTGCTTCCTTGGTTTGGCAAAAAGATAATTATGGTGCGAGAATTACTGTCAATACCTAAATTTTCCCGACTATCAAGTTTAGAAAATTCAAGACTCCCAATCATGATGAGTCCTGTTTCTCAACCAAAAGATAAGCTAAGTGCCCTTAGTATTTCGATTGCATATAGACGTCGATTAATCATGGGCGTGTAGAATTATAATTTGAAATTTTTAACCAAACTGAAGAATTTAACCTTTGATCGAAAAAATATTAGAATTTCATTAGTTTCTAGTTACTTTTTAGACATTTGATTTAGGAATTATAAATTTGAAAACATCTCGGATCCAATTAAAGAAATTTCAACCTATGGAACTAATTGACCGTTTATAATGCCACACTCGACACTGTAAGGTTTGACTCACGCTTCTCACGATTGCGCCAAGTGGTGCGATGGCACAAAACCTTAGAAGAAACCCCATCTCATCCTCTCAAGAAGAAGAGGGTCTTTTATCTTCATAGGCACTCCCATGGGCGTTCCCTCCTTTCTCCAATGTACCCATTGTGCCATTTGGAGAACAAGGTGCAGACAAGGAAACAAAAATCAAGAAGAAGGACAAAGGACAAGGCGAGGACAATGACTTTCTCTTTTTTTTTTTTTTTTTTTTTTTCCCCCATTCACACTCACGCACACTCTGGAGGGGCTCTCTTCCCGGGGAGCACGAGGAAGGAGGGGAGTTAAAACCTCGAGCATTCTGTTTCTTTTATCCTTTTCCTCCTAGAAGCTTAGCTTCTTCATCATCTCCAGCGGGACACCTCCATCTCCACTCACCATCTTCATCCACCACAAAATCTGCACACTCAGAGACCTCATTTTTAGACATACAGAGGAGGGACGTTGGCAAAGGAGAGGGACTCCAAGAAGAGATTTTTGCTTTCCTCTCCAGAGAGATACTCTTTTTCTTTTCCATTCCCTCTTACCTCAACCTCACGGTCGACCGTGCTCTCCGTCCATCGCCTCCGTCGCCGTCACCAGTCATAACCGTTACCGGCATCATCCCCTTTGCGCCCCCGCCCCCCCGGGGTCGCAACCTCTCTCTCGATTTCCACTCTTCCCGAGGATCTCGGCTCGGAGATGATGAGAGGCAACTGGTGATAGCTCGACTCATCTCGAACTCGCCCCATATTTGGCGTCTCTGAGCCGGGTAGGGACCGTTGCAGTCAAACGCCCATCCTCGCACTTGGGTAGTCACTGTCGATAGCCTCTTTTGCTGTGAATGTAGCGTCACCTCCCTGCCCTGTTTTGTTTTTGATTGGGATGGAAACCAACGCTCCGTATCTCCATTTTTCCATATACGTGTTGGTTGCAGCTGCGTTGGTTCCATTCATGTCGAGTATTTCCTGTGGTTCTTTCGGTTCTAGTGGTGAGTTTGAGCTCTAAAACGATCACTGCCTCCTCCTTTATCCGTGCTCACCACATGTTTGATATGATGCCTCAGTTAGTGTTCTTTTCTAAAATGAGACCTTGTTTGGCTCTGCGAAAGCATATCTTGGATCTGTTAAAAGTATTTTCATCAACTTTGAGGTGTCCTCTGACTGATGCAGGATGAACTTGACACCAGAATGTTGATTCATTGGAGCGCCATATCTCTTTTAGTCAAATGCATGAGAATTGCTCGATGAGATGTTTCTAAGAAGTGACTAAAGAATAACTTCCGCTTCTGTTCGAATCCAAAGGCATGTCTGGGTGTGGTTAATTCAGTCATTAGTTGTTAAGCTTGATTTTCATGAATAGTGACGTTACGGCATCTTTGTATTCTGTTTGCTACATGCTATGTTTCCTCCATTGAAGGTGATGCAGGGCCAATGTGACGGTGGACTTCGGAAGTGAACTTGGTGAGTGGGAGCGTGTTTTGTTTTGGTGGATGTGGGCTTAAAGTTAGTTTGATAGGTGTGGGCTTAGCTTGGGAATTTTCATATATAGGCTTACTCTGGTTAAAGTCGGATTGGGCTCGAGTAAAAAAGCCCGTTTCTTTCTAGGCTTCTCACGTTTTTATGTCCTAGGCCCAGGCCCAAGAGTCCAAGTTCAGGTCATTTTCAGACATTAAAAAAATTAAAAATAAGAAAATGCTTGGAAATAGGTCTTTATTAAATTTTTAAGTTTTAGCATTAGATGTGGCTTAGTTTCATTTGATTAGTATACATATAGCCTGGTCCTAATGGAGTATTATTTCAAAGGAAATTAAACTTAATTTGAATCTAACTCATGGGGATCATGTCCTGGGGCTTATAACTTGGGTGTTTACTTACTGCACTGCCCTTCAATAAATTGTTTGTTTTTCACTTTCCTAGTATAGGTTAGGATTAGTTTAGGCTTTGATGAAAATTAATCCTACAAAAACATTTGCATAATCATTTAGCAACTTTGGTGCCTTAAAGACTATAATTGGCAATCGAGATTGTGTGATCATTTAAACAATGATTTTCCAAGTTAGAGATACCAAAATTGCATTAATAGATATTAGCTTAATTAAGTCCCTAACCCTAGAATTTCTAGCTACGTAGGAATCAAGACATGTGTGCGAGAGTGAGAGAAAGAGAGACTTGAGTAGGAATTTAGGAGAAAAAAATGGCCACTCTCGCACCTTTGTACTTGAATTACTATTTATAAGTCATTTTGGTGAACTTTTGGGTAATGCTTAATGAGTAAAGGTCTTCGGATGATAATTGGATGAGAGGGCTTGGTAAGTGACATTCATGTCACTTTTAGGGACCAATAAATGGTGAGCCGTTCAGATAGTGATCTTTTCACTAACGAGGTGATTTTAAGATGGTATCTTGTCAAGTGCTACCAACTCAAAAAAATAGAAAAAAGGTGCTATTGATCAAGCAACTTGAGCCTTGAAATCATGTTTTGATGGGTCTTCTTGTTGGATCGCGCACTTAATTCGTTGGCATAAACAAAAAACTTATTAGGAGTGAATGGTTAAAACCACCTCTATCAATCAATAGACAAAATTAACTCAAATCTCAGTCAACATTCTTCTACAATAATATTGAATGATACATAATCAAACAAATTTCTTAGTTTTGACATAGGAGAGTGTATAAATCGCCTGACAAGGCTAAACAATGCTCTATCATGAGTTGGCTGGTTTGTTTGACTTTTTATCGGACAATTTCGTTAGGAAGTAATAAGGTAGACTCATGTTTATTGTCTAGTACTCGTTGATGATATATTTTTCTTTTTATGGGCCATAGATATATTGGAAATTCTAAAATTTATTATGGAATACAATTGAGGCATAAAACTTAAAAAAAGTGTAACCAAATTCTAAAATTTGTGATGAAAATATAATTGAGTAATAAAATTTTCAAAAAGTGTCAAGTCCTAAAACTTATAATGAATGTGTAATTGAGTCCTAAAATTTTTCGAAAAGTGCAACCAACAGAAGGACCCGATTGAACTAGTTTGATAAGTTTTAGTATTTATTATACTTTTCGAAAATTTTTAGGACTTAATTACACTTTTGTAATAAGTTTTATGACTTAAATGCACTTTTTAAAAGTTTTAAAACTCAATTACATTTTCGCGACAAATTTTGAAACTTCCAATGCATTTACTTAATGAATTAACAACTAATTGATAATGGTATTGCTACTCAAGTCAATATTTTCAAGCTTGAACTCGACTCAATCTTTCAGCCAGTCGAACTTGTATTTTACCATGAGCAAAGAGAGAAAGATCTCAAAAGTTCAGTACATTCTGATTAGCTTTGTCATGTTCATGTCAGGATAAGTCTGTCCAATAATTTCTTTTAATAAACCTTGAACTTTGAGACAGACATATTCGAATCCAAAAGCCAGCTCTTCTCCTGGGAATTACTTGGAGTCAAATCTACTGAAGGATATAATCATGTTGGGCATACTATCTTACGTGTTCTTATGATTCCAACCGATCTGTTTTAGCTTTGTGAAGATATATTAATGTCAATCTCTTGAACTTCCTCGCACTGAAAAATTTATCTGCATCAGGAATTTACATATTATACATAAAGGGTTCTGGGTAATAAAAAAATTCATGAGTGACAGGGATATTGCATCCAAAAGAATAATATCATCTTTGCAAGATGGGCGTGCGAGAAAATAACACCCAAAGAAGATAAGAACTGCAGGATGTTTATTTCTCTGAATGTATGACTTCAATTTGGTTTGAAGAAATGAGCTCAGAATATTTACATACCATGAAAAGTACAAGTTACTCTTCTCCGATACTCAAGAAAATATTTCAGAGACATATGGCACCAGCACGGAGTTTGGAGAGCGTTGCCATGTCCACCACCATCATAAATATTTGTTCTCATCCCTGATCACCGGAAGCTCCAAAGAGTAATGACTCCAGCGAATTCAATAAATCTGGACTTGCTTAGGCGGGCACCTTAGGAGGAATTTACCATGGACGCCCAGACAAAACTGCCTTATTCTACTGATGCCATGGAGCCTCACATGCTTAAACCGTGATGAAAGAAGATGTCCAGAATGGGACAGCTTGATATGACCGGACATGGCCTGGCAATCCATAAACCCCCTGAGATGCCGCACCTTTATACCTCTATTCAACAACAAGCTCGTCCTAGACGGTGACTTCTTCTCGAGTATCTTTGCCATCATGTATGTAGGAAGTCCTTGGAGATAATGGTGGCTTGCTTGGCAAACTGTGGACAGTCTAGGAAAGTCCCAGCTGCAGGACGTCAGTCTTCTTCCACAAATGGTTTTTCTTTGCTGGTTCTCCCTGTTGGGAATGTCGGATTCCCGAAAACTGGATTTGACACTAAATCGAACCCCTAAAACGAATGCGGGAGATAAACCCAGGAAATACATGTATCACCGATCCTAAAGCACATCATGGAATCGAGCGTACCTTGTTAGCCACAGATTAAACACCAATGCCGATAAGAGGAAAAGAAATCCGAACCCGTTCGATCCGATGAAGTCGATTGGCCTCGAAAAGAAGATGGTGTCGCCTTTAGCGTTCGGTTTTTTTTTTTTGGAGGGAGAGAGGGAGAGAAACGCACGTTGAAATTGCCAAAGGGTGTCTTCGTCTCTCTCTTTCATCCCTTATATACGTTCCCTCAAAAATAGAAACGTACTCCTTCATCCATGGGCCCTAATATTGTGGGCCGGGCTTTCAGGCCCAACATGAGCGGACGGGCCTTAAGCCCATCACATAAAACCATCATCTTTCACTCGCACATGGTGAGCTGAACAGGATTCTTTTTACCTCTCTTCAACATTCATACCGGTGAGTAATCCGTGCGACCAGCATACTTTGAGGGCTCGTTGCCATACATCTGTTAGGAATATATAGCAGCTCATAATGGGCATTACATCCTGAGTAGATTTAGTATGCAGTTCCCTAGATCGAACGATCACATTTATATCTCTCTTGATCTCTTTTAAACAACGATATATATTGTATTCACAATTATGATTATTCCAAAGACAGTCATAATTGGTTAACCGGTGAATACAAAACTACAATGTGATTCTCAAAATTCGATCTTCCTCTTTCCTTCAAACTCTCAATTTTAGTTCAGCTTGCTTTTCTAGAAATGTCCCATTAGATCGAATCAACTCATGACCATTGGCAACATCCTAAGATAGCAAACACTAAATAGAAATCTTGAGAATAAGTAAAAGTCATGAGGGGACTAAAATTGAGGAACTCTTTTCCTCAAGAGTCTCACACGGCATAAAAGTTGAGATCAAACTTTTGTCACTCTTATTGATCGTCCCATGCATACGTAGTATGAAATACGTATTACGGTATTTACTCATTTCCCATGGAGCGTATGTCTACACCTTTCAATACCGTACATATGACAGTTCAGACATACCCAATGTCTAACTTGAGTTCACGTATCTACTCATTCACAAAATTCATCAGAACTCACATCTGGCATCTTAGACAAATAAAGTAAAATATGTGGGTTATTTTACTTTCGGACATAGTAAGTATTATGTCCTCATCTCAACACCCAGTTAAGGCGACATTCGTATTTTAAGCTTGAGCTTTCGATTATCACCTAGATAATAAGCTTAAAAATGGTCTCATCTCTATTCATCACATAGTAAATAGAGGCGATTACCCGTGTGAGTGGGCTAATCTTATATCTGTCCGACATACTTTCTCAACTTAAAATAATGCACTGAGCATTAAGATGCATAAAGATCAAACAAAGATTCATAGGCATTAATGATGAAAACACAAATTCATCAAATGTGAACACTTAGGGAGATTACAATATTCAGTACATCAGTCTCTACGCAATCCTAGAGATTTCATATGGCCACAAAAACACATCTCTAGGTATTGGCTTTGTCATAGGATCTGCTACCATTTTATGCGTAATATGTACTGTAAGTTCACATCTTTTCGTGCAATTATATTTTTGACAAGATTATACTTGGTATCTATATGTTTGGTCTTGCCATAATATTTTTGACAAGTTCACTTTTGCTGCTTGGCTATCACAGTTAACCAACAATGAATCTGCAGCACTTCCAATAACACCTAAATGATCCAAAAAATCTCTTAAGCCAAATACCTTCTTATACTGCTATTGATAATGCCACGAACTCAACTTCCGTCGTGGACAAGGCTATACACTTTTGTTTCTTACTGCTCCAACATATGGTGCCATTATTCGGTAAGAAAACAAACCCAGAGATAGATTTCCTTTCATCTAAATCTCTTCTACAATCAGCATCAGAATAGCTTTAGAGTCGCAGATCATTTCCTTAATAACTTAGCGTATAATCAGCAGTCCCCTTTAGATACCTCAGTATTCTCTTAACGGCTTTCCAACGTGCTTGACCTGGGTTGGATTGGTATCTACTCACCATTCCAACTACAAAACATATGACAAGTCTTGTACACATCATAGCGTACATCAAGCTTCCTATAGCACTAGCATAAGGAACATGTTTCATTTGTTCATTCTCTTGTGGAGTCATTGGATACAGTCTATGGCTCAATCCTTCACCTTTTGCAATAGGAGTGTCTATGGATTTACAATCTCGAAATCTTAACTCCAAGAATGTATACAACATCACCCATGTCCTTCATCTCAAAGTTGGAAGACAACCAACTCTTGACAGTATTAACAAACTCCATATTGCTTCCGGCAATTAGTATATCATCAACATATAATGATATGATCACAAATTGATCTTTGGATCTTTTGATATATACACAATGATCCTCACCTATCATTGTAAAATCATATGCCATTGTGGCATTATGAAAACGTATATACCATTGTCTCGATGACTGCTTAAGGCCATATATCGATCTCAAAAGTCGACATATCTTTTCTTCTTGGCCTTTCACTATGAAACCAGCAGGTTGTTCCATATATATTTCTTCCTCTAATTCTCCATTGAGGAAAGCAGTCTTTACATCCATTTGATATAACTCAAGATCCATACTAGCCACTACTGCCAGAATAATGCGAATCGAGGTAAATCTCACTACATGAGAAAATGTATCTTCATAATCAATTATTTCCTGTTGATTATACCCCTTCGCCACAAGACAAGCCTTATGCCTTTCTATTGAGCCATCAGCCTTTCGCTTTATTTTGAGAACCCACTTGTTCTCAATAGCTTTGCGTCCTTTTGGAAGATCAACCAATTCCCAGACTTGGTTTGATTTCATTGACTCCATTTCCTCTTCCATTGCATGAATCCATTTTTTCCTTACTAGGGCAATTTAGAGCCTCATTAATATTTCTTGGCTCATCCTCATCTTGCGGAGCAATCATAAAAGTTTCCCTTCAATGTCAAAACGTCGACGGGGAATACTTTGGCAACTTGTTCGCCGTATGGGAGATTGTACACTTAGCACATCATTCCCCATTATGCTCCCACTAGGATTAGATAATGATGACGTCGTCTCATCATGTGGTTGCAATTGAGAATAAGTTGAATTCAATTCATCACTTCTCATATTACTCCCACTTGGACGAACTCCTCTAATATCATTATCTTGATCCAAGGTTTCATATAGGGAGTAATCTTCTCCTATTTCGCCCTTCTTAGGAAATTCATCCACTAAGAATGTGACATCCTGTGATTCAAATTCAGTTATACTCTCACTTTCCTGCTCACCTATGAACACATACCCTTTCGAGTGTTCGGAGTATTTCATGAAAATACTCTTCTTTCCTTTGGGACCAAATTTCCCAAACTTGTGATAAGACTCATGTGTATAGGCAGCACAACCCCATGGCTTAAGAAAACTTAAGTCCGATTTTCTACCTGTCCATAACTTATATGGAGTGGAAGTAACTGATTTGGAATGCACCCGGTTAAGTATATAGGTAGCAGTTAACAACTCATCACTCCAAAAGGTAATAGGTAAGTTAGCATGCGCCATCACGGACCTAACCATTTCCAATAGGGTTCTGTTTCTTCTCTCCGCAACACCATTTTGTTGAAGAGTATAGGGAATAGACAACTGTCTTTCTATTCATTTTTCATCACATAATTTTCTGAACTCATCAGATAAATATTCTCGACCTCGATCGGATCTCAATGTTTTTATTTTCTTGTCTAATTGATTTTCTACTAGGTTCATAAACCTTTTGAAACAACTTATTGCTTCAGATTTATGAGAAATCAAATAAACATATCCGAATCGAGTATAATCATCTATAAAAGTGATAAAATAAACAGCCCCATGCCTTCCTCTCACATTCATTGGACCATAGACGTCAGAATGGATTAAATGCAGAGGAAATTAAGCTCTTTTACCTTTTCCAAATGGTTTCCTTGTCGTTTTCCCTACTAGGTAATGCTCACATATGGACAAATCGACTTTTTCAATGTTGCCCAACAAGCCTTCTTTGGTTAGTCTATTCATACGTTGTTGGCCAATATGACCAAGTCTAGCATGCCACACACTCACATCATTATCATATTAAGTAGAAGACGTGAAAACAAGGGAATAACAAATATTGACATCACCACAGTCAACATTTAGTACAATAAAACCATCTAGAAAATGACCACAACCATAGTAGTTTGTATCCAAATACAAATCTACACCTCTATTATGGAAGTTCATATTAAAACCAAGCTTAACCAACACCAAAACAGACACTAAATTTCGACGAATCTCCGGAGCATATAGAACATTATGTAGGAACAAAATGCGTCCACCACGCATGTTCAGTTGGCAGGTGCCAATCCCTTTAACTTCAGCTCTGGAGTTGATTCCCACATAGATCCACTTAGTTCCAGTTGGTACTCGTCGAAATTCCACGAAGGATTCTCTATCCTTCGCTACATGGTCTGTCACTTCTGAATTTATAGTCCACAAAGGATTGGATTCAGCTTATAATGTAGAACTTGACACATAAGCAAAGTTCTCAAATATACAAGGGTTTTTTACCTTTTTCGGCTCACAACAATTGGGAGCATAGTGACCTCTCTTGTCACAATTGTAACACCTTACCCTTGACATTTTCTTCACTTGAGGACGTTTTCCTCTCTTGTGTTGGTTAACTCTTGATTTCTTGCAATAAGGACTTGATCATTTGCATTCCCACATATTAAACGAATCAATATGCTTGCGCTTAGAGTTCAAAGCCCTTTTTGAGCTAGAACCTGCATTGTAAATATCTATTTTCGGCTCAAATGCCGTTAGGCGGTCCTCTACTAGCTCAAGGTGGCGCATAGCATCCTCAAGATCTTCCATAATATGGTCAAGAGCTTCTAGTGCTTCTTGCTTTTCCAGCACATATTAAATCTTCATATTCAATATTTCACAATTGTTGCCGTTCATATCAGCAATTACGTTCTTAGTTGCTGAAATCATCGATCTGAACACATTAGACATACATGCATGAATAATTAATGCATATCATTTATGCATCCACTTTGCACAAACCCATCATATCAATGAATAATTTCATTAAGGTTTCAGAATCAAAAGGTCACTATGTTTCCAATCATCCTCCAAAAATCCTAACTCAAAATTATTATTAATATAATTGTCTTATGCAAAATAAATTTTATGAAGTTACAAAAACTTCTATGAACTACCCACAGCAGTCAACAATAATAGAAAGCAAATAATATCTAACATCCAATAGAATAACAATGCTTTCACATAATACAACTATTTATTACACTAAGTAATATATCCAAAGAAATATCAACATAGAAAAAGATATTCACACCCAAAAACATCTCAAACTAATCTAAGAAATAAATAGGGAATGTTTCTTCTAATCTATCAGTCAAAATATCAAAGAAATTTGAAGGCACATTTGCCAACCATGGAAAAACTTTTGGAGAGCTTTCATGTCACCACCAAGGCGCATTCACTCTGCGCCATGTGGTGCTCAATCTAAGGGTTGAAGTTTTGGTTAACTCAATCCTATATTACTCTCTTATAAAAGCTTCCACTAGCTTTCTATAACCGGGGACCACGTTGACATCATATAACCGATCTAACATTGCTTGCCATTCAGGTGGAAGAGTGTTCATCAAAGCCGGCACCTTCTCAAAATCCGACATAAGATAACCATTCTACATGATTTCCTGTATCATTTGATTGACCCTGACCACATGTGATACTAAATCATCGTCATGCCACCGATAATTAGCTAACTCTATCATCAGCCTTTTAAGTCTTGCACTTCCCTCGTCCGTTCTCGGGATTACAGGTATCCGCACATAACGCATCATAGTTCCTGCAACAAATGCAGAACTAAAAATGGATCACTTATAATCCATAATGAACATAAGGGAAAATACATAATTTTCCATGATTCATGCAACAAATGCAGAATAAAAAATGGATTACATATAACCCACATAGACATAATTGAAAAAAGAAACAAATTCCTTTTTTTTTTTTTTGAGTCAACGGTCAACGGTCGGTCAATGGTCAACAGTCGTCGGTCAACGGTCAACGGTCGGTCAACGGGTCAACGGGCGGCGGGTTCTCGGATCGGTTGGACCGGTCGGACCGGTCGGGCCGATCGGGTCGGTCGGGCCGGTCGGGCCGGGTCGGACGGACCGGCCGGCACGTGCCACGTGCGTGCGCGGGCTGACGTCACGTAGACGTCTGCCGGCTAGTGTACGGCACGCGCCAGGCTTCCGTGCGGGTCGGGTCAACGGTCATCGGCGATGACGTCATCGATGACGTCATCCCGGCGGTTACCATGACGTCATGGTGACGTCGGCATGCGTCGGTTTGGCGACCGGCGCGTGCCGATTCGTCGATCGCCGCCGCGCGCACGTGCCGGTTCGCCACCGGCATGTGGCGCCCATCCGCAACGCCTTACGGCCGTGCGTGTGGGCGCGTTCGGCGTCGCCCGGCGGCGCACGACACATCGTCGAACTTGTCTCGACGAGATCTTTCACCCTATGCCTTCAAAAATTGATTTCGACTTACAGAAACTCGAAAAAATGGACGAACAGTGCTTGGGTGTAGGGATTTCTCGCCCCGATCGGTGTCGGCCGATTAATTTCGCGAAAATTTAATCAAAAATCATTCATAAACATCATAGGGATCAGGAAAAACATGAACTAGGGCTCTGATACCAATGTTGGGAATGTTGGATTTCCGAAAACTGGATTCGACACTAAATCGAACCCTTAAAACGAATGCGGAAGATAAGCCCGGGAAATACATGTATTACCGATCCTAAAGCACACCATGGAATTGAGCGTACCTTGTTAGCCACAGATTAAACACCAATGCCGATAAGAGGAAGAGAAATCCGAACCCATTCGATCCGATGAAGTCGATTGGCCTTGAAAGGAAGATGGTGTCGCCTTTAGCGTTCGGTTTTCTTTTTGGAGGGAGAGAGGGAGAGAAACGCACGTTGAAATTTGCCAAAGGGTGTCTTCGTCTCTCTCTTTATCCCTTATATATGTTCCCTCAAAAATAGAAACGTACCCCTTCATCCATGGGCCCTAATATTGTGGGCCGGGCTTTCAGGCCCAACATGGGCGGACGGGCATTAAACCCATCACATAAAACCATCACTCCCATTTTCAACAAATTGAGCATTAATTTAGATTCTTGACTTGCTTTATGATATTAGCGTTCACCGGCAACATGAGGAGAGTAGATTTCGACAAGTTAACCTGTCAGATGGTTCTGAAGAAGGTGCTCCAACCTGGCAGTCAGAGAATAACCAAACATAAGAAGTGTCCATAGAAGTAGCAACAAACAAGTTTCCCATCACATTTCTGCAAACAAATATTTTTTCTCTCCTCTTTTATGGCATCTGAGAAGTTTTTCTACATCAATAATATGATACAGTATACAGAGGACCAGTGGTATGTCCTTAAAAGGCCTCCCCGGAATTGGAACCTCCCTTCGGGTTAACAAGGGAATGGTTCCCCATGGGCTCTCCAGCCACACCCTCCCACAAGGGAGGGATGGATCCCACCAGACGGCGGACACTACCCTTTCGTAGTATTACCTAGGCGAGTATTCCCCCAATGAAGGGCCTGGCCCGTTTAGGGCTAGATCTGAGTAGTTTTTCTACATCAATAATATGATACAGTATACAGAGTGAAGGTAAACATATATACATTTTTTTTTTTCACAGTGGCAGATCCAATTACTGATCATAAATTGTCTAAATATATTATTTCAATAAATGCATACTGGTTTATGCTTAAAGACAAAATAATAATAATAATAATAATAATTTAGTAGGATTAGTTTATTGGGTTGTGACCTGCAGCAATTACGTTTTCATTATAGTAGGTTGATTTATCAGGAAAATAGAAGATAATGAACCCACTTCATTAAGCAGGTTAGGGAGATTTACAGGTGGCAACAATAAAAATCTTTCACAAAATTGAACTATATATATGCAGCTCTTGAGCAAACTAATCTTTTGTTAATATTTTTCATTTGTCAAAGTTGAATGGAGTTAATGGAAAAACTTGATTGCACAAACTTCATAAGTTTTAAGATTTGATTGTATTTTTTAAAGTTTTAGGACTCAATTGCACTTTCATAATAAATTTTAGGACTTAATTGTATTTTTTGAAATTTTTTGGATTCAATTGTACTTTCATAATAAATTTTAAGATTTTCAATATATTTATCCCCTTAAAGTATTAGATGCTACTACCTTTCTTTTTCTATAATTCACGTGGAAGTATCTTAAATTTCATTGATGGAATTTTGTTATGAATGTTACATGCAGTAAGAAGTGCTTCTCCCCACAAACTTATTGGCAATTTCACTTGTAAGATCATGGCATTAACCATATTTACCAAAATTTGATTCTTTCTTTCTACCAATCTATTTCGTTGCGGTGTATAATGTACACTTGCTTGATGCATAATGCCAATTTTCTTCACAAAATGTCAAAAAAAAAAAAAAAAAAAAAGAAAAAAAAACGAATGAGAAGTATTCTTCTCCCAGATCATTTTTCAAAACTTTGATTTTTAACTACAACCTCATGTATCTTGAACACATCAAAAAAGCTTTTGATTCCATACAATAAACAATAGTATATCTAGAGTAACAAAAAATAATATGATAACATAACAATTTCATCTTTAGATCTTTCTACCTTTGAGAATAATTTCTTAGTCATCTTTGCTTCTGAACATATTTTGCATTCCTTTTTATCTAGATTATGACATAATATCATACTACTTTTTTTCACAAATTTCAAAGCGGTCAAGCAACATTAGGTAATCTATTATGCCACAAGGACGATGACTCAACCATGTAAATAGAAACAAAAGTCTCAATAATACGCGTCTCTCAAGATTCTGAGCGCTCGATGCAACCACTATCTCCATCTTCATGAAAACAATAATACCTTAAGATTGTTGAGAAAAATTGATTATTGATGAAGACGGAGCAATAGTTGATAATGCTTTGATGGGTGATGATGATGACTGTTCATAAGGTATTATTTGCCTTCAGTATTGTTGTCGTGGGGCTTAGAACAAATAGACCTTTAGGATATAAATAAAATCTACAGAGAAATGAGTTGAACACTTAATTTCTCCCTTGGAATTTCACCTTGAATGTATTATCCAAGTTGTGTGTGAAAAGAGAAGAAGAAAGAGTTACAAAGAAATTGTTGTTTGAATAGTTGTGATGAACAATATTTATTGCTATGAACAGTTTTAAGGCTTCATTTGTTTTTCGAAAAATGAATGATTTGGAAAACATTTTCTTAAAAACGATCCCTTATATTTCTTACAAATATGAATAAGAGAAAAATATTTTAATCGTCAATGAAATTATTTAGATATAAATTATTATCGATAATAAAAAAATTTCATTAGCTAATTATTTCAAGTTACATAAGTTATTATTTTTAAGAAAATATTTTTTAAAATATTATTTTTAGTGAAACAAATGTATCTTAAGACAAATGATTGTGCATAAAAAGGAAGTGACTAACTAGAGAGAGAGAGAGAGAGAGAGAGAGAGAGAGAGAGAGATGGACTTGTTTGTGGACGGGGTTGGGGTCGACCCAAAAATTACGTGTAGAGAGTTGACGAAAAGTCAAATGGGAAAAATCATCTCTAATTTTTTTGTATGGGTGTAAATGATCTGGATACACTGCATCTTTGCGTTGTCCGGCTGTGGACACGGCCCCCTATGAAAGCGCAAGTGATAGAGAAAAATCATCTCTTGTTTTTTATGGGTGTAATTTCCCAGATGCACTGCATTTTTGCGTTGGCCAGCTGGGTACTCGCCCCCTTCGAGGGCGCTGGACTTCTTTAACTGTTGAATTGCGAGCATTTGTTAGTTTGACTGACTTGGGCCTTTTGCACGGGTCAAGGCGACTCCAAAATCAAGGATCATCCCACGTACTCCCAATCTTTTTAAGTAGCGCCTCCTCCGCACACAAAAAGCAATTCCTTACCAATTTCTCTTTGCCCAAATAAAAACAGAGACATGATTGATGCTCTTAGCTTCATAAATACCTATCAAGCATTATTACTCATTCTTGTTCTATTGCAACTGCTGACTAGCATTGCAAAGCCGAGTAATCAGCTGTGCACTTTATCCTGTGGTGACATTCACAATATAAGCTACCCATTTCGACTAAAGAGTGATCCAAAGGGATGTGGTTTATTAGATTACGAGCTGGCTTGTGAAGGTAATTGCACTGTTGCATACTTTGGTGTTGGTAGATACTATGTGCAGTTTATCGATTATTCCAGTGGCCAAATTAGATTGGTAGACGATGGGATTCATAAGGATAATTGCTCATCTCTCCCCCATCACTTGCTAACAAGGGGTGATATTCTCTTTGGCGGACAGTACTTCGATGCATTCGGTAGTGTGGTCATTGTGAACTGCTTAAAGCCAGTTAGTTCTTCATTCTACATCATCATTAATCCATCATGCATTGTGGGGTCGTATTCTTTCAACACATCATCGAGTTGGAAGTTGTATGCTTTGGCCAATTCAAAAGCATCAGAGGTTAGGGACTTTTGCACCATTCACAGTGGGACCTGGGTATCAAATTATTCGGCGTATAACGAGCAGATAAATAGTAGCCTCTACAACTATGAGCTAATCCATAACATCATGGCCGATGGATTTTTAATAGACACTCCGACGGTCCTCGCCATGGGCCCCCCACCCTTCTTTTGCTTATATGGTTTCCATAGCATCCTAATGCCGCTTTGCGGAGGCATCCTCAGCAAAAGTTTCTTTTGCCTCTTTGATTTCGGTAGCATCTTCAACGGTCAGGTTTGCGGATTCAAGTCCTATTATGACGGTAAGCATCGGTTGACAATGAAACTTTACTGCAATTTTGCATGATTGTGCGCACTCTTTCACTTGCTACTCAAAATTCAAATATGTAAAAAGTAATTCAAATCCAAGAAAATCATTACGAAGTATACATGTTAGTATAGTCAACATCTGTGTATTTGAAAGATTTCAGGAGCTTTGTGTTACGTATTGTAATCAAATTTTAGGAGTTGCAAAATTGGCTAAAAAAACAAAGTGGTAGTAGAAGTCACCACAAGCAGACCCATCATCAGCTGCACACATAAATGAGTCCAAGATTATACTTCCTTTCCACTAAGCGATAGGATTCCCGTTGTGAAAAAAAAAAGGGGGTCATTGTTCGAGCAGCCACATGACTACTTTTTTGTCGGTATAGAGTTCAGATTTTCTTGTTTTCTTAATTAGTCACTTAACTAATATTCTAAGAAACACTTGTACTGGAAAATTCTTTAAAAATTGCATTTACCTAGTCATGGAGAAACAAAATTATCAATTAAAAATGAAAATCGCATTTTCTCTATATTCGTTGACTGCTGAGAAAGCTAAAGGAGTTCATTGTATCGTCAATCATTTATGTGAAACAAACTTATTATTTCTTGCAAATGCACGCATCCCACTTCTCATATTCTTTTAGACAAAACTCAGCTTGCATGAAGTAGTTAGCTACTACTTTGTTTCCTTGTGAGTTTTGTTTTCCGGACTTCTTTTCCTTCAAATCCTTTTCAAATCATTCATTCCTTCCACAGGTCTCCTAGATGATATGACCCTTTGGATAGCTATGGATTTTATATATCTACTAGGTAAGCCACAATGATTTGTTCTTAAAATAATTTGAAACACTGATTCTAACCTATCAAAATTATTTTCAGTGTGTTTTTGTGGAGCAAAATTCGTAATTGGGATGCCATTTGTTGGGATCTTTCTAATCTACATCTACAAAAGAAGGCACTTAGCAATGGACAAGAACATCGAAGATTTTTTGCAAGCTCACAATAACTTTTTGCCCATAAGATACTCTTACTCGGATATTAAGAAGATCACTGCGAATTTTAAGCACAAACTGGGAGAAGGGGGATATGGTTCTGCGTACAAAGGAACGCTCCGAAGTCACAAGGAAGTGGCCATCAAGATTTTGAAGCAGTCCAAGGCCAATGCCCAAGATTTTATCAATGAAGTGGCTACTGTTGGAAGAATTTACCATGTTAATGTAGTGCAACTCATTGGTTTTTGCTTTGAAGGCTTGAAACAAGCGCTCATTTATGATCTCACGTCGAATGGATCCTTGGATAAGCAAATTTTCAAGGAGGAAGGTGATAAGTTTCTCAATTACAAGAAAATATATGATATTGCTCTTGGGGTGGCAAGAGGAATTGAATACTTACATCGGGGGTGTGACATGCAAATACTACACTTTGATATCAAGCCTCACAATATTCTTTTAGACAAGAATTTCACTCCGAAAGTTTCTGACTTTGGACTCGCGAAACTTTATCCTGCTAATCATAGTATAGTCTCATTGACTGCTGCAAGAGGGACGTTAGGATATATGGCACCAGAGTTGTTCTACAAAAACATTGGTTGTAACACCCCGAACCCTTCGCAGGTCGTTAACAGTGCCGATGTTACATCTTTTACCATCTCTATCTCTTGGCTAAATTAAGCCTTGCCAGATTTCAGGCATAAATTTTTTTTTTTTTTTTTTTTTAAAACGGTCCCATGCGCGACTCATAGCGGAAGCAAAATTTACATCGTCATCTATCTCCCTTCTAACCCATGATACAAATACACACCAACTAACAGCACGATTTTATAAACAGCATTGACGCTTTGCTTACATACTCATAGCGGGATGGGGTTCTTCCTCGGGTCGGTACAAAAGAAACATAAAAGGGTAAGGACTCTGCCATGTCCTTCCTAAAATCTCAAAAAGAAACTCCGACCTCTAACATCACATAAGCACAAAAACCCTCCCATCACAAGCGTCAACTATCTATACCAAAAAGTGATCTAGCTCCTACTCCTCGCGCGCGGTCTCATACCCAACCCGGTGCGTCAGGTGGTGGCGGCGGCAGCATCCCTCGCATCGCTCCATCCCGTCGAACGTGCACAGACAGGAACTCTTGTATGACAGGGCCCCCAGCCAGGCCGATATCATACATAACTAAGCATCGTACTCGGATAAACGTCAATCCGGGCACCGAGGGACAATCTATCTCCGTACACTCCACCTCGACATCAGACGGTAGACCGTAAAATACCCCACGCGAAACAGCAGGTAGCGGCATAGTGCTAATCTGAAATGTTATCCCCAAAAAGGGGTGAGTACAACCACTCAGCAGATAGGGAAATTCAATAACAACTCAGTGCACCATGCATATCATCATACAATACAGGCATTGCTTACCTTTTTGATGTCAAGCGTATTCATGCATCATCATAGCATATCACATCATATCATCATTATGGCATCTCATATATCGTTATCATCACATCATCATTAACCATGCATCACTATGCACATCATATCATATGATCATTGGCCACGCATCACCATGCATATCACATCATCACTAACCATGCATCACCATGCATATCACATCATATCATCATTGGCCATGCATCACCATGCATATCACATCATCACTAACCATGCATCACCATGCATATCACATCATATCATCATTGGCCATGCATCACCATGCATATCACATCATATCATCATTGGCCATGCATCACCATGCATATCACATCATCACTAACCATGCATCACCATGCATATCACATCATATCATAATTGGCCATGCATCACCATGCATATCACATCATCATTATAGATCAATTTCCACTTTTACTTATCAATTGATCCCACATTATCTTTTCTCAATCATCAAATTCACCATCATCATCATCCCTTCGGGCAGAAACCTCCGACAGGGATCCTAGCATTCCAGCCATCTCATGGCCACTGGGCTTCCGGCCCCCCACATTCCGGGCATCTCGCATCCCAACTGGCATCACGAGGCATTTCCCTTCGGGCAGAAACCTCCGACAGGGACTTCCGGCTTTTACCCTTCTAGCCGGGGATCTCGCACCCCAATCCTGGCATCGCGAGTCACTCCCTTCGGGCAAAAACCTCCGACAGGGACTTCCGGCCCCCCACATTCCGGGCATCCTGAAACTCCCAGGGAATCTCTGGAATTATGCCACTAGGCCACCAGACATCATCCTCCGCCACAACCCCTTACTCACATACCACTTCCACATTCGCCTTCCTTTTAATCTTATTATTGTTACATGGCATATGAATCACGCACATGCATCACAATTCATGATCATACATGCATCTATGTCATATAACAATGCATCATAAACTCAATGGAATACATGGCTAATAAAATAATCCATTATTATTTTATTATTATTATATTATATTATATTATTATATTATTAATTTATTATTATTTTTATAAATAAACATTTCATTTAATATTTATGATTTTCCCAAAATCATAATATTTAAACAATCACTAAAAAATTAGAATCACAATTTTATGCAAAATTCATGGCCAATTTGCATTTTACATAATTTCTCAATTTTCCACAAAATACACACAATATTCGGATAACGGCCAGATTGCACAGTTTTCGAATTAATTCAATTAAAATACTCATATGACCTCCGAAAATTCCCAAATTTTACAGAGTGATATCCAACACATTTGCGTGCATTTTTCATGAAGAACACTAAGCCAAATTATTTATAGATTAATTTATACAACTCCATGAAGCTTCTGGAACCTCTACCGTTTCGTCCAGAACGTACATCACCGAAAAACTTAGGTTTGACCCATCAAATCTCTTTCGTTTCTTCTGAAATTCGATTATGTTATGTATCAATGTGTCCTTTACAAGTTTCATGAAGAGATCTAGGTTAAATAACCAAAGTATGATCCTCTTTTAAGTCCTTGGAATCTCGGGTATCTCGGTTCACTTCAACAGAACCAAACGTCTCAAAGATCTAGCCGATTCACTAGGCTATACTCATTTGTTTCTCTTCAAATTTAAGTATGTTGTAGTTTAGGATGTTACCAACAACTTTCATGAAGACAACAAGGTGAGATCTCCAACAGAAAACAACATGCAACCAAGAAATCATCAAGAGGACAGTGAAGAATTCGCAGATCTGAGGTCTCCGTATAACAGAGCTTTTGACCCCTCATATCACCTTCGTTTTCCATGAAATTCGAGTATGTCATACCTCAAGATGTTAGCTTCAACTTTCACGAAGACACCGAAGCCAAAATCACACTCCAAATACACATTCAAGCTCGAATAAGAAACTGTCTACCACAAACCGAACGGAAAAACAGCCACATTACATGAACACATGCAACCCTTGCTTGGTATTTCGCCCAAAACACCCCTAAAATCGAACATGCAACCATCCAAACAACATGCACGAGAAGTTATAGACCCCCCACTTGCCTCCAAGATGAACACACAGCAACACACGGCGGCGTAGGACGGTCGGACGGCAAGCGAACGGCGAGCACACGGCGGCGACGGCGACCCTTCCTTCTCGGTTTCTCCCTCTCGCTCGAACACCTCTCTCTCTCGCACGGTATCTCTCTCTCTCTCACCTTTCTCGGCCAAAATGAAGCAAAGAGAGCCGGCCACTCTCTTTCCTCTCTCTTTTATATCCCCTAGGCTCATCATAGGTAATGATTGATCCACCACACCTATGGCCAATGCATGCTTATCTCCCTTGCCACTTGTAATTTCAATTTTTTTGAATTCAATTTGGGCTTGGGCTTTGGCCCAACCGGCCATTCCCTCTTGGGCTGGTCGAACTCCTCTCTTGGGCCCAATGGGCCGACTAGCTTGGCCCACCAAGCTTTAGGCTAATGGGTCCAAGGCCCATTTCGAATTTTAACCCCTTTTCCTCTTTTTTTTTTTTTTTTTTTGAAATTTCTTTTATAATATTTCTAAATATCAAATTTCATCTTGGCCAAAGTCTTGGGATATTTTTAATTATTGAAATTTAAATCACATGGCCAAGCATTAACTAATTAAATTTAAATTTCCACAATACAAACAAAATTCATCAAATTAAAAGACAAATTGGTTAAAGCATAGGCCATAAAATTCTATCACCTAATTAAAGACATTTAACACACCTTAAGGCTTGGCTTTGAATTTCTGGGATGCCACATTGGTAGTGTATCTTATAAAGAGGATGTCTATAGCTTCGGGATGTTGCTCATGGAAATGGCGGTTAGAAGGAAGAATGTAAATGCAAATGCGGAACACTCAAGCCAAATTTATTTTCCGTTGTGGGTGTATGACCAAGTCAGTGAAGAAAAAAGTGTCGAAATAGAAATTCTAGCAGAAGAAAGGAAGGTGATAAAGAAGATGATAATAGTTGCACTTTGGTGTATACAATTAAATCCTGACCATCAGCCTTCAATGAGAAAAGTCATGGAAATGCTTGAAGGAGATATTGATGAACTCCAAATGCCTCCAAAACCACTTATTTATCCACCTGATGTGCCAGTTAACAATGATGAAACTGAGATGGAGCTGGAAACATTCTCAACTTCATCAAGTACTCCGATAATTTATACTAACTTTCCTTTGGGAGATACCAATGATGTTTAGAGTTCCATGCATAGTTGGATTGGAAATGTTTTTTTGTGTATTTGTTATATGTTCCACAATCTAGGATCATGTTAGGAGGGACTTGAGATAGTTTAGCTCGACAAAGGTTACTTTTGAGATTGTCTTCTTCTAGCTCTTAGGTTGATGTTGTGTTATTGTATATTCTATGGTTTTATTCTCTTGCATCCTCCTTCGAAAAGATATACACATTGGTGAGAGGGCAAGGACAAAATTGATGGGTGAAGGTGATGGACAATGAGAATTTTTCTCCTTTGATTCTGTTCCGGATAGGAGCGCCGTGGAGTTCATGAACTCTTTGGAGAATGATCTGGTCTTGATTCCTTCCGAGGCATCTCCCAGGATTTGCTCTTTCTGGATGGTTCGATTTGAGCTTTCAATCCTTAAGAAGAGGTGCAGAATCAGTGGCTGGTTATATTTTTGGTTTTCTTTGCTTTTGTAGAAGCTGCTGCGTCTGCATTTTGGGTTGGTTCCTCATTTTCCACAGCTTCTACAAACCAATGAGAATCTTCAAATTGGCCATGGTTACCGTTGTGCCAACCGAATTTTTCTTTTTCCTTTACAAATACGTAGTGCTGTTGTCCTTAGATTATGCCACTTGACGATATGATACATGACAAGGGTATACTAAATAAAAAAATCGCTCAAATAAATTTTTACTTGATAAATAAAATAGCCGCCTTTGAAGTGCATTGCCATGCATTTTTTTTTTTTTTCAATGAAGCTACTGATCAAATGTAAGAATCTAACATGATCTACTGAATATGAGCTGTTCACGTGCACAATCAATGTATATTGCCACAATGTACCTAACTCCAGATCAGTTTGGTCTACTCTATGTAAGAGATTGAGAGCCTTGTCACTTCAAATGTCATTTCATATTTCTAATTGGAACATCAGATGGTTAGCCACAGAATTCGGAAGCATATAAAAACTTAAGGGGATCTTTGCAGGCATCTGAATTCGCAGGTTGGGGGAAGTGTGCCACAGCAACCAAAACATCATGCTGGATGAAACATACAGATACCTCTCCAATACCCCAATTCTTGAATAAATGGTACCGAATCAAGGAATTTGTTCTGCTGGAAGAAGAAATTGAAACGAGTAGAGAAATAACTGAGGATATTTATTAAAACCATAAAATGTTTCACACACGGTCTTGGATTGGAAGGATTCATCTACTAATGAAACTGATGCAGTACCAGAAACTGAATACTGTACTTCTGTCAGTATCTCAACTCTACTTTTGGAGTAAATACTTTACACCACCAATGTACCAAATGGAAGCCCAAAACAAAACAAGTTGACCAACAATGAGCCGTCTTGAGTCCAATTCTGCCCCGGTCCCTTGATGATCATCATGATCTTGAAGATAGCAGCAGCTTACACTGGTCCATTATAAACAACCGTCATAGCTGAGTACACCGACCTAGCATCATCTGCCAAGGAAGTGTAGGCACAATCATTCCTGGCCTCGTTACATATTAGTTCAAATCCATTTCCTCAAGATAATAGGAATCCAGCATCATGTTTAAACTAATGAAAGTTTTTTCAATTTATTTTGATGTGTCTCGGATAGCAAACTGTATTGCAAAATGCACCTCTACAGTATTCTGAGCAAATTCATTAGCTTGTTCCAATTGAGAGAAAATATCATGTTCAGAAACAACCTCTACAATTTGCACGGTCACATTCCTTGATGAGTTGCACCCGTTTCCATTACACCAATTTGTTTCTTGCCCACTCTACTGAAATTATTGAAATTGACACAACAAAAGAAGCAGAATCAAACCAAATTGATATGATATCTAAGAATGCATAAATTTCCTGCCATCTTTATTGAAAGAATATTCATACCTGCAACTCCAATTAAATCAAACATCAAAGGTACGTTCAAATCTGCCTCAACAGTGGCTTTCGCTGCTGCAATACCGACTGAGATGGCTTGTATAATGTTCAAACCTTCACATATCGATGCAAGTGTAGCACCCACCAAGCAATCACCAGCACCGGTAAGCTTCTTAACAGATGAAGGAAGGCCAGGAAGATGCAAAGAGAGATGAGAGGTTCCCTCGATATGTCTGGCATCATGAAACTTATGTGAATGGCAATCGGATGAGATCAGTTTGTGGAGTTCTGAATTTATGCCAAGCCATTGGGGTTTCTGTTGGAGAAATCTTCGTGAAGTGTTTTGATGCTGACAAAATGTTTCCTTCAGTCTAGTCTGAAGATCTCAAGACTATGCTATTTAAAGTCTGAAGACCTCCGGACAGCCAGACTCAAGACTTAAAGTCTATCCTCATTGACAGTCTCTAATCTGTTGAAGAAAGACTATTTAAAACGGGATGTTTCATTAAGGATATGTCCTTATTGACTAGAGAAGATCTCTTGGCTGGATATGACTTTACGGAATCCTTTGATTGATAGAGATTGATTCGAAGATTAAGGATCCAATGATTGGCGAAATATTCGTGGAAGGTTCTAGTTATGGAAACCGAGATCCTGATTGTATGGGCGAACATGATTGATGGGCTATCGACATGTTCCTTTAATAGCTCGAATGATCTTCCTAATTGATTCCGTCCAACGGGTAGATTGGAGGAATTCCTTTGGTAAGTGCCAACGGGTATGGTGGCATAAAAGAGTATATAAGGAAGACGTTCTAAGTTGTTCGAGAGGTGCGCGATAGAAGAATTCCAAAGTCTGAAGCTCCTTGTTGTTTAGTCAATCCTTCTGAGCGAAATCTTGTATGCAAAAGAGAGTCTATATTTGTGAGAATCCTTGAGGAAGTGTGATAGAATATCTACACTGTGGAATCAAGGAAAGACTGTACTGTAACATCTCTTTTGTTCATAGTGAAATCCAGCCGGTGGACTGTTAGTGCGGAAGAGTGGATGTAGGCTTGGAATAAGCCGAACCACTATAAACCCTGTGTTCAACTTTCTCTTCCTTACACACTGTTTTATTTTGATCGTATTTCATTTTGTTATCAAGAAGAGAATTTCCTTTCTATCATTTGCCTAGTATCACTTCCGTATCTCGAGAAATTGTTTTTACACCTATTCACCCCCTCTAGGTGTTTATACTAGTCATCTCAATTGGTATCAGAACTCGTGTACTTACTTTATTTGAAGTGTTTTACTTCAGAGTTAAAGATCCATGGCTAGTATGTTGGCTCCAGGGCTGGTAGAAGGGCAAAGCAATACCAGACCGCCTTACTTTGATGGAAAGGACTACAACATCTGGAAGAACAAAATGAAAGTGTTCCTAAGATCAAAGGATCCTCTAGAATGGGATGTCGTAGAAAAAGGAATTACTCCAAAAGCTGCATCTATCTCAGAAAGAGGAAAAGAAGCTGTTGAGTCTAGTGAAATGACTCAGGAAGAGATAATCAAGAGACAAGCTCTTGATGCAAAATCAATTTACTCTTTGTATTGTGCTTTGTCACCTACTGAATATAACAGAATATCTTCTTGTGTTACAGCAAAAGAAGTCTGGGATAGATTACACATTATTTATGAAGGAACGATCGAGTGAAAGAGACTAGAATCAACATTCTCCTCGGTCAATACGAAGCCTTCAGAATGAAATCAGGAGAATCTATAACTGACATGTTTAGTCGTTTCACAGATATTGCGAATGGTCTTGAAAATCAAGGTCAACCAATTTCTGATCCCATGAAAGTAAACAAGCTACTGCGTGGACTCTCCAAGGATTAGAATCATATAAAGACCTTAATCAGAGAGACCCAAAGGATCATGCCTCTATCTGTTGATGAGTTGATTGGAACTCTTCAGTCTTATGAAGTGGAACGAATCAATGAAGACGAAGATCCTAAAGGTAAGAAATCCATTGCATTAAAATCTAATGATGATTTTGATGTTTCAGATTCTGAAGACGATATGGATGATGAGGAGCTTGCTCTCATGATAAGAAGATTCAAAAAGCTGAACAGAAAATGAAGAAGATTCAATTCAAAGAAAGAAAGTTTTCAAAAGCATCAGACCAAGTCTGTTGAAGATGATGAATCAAACAAAGATGTAGTCTGCTTTGAATGTAAGAAAAAGGGATACATCAGACCCAATTGTCCTCTTCTGAGGAAGAAGAAAGGAAAGACTGAAAAGTAACGAAAGGCTCTCAAACCAGAAACCTGGAGTGATACAGAGTGCGAAGATAGTGATGAAGATTATGCCAACATATGTCTAATGGCACAGTCGGATTCAGACTCGAACTCCGAAACAGATTCAGACTCAAAAAGTGAAATTGAGGTTAGTAATTTCAAAATACCTATTAAAGTTTCAAAATACATTGATGAATTGTGTTTTAGTCTTAAGACTTCTCTTAAAAGAATTTCCGAACTCAAAAAGGAAAATTCAGTTCTAAAACAATGAGAAAAAGTTTTGGAAGAAAAAGTGAAATGCTTAGACAATAATGTTTATTCTCTTAAAGAAAGTGAAGATAATCTTTTAAAAGAAAATGCATTCTTAAAAATTGATATCTCAAATATTTCCAAAAGATTTTCGTTAGGATCTGAAAAACTGGAAAAAATACTTTCTGTTCAAAGACCTTATTTCAATAAATCTGGTTTGGGAATGACTGCTGAAACCATTCATCTAATTGATTTTCCTAAAGTGAAAGAAAGAATCAAACAAAGACCCACAAGAGATGCTTATAAAAATCATTTTAAAAAGACCTTTGTAAAACGAGTAGGGCGAAATGCTCTCAGATGTTCAAAGTGCAATAGTGTAGATCATTTTGAGAAAGATTGTTCTATGGTTTGGAAACCTGTTAAAAAAGTTTGGGCAAAAACTGCATATCATACTAACACAAATGGACCCAAGAAAATTTGGGTACCAAAGAAAGTTTGAGTTTGTCTTTTAAATGCAGGTCACTATCAAGAAAAATGTAAAATGGTATCTGTATAGTGGATGCTCAAGACATATGACAGGAGATTCAAAGTGCTTCATAAAACTCGTTCAAGTGAATGGTGGAAAAGTCTCATTTGGTGGAAACAACAAAGGAAAAATTGTGGGATTTGGAACTGTAAAGATTGGAAATCTCACAATAAGCAATGTTTCTTTAGTGGAAGGACTCAACTACAATCTGCTCGGTGTCGTCGGGCATTTGTGTGATACCGGTTTCAGAATCCACTTTCAAGAGGGTATTTGTTTAGGATCCAGTAAAGACTCCACTCAGTCATTTATGGGTCGAAGACATGGAAATATCTATCTCTTGGATGTGAAACCAGATGAATCACAATGCTTAATTTCAATACAAGATGAAGCAAGCTTATGTCACGAAAGCTTGGGCATATCAACATGAAGCGAGATAGCCAAAATCTCAAAGAAAGAAGCTTGTTCGTGGTCTACCAAATTTATCATACCAAAAGTCTGATCTATGTACACCATGCATATTAGGAAAACAGATAAGAAATTCCTTTAAACCAATAAATCAAGTTTCCACTAATCGTGTACTACAACTTTTGCTTATGGATCTCTTTGGACCAACCAGAACACAGAGCATTGGAAGTAGGAAACACTGTTTAGTAATTGTGGATGACTACTCACGATTTACTTGGGTATATTTCTTATCAAGTAAGTTTGAAACTTTCTCTTATTTTGAAAAATTTGCTAAGAAGGTTCAAAATGAAAAGGGGTATGTTATTTCAAGTATAAAAACAGATCATGGAGGTGAGTTTGAAAATCAAGATTTTACAAAATTTTGTGATGAATCTGGTTTTCAGCATTTGTTCTCTTCTCCATATACTCCAGAACAAAACAAAGTTGTGGAAAGGAAGAATAGATCTCTTCAAGAAATGGCTAGAACTCTTTTAATTGAAAGCAATATCTCTTCACGATTTTAGGCCGAGGCAGTTTCAACATCATGTTATATTATTAATAGAGTTTTTCTAAGATCTATTTTAGAAAAGACCCCCTATGAACTATTCAAAGAAAAGAAGCCTATCGTTTCATATTTTCATGTGTTTGGATGCAAATGTTTTATATTGAAAAATGCAAATGATCGAGTTGGTAAGTTTGAAGAAAAGTCGAGATGAAGGCATCTTTCTTGGATATTCAACCACAAGCAAAGCATACGAGTCTACAATAAGAAGACTCGAGCTGTCGAAGAATCAATGAATGTCAAATTTCAAGACTCTATACAAAATGAATCCACTCAGTCTCATCTTGAAGAATCTGAACCTGCTCTAGACTCTACAAAGTCTAAATCTCAAGAAGCAGCTCAGACTTTGAAAGACTAGCAACAAATGATTTTTGAAGAATCAAATGAAGAAAGTGATTATCAGCCTGACAATTCAAGCAGCAACTGGAAGCACAAGTCCAGTCATCCCAAAGATCTTATTATTGGCGACATTAATGAAGGAATTCGCATAAGATCCAAAAGCGCGAAGAGTCAAAGTCTTGTGGCTCTTATTTCTGAAATAGAACCCAAAAGCATAGATGAAGCCTTATCAAATGAAAGCTGGATTGAAGCTATGCAAGAAGAACTCAGACAATTCAGAATTAATGATGTCTGGAAATTAACTCCTAAACCAAAAGGTAAATCTATTATAGGAGCTAAATGGGTTTTCAGGAACAAGATGGATAAAAAAGGAAAAGTCATAAGAAACAAGGTAAGACTCGTGGCCAAGGGATACACGCAAGAAGAAGGGATAGACTATGACGAGACTTACGCACCGGTAGCAAGGTTAGAAGCTATTCGCTTATTACTTGCATTTGCTTGTCATAAAAATTTCAGGTTATTCCAAATGGATGTCAAAAGTGCCTTCCTAAATAGATTCATCTATGAGGAAGTCTATGTGGAACAACCACCTGGGTTTGAAGACCCAAGGAAACCGGACTCGGTATTCGAGACTCAAAAAGGCCTTGTATGGCCTAAAACAAGCACCTCGAGCTTGGTACGACAGATCGAGTAAGTTTTTAATTCAAAATGGTTTTGTAAAAGGTAAAGTAGACACTACTCTTTTTATTAAAAGAGAAAGTAAGAGTTTTCTGCTTGTGCAAATATATGTTAATGATATTATTTTTGGATCCTCTAATGAAAGTTTGTGCAAGAAATTCTCTAAGATTATGCAGGACGAATTTGAAATGAGCATGTTAGGTGAGTTAACCTTCTTTCTCAGACTTCAAGTAAAGCAATTGAAGGAAGGAACTTTTATTTATCAAGAAAAGTATGCTAAAGATCTTGTCAAAAAGTTTGGACTGGACAATTGCAAAAAGGTTGATATACCAATGTCAAGTTCCTTGAAGATAGACAAAGATGAAGAAGGAAAGAAAGTCGATCAAAAGTTATACAGGAGTATCATTGGCTCACTTCTTTATCTTACAGCTTCTAGACCTGACATTTTGTTTAGTGTTTGTATTTGTGCAAGATTCCAAGCAGACCCTAAAGAATCTCATTTAAGTGCTGCAAAGCGTATTATCAAATACATTGCCTCAACTTCAAGCATCGGTCTTTGGTATCCTAAAAAGGGAGACTTTACTCTTCTTGGATACTCAGACGCAGATCTAGCGGGATGCAGAGTTGATAGAAAGAGCACCTCGGGTACTTGTCAGCTACTTGGAGGAAGGACAGTGTCTTGGTTTTCAAGGAAGCAGAGTACAGTAGCTCTCTCTACAGCAGAAGCAGAATATATAGCTCTCGGAAGTTGTTGTTCACAAATTCTGTGGATAAAACAACAGCTAAGAGACTTTGGAATTGAAGACTCATGCACGGAGATTAATTGTGACAACACCAGTGCAATCAATCTTACCAAAAATCCAATTCTTCACTCAAGAGCAAAGCATATCGAAATTCGACATCACTTCATTAGAGACCATGTTCAAAATGGAGAAGTTGCAATTCAATTTGTTGTTTCAAGGAACCAACTGGCGGATATATTCACAAAGCCCTTGGAGAAAAATCATTTTGAAACCTTTTGTTCCAGACTCAACATTTTGAGATATGAGGAAATCAAAGTCTAGAGACTCTCAGACTCAGTCAGACAAGACCTTGACTGTAAGTTATTCTCTCTCTCTCGAATCTTACTTGAAAAGGTACGATTGTCTACTGTGTTTGATTATTGCTATATTTAATAGACGTAATAATTGCAACGTTTCCTTTTCGAAAAAGAAGTTATCTTTGAAATAACTATTTTCACGGAAAAATGCAGTTATTTTTTAGAAACCTTTTTCACTTTCCATTACACCATTTGGCATTCCCTCGTTTCGACCAAGTTATATACAGATGGTTTATATTCGTTTAAAACTCTAAAACCCTAAAAGCATCGATCTTCCATTCCTGTTCTCTTCTCTTGTTTAATCTTCGAGAAAGTTGTCATTTTTCCTTGGGAAAGTTAAGCGATGAATCTTTCAACGACAAAGAAAGATGTCTTCTTCGAGGAAGTCCTCAAGAATCGCAAGCAGGGGACCACAGAGAATGAGTGAGGGGCCTACTCATTTCGATCTCACTGAGGAAGAGGAGTTACCGAGTTAGCAACAGAGCCCGCAACATTCTCAACCGCGTCATTCTCCTCCATCTAGTCCTCAAGGCATTGATCATCAACAAGAGGAAGAAATCATTGAGGATGCAGATCATGTAAGAATCCAAAAGCCCTCCTTTATTTACAAGCTTTATCGTGCTTTGAAGAGCACTGGTACTCCATTGAACTACGTAGATGATTTTCTTAAAGACAAGGGATATGGAAATGAGTAAATCTTTTTGCGAAAAATGGAGAATTTGGGAATTGCTCCCAAAGGGAAGGCAGAGGAGGCTCTTGCAAACATTCCTAGTGATCCGCGTGTCGGGGGATTTAATCCAACAGATGGAAATGATGATAATAAATTGTTTAGCGAATTTCAACCTAGGATGGGTGTTGCAGCAGAAGTTAGAGGAAAAAGATCGGAGTTGTTTAGATCAAAGGAACATAAGGATCTATACTCCAAACTATTGAAACGCGGGGTGATAAACCCTAGGAGTGTGTATTTCGACTTCTTGGATGCTGTGAATGTGAACTTGAGAGAAAAGTTCGGTCTGCTTCAACTTGAGCAATTTTGTTCCGATACCACAAAAGGCTATGCTCAATTAACTGCATATTTCTATTCAAATCTTAGTTTCTTGGATGCGAATAGAATATCTTTTAGTGTTCGAGACCAGGACTTTGTGGTTGATGTGGATATGCTGGCGGATGTGATTGGGGTTGAAAGAGGAATATATCAACCCATCAAGGTTTCAATTGCTCGTGCCACACTGGAACTTGTTAAAGACAGGAGAACAGAGGAAAAGATTTCCTACTTAAGGATGCATGCTAACAACATCTTGCTTCACAAAATTGTGATCAACTGTCTCAGACCGAAATCAACTTCCAAGACTAATGTGTCTAACTCTGAGGCAAAACTGATGTATGCGATCAATACAGGGAGAAAGTTCTCTCTTCCTCACACTATTCTCTTTCACATGTATAGAGCAGTGGTAAAAGACAGGGGCCAATTGCCTTATCCAGGTCTTGTGACAAAGTTATTCAGACATCTGAACATTCAGCCTCCACAAATTCTTTGTGCTCGATTGTGCGATCATATGGTGATAGGACTGAAAATGGTGACCAAAATGCGTCTGAAGGAACTAAGCAAGGCGTTGGAGAAATTCAAGGAAAAAACTCCAGTCAAGTCTCATCAAATCTCTTCATCAAAAAGAAAGGGGAAGGAGCCCTTGGTTGCTTCATCCAAGAAAAGAAGAGCTCTCGTCGTTGAAGATGAAGATGATGAGGAGAACATCACCATTTTTGATCTGAAGAATTTAAATCGTTCTGTTCAAGAGACTGAATCAGAACAGAGGGCGAAGGAAGCAGAAGAGAAGGAAGCATAAGAGAAAGAAGCAGAGGAGAAGGAAGAAGAAGAGAAAGATGTTGAGAAAGAAAGAGTTGAGAAAGAAGAAGAAGAGAAAAGAGATCAAGAAGAAGGAGAACCTGAGGGACGTTCTTCTCCACCTGAAGGCCTAGCCACAGGGGGAGATCAAGAGAAAAGAGGAATGTCCTATTCATATCCTACTACCAGTGAGGGAGTCAGTCGCTCTCCAGTAGATCCAGAGGATATCTATGCCTCTCAATTTCCTGAGGAAGGTCATAATATATCATCGCCAAATCTGCGTGATTATGCTGATCTACCATCGTCGCATTTACTCCATCGATCGTGCGAAGCAAGCACTCGGATCGATAATGCAGCAGATTTTCACGAATTATGGATATTCTCTTGGAAATGCGCAGTCAAATTTATGCTCTGGGATGCGAGGTTCAAAACTTGCAGATTGTAGGTCAAGCTTCTTCGGTTTCATTGAATGATCAGATCCAAGCCCTCTCTGTTCAGATTCAGGCCAGTGCTAAGGGAGAGGAGATTGCTCAACTGAAGGAAGACTTGAAAAGGCTGGAAGGCATCGTTCAATCTATGGGAGATTTCCAGCTTGTTCGCGTTCCTAAGCAATCTTGACTTTATCTCAACCTTTTTAATGCTAACAAAAAGGGGGAGAGATGCAAGATTTGAAAATCTTTGAATTTTTAATCGTTTGGTTTTAATTTTTTGGATTGGATTGATGTTTGACTTTACGACTTTATTTTTGTGTCTGGATGTGTGGACTGAATTTGGATTTAGACTAGACTGCTTATATTAACTACTATTAATATCTTATAGATGGCTTTATCATATACCAATACTAACATATTTTCTGTGGTTGCAGATTCTAGTGTTATTCATTTAGCCATTTATTTCTATAAGATATACATATGTGTTTGAGAAATGTTTTGTAGGTCAAAGTTGTCCAAATCCGCAGGAAAGTTTTGTCACCATCAAAAAGGGGGAGATTGTTGAAGAAATCTTCGTGAAGTGCTTTGATGCTAACAAAACGTTTCCTTCAGTCTAGTCTGAAGATCTCATGACTACGTTATTTAAAGTCTGAAGACCTCCGGACAGCCAAACTCAAGACTTAAAGTCTATCCTCATTGACAGTCTCTAATCTGTTGAAGAAAGACTATCCAAAACGGGATGTTTCATTAAGGATATGTCCTTATCGACTAGAGAAGATCTCTTGGCTGGATATGACTTTACGGAATCCTTTGATTGATTGAGATTGATTCGAAGATTAAGGATCCAATGATTGGCGAAATACTCGTAGAAGGTTCTACTTATGGAAATCGAGATCCTGATTGTATGGGCGAACATGATTGATGGGCTATCGACATGTTCCTTTAATAGCTCGAATGATCTTCCTAATTGATTCCGTCCAATGGGTAGATTGGAGGAATTCCTTTGGTAAGTGCCAACGGGTATGATAGCATAAAGGAGTATATAAGGAAGACGTTCTAAGTTGTTCGAGAGGTGCGCGATAGAAGAATTCCAAAGTCTGAAGCTCCTTGTTGTTTAGTCAATCATTTTGAGCGAAATCTTGTATGCAAAAGAGAGTCTATATTTGTGAGAATCCTTGAGGAAGTGTGATAGAATATCTACACTGTGAAATCAAGGAAAGACTGTACTGTAACATCTCTTTTGTTCATAGTGAAATCCAGCCGGTGGCTGTCGGTCGAAGAAGAATGGACGTAGGCTTGGAATAAGCCGAACCATTATAAACCCTGTGTTCAACTTTCTCTTCCTTACACACTGTTTTATTTTGATCGTATTTCATTTTGTTATCAAGAAGAGAATTTCCTTTCTATCATTTGCCTAGTATCGCTTCCGTATCTCGAGAAATTGTTTTTACACCTATTCACCCCTCCTCTAGGTGTTTATACTAGTCATCTCAGTTTCTCCACAAAAGCTCTTGTCAATATAGATCCCTCTATAGAGCATAGAAATACTCCTTGTGCGCCTATGGTTACGACTACAATTTGTATGCCCTTCTCAAGTAAAAGAACTATTGCGGGTTCAAGAATTTTGATGAGAGATTCTGGAGGACAACTCATTTCGCTCTTATACCTTTCGCTCAAATCATATAACTTCCCAGGAGATAGAGCATCTGCCATTGCAAAGAGCTCATCTTCATTTGGAGATATGTAAGTTACCTGCGAAGAGCCCACTCTGTGTTAGTAGCAGATCTTCAAGATGAAGCTTTCAGAATCTAGGAATTGCTTAATGCCACTCTTAAACTATGCCCATGTGAGCTGAATTTCGTTTATTCTAATGTCATATTGTTTTTATAGCTGAAAGGGATGCCAAAACCAAGAAGTCAACTATGTAAACCAGTAACATTTTATTTCATGCCTGAATGGTATGAACTTGACGCAGTCAATCTTTACTAATAGTAAGATCTTATTAACGTTTAACAATATTGCAAACATGAATTAATTGTATATGATGTATGGTTTACAATTTCCCAATTGATTTAAGAAAAGATTATGTGTGTATCACACTTAAGTGTATTCACTATGGAAAAGTTTCCTTCAACTCATCTGGACTGCAAATTAATATCCTAGTGGAAGCATAACATCACAAGCCATCCAGACTCTTGGAAATGTAATAACCAGGCTATGAATTGGACATACGTTATTAGCAAATGTCTATGCAAAGCCATTAAATTTTGTTTTGATATGCTACATGCAGAATTCTTCAACCTGAACCACAACTTTCACCATTTTTCTCCATAGCCATGCAGATGGTAAGCGATTCTATGAAATGTGTTGAAAATGACAGCTCTCATTTTCCAGTGTACATAAACAATGGTCTGAGTTAATCAATTTGAAGCACTAAACTTTTCTCATCATAGTATTTCCCATTTTGCTCCCTGTCAGTCTAGTGCTAAGGATGATGGTAATCAACTACTCCATTAGCAATCGAGTCAGAAATGTGAGATCGAAAGACATGATCTCATGAATTCCATAAAATGTATTATTGAACTTATCTGATTGTTTATCAACTTCAGACTTAAATAAGTTTACTCAGCACATTGAAAACAGCACAAAATAAAGTAAATGCACATCACAAGGTGAAGAACTCACATACGTCACAATAGGAGCAATTTTTTTGGATTTGGCAACTGACACTGGTTCAACACCACAAAGGAATGTTATCTCCTGCAGCCACTGTGAACAAAATTCAAAGAAAAACCAAGTAAGTGAATTCTGAAGAGCTTTCTATTGACTCAGAGTAGATCATTTAATCAAGCCAGATGGAAAAATCAAACCAGGTCGAATCTTTAGAATTACATTGACAAGAAGCTCCAAGAGCACAATCGTTGAGGTTAGACCAAATGAATCTTCGTTCGACAGAAAGAACATCAACCATTACTACTGAAGCAGAAGAGATCTTGTATCTAAATTGTTGAATCCACTCAGCAGTGAGAAATTTCTCCTAAAGGTCATTGGTAAGTGCCTTTACGGATGTTAGAGAGAACACGAGTATGTCTGCTCAACCTGATATGTTTTTAGCAAAATTAACTTACAATTGACTCAAAGCTTGCAACACAAGCTGCCACCTCAGCATTTGGATCAGGTACACAGCAGACCACAGCAGTTGTAATATCTTGGGTTTGAAGGATACCTGCCTTGGAATTGCTGAGTTGAAGAACGAGAAGCGCATTCATGAACAGCACATGCATCTCTATAACTTATCTGAAGCCAAAAAAAAAGGAGAGAAGCTAGTTCATTATTATGACGAAGTAAAAGAGAACACTTAGAAGGATAAATTTGAGCAGTTTACTTAGCTGTCTGTAAAGCTAAATATAGCAAAGTTCCATCACTACAATCTATTTAACAGATTTTACTAGGCATGTCAGACAAGCTGTTAAACTGAGCATGTTAACCTTCAATAGGATGCCCAGTAGATCTCCAATGCTCCAACAAGTGATTCCCCAACACATAGTGCCAAGGATAATGTTAGCAAAATCATGGGAAGTCACAGAAACCTCGACAAGAAATCCGATTAATATAGAAACAACAGAGAATTTTCTTGCCTTGGCAAGTTGCCTACAACCATGCATGAAGAACGAACAGACATTCACTACATCAAGGCAGAGCAAATAAGAAGAAAAACATTCTCAAATCTTAGTACCAGTTTACTCACAAATTTTCAATCTGAAAAGTGAAGACAACATTTTTGACCAAAAAAAAAAAAAAAAAAAAAAAAAAAAAAAAGTGAAGACAACATTTGGCAAAATCCTAATGACCAATTCTTATCCCTTGCAGACCTCCAAAAAGATCTCATCTTGGGATGTCCTCAAAAGTTATTGATTCTGATTAGAATCAGGCTGGCATACCCAAGAATTGGAGTTACAATAAACAGATGATTGTATTAAAAAAACTATTTTTTCCCCTTAGAACAATTAGGCTTGACCATGTACCTTGTGAATCTAAAGGAAACTCTCTCAAATTACAGCAGAAGCAGATAGGATGGACATAGACATAGTCAAGACTCAAAACAATATCACGCACTTTTACTGAGAAAAGATGGTAGCTTCTTTACTTTTATCACGTCCTTTAATACAGACGGAGCTAAAGGGTTTATCTAGTATTTTTCTCCATGTCCCATGGCTTAAGACAACTAGAAAATTGAACAAGACCAATACTAAATAACCTTTACGCTGAAACTCTACAAAACATTATGTCCTAGGTCGGCATGCATCGAGTTCGTATGCCAAAATAATTAAATGAGCCAATATGGTGCCTTGAAAAGTCTTGCTGAGACAGAAAGTGCGTAGGCTTACTCACGTGTGCTATACTTTTTTATTTTTTATTTACATCAAAAGGTGTGCTATACTGACTTGCCATGTCAAGGCCCACAGCACTGGTAAAGAAGGGCTTCCGTCCCAGCTTCGACATGCAGTCGGCAATATTCCTTGCTACACCTCCTAAAACATAGTGAACCTAAAAGACCAATGTCATACGTAGACGTGCACAGAAAGTACTGAACAGTGTAGTGTGTTGTCACAAAGGTTCTCAATTGAGGCCATCAGCGAAGAAGCTTTTGGAGATGTGTAATATTTGTTTTGCTTTCTTATAACATACGAGGATTAAAAAGTTAATGTCCATTCGCTCATCTCTTCTTCAGAAATAATCTATTGAATGTTTATATGCCACTTTCTTATTACATGCTCATCCTAATGAAATTAAATGCATAGCGGAGCCACAGAAACCCGTACAATGTGTGGGCTACCAGCTAGTTTTAATAGTATTTAGATGAGGGCAACAGCCCCCACCATTCTACAGTTGAATTCGTTGCTGTGTATTAATCAGAATAATGAACACCTATTATCTAGTATAGAGAAATATCAATCACGTCATGACACAGAGAGGGGCAAAGTCTAATTCAAATTGAATCTAGTCCAAGTTTCCGTACCCCATCCTCTTTTAAATATATATGCTCTTGAAAGCAGCCACAGACCTTCCTGTACCAAGCATTTGAATTCATCTGTCCCCTTATGTCGATGTTAAAGTTGTAATCTTTCCAACACTTGAATTGGGTAGCACACGTAAATCTGCAGATAGGAACTCCAAGATCGAATAGATAGCCTCTGCTTTTGAATGTGATGTGTCGCCAGAGGTATATACATGAATTCCATTTTCAAGATACACCCAACCGCAGCCAGCAAGCTTCTTGATTTCCTTCCCTCTCATTTTCTCTCTTATCTTGTGCATCTCTGTCCAATTTTCCTCAGCTGCAAATACATTTGCCAGCTGCACATACCGAGATCCATTATCTTCCTCAATAACCAACAGCTGCTCTGCCGCTTCTCTTGCGAGACTGAGGTTCCTATTTATCTTGCAGGCATTCAAAAAAGCCCCCAGAATCACAGGATCCGAATTCCTGGGCATATTCTTCATGAGATCCATCAACTTTTCTAGTCGATTTGCCCTTCCATACAGATCAATCATACAGGCTTAGTGATCTGTTTCAGGCACTATTTTGTAATCTTCTACCATGGACTTGAAATACTTTTCCCCCATTTCCACTAACCCACTATGACGGCAAGCAGATAGAAGCGCAATAAAGGTGATCTCATCGGTTTCAATCCTCTCTCCAACATTTCTATATACAGCTCCATAGCTTGATCTTCGTGCCCATGAATTGCATAACCGGAAATCATGATATTGTAGAGAATCAAGTCTCTTTCCGTGAGTTTTTGAAAAATCTTTCCTGCATATTCAGAACTGCCAGACTTAAAATACATGTTGATTGTGGCACTAATCAGCTTCTCCTCCATTTCCATCCCTTTTCTTAGTGAGTAAGCATGAATTTGTTTTCCAGGATCCAGGGCCACCTGCAATGCACTGGCACCTAGCAAGCAGATGATTATGGGTACATCAAAAGAAATGTTTGCATTCCCTCTCTATTCATTCACCAGTTCAAATACAGCTTTACATTGCTGTACTTTGACATAACCAGTAAACAAAGCTGTCCACACGATAGAATTCTTTTCATTCAGAGAATCAAAAAGCCTCTGTGCTTCAGACATGTTACCTTGAGATGAATGACCCACGATCATAGAAGTTGTCGAAAAGGAGTTCTTGCACTCAATCGTCACATAAACTAAGTCCGCATATTTCATATTTCCACACTTGCAGTAAACATCCTTTCCAAGCTTTGAATTCCCATGCTGGAGCAAGCATTCAGAACACTAGCAAGCGGGTGCTCATTCCACCGAAATCCAGTGTCCCTCATTTTCATAAAGAAATTCAAGGACTCTTCCTCAAAACCGTTCTGTGCATAGCCAGAAATCGAAGTATTCCAAGACACTGTATCATTTAACTCGGGCAATCTCCGGAACAGGTCTAAAGCCATTTCCATCTTACCTTCCCTACAACAAGCTGCCATCATCGTATTCTTGGAAACCAAATCGACTTTCACTTTTGATTCACAGAACACTCTGTACGCTTCTCCGAAACTCCCACATTTAGAATACATGTCTATTAAGGAGCTCATGACATACCCATCCGTATCATTCCCCGTCCTCACCATATAAGCATGCAACTGTGTCCCATAACACTCCACACGTAACTTCGCCACCAACTTTAGCATTGCCAACAAAGTAAACTCGTCGAACTTAAGACGATCACAAATCGACTGCATCTGTCAAACGATTCGAGCGCATTGCTCTCGCGTCCTTCGACGGTCACATAACTGGTCAGCATCGAATTATAAGTTACCAAGTCCCTCTCAGTGGCAGAGTCGAACAACGCCCTGGCACGGGTCAAGTCCCGAGCTTTTACGTAAGCCGAAATCAGGGCGTTCCAGGAGTACACGTTCCGCTAGGGCATTTCGTCGAACAGCGTGTGGGCTTCTCGCAAGAGGCCATTCTGGGAGTAGAGGAGGATGAGCTGGTTGAACAGGAAAGTGCTGGGGACGAAGCCGGACTTAACTGCTCTCGCCTGGTAGGCTAGACCATCTTTCAAGGACCTCATTACATTTTTGTGTCAGGTGTTACATGGGACTGGACGAGAAGAAGGAACTCATCGCTGCTCAAACAACCCCTGATCCTTCCAGCTTCTAAGACAATAACAAAAGAGTCAGATTCGTGACAGAGAACAGATTTCGGTGACGAGAGAGAGAGAGAGAGAGAGAGAGGAATCAGTGTCAGTGTCAGCAGCCAAATCCTGGGCTGAGAGAGAGGAATCAGTGTCAGTGTCAGCAGCCAAATCCTGGGCTGGCAGAAGTTGGTAATAAAACAGCAGATGTTGAATTTTGCTTTTGCCAGTTTATCATGTCCTTAAAAGACTGTCAATCTCTCCTATTATCAATTTTGCAATCTTTTAAAATTCTCATTTTTTTTTTTTTTTATTTATAAATTTTCACTGCAAAATAATTATTTTCGAAGTTCTCAATCTTCGACCACAAAAAAGAAAAGTTCTCATTTTAATGCAGTATTCTTTATTCATTTCATTTTGTATCTCGATAATGATTTCTAATTAAACGTAAGAAACAAGTAAATTTCAGAGTTAATGGAGGCAATATTTCCTTTATGATATATTTTTATAACTTATTCAAATTCAGGGCAATTAGGTATTTAACACAAATATGAAGGGGAAATTGCGTTTTACAGCCTTAAATGTCATGTGCATGATATGTATAGCTACAAACTTAATGGGAGTTGACGATGGTAACATAATAAAATTTTGATGTGGGAAAATGCAATCTTCACAATTTTAGGTTTGAAAATTAAAAGGAAATTTCAAAAAATAAATCTTGCAAGTAGGTATAGTATGTTAGGATCTTATCAAGGAGTGTTCCAATGAGTCACAAACACAACACTCAGTCCGTGCGTCACTGTAAAATTTTATGCGATTAGGCTTTTAGCCGTGTCACTCATGTCCTTGCTCATATTTCCTGCCCCCTTCTCTTGTGTTTCACTCCAACACAAGACCACTGAGTCCACCTTTGCCCGGCTAACGACTCGAGTACCTTACACGTTCACCCAAGAGAAAGACGCTTCCCTTGTCAAGGGATTTGAAGATTTGAAGGATAATTACAAATGTCTAGTAATCATTCCACTATGCTCCAAACTAGTCCAGAAGTTAGTCGAAATGGTTGTTCACTAACAGATATTGACTTTGCAAGCGAATGTGCACCTCTCTTTGATGAAAGAGAATGAGATTCGTCTTCTACTCTCACTAATCATGTGCCATAGCCAGCGCAGAGTGGCTCTTTAGTTCAGTTTCAATATGAAGTTTCCACATCCCATTGTTACACATTCAAAGGCCGGGATCTTGAAACCAAACCCTAGATATGCTAATATTGCAATTTCATCTATCTCTCCCGAGCCACGTGCTGTCCATTTAGCCTTAAAACACATTGATTGGGCAGCCACCATACTTGGGGAACTCCACAAAAGATGGGAATTTGTTCCCCGTCAACCCTCGATGAATGTTGCTGGATGTAATTGGGTGTACAAAGTAAAGTTACAAGTAGATGATTCACTTGACTGACTGAAAGCTTAACTTGTTGCAAAACACTGTCATCAAGACTAGAGCGTTGACTTCTAGAAACTTTTAAGTCCAGTAATCAAACAAGCCACAATTTGCATTGTCTTGTCTGTTTCTACTGTTCATAATTGAGAAATTTGCCAAGTAGATGTCAAGAACGCCTTCTTACATGGTGATCTTGATGTTCTTCTCTATATGGAATAATTATTAGGTTATCATGATTCATCTCGTCATGACCATGTCTGCTTAATCCAACATGCACTATATTGCTTTAAATAAGCTCCCAAGGCATGGTTTGACAAGTTCAACGACTTTCTTTTCACATTTGAATTCTTCTATAGCACTACTAATCATCACTATTTGTTTATCGTCATTGTGGTCATTTATCATTCTATTACTATATGTGGATGATATAGTCCTCACTGGTGATTCCACAAAATTATTGAACCATCTTGTGCATGCACTTTGTCACACCCCCGCCCCATCTCTAGCATGAGAGCATGACTCGGTGGGTTAACATTGATGCCCCAGGCAACATCAAACGTCCTGAAAGTCTTTTATTTTTAGTTAAGCACATGTGGAAGCGATCATAAACAATCTCCATACAAACAAACATGGAAGCCGGGCAAGACATATGCAAGCCAAGCAAAAAAAAAAAAAAAAAAAAAAAACAACATATATTCATACACATATTCACATATCAAAAGCTGTTTTGATTACATGCCCATCCTAGTCATAGGCTACTTATTTTCGTTTCCATATATAGTCAATCAAAAGGCTGGGGTAACCTAACTCCTCTACCGAACTGCTCCCAAAAGCGATCCCCATGCTAGATCCATTCCCTTTGGACCTAGGTTCACCCATCACACACCTAAAATTGCGAGAACAACAAGAGTGAGTCGATGACTCAGTAAGTAGAAATCCCTAATTCTCCTATAGGAGGACATCTCGTCGTCGATCGTCAGATACAAGGTCACAACCCACTTGTCGATGGCAAATCAATAGCAAAGTTCGTGCCTTCCCTTGCTTATGCATATGAAAGGCTCTCAACCATCTATGTGCTTTTAAGAATCAAAGATAAGGAGTTAGTGCATATGAACAAGCTTTCCAAAGATCCGTGGCTTATGATCATTTCAGTCAAAAAAAAGGATGCTCGCATCTCAAGAAACCCATTCAAGCACTAAGTGACCCAATTCAAATATATGCTCCAATTGATGCAAGGACTTAACAATACATATTAAACAAACCCAACTTTTGCAAGCATCACACATGTATCAGTCATGGACCACACGTGAACTTTCATTTTTCCTTTTCAATATCATATTAGTCGAAATTAATCGACTTTTTCAGTAACAATTGGACATCAATCCCCCCTGGCAACCGACATCGTCCCGATCTCATTATTAGGATGGTATCTAGGGTGACCCCCAAGCATCGACCTCACCCGGGCCAGCATCGTCCACGATCTCAATATCGGGATGACATCCGGGGCTTTACCCCAGGCAACGAGTCGGCATCCCCAAACGTCGGCATATAATTCCATTGTGTGTCCATGCATTTCAAGCATCAACCAATTCATGTTATGTTTAAAATTTTAGCCGAATGAAAGGCCCGAAGGTGTGCCATGCAAGGTGAACTAATGAACGACTCTTGTGTTTTATTAAATCAAACTCATGCTGGATGTGATTCAAGCTCGTGACTTTGGCTTGGAATCATTCGCTCAGACTTTAGCATTGTCCATAGTCACCGAGACCTCTCCTTGACATCCAAGTGTGCTTGACACTCGTACGGGATCATGAATTTTTTTTTTTTTTTTGGTAATTGAGGATCCGCCGGGCCCCTTTACAGGGTCCCCCAGCCCTATAGTGCATGGAATGCCTAGTACAAATGACTATACCTCAAGGGAGACTAGCATAGGACCTCAACACCATGGCCTCCCACTTACAACGCATTAGCAAACTCGAGTTTCGAACTCTCAACCTCAGCGGTGAGGGAGGGACTCTCAATCAACACAGTTGCCCACGGTTGGGTATCATGAACTTACTTAATGCAACAACAAGTAATAAAGACACAATAAGTATAATAATACAAAATCAACACAAGCAAACGATGACATGATCCTAAAATTGATAAGCGTAGAACATCACCCTGTCAAAGAATTAGGAAGATCTATTTACTACTTTTTAGACCTAGCTCTAAGATGCTTCTTTGGCGGTCGATCGGCATTTAGGGTGGCTTGGAAGAGAAAGGCATGAAAGAGAGGAGAGGAAGGGAGAGGAAGGGAGAGAACCGCTCATCCTTAAAATGTGAGGATGCGTTCTTCTATTTATAGGTCTCTTCCTCTTAGATTTTTATGCAAACTCATGATTACGCTTAAATGACAAGTTGACCTACCTATTTTCCCGAGTTGGCGCCTAGGTCTTTTGGTATTAGTTTGTGATTGGTCCATCTATTTACTTGCTCTCCAAGGCTCAATCTAGGCTCATTATTGTCTATGGTGCCTAAGGGACACATAAGCCCCTTTAATGCCTAATGTTTTCTTCTAATTGGTTGGTCCTTACCTTGTTCACCAAGGTTACAATCTGGGGCCATTATAACCTAAGATTCACCTAAGATTCTAGGGGATACCTAAGTAGGTGACTCACCTCTTTCATTAATTGCCAAGATTTCATGCAATCATTAGGCTTAAATGTATTCACATTAGCCAACTTGCTCTCCAAGTTTATTCTTTTTAACACACTAAGATCCAAAAGCATTTAATGCATTCTTATCTTCAAGCCTAGAAGTCTCTAGACTAGCTTGCTCCTCAAGTTGGGTGTGCAGCTCCCTTCCTCTCCAAGTTGAGCGTGTGGTTCTTCCATTCTAAGGCGAAAATAATTTTGAGCAACTTTCGAAATCAGTATCATTACCTTATCAAACGGACTCGAAAAATTATAAAATTTTAATATGTTATAAAGAAGACCTTAGAAAACATTTTTCATGAAGAATCCAAGCTAAATTCCTTCTGTGGAAAGAGCAGTAAATCATTGAATACAACTCAAAAATTCATTCGTTGAGCAGATTCAATGGTTAGAGAGAGAGAGAGAGAGAGAGAGAGAGAGAGAGAGAGAGAGAGAGAGACTTATTTCGAAATCCAAATATTTACAAAACTCTTTGAAGTTTTAATATGTTGTAGATATAGATGTCATTTAAAGCTTTTGTGAAGGAAGCATGTCCAAATTCTAAAGGGAAGATTTTATAAAATTTTGAGAAGGCAGCTTGGTTACCATTTTCATTAGAGCGGGTAGGTTCTATACAGTAATTGATTGGCCTTCGTCCTAACCATTTTACCTCAGAAAAATATGAAATTTAAGCATGTTATATATCAAGATTTTTTGAAAAGCTTTTATGAAGGAAGCTTTTCCAAATTCGTAACATAAAAAGCTCTATAAAATTGGCAAACAACAAAGGTCCAAAAATTTCAAAAATTAAATGAGGTAAATTCTAGTTGAAAAGAGGAGTGGTCCCACTTGGCCTTGAATAAATGGTCATCCATGGCTGTACAATCTTATCTCCCAAGATTCTAAGTAGGCTCTATATTATCTTGGACACTTGTCTCAGTTATTTATTGGCTAATGTCCCGAAGAGATAAGGTAGAGTTGTCTTGGTCCAAAGTTGGACTTGTCTTGGCCTTCTCCTCTTTCTCTCTCTTTGCATGTGGCCTCTCCTTTGTAGGTTCCAAAGTCTATCATTCACACTTAGATCCTAGGATATTATTAGGCCTAGGCTATAGGGATATATTTTCCCCCACTTTATTTAATACGTTCACATTTTTTTTTTTTTTTTTGGGTAAGGAATACGTTCACATTTGTTCACACTTGTTTTTTTAAAGAAATTTTGATTATCCAAGGCTGAAGTGTCCCCCTTCATTAATGGCTTTAAATCCAAATCTAATCTTATCTTCTAATGTAAATGTCACACTCCGATCCTCGAGTGCGCGCCCATCCCTCTTTGGTCAATTAAATAGCGACATCTTAGGACGCATCGCTGACCCATTCATTTTAATACACATGCGGAAGCAGATAAATAATCCCCAGACAATAACACAATGGGATAGGAAAGTAGGGCCACAAATTTTAAAACCAACAACCACACTTATATACATTGCAAACCATAATGTATATATTATAATACGAACTACCAAGGTCAGATCCTACTTAAAACCAGTTCAAAACACAGGGTCTGCAAATAGGGGTGGGGTTTCCAATCCACTACGAGTCCTCGTCCTCAATTTCTCCTTCTTCCACACTCCAACTGGAGCCTACTGCTAAGTACACCAAAGAATCTGGATCATCAAGCTTAAGGTCTACCAGGTCCACCACCGATCCTCCTTTAGGGTATGCTGTACCTTTCTTGTATGCAACCTCCAACACATACAGAGGTATCTTTGATATCGGTATGGGACTCTCTCTTAGTTCGTTACGATCCTGGCGATACCACGATCTATATTGATGGGATGCCTTCTTAGGTAATCCCACATCAACCCATATTATGGAGGGCACCAGTTCGTACTCTACTCAGTTATCTTCTTGGGTTGCCCAAAATGCTCAGGAGGAGCTGTCATCTATGGACCTAAAATGTTATTTCGCAACAGGGTGATACGACATCTCAGCAAGTTCAATTCTCTAAGACCCGACTAGGAAGAAAATATGCCCTGAGGGCTGCCTAGGCATAAACACGAGTTGGAGGACTTACCTTAACCTCGATTTCCTTCCTGCAAGTCAATACAATTTACAATCTCATTGAGTCACATTAACAAATCAAATCATTCAATCAGATTGAATCATCGATCAATCGACTCAGTCGATTCCATGTTGACAAGACCATTCCTTGGTCATCTCAATTGATACTATATATAAGTTCGACCATAATCCAGGACTACTCACTTTAAGCTGATAATAGATAGTATAGCTCACCATAAGCTGCCTCAAATATCAATATAGTATACTATTTATGCTCACCAGAAGCTGCCGTAAATATACTCATATAGTATATTATTTATGCTCACCAGAAGCTGCTGCAATTATACTCATATAGTATACTATTTATGCTCACCAAAAGCTACCACAATTATACTCATATAGTATACTATGTATGCTCATCAAAAGCTGCCGCAAATAACAGTCAATTAAATAGCGATCACACCACCGCAATCAGCATAAAATTGCAGTCCACCGGCTATCTCGGTTTAATTTTCATAAATAAATAATTAAATAATTATGAAAAATAATTAATAAATGCCAATAATTAAAACTTAGGCCCATAAAGCCTAATTAAAAGCTGAGACGAGCCCGAAAAATTTCCTAACCACTCTAGATAAATACTAAAGTTTGTCTAGGCCACAATTGCACTAAACTATCCACCTAACGTGCATCAATAATTAACTAATTCACTAAACCATTCTAACTATCCACTAAACCAAGCTTAGTCTAAACTAATCAACCCTTAAACATTATTAACTTACTAAGCGAAGATTAGCAAGTTAAACTCACTTGTTAATTGATTCGCTTGGATCAAATCGACGGAGACGCGGTGAGGCTCGATCTACTCCAAAGCGGGCTTGCCAACCGGGGTCTAGAAGGCATCAAGATGGGCCTAAACAGCAACTTAGAGACCCACTTGGACCGGTTCCAAGCTAGTGGTGATCGGAACTGCTTTGGTGGCTGTTTGGGCGAGACAAGGCTGGCGATGGACCGGTAGAGCTGCAGCGGACTTCACGGCGGTAGGCGGACGACAGAGCGGCTTTGGCGATGGCTGGGATGCTGCGATCGGCTTGGGAAATGTCCTGGGAACTACACATGGGCAGAACGACAGCCAGGGGATGCACAGACTATCAGCTAGCCGTGCGGGTCTCGCGGCTAGGCGTGACGATGAAGCAGCGGCTTCGGTGGTCTGCTCGGTGGTGAGGGGTTGCTGGTTCGATCCTCTGGCTTGCTAGAGAGCTTTGCATGACTAGAATGGGGGAGAAGGGTCGACGGTGGAGAAGAAGGAGTAGGCAAGGGGACCGACTGCTGTGGAGGGTCCCTCCTTGGTCTCCTCCTCATCCTTTTGTCTCCCAACTTGGCCCACCAACATTGCTAGCTTCTACAGCAACAATTCTAGCTGCCTTGGCTTCCTGAAGAAGCTATTTAAGTGGTCCAATTGTCATGGGCAGGGGTGGCTACGAATTTCAATAGATTTCCCACCAATTTGGACCCAAATGCTTCTTGAATCAACATCAATCGGCCTCTAAAATTCAACTAACACCTCATCGATCCAATTGGTATTTTTCCTCACTAATTGATCCTACTTGCATCCCAATTTCACGACAAAAAATGATCCTCTGAATTTTCTGAACAAAAACAACCCTACCTCGACTTTTTCTCAAAAAGTCTCGGTTTACAGAAAAATCTTCGAAGGCTAAGTCGATATTCCTAAAATGACTTGTGATATGACAGAACTTTCAATTTTGAAATCAAATTCAAATTCACGGTTAGTTTCACTTTGGCGCGATTTTAGTGTGACCTAGACTATCGGGTAGCTTTCAGAAATTTTTAGTGCAAATGACCCTTGGTCGATTTTCTTCGAGCCACAATGAACCCATTCGACACATTGGCGACTCTCGGTTATCGTGAAAATCTCGAGGATTCAAATATTGACATAAGGTATCAAAATGATAGAAAAATTAGTTTAGTGCCGGCCAATGAGAATATTGTAATTTAGTGGAATCACCTACGTTTAGCCACACATTTCATTTGAACTGACCTATTTCTGATCCCTGATCGATTTTTAACTATGCCGTAATGATCTCTAAAGATGAGCATAGTCGAGTAGTCAATTCTTGGTCGAATTCTTAAGTATATTGCATTAACATTCCTTAATGGTTTTCCTAGATAGTCTAGTTATTTCGAGAGTGATCAACTCTGAGAACACCCCTATAGACGTGTCGATGAAAAGCATGATGAATTTAATTGAAAGAAAAATTGAAAAATCCAAGATGTCACAACTCTTCCCCTCTTATAAAAATTGCGTCCTTGAAATTTACAATACTTTAAGCAAAAAGGTGGGGGTACAAACATCTCATCGACTCTTCAGTCTCCCAGGTTGCTCTTTCAGTACCATGGTGTTGCTAGACCACTTTGACCAATGGGATGGTTTTTGTACGTAGAACTTGTTTTTTTTTATTCACAACTTGAACCGGGCTTTCAACGTATGACACTCGATCATTCATGTCGAATTCTTTAAAATTAAGCACGTGGGTTGGGTCAGGCTCATACTTCCTCAACATCGACACGTGAAAGACGTCGTGCATTTGTGCCAATCTTAGTGGCAACGTAAGACGATACGCTAGGGTCCCAATTCTCTCTATAATTTCAAATGGACCTACGTGCCTCGAATTCAGTTTGCATTTCTTACCAAATAGTGAAGTTTCCCTCATTGATGACACTTTTAGAAAAACGTGATCACCAACTTGGAATTCCAATGGTTTCCAGTGCTTATCTGGGTAACTTTTCTGTCTGTTCTAGCGGTCTTTAGTCTGCCTTTGATCATTACAACTGCATCCACTGACTATTGAACCAACTCTGGGCCTGTAATTTTTATTTCCCCAACTTTATCCCAACACACTGGTGTCCTGCACACTCTGCCATACAACACTTTGAAGGGAGCCATCTGAATGCTCTGCTGATAATTGTTATTGTAGGCAAATTCCACCAGTGAAGCTGTTTTTCCCAACTTCCCTTAAAATCTAGCACACAAGTTCACAGCATGTCCTTGAGGGTTTTGAATGGTCCTCTCAGATTGGCCATTCGTCTGAGGATGATATGCCGTACTATACTGTAGCTTGGCTCCTAAGGAAGCCTGCAAACTTTTCCAAAATGCACCTGTAAACCTCAGGTCTCGATATGAAGTTATCGTCACCGGCACTCCATGCAGATGAACTATCTGACGCGCGTATAGATCTGCGTGTCTATCCAAACCAAGATCCTTTCATACTATGATGAAGTGAGTCGACTTTGTCAATTTGTCTACCACTATCCAAATCGAATCATTCCCTCTCTAACTCTTCGGTAGGCCGGTCACAAAATCCATCGTAATATGCTCCCATTTCCACTCTGGGATCTCGAGAGGTTGCAGAAATCCTCTCGGCTTATAATGCTGAGCTTTCACTTGCTGACACATCAAATACTTGGCAACATGTTTAGTGATGTTCGCCTTCATACCCGACCACCAATAGTGTTGACGCAGATTATGAAACATCTTGGTATTGCCAGGATGAATGCTGTAACTACTACGATGTGCTTCTGATAAGATATCTTCCGTAAGCTCCACATCGTCAGGCACAACCAATCGTCCTTGGAACCTTAGTCTTCCATCCTCAGAAATATAAAAGTCAGCTTTTCTATTATCTATGTCCTCTTGCAAATTTTTTTGAACATTTGGGTTTGCTGGCTGAAATTGCTTGATCCTAATCTGGACATTCGGTTCAATTTTGAGGGTGGCCTTTAGATTCGAGAAGTGGCCTATCTCAAACTTGAACACTGAATCTCGAATTCTCTCGATTAAATTCTACTCCTTAACCAAGATGTGAGCCACTGAAGACTTTCGACTCAAAGTGTCGGCAACCTTATTCGCCTTTCCGGGGTGATATAGAATGTCACAGTCATAGTCTTTTAGTAATTTCATCCAACGGTGCTGTCTCATATTCAATTCCTTCTAAGAGAATAAGTACTTGAGATTTTGATGGTTTATAAAGATCTAGAATCTTTCTCCGCACAAATAGTGTCTCCAAATCTTCAGGGCAAAAATAATTGTTGCGAGTTCTAAGTCATGCATTGGGTAATTTTATTCATGAGGTCTTAACTGATAGGAGGCGTATGCAACAACTTGGCCATGTTGCATCAGCATGCAACCCAATCCTCTGAACGACGCATCACTATAGATCTCGTATCCTCTAGGACTAGATGAAATAGTCAGCACAGGTGTGGTAGTTAGCTTCTGCTTCAGCTCTTGGAAACTACACCCGCACTTGTCTGTCCACACAAACTTTTCTTCTTTCTTTAGGAGTCTTGTTAATGGTGATGCTAATGCTCAGAACCCTTCCACGAACCTTCTGTAATAACTTGCCAAATCCAGAAAACTTCTGATCTCTGTCACTGTAGTCGGTCTTGGCCAGTTGATCACTGCTTCAATCTTACTCGGGTCCACGGAGATTCCTTCGCGTGAAATCATGTGACCTAGGAAAGCAACATGAGTCAACCAAAACTCACACTTGCTAAACTTGGCGTACAATTGATGAACTCTCAGAGTTTGTAGTACCAATCTCAGATGACTCATGCTTTTCATCACTTCTCGAATACACCAGAATATCGTCGATTAACACGATCACAAATTGATCTAGATATTCCTTAAACACTCGGTTCATCAGATCCATGAAGGTAGCTGGAGCATTCGTCAACCCGAACGACATTACAGTAAACTCATAATGACCATATCGAGTACGAAATGTTGACTTTGGAATGTCCTCATTCCTGATCCTCAACTGATGATATCTTGTCCTCAAGTCAATCTTCGAAAATATCAACACTCCTTGCAACTGATCGAATAGGTCGTCGATCCTCGGGAGTGGATGCTTGTTCTTGATTGTCACCTAATTAAGTTGTCGATAGTTGATGCAAAGGCGCAACAAATCATCTTTCTTCTTTACGAACAAAACTGATGCTCCCCAAGGTGATGCATTGGGACGTATGAATCCCTTATCCAACAACTCCTGCATTTGTACCTTCAGTTTCTTTAACTCAGATAATGCCATTCGGTAAGGAGCCTTAGAGATTGGCTCTGTCTCGGGTGCTAGCTCGATCGCGAACTTGATCTCTCTCTCTCTCTCTCTCTCTCTCTCTCTCTCTCTCTCTCTCTCTCTCTCTCGGCAGTAACCTTGGTAATTCCTTCGGGAAAACATATGGAAATTCTTGTACCATGGCGATGTCTTCCATCTTCAGCTCCTCATCCACGACAGTTGCCAGGTAATCTTGACAACCCTTGTCTAACAAACGGGTTGCCTTTGGCAACGAGATCAAGGTAATCAAGGGTCTTCCTCAATTCTCGACAAACATGAAGCTCTCACCCTCTAACGAGTCAAACTGAATTTCCTTGCGATAGTAGTCTATCTTAGCTTGTTGCTTGGTGAGCCAGTCCATGCCAATTATCAAATCAAAGTCATACATGGTTAAGACTAACAAGTCTATATTCCCCTCTTGCTCACCAAACGCTAACTTGCAACCAGAACAACCCAAAGCAGCTAACACCTTATCCTTCAACAGTATAGATATGCTAACCACTGACTCTAATAATACATGACTTAATCCTATCAACTTAACGTACTACTCGACAATAAAGGAATGAGTTGCTCCTGGGTCAAATAAAGCATAAGCAGGATGGTCGCTCAGCGAAACCATACATGTAATCATGTCAGGCGCAGCCTCTGCCTGATCTTGAGTGATGGCATACACTGTTCCTTGAACTGGGGTTCTAAGCTGTCCTCCTTGTAATGCATTTTAAGGTGTGTACCCTCTAATCTATCCCTTCTGCGGTGGTGGTGGCAATTGCGGTTGTCCTCTTGGTTGCTTAGGACTATCTCTGGCAAAGTGACCCTATTGGCCACACTCATAACAAGCACGCGTCCTTCGAGGGCATGGGGTTGTACCATGTTGCCTTCAACAGAAGCGACACGGGCCATTCTGACTAGGCCTTACCTTCCTAATTCCACCCTTCCGGTTGGGTGGGACTTGAAATCTTCCTCCGATCATGGGTCTCTTCCCATGTTGGATCCCTTCCCTACTCGATCCAAACCACGATCTAGATGCGGCGGCTCTCTCATTCTGATCTCTCTCGATCATCTGGACCCGCTCATACAGGTCATTGTAATTTCTTAGATTGAGCATTATTAGTGGACTCCTCAACTCCGGCCTGAGTCCGTCCCTGAATCTTCTCACTCGATTTGCTGGATTCTTAACCAGCTCAGGAGTGTATTGCGATAGTTCAGCAAACTTTGCCTCATATTGATCCATAGCCATTGAGCCTTGGCGAAGGCACTGAAACTCTGCCATCTTTATCTCTCTGGCAGTCTTTGAGAAGTATTTACCATTGAAGACCTCAACGAAGGCATTCCACTCTAGGACGACACCTTTTGGAAATACTGCTCCTTGGGTGGTTCTCCACCAAGTATTCGCGACTTCCTCTAGCTGGTAAGTTGCAATGACTGCCTTCTCAGTCTCATTGCACATAAATAGTGCAAAGGTTTTCTCCAGTCCTTGGATTCACAGAGCAGCAACTTCGGGGTCTCCTACCCCAGTAAACTTCGATGGATTTAACTTCAAGAACTGTTCCACCAGTTTATGAATTGGTCTCCTAGTGACCACAATTCTTGGCAGAGCCTTAGCGGGTGTGGCGGTAGGTGCGGTTGTAGTAACATCATTGGCAGCGGCAGTGGCGGTAGCTGCAACGGCGGTAGTGAAGGCGACTGCTTGGTTTTGGGCCTACTGCCCCATCATCTCTCGCATGGCATCCAATGCTTGTGCAATCCCAATTGTTCCTTGACCACCTGGGGCGGCGACTCCAGCACCAACAGGAGGTGGTGCTACTCCACTGGTGCTAGCCTATACTGGCGCCTTACCTTTGCCTCCTCGGGTATTGACCCTGGTCGGCGTCCTACCTCGAGTCGCAGGTCTGACGATCCTCTTACTAGGAGTCATTTGCTCTTGATCACTCATGCTGAAGGTTCGCTAAAGAGACCTGCTTCAAATTCCACACCGAATTAGAAGTTGAGCGACTAACACAAACAAACAATTCTACCAAACAATTATCACGGACATGCACCAGCATGAATTTAAAGGCTATTCATACTGCTATTCCTACTACTATCCCATAAACCATCGCACCTTATTACTCCAATCTTAAACCATGCTCTAATACCACTAAACAGGGATGTCACGCCTTGATCCTCGAGTGCGTGCCCATCCCTCTTTGGTCGATTAAATAGCAACGTCGCAGGATGCATCGCCAACCCATTCATTTTAATACGCATGCGGAAGCAGATAAATAATCCCCATACAATAACACAATGTGATAGGAAAGTAGGGCCATAAATTTTAAAACCAACAACCACATTTATATACATTGCAAACCATAATGTATATATTACAATACGAACTACCAAAGTCAGGTCCTACTTAAAACCAGTTCAGAACACAGGGTCTGCAAACGGGGGTGGGGTTTCCAATCCACTACGGGTCCTTGTCCTCGATTTCTCCTTCCACACTCCAACTAGAGCCTACTGCTGCATACACCAGAGAATCTGGATCATCAAGCTTAAGGTCCACCAGGTCCACCATCGACCCTCCTTTAGGGTTTGCCATACCTTTCCCGAACGCAACCTCTAACACATACAGAGGTATATCCGATTCCGGTATGGAACCCTCTCTTAGTCCATTACGATCCTAGCGGTACCGTGATCTGTAATGATGGAGCACCTTCTTAGGTAATCCCGCATCAACCTAGATTACGGATTGCACCAGTTCGTACTCTAACCTATTAGGGTGCCCATGAATCAGAATAATGTGCCTCTGCTCAGTCATCTTCTTGGGTTGCCCAAAATGCTCGGGAGGAGTTGCCATCTATGGACTTGAAATGTTATCCCACAATGGGGTGAGACGACGTCTCAGCAAGTTCAACCTTCTAAGACCCGACTAAGAAGAAAATATGCCCTGAGGGCTACCTAGACACAAATATGAGTTAGAGGACTTACCTTAGCCTCGATTTCCTTCCTGCAAGTCAATACAATTTGCGATCTCATTGAGTCACATCAACAAATCAAATCATTTAATCAGATTGAATCATCGATCAATTGACTCAGTCAATTCTATGTCAACAAGACCATTCCCTGGTCATCTCAATCAATACTATCTATAAGTCCGACCATAATCCAGGACTGGTCACTCTAAGCTGATAATAAATAGTATAGCTCACCATAAGCTGCCTCAAATATTAATATAGTATACTATTTATGCTCACCAGAAGCTACCATAATTATACTCATATAGTATATTATTTATGCTCATCAGAAGCTGCTGCAATTATACTCATATAGTATACTATTTATGCTCACCAGAAGTTGCCGCAATTATACTCATATAGTATACTATTTATGCTCACCAGAAGCTGTCGCAATTATTGGTTTAATCATTTGACAATTTCTCCATTTTTATCATACTTGATAAAAATACTAGTGTGTGGGTACACGGTCGGCCTTAGCCAAAATACAATTTCCTGCCACTTGAAAATCCCACCAATTTATATGGTCCACCAAAATATTTTTGGCATTGTAAATCGTCACTCGGTTATTTTCTAATTAATTATTGAAATTAATTAATTTTGGGATAAATACCATCAATCACCAATCACACTTAATTTGCACCAAATAACAGTCAATTAAATAAATAGATCACACCACCGCAATTAGCATAAAATTCCGGTCACCGACTATCTTGGTTTAATTTCTGGAAATAAATAAATAATTAAATGATTACGGAAAATTATTAATAAATGCCAATAATTAAAACTTAGGCCCGTAAATCCTAAGTAAAAGCCAAGATGAGCTCAGAAAATTTCCGAACCACTCTAGATAAATACTAGAGCTTGTCTAGGCCCTAATTGCACTAAACAATCCACCTAACATGCATCGATAATTATCTAATTCATTAAACCATTCTAACTATCCACTAAACCAAGCTTAGTCTAAACTAATCAATCCTTAAATGTCATTAACTTACTAAGCGAGGATTAGTGAGTTAAACTCACTTGTTAATTGATCCGCTTGGATCAAATTGACAGGGATGTGGCGAAGCTTGATCTACTCCAAAGTGGGCTTGCCAACGGGATCCGGAAGACACCAAGACGGGCCTAAACAGCAACTTGGAGACCCACTTGGACTGGTTTTGAGCTGGTGGTGATCGGAGTTGCTTCAGTGGCTATTTGGGTGAGACAAGGCCGACGATGGACTAGTAGAGCTGTAGCGGGCTTCACGGCGGTAGGTGGATGGTGAAGCGGCTTTAGTGATGGCTAGGATGCTACGACCGGCTCAGGAAATGTCCTAGGAACCACGCCTGGGTGGAACAACGATTAGGGGAAGCGTGGACTAGCAGCTAGGCGTGCGGGTCTCGTGGCTAGGCGTGACGGCGAAGCAGCGACTCCGATGGTCTGCTCGATGGCGAGGGGCTGCTGGTTTGGTCCTCTGGCTTGCTGGAGAGCTTTGCACGATTGGAATGGGGGAGAAGGGTCAACGGTGGAGAAGAAGGAGGGAGCAAGGGGATCGGCTGCTGTGGAGGGTCCCTCCATGGTCTCCTCCTCATCCTTTTGTCTCCCAACTTGGCCCACCAACATTGCTGGCTTCCATAGAAAGAATTCCAGCTAGCTTGGCTTCCTGAAGAAGCTGTTGAAGTGGTCCAATGGGCTACGAATTTCAATAGATTTCCCACCAATTTGGACCCAAATGCTTTTTGAATCAAAATTAATCGGCCTCTAAAAATTCAACCAACACCTCTTTGATCCAATTGGTATTTTCCTTCACCAATTGATCCTACTTGTATCCCCAATTTCATGACCAAAAACGATCATCTGAATTTTCTGGACAAAAACGACCCTATCTTGACTTTTTCCTAAAAGTCTCGGTTTGAAGAAAAATCTTCGGAGGTTGAGTCAACGTTCCTAAAATGACTAGTGACATGACAAAACTTTCAAATTTTTGAAATCATATTCAAATTCGCGGTTAATTTCAATTCGGCGCGATTTTAACGTGACCTAGGCTACCGGGTAGTTTTCAAAATTTCTTAGTGCAAATGACCCGTGGTCAATTTTCTTCGAACCACAATGAACCCATTCGACATATTGATGACTCTTGATTGTCGTGAAAATCTCGAGGATTCAAATACGGACATAGGGTACCAAAACGATAGAAAAATCAGTCTAGTGCTCGCTGATGAGAATTTTGTAATTTAGTGGAATCGCCCATGTTTAGCCGCACATTTTAGTTGAACCGACCTATTTCTGATCCCTAATAGATTTTTAATTGTGCTGTAATGACCTCTAAAGTTGAGCATGGTCGAGTAGCTGATTCTTGGTCGAATTCTCAAGTCTTTTGCATTAACATTCCTTAATGGCTTTCCCAGATAATCTAGTTATCTCGAGAGTGATCAGCAGCTCTGAGAACATTCCTACAGACGCATCGATGAAATGCCTGATTAATTTAATTGAAAGCAGAACTGAAAAATCCAAGATGTCATAGTAAAGCCTCAATGTGCCAAGTGTCCGTGCGTCTTAATTTACTGCATGACGAAGGCATTAAATGCAACTTGGAAAATATCTAAATTCTAAAGGCCTTCTCATCATGGACTAATTAAATTTGACCACGATCGACTATCTCATTTGGCTCGGGGTTCATGCCTAAGACATGATCGGAGGAAGCAGACATAATTGGGCTTAACTGGTGAAACTAAGTTCGGACTTCTTTTTTACCATGTAAATGGCTCGAAGTTGAGGATGTTACACACTTGATCAAGTGTTTTCTATGAAAGACCTCGACGCTCTTCAATTTTTTTTTTTTTTTGTGATTTGTTTTCTCTCAATTTCCATGTAGATCAAATTGTTATATTTTATTTTTAACTTCCACCATAATTATAGGTGATGACATATCTATTTATACTATAGAATATTGTTGACACCTGAAATTTTCATCGACATTTTAAACAAATAATTTGCAAAAAAAAGAATGTTTGAAATGAAAAGATAAAAAAAATTAGAAATAAGGAAAAACGAAAAAAAAGAAGAAAAAAAAGAGAGAAATAAAGAAAAAGGAGAGAAAGAAAAAAAGAAAAGAAAGAAAAAAAATAGAAAAGGAAGGAGGGAGGCCATTTGAGGATTTTCCTTTTTCTCTCTTGGAGGTCTCTCTCTAAAAAAACTGTTCACGCGCGAATTCTCTCTCAGAGGCTCTCTCTTTACATTCATTTCTCTCTCTCTCTCCCCCCGGGGATTTCGCTCCGTAACTGCTCAATGCGAGCTCTTCGATGGGAGATTGGAGGAAACCCTAGCCTTGGGCGGACTGTCTCTCTCTCTGAAAAACGGAGGCTCTCTCCCTCGATTCTCGGGGGTAACTCTCACTCTCTGGAGGGCTTCTTCTCCGTTTCTTTCTCTCCAGAGCGCGGATCGAATGCGGAGATTTTCCTCCATAGGCGGGCATCCGAGTTTGTTCTCTCTTCTAAAATCTGCAGTTTCCGTTGGAGCGCTCGACTGAGTTGAGCTGCCTGACGGCTCGAAACCGGAGGTGCGGGGTTGGCTTTTGGCCAGTTTTGGGGCGCGCTAAGATTTGGTTCCGGAGGCTCTTGATCGAACGCTCCCCAGCTCTTTCCCGGAGATTTGACGCTCGCTCATTCGATCATCAACTCTCGAAGACGAAGCAGTTGCCAGTGGAAGAACTCGAAGCGATGAAACTCGATTCGAACTCCTCTGTTCATCCACTGAAGTTGCAAATTCAACCGAGGTAAGCAAAACGAAAATCCTTTTAATAGCATCCGATGAGGCGAGGGCTTCTCGTGTTGAAATACACTCTCGACAACGAAAGTTTGGGGCCAGGATGCATTGCAATCTGAAATGATTTTTGAACTTAGATGGGCTTTGTTCTGCAATTTCGTATCTCTGACCTCTTTGCGCATATGCCTGAAAATGAGTTTGTATATGTGCTTTTTGGTGCTTGATGCCTTCATGAGAGTTGAAGATGGTTCGATTAGCTTTCCAACGAGCTATAGCATGTCCCGATCCGAGATCATTAGCTACCTGAAATCCTTTTCAAAAGTTAAGAAGGGATTCTGGAAAACTGATACATAGCAGTTTACTGTTATACATTGACTCGGCCTTGTCTGTTTTCCGATTCTCTACTGAATTTGGTGCTTGAAATTCCTGGATTGGTGCTTCATGAAAGTTGCTTGAACTATCCTTGGCTACAACATACAGATTTTTTAGAATTTTTGGAGTTGATTTGATTAGGAAAATGTTCATTAAATTGTCCTTTTGTCCTGGCTGTGGCTTGGTTGTTGTTTGTCTTGGATGAACTGTTAAACATGCTCTTTTAGTCTCGAGATCTCTGTGAAAGTCATAGTATATTCCATGGGCTTTTCAATAATATAAAGATTGCATCAATCGACCTTTGTTCTCCCTATCAATTGCATACTTGAAACTATGCTGCAATCTGTTAATGTTGCTGAAATATTGATCGCTAGAATGACAGGTTCAGCTTACTGTTTTTTTGTGTGTGTGAGTTTCTCTGTATGGATTTTGATTAAGATGTTTGATCCTAACACTCAGACCTAAAATTAGCTTGCTTTGTTCCTCTTTTCGGGTCTATCCTATACATACTGTTAATGTGAACTGAGAGTATTTCCATGTGATTGAGTTTCTACTGATATGCTGGAGCTGGTCCTTTCTGTGCATACTTGCTGTTCATATGTCCTGGTATGTGGAATTGTTCAATCGTACATTTGATGTTCGCTGTTCATGCGTGCATTTGCTGTGTTAACTGATGTTGAAGATGTACATAATGCTAGTCCTCTAAGCTGTTGGACGTGAGAAATTCTGGTATGAATGACTTGAGTCTGATGTTAGTCTTTGATGTGCATAAATATGCATGGTGAGATGGGCATGTATGGATATGGAGTGCTCATCAAATTGTCATTGTTTCCAGCTTTGAATATGATAAGGATGTCTGCTGGTTGCTTTGCTCTCATAGGGAATGCTCACGGGAAATGCGGAAATTTCAATTTCATTTTGGTAGTGTTCTAGTTGTGTGAATATATAGTGAAATGCCTTTGGTTACAACATACAGATTTCTTCTATTTTGGAGTTGATTCGATTAGGGAAATGCTGTCTTTTCTGTGGCTAGTTGCTGTTAGTCTTGAAATAAGATAGTAGATGTGTTCAATTGCTTTCAATATGTTGTAGAATGCTTGTTATATATATTGCCATGTTCTATTATAGACTGCCTAGTTCATGTTCTAGTATTTTTGGAAATTCATGTTTTGATAAGATGATAGTGTCTTTATAAGATTTGTTTGGGATATGCTGAACTTCATTGTGGGAAATTTGTAGAAATGAAAGCATGATTTGCTATTCTTGTCGACCTTCTTAAATTTGCAGGATGTTTTGGAATTTTGATTTCTTGACACTATTTTTGAACTTGCTCACAATTTTAATAGTTCATATGATACCTTTGTGAAAAAATGCTTTGCATCAAGGTTGTTTAGTCTTTCTTTATGACTTGACATGATTTCCCGAAGTTGTGAGTTTTGGGTATCACATGAATTGCATATTGACTGCCTTGTTCTTCATGAATATACATGTTGCACGAACATGTTCAATGATGTATATTTTTAGTAAATGATCATTCATTAGCTCACTCATTTGTTTGATTAATTGAGAACCAAGGTCATATGGCTTGAATACTTGTCATGTTATATGCTTCGCATGTGATCATTAGACGAATGACTTAGGTGCGATGCAGGATAATTTTTAGCCTTTGGGATGCCGCATAGAACTTGACTTAGGGACTTCGTGACTTTAGTCACCATTTGTGAGCATAAAAAATGTCTTGCTTTTGATTGTTTGATACGTGATGATTGTTTCTTTCATTTGTATGCATCTAGTCATCCAGATTTCTTAAATTAGGTTTAGAATAAGATCCTGAACATGGATAAAGCGTGAAGATGGTGGAGGTTGATGTCCATTCCGACCATTGTCATGTACTATTTGTTTTCCCGACATATGTCTCGGGTCTTATGCATTGTATAAAACCCGACGAGTTGCGGGTTTTCTTTCTTTCCCAATTGTTCTCTTTTATTTTTTTAGAATTGCATGATTAGGTTTAACTGCTTTCCTTGATTGTCTACTTAATATCTTGCACTTTCAATTTTATTGATTTTTTTCCTTTTTTTTTTAAGAAATAGAATAGAATGAAAGTAATCCACCACGCATGGTCATTTAGTATAGAATTGACGATCCTGAAAATATAAAAAGAAATGCATGGATATGTTAGGAAAAACACAACATACTGTATCGAAAGGGCGTTAATAGCAATATTAACGTAACCCAAGTCCCCGAACCTAGATATTTGGTTATGTAGGAATCGAGGGAACACTCCCGACCCTCGATTGGGTTTCTAGTTGACCCCCAAAATGAGGCTAGTGGTGACTCCTGTCTATTTTTTAGGTTGTTATAAACAAGTAGATTGCATAAATAAACCCGCTGTCACGCGGGGTACAAGCTTGGGAGAGCTCGCGATCATGTAGAGGGAACTCTCGTGATCAAAGTACCTCTAAACCCGACCTTTCCCACCTTGGATCATTTGAGGGCAGCGAGATCGGGTCGCGACAAACATATCAATGAAAACTTTTCTTTGATAAGTCCAATTTTTCATTCATTTTATCCTAAATCATTTTATACAAAAAGTATAGTTGCTATTTTCATCATTCTTAGTAAGTGTCATAGATTTGACCCAAAAAAAAAGTGTCACGGAGGACCCACTAACTTTGTTTGACTAGTTTTACCTGAATGCACGATACTAGGATTATAACTAAACCTGGACAATTTAGACGCAACAAAGGTTATATTCAATCTAGTGCAATGCATAGTGTACATCAGACTTCTAATTACACTAGTGTAATTTGATTGTACTAAAGGTCACCCTATATTTTCCATCCATTGAATTGATGCATCATATGATACATTTGACTCTTTGATTCCCAAATGTTCTTAATTTTGAATACTTTTCTTCACATGGTAGCCTTGACTTAAGGCATAACCCTCACTATGTTTGATCCCTTTGATATCTAAAATTGTATCCATATATAAAGTTTTTAACTTCATTTATGCCACGCATATTTGTACCAACAATCAACATATCATCTACATATAAGTATATTATAAATTCATACTCTTAGGTACGCCTTGAATAAATGCACTTATTATCATTGTTATGCTTAAATCCATATGATAATACTATTGAATCTATTTTCTCATGCCATTGTTTCAATGTTTGTTTTTGTCTATGCTCACGTTGCCATTCTCAACAAGTTGCACCTTATTTGTAACTTCTTTTACATAATTAACATCACAATCCTAAGAACCTTCCTCAATTAGAATGTGTTTTTATCAAAATATAACAATTAGGTTTTCAATCGTGTGGGAAAGTTTCTTTCAATAATAATTTTAAGTTGAAGGCAATTTTGAAATAATTGTAGTAATTTGAAGAGGTTTAGAAACTTCAAATATAAGGTCTTTGAGTTTGGCAACATATATATGAAGTTCCTCCATTTGCTTAGAGACAGGTTTTCCATTAATCGTGATAAATTCAAAATATTTCGTAATTCTATCCATACTTTATTTGTCATGCTGCCGGAATTTGTGTAAGATCTTAAAATTATTAAGAATTCTTCCTCGACGCCTCCCTTCATCATCAATTGATTCTTTCAAAATGGTGCATGGAAGCAATTGCCTCATTGAACGTTCTTGGATCTCCGTCCAAATGAATTACCATGGACAGTTTATTCACAACATTTTCGTTATCTCCTTATACTAGGAGAGTTACAAAGTTAGAACCAAAATCTTTTGTTTTCTTCACTCTTTGACTTCTCTTTGGCTCATTTGGAAAATCAAACAATTTTCTTTTTCTTGATGAAGAATTACATGCATCATTTTTTGTTTGTGAATATGTTGAGGTACTGCTTGAATCTTTAAGAAATTTGTGTTCAAGACATTCAACATATCTTGATTTCACAATAATATTAGAATCAACATCCAATAAGTGATAAACTTTAGAACTTTTAGTATATCCACTAAACACACTTCTTAAAATTTGTCAAGTTGACACAATCAAGTTCTAAAACTTGTTAACATTTTTCATTTGACAAGTAGAATGGAGTTAATGGAAATACTTGATTGTACAAAGTTGATAAGTTTTACGACTTGATTGTACTTTTTTTTTTTTATAAATAGTTTTAGGATTTAATTACACTTTTTGAAAGTTTAAGGATTCAATTGCACTTTCGTGACAATTTTTAGGACTTTCGGTATATTTACCCTTTAAAGTATTAGATGCCAGTAACTTTCTTTTCTATAATTCACATGGAGATATCTTAAATTTCCTTGATGAAATTTTGTTGTGAATGTGACATGCAATAAGAAGTGCTTCTCCCCACAAATTTATTGGTAATTTTGCTTGTAAAATCATGGAAATAACTAGACGTGCGGATCCCCCAAGTGCCTTAACTTTGCCTAAAGGGACACTTAAGTGCCATAACTTACGAAAGGTACACTTAAGTGCCAAAATCGGAGCAAAAGGGATCACTTGAGTGCCAATCCGGCCAAAATCCGGCCAAATTGCATGCGTGGCATTTTCCGGCGATTTTCGGCGACTTCTTTTACTGATGTGGCAAATGTTTTTATTTAAAAAAAGCTGACGTGGACGACAAAAACGACGTCGTCCATCCACATTGAGTGCGCTCAACTAAATGACGTCGTTTAGGTCATTGTGCGATGACCTAAACGCCGTTCCTCCCCGTACGCGTTGACAGTCGATCTCAGGCACTTCTCTCCGTCGCCGTTCACGCCCAAAGCTGGTCATCGGTCGCCGTCGTCAGTCGCTGCTGTTGGTCGCTGTCGCCACTCACCGCTCACCATCGTTGGTCGTCGTTCACCGCTCACCATCGTCGCTCGTCCAGGTTCGACCCCTTCTCCCCTTCCCCTGGGATGAAATTAGGGCTTGATTATTTAATTAGGGCTCGATTATTCAATTAGGGCTCGCTCGATTATTTAATTAGGGCTCGATTATTCAATTAGGGCTCGCTCGATTATTTAATTAGGGTTGGCTGACCTAACGCCGTTCCTCGTCGTCCGCGTTCACAATAGATCACAGGCCCTTCTCTCTGTCGCCGTTCACGCCTAGAGCTAGTCATCGGTTGCCGTCGTCAGTCGCCATTGTTGGTCGCCGTCGCCGCTCACCGCTGACCATCCTTAGTCGTCGTCACCGCTCACCATTGTCAGTCATTCAGGTTTGGCTCATTCTCCCCCTCCCCTGTGATGAAATTAGGGCTCGATTATTTAATTAGGGGTCGCGCGATTATTTAATTAGGGCTCGCTCGATTATTTAATTAGGGCTCAATTATTTTATTACATCTCCGATGGAATTTGTGTTGATACACTTCAACTGTAACTTACTGACATTACACAAAGAAACCAGATTTCTCATTATTTTGGTGAATTTGTCTTTCAAGCCAATGTCAGAGTATGTGATTGTTAGATCACTGTCTATGCATCTCCTTAAGAGCATTTTAGTAAAGCAGGTGACTAATGCCGTTCTGAGAAAAAAACTAAGTTCTTGAACATCCTGCTTGTGAGAGTATATAGGGTATGTCCTTGAACCACCCTGTTTGTGAGGCTGTATAGGGTATGTCCTTAAACCACCCTGCTTTGTGATTCTTTGTATAGGGTATGTTTATCAATTCAAAACCCTGCTGTGATTGTTGTATAGGGTATGTTTATCAATCCAAAATCCTGAATAAGAACATAATCCTGCTGTGTTTTGATTAAGTTGATGTCAGAGTATGCTATGCTTTGATTTGCTTAAGTTAATGTACATTCTCTCACATTGCACGTTTAGTACAGTAGACATGCTTGGGCTGTGATTGCTGTGGGGACCTCTGTTTTGTTTAATATTTTAAGGGAATGGAAGGCAAATAATTAAAGTGCCGACCTCTTTTTGGCTTTTTGCCTGTCATGTTGGGGCATATTTTCAGTGTGGGGACGTCTATTTACTAAAGTCCATGAGAGTGGGGGGACTCTCATGTGCAATTGTCTAGTGGTCCCAAAAACTAATGATTCTTTTTCTTGTTCTTGGTGCAGTAATGGCGCATGACAAGGATTATGTCGCTGTTATAGTTTGCTACAATGGGGAATTTGTGATTGGGGAGGATGAGTGGGAGTATGAGGGTGGAAATGAGGGTACCATCTTTGTGGATATAAAAAAGGCATCTTATATAGGATTTCTTAGGGATATAAATATTTATTTGCCTTGTAAAGTTCGGAAGCTGCTTTGTATTGTATTCCTGGGAAAGACTTAAGAGATGGTTTGAGATGCTTAGAAGATGATAATGGTCTTAGGGATGTTCCATACCATTATCTTCATGGTGAAGAGGTAAAAATATTTGTTGAATACAATAGTGAAAGTGAGGATGAAGATGATGATGGAGAGAGCACCGAAGTAGGACAAGAAGGGGATGGTATTCAAGGTAGTACTGACGTTAGGGTCGAAGGAGGGCAGGATAGATATGATGGACATGAGAGAAGTGCAGATGAAGTTCACCAAAGTGATGATGACATAGGTGATGTCACAATCTCGGATTAGATTGGGAAGTAGCTGAATCAGCTGATGATGATGATGGAAGGTTGCCTGCTGAAAATTTTATAAGTGATGACGACGACGATGAGCTTGTACAGTCAAGAATACAGCGAAGGGATTTTTTTGACAGCTAAGTTTGCAGCTTTGCAAGTAGTCGATGAAGTTCCAAACAGACCCGAAGGCCTTACGGATCTTTGGTGCTTTGCTGGCGAGGAGACTGACTATGAAGAAAGCGTCGAGAATGCTACTTCCCAGGATGAGCTTGAAGAAGATGAAGGACCTGTGCATAGAAGGAAAAGGAAAAGTAAGTTTCCTTCTTATGATCCATCCGTTGCCTCTCCCACTTTGTCGGTAGGCATGAAATTTCATGATGCTAAACAATTTAGGGAAGCTATACTTGAAGATCTCCATTGCTGCACAAAGAAACATTGACTTCATTAGAAACACTAGGACCTTTGTAAGAGCTAGGTGTTCGCAGCAAAATTGTCCATGGAAGATCTATGGCGCATTTGTTAGGAAAACTGGATCTTTCCATATTAGAGCCTACCAAGAGGAACATACTTGTTCCATTAATTTTGAGAATAAAAGGGTAACAAATGCATGGTTATCGAAGCACTTCTTTGAATTGATTAAGCTGATGCCTCGGATGAATACTACTCGGTTCGGGATCTTTGGTGAAGGAGCAGGTAGGCATCAATATATCTAGGAATCAATGTAAAAGATCGAAGCAAAAGGTGATGAAGATACTCATTGGTCGATACGGTGAATATGGACAGTTGTGGGACTATGCTTGGGAGTGTAGGCTGCAAAATCCTGGAAGTAGAGTGTATCTCGAGGTCGTGGAGAGACCACTTCCTGATATTGGGACGAAGTTCGATAAATTTTATGTTTGTTTCGATGCATGCAAACGAGGTTTTTTATCTGGTTGTAGACGGATTATAGGATTGGACGGGTGTTTTTTGAAGGGCTTGTGCAAGGGAGAATTGCTGACCGCAATTGGAAGAGATGCAAACAACCAAATGTTTCCCTTGGCTTGGGCTGTTGTGAAGGTAGAGAACGAGGACAATTGGTCCTGGTTCCTAAAAAAGTTGATGACTGATTTGGAGATAACAAATGGGGCAGGGTGGGCGTTCATGAGTGACCAACAAAAGGTAATGTTTGCTTTTGAAAAAAAATTGTCACTTGTTTGCCTTTTGATATCAACATGTCATTTGCTTACATTTTTTTATATTTTCAATTATTGCAGGAACTTGTTCCAGCAATAGCTGAGCTGTTACCTTATGCTGAACATCGAATGTGTGCGCGACACATATACGCAAATTGGGCATAGACCTATAAAGGGGACAAGTTGCAGTCGCACTTTTGGCAGCTAGCAAAGAGCACGAATATGGCTGACTTTAGGATGGCCAAAGAAGAGATGATTCAATTGACAAAGGATGGTTATGATGCACTGTTCCAAACAGACCCGAAGCATTGGTGTAGGGCGTTCTTCAGCGAGGAATTCAAGTGTGATAACATTGATAACAACATCTGTGAAGCATTCAATGGGAGTATAATAGATGCTAGATGTAAACCAATTATCTCCATGCTTGAAGACATACGAGTTTTGGTCATGACTCGGCTGCACAGACAAAGAGATGCCACTGCAAAGTGGACTAAGCAATATGGTCCTAGGATTGCTAAGAAATTGGATGACAACTTGGCTGCAAGTAGGTATTGTCATCCCATTTGGAATGGGGATGAAGGATATGAGATAATGAAGGGTTCCGATAAGTATGTTGTCCATTTAGGTACGATGAAGTGTTCATGTAGAGCATGGCAACTCAGTGGAATTCCTTGTGCACATGCCATGTGTGCAATTCAATTGAAGGGCCATAACACAGAAGACTACCTTGATGATTGGTACAAGAAACCGAAATATCTTGTTTTGTATCAATTCATGTTGCAGCCAATTAGAAGTAGCAAGTTACGGGAGCCAACAGATCGCGAAGCACCTCAACCTTTGCCACTAAAGAAGAGAATGGGAAGACCAAAGAAAAAAAGGAAAATGACGGAGGGAGAGGACTCATGTCACCGTAGGATGAATAGGATGGGTGTACTGATAAAGTGCTCTTTTTGCCACATAGCAGGGCACAATATTAAGGGTTGTCAATTAAAGAAGCAGCAGGAACAATTGAGGCCAGCCGAAGGGCCTAGTGAAGGGACGGTTGGAGAAGGAGAAACAAAAAGGCAAAGTGAATCGACTATTCTTCAGTCGACAACAATAAACCTAGTAAGTCATGACAATTGTGTTTATGTTGCTTTATGGTTTGTTATGAATATGTACATAGATATAAGTGACATATATGTAATGTTTTTGTCTTTGTCAGGTCACGGTAACACGTGAAGAATTGGCCGAAGCCTCTGTTATACCTGAAAATGAAGGGCCTGTTCAAAGAACCGAAGATGGAAGACAGCCAGCTGCAGGATTGGCTAAAACAACTGGAGGGCCAGTTAAGTCGACTGTTCTTCAGCAGCAACAGAGAAAAAAATACCCGGTCAGTTAAATGATTTGAGTTTACTTTTCATTTACGTTCTAATATGGCCTAATGTTATATTTATGATGTCCTTTGTCTTTTTCTCGGGTTCGAAGAAGACAAGCTAGAGCTGTTTGCTAATAGAGGGCCCAACTGAAGGACCACTACAAGATCCATCACCAAGGTCATCACAAAGGCCACTAGAAGGGTCATCACAAGGGCCACCACCAAATCCTACCGAAAGTGTCACTGAAGCTGAAGGCGTAACTAGAAAAACAACTAGAAGAAAGCCAAAGCCAAATCAAGAGCCACCTATAAGAAGGCCATCTACAAGACGCCTAGCTGAAGAATTGGCCGAACAAGCCCCTTCTGTAGCTGAACAGCCACAAGAGCCGAAAAGATCACATGCGAGAAGAAGAGGCAACCAATCACAAGTACCTGAAAGTGACGCTTCCCTTCGAACAAGAGGGGCTCTTGGGAAGAGGCTTAAACAATATGGTTATGGCCTTTATACAGATGACCGTTCTGGAACAGTTATTCTTAATGTAAGTTTTATAGGCTGCAATTAATTTAATTATATAGTGTAAACTTTTGTTGATAATTGAGTTTTCTTTTTGAAGCCTGGGAGAAGTTCAGAGGTTCTTATCTCTCAAGGCCGAACTCAAGAATCAACGGCTGTGCCAACAAAGAAGAAGACATTGCATGCGCCAACAAGAAAGAAGAGTAAGAAGAACCCAGTTGCAGGTCCATCCGAATCAGTTCAGCCTACAATAGTTGCAGCTCCTTCTGATTCAGTTCAGCCTAGGACAATTGCAGCTCCATCAGACTCAACGCATCCCAAGACAGCTGAAGAAGAAGTCTCACGTCCAGTTAGAAAAAGTGTAAGGATTATGAATCAAGTTCGAAGTCCATCAAAACGAGCACGAACAGGAGGCATTGTGCATATTGATTGATGAAATGGGATGTGATATGATTTGTGGGGCTGAGGAATCAATTGTAAACATCTGTGGATGTTTTTTTTTTTATTATAATAGTTTGTCATTGAGTTAGTTGAGTTTGTGAGACTTCAGTTGTCATTAAGTTTGTCAGACAGATGTTCAAAATCAATGGAACAACTGTTGTTGCTTATCATTTTTGGCATGCCTGTTTCTTTTTTTTTTTTTGATTTTGTTTTTTCTTTTACTTAATGCTACTTCTGGTGGTGGATATATGGTGGTGACTGGGGTGCTGGTGTGGCTGGTGGTGGTTGCTGGTAAAAAGCCTGGTGGTGGTGGGTTGGGTTGGAGGTTTTTGCTGCACCTGGTGCAAGATGTATGTGCAATATGCACAGCTTGCACCAGGTAGTGCTTGTGCAAGCTGGTGTAAGACACCTTACACTTGCAACTTATGCAGCAACATACCACAAGCATTGTGGTGGCTGGTGGTGGCTAAAGTGGATACTTGGGATGCCTGGTGGTGATGATGGCTGGAGATGGTGGCCAGTGGTGGGCGGTGGTGGTGGCTGGTAGTAGCCGATGTGTACAAAAAAAATGCCACTTAACTGATCACATTCTAAAAAACCTAGCACTTAAGTGTTCACTTTTAACAACAAGTGGCACTTAAGTGATCCTTTTAATAATAACTTGACACTTAGATGACTCTTTGTCTATCACGACGGCACTTAAGTGATCACTAGATACAACTTATAGTACTCGAGTAATCACTCGTGTCTGTTCTATGTATATGGTTGGTTTGCAGCAAAACAGAGAAGCTGCTGGTTTACACATTTGCTGCTGGTTTGCTGCTGGTTTACATTCTCAATTCAAGTAAAATAATCACCACAACACATCGACCTAATATACTTTCCATCATCATTGATTTATATTTGAGAATAAGCAAAAACGTCGAAATCATTCATTCATTCATTCAAAACAAGTACATTTCCCCACACATTTACAACTATGGCGGTTGGAGAAACTTCTTCTCATCTTCCAGTCCTTTACATTTCATCATAAAGTAGGATAGACAAAGAAACAACAACACAATAAACGCTTGATAACACTTCCGTTCAATTTTCATGTTTGAAACTTCGTTCTTCAAATGGTTAACAGAAGATGCTTGAGCTTGAGCTTGCATTGAGTCAACATCGTCCAAGTCGTCCACAAGCATAGATGGAGGTTGATGACATCCATCAAGTAGGTCCAATATCACATCTGTGGCTCGGTGAGAGAATTTCGCATTGACCCATTTGAAGTATTTGCACTTCGAGCCTTCTCTGTATCGGGCACATCCATAGAATCTTCTCCTGGGATTCGTTCGAGTCCACGATGTTCTTCTTGGACTTGGAAACCCACAGAAACATAAATGCTCGCCTTCTCCTTCGCTTCGGCGAGAGAAATTTGAGCCGCTGCTGAAAGTCTGGCCCTCCATTTCCAATATTCGGTGCTAGAATTTGCGGCAAATCGAATTAGGGTGTGGGATTAGGGCTCCTGCGCTTCAATAGCATTTTGCCCGATTTAGGGTTTTAGATTTAGGGCAAATGGGGAAGACGACGGCGTTTTCGCTGATTTAAGGGGTCTATTTTGGGCGAACACCCGTAACGACGTCGTTTGGGGTTTAATTCGAGCTGACTCAGCTCTCTGGCGAGACACATCGGCAAGAGATATTAATATTTTAATGCCACGTATGATTTCCGGCCAGATTCGCCGGAGATGGCACTCAGGTGTCCCACTTTTCTTAAAAAGTGGCACTTAAGTGTACCTTTCGTAAGTTATGGCACTTAAGTGTCCCTTTGGGCAAAGTTATGGCACTTGAAGCGTTCTTATGCCGAAATAACCATATCTATCAAAATTTGATTCTTTCTTTTTGCCAATCTATTTTATTGTGGTGTATAATGTGCACTTGCTTGATGCATAATGCCAATATTCTTCACAAAATGAAAAAATAATAATAATGAGAAGTATTCTTCTCCCCAATCATTTTTGAAAACTCTGATTTTCAACTATAGCCTCATAGATCTTGAACACATCAAAAGCTTTTGATTTCATAAGACAAACATGAGTATATCTAGAGTAATAAAAATAAATGTAACAACGTAACAATTTCCACCTTTAGATCTTTCTACTTTTGAGAATAATTTCTTAGTTATCTTTGCTCGTGAGCATATTTCACATTCCTTTTTATCCAGAGTATGACTTAGTCATCTTTGCTTGTGAGCATATTTCATATTCCTTTTTATCCAGATTATGACATAATATCATACCACTTTTTTTTTTTGGCACAAGTTTCAAAATACTTAAACAACATGAGATAATCTCTTATGCCACAAGGAAGATGACTCAACCATGTAAATAGAAACAAAAGTCTCAATAATACTTGTCTATCAAGATTCCAAGCACTCCATGCAACCCCTATCTCCATCTTCACTAATATAATAATACTTTAAGATTAGTGAGAAAATTTGATTATTGATGAAGATAGAGCAATAATTGATGGTGCTTTGATGCTTTAATGTGCGATGACACACTTTCCTTGAAGGTATTATTTGCCTCCACTATTGTTGTCATGGGGTTTAGAACAAATAGACTTCTAGGATATAAATAAAATCTACAGAGAAATGAGTTCAACAATTACTCAAATTCTCCCTTAGAATTTTACCTTGAATGTACTATCAAAGTTGTGTGTGAAAAGAGAAGAAGAGAGTTATAAAAAAGTTGTTGTTTGAACAGTTGTGTTGAGCAATATATGATTTAATATTATGAATAGTTTTAAAACTTAATTTGTTTCTTGAAAAATGAATAATTTGAAAATATTTTTCTTAAAACGATCCCTCAAATATTTTCATTGTCAATGAAATTATTTAGATATAAATTATTATCGATAATAAACATATTTTTATTAATTAATTATTTTAAGTAATATAAGTTATTATTTTTAAAAATATTTTAAAAAAAAATTATTTTCTGTAAAGATGAATGATTGTGTCTTAATAGGAAGTAGTTGACTGGGGGCGGGGGGAGGGGGAAGATAGGGTTGGGCCGGTTCTTAGGGGGACTGGGTCGGTCCTTGGTCCTTAAATTCCTGGACCAACACTGTATGGGTTGGTCCTCAATCTTGGGAGTTTAGAATCGGTTCAATTTGGACCAACCACGACTATATATACATATATATTATCTAGTATATTATTTATAATTTTTTATAGAGATAAAATCTTAAAATGAACGACGTCAACAATATTAAATAGCTCTTTAGTGAGGAGTTCAAATAATTTTATATTGTTCTTTAATAACTTAGATTTTTAATGTCTTTTACGGTGTCAATAGTCATAATTTACGAAAGTGGAAAATATTTTTGTGAGGAGTCCGCACAACGTCCAAAAGGGCATAAACAGTTTCTTATGACATCCTCCTCTAGTATTTGTTTTCTTCTATCTTATTTGTCCTCTTAATCTTCAATTTGCCAAAATCGAAAGAAACAACTTCTCCACTCGCCTTGCTAGATTTGGGTCACTTGCGCCGCTTGTCGCTCAATGTTCGCTTGGCTTGTTGCTCCTCGCTCGACACTCAATGCTCACTCTGTTCGACACTTACCCCACTCAACCCTCACTGCTTGCCTTTTTTAGCTGACCTCACTCGTCATCGAACCCATTGGATCGGTCAGTCCTCGGTTGCCCTTTTAAGAAGTATAAAAAATGAAATAAAAAATTATTGGTTGGTCCCAGGTTGATTCTAGAACTAGACCGAACCCATTGGGTCAGTTTGGTTCTCAATCGCTTTTTAAAGAAGTATAAAAAATGAAATAAAAAATTATCGGTTGGTCCCGGGTTGACCTTGGAACCGAACCGAACCCACTGGGTCGGTTCGGTTCTCGGTCCCAAGCTCAATAAGATCAGTCCTCGGTCCCAAACATTGAGGATTAGCACTGTGCGAATTGGTCTTAGGGTTAAGAGATGGACTGGCTCAATCCGGACCATACTCACCCCTAGGGAGAGATGGACTTGTTTGTGGATGGGGTCGAGGTCGACCAAAAATTTACGTTGAGAGAGTTGAAGACAAGTCAAACGGGAAATATCACCTCTACCTTTTTATGCGTGCAATTTCCTAGAAGCACCCAAACTTCGAACCAGACTTCACGTCGCGAATTTTCTGGATGGACTGCTTTTTGCGTTTGCCAAACGGGAAAAATTATCTCTAATTTTTTATGCGTGCAATTTCCTAGAAGCACCCAAACTTCGAACCAAACTTCACGTCGACCCAAACTTCACGTCGGGAATTTTCTTGATGGACTGCCTTTTTGCGTTGGCCAGCAGGGCACTCGCCCCCTTGAGGACGCTGGACTTCTTTAATTTGTTGAATTGCGTGCACTTGTTAGGTCGACTAACATGAGCCTCTTGTACGGGGCGAGGCGACTCCAAAAGTCAAGGATCATTCCAACTACTCCCGATCTTTTTAAATTGTACCTCCTTCGCACACAAAAAGCAATTCTTCACTGATTTCTCTATGCCCAGAGACAAACAGACACATGATTGATGCTCTCAGCTCCATGAATACCTATCAAGTTTTGCTACTCATTCTTGTTCTAGTGCAAGCGATGACTGGCGTTGCAAATCCGAGTAATCAGTCGTGCGTTTTTAGATTCGACCCATTCCAATTGAAGAGTAATCTTACTTGGTCATGCGTCGCATCATCCTGTGGTGACATTCACAATATAAGCGATCCCTTCCGACTGAAGAGTGATCCGAAAGAATGCGGTGATTCAAACTATGAGATGGCTTGTGAAGGTAATCGCACTGTTCTATACTTGGATGGTGGTAGATACTATGTGTTGTCTATCAATTATTCCACTAGTGAAATCAGATTGGTAGATGATGGGATTCAAAAGGGCAATTGCTCGTCTCTCCCCCATCACCAGTTGATAGGTGACAATCAGCTCTTCAGCACATGGTACACCTTGTTCTTGGATAGTATGTTCATTGTGAATTGCTCAAAGCCAATTAGTTCTTCATTCTACATCCCTATTAATCCATCATGCATTGTGGGGTCGTATTCTTCCAATGCATCATCCAGTTGGAAGTTGTATTCTTTGGCCAATCCAGAAGCATCAGATATTAGGGACTTTTGCACCATTTGCAGCTGGACCTGGATATCACATTATTTGCAGATAAATAGTAGCCTCTACAACTACGAGCTAATCCATGACATCATGGCTAATGGATTTATTCTCGACTTTAGTTGGAACGAAACAGTTTCCTACACATTCGATTTCCCTTACGTCCTGACGGGTCAGGGTTGCACCCCAAACGGAGGTTTCCTTTGCCTCTTTGATTTCCCCAGCATCTTCGGGGGTCAGGTTTGCGGATTGAAGTTCTCTGATGACCGTAAGCATCGATTGACACTGAAACTTTACCGCAATTTTGCATGATTGTGCACACTCTTTCACTTGCTACTTTCTCCTGAAAATTCAAATATGTAAAAATTATTTCAAATCCAAGAAATTCATGACGAAGTGTACATGTTAGTATAGGGCAACATCTGTGTATTTGAAAGATTTCAGGAGCTTTGTACATATTGGAATCAAAATGTATGAGTTGCAAAATTGGAAAAAAAAGAAAGAAAAAAAAGAGTGGTATTAGAAGTCACCACAACAGACCCATCATCAGCTGCACACATAAATGAGTCTAGATTATACTTCCTTTCCACTAGACGATAGAATTCCCGTTGTACAAAAAAGGGGTCATTGTTCGAGCAGCCACATGACTAGTTTTTTGTCGGCATAGAGTTCAGATTTTCTTGTTTTCTTAATTAATCACTTAACTAATATTCTAAGAAACACTTGTACTAGCAAAGTCCTTAAAAAATTACATTTACCTATTCAAGAAGGAACAAAATTACCAATTAAAAATGAAAATCACATTTTCTTTGTATTTGTTGACTGCTAAAAAAGCAAAAGGAATTTTTTGTGTCGTCAATCATTTATGTGAAACAAAGCTTGTTATATCTTGCAAATGCACGCATCCCACTTCTCATATTGTTTTACACAAAACTCAACTTGCACAAAGTAGTTAGCTACTACTCTATTTCCTCGCGAATTTTGTTTTCTAGACTTCTTTTCCTTTGATTACTTTTCAAATCATTCATTCCTTCCACAGGTTTCCTAGAAGACATGACCGTTTATATAACTGTGGGTTTTACATGTCTACTAGGTAAGCCACAATAATTTGTTCTTAAAATAATTAAGAAAACCTTATTCTAACCTATCAAAATTATTTTCAGCGTATTTTTGTGGAGCAAAGTTTGTAATTGGGATGCCATTTTTTGGGATATTTCTAATCTACATCTACAGAAGAAGGCACTTAGCAGTGGACAAGAACATCGAAGAATTTTTACAAGTTCATAACAACTTTTTGCCCATAAGGTACTCTTACTCAAATATTAAAAAGATCACTGCAAATTTTAAGCACAAACTGGGAGAAGGGGGATATGGTTCTGTGTACAAAGGAATGCTCCGAAGCGGCAATGAAGTGGCCATCAAGATTTTGAAGCAGTCCAAGGCCCAAGGCCAAGATTTTATCAATGAAGTGGCTACTATTGGAAGAATTTATCATGTTAATGTAGTGCAACTCATTGGTTTTTGCTTTGAAGGCTCGAAACAAGCTCTCGTGTATGATCTCATGTCGAATGGATCCTTGGATAAGCAAATTTTCACCGAGGAAGGTGATAAGTTTCTCGATTACAAGAAAATATATGAGATTGCTCTTGGGGTGGCAAGAGGGATTGAATACTTACATCGAGGGTGTGACATGCAAATATTACACTTTGATATCAAGCCTCACAATATTCTTTTAGACAAGAATTTCACTCCAAAAGTTTCTGACTTTGGACTCGCGAAACTTTATCCTGCTAATCATAGCATAGTCTCATTGACTGCTGCAAGAGGGACCTTAGGATATATGGCACCAGAGTTGTTCTATAGAAACATTGGTGGTGTATCTTATAAAGCAGACGTCTATAGCTTCGGGATGTTGCTCATGGAAATGGCAGGTAGAAGGAATAATATAAATGCAAATGCCGAACACTCAAGCCAAATTTATTTTCCATTGTGGGTGTATGACCAAGTCAGTGAAGAAAAAAATGTTGAAATAGAAATTGTAGCAGAGGAAAGGAAGGTGATAAAGAAGATGATAATAGTTGCACTTTGGTGTATACAATTCAATCCTAACCATCGGCCTTCAATGAGCAAAGTCCTAGAAATGCTTGAAGGAGATATTGATGAACTCCAAATGCCTCCAAAACCGCTTATTTATCCACCTGATGTGACGGATAACAATGATGAAGCTGAGATGGAGCTGGAAACATTCTCAACTTCATCAAGTACTCCGATAATTTATACTAATTTTCCTTCGGGAGATACCAATGATGTTTAGAGTTCCCTGCATAGTTGGATTGGAAATGTTTTGTGTGTATTTATATGTCCCACAGTCTAGTATCATGTTAGGAGGGACTTGAGATAGTTTAGCTCGACAGAGATTACTTTTGAGATTGTCTTCTTTTAGCTCTTAGGTTAATGTTGTGTTCATTGTATTTCATATTGTTTATTCTCTCGCATCCTCCTTCAAAAAGATAAACACATTGGTAAGAGGGCAAGCACAAAAATGATGGGTGAAGATGATGAACATTGAGAATTTTTTTCCTTTGGTTTTGTTTCGGATAGGAGCGCCTTGGAGTTCATGAACTCTTTGGAGAATGATCTGGTCTTGATTCCTTCCGAGACATCTCTGTGGATTTGCTCTTTTAAAATGGTTCGATTTGAACTTTCAATCCTGAAGGAAAGGTACGGAATCAGTGGCTTGTTGTTCTTTTGGCTTTCTTTGCTTCAGTAGAAGCTGCTACCTCTGCATTTTGGGTTGTTTCCTAATTTTACTTAGCTTCTACAACCAATGAGAATCTTCAAATCGGCCATGGTTACCGTTCTGCCAACCCAATTTTCCCCCCTTTTTCCTGTACTTAGTTTTGTTGTCCTTAGATTATGCTCCTTGACGATATGTGATACATAACAAATGTCTAATAAAAAGATCATTTAAATAATTTTTTACTTGATAAATAAAAAGTCGCCTTTTAAGTGCATTGCCATGATTTCTTTTTTTCAATGAAGCTTATGATCAAATGTAAGAATCTAAACGACTGAGCATGATCTGTTCATTCGCACGATCAATGTATATTGAAACAAAGTACCTAACTCGAGATTAGTTTGGTCTACTCTATGTAAGAGATTGAGAGCCTCGTCACTTCAAATGTCATTTTATTGTTCTAGTCGGAACATTAGATTAGCCACAGAATTCAGAAGCAGATAAAGGCGTAAGGAGATCTTTGCAGGCATCTGAATCAGCAGCTTGGGGGTAAGGAATTTGTTCTGCTAGAAGAAGAAATTGAATCGAGTAGAGAAATGACTGAGGATATTTATTAAAACCATAAAATGTTTCACACGCAATCTTGGATTGGAAGGATTCATCTACTAATGAAACTGATGCAGTACCAGAAACTAAATACTTTTGTCAGTATCTCAACTCTACTTGTGGAGTAAATATTTTACACCTCCAACGTACCAAATGAAAGCCTAAAAACAAAATAAGTTGACCAACAATGACCGGTCTTTACTCCACTTTTGCATTGGTCCATTGATGATCATCATTAATGTCACGCCCCGAACCCCGGGCGCACATACATCCCTTGGCAGTCGACTAAATTGCGACGTTCCCAAGACACGTCGCCGACCCTTTTTATTTTATGCACATGTGGAAGTGAATTAAACAAACCTCGGACAACAATCAAACATGTGATAGTAAAAGCAGGACAATCATTTTTCGCAAACCAAACTTTATAAACATAGCAAGTCGGTCCTACCAGTCTATACACATAAGTCTTGTCTCAAAAGAAACTACCAGGCCACCTAAACTCCGGACCCTTCCACCTCGGACTCCGGATCCTTCATTCTAGGGACTTGAAAAATTGTAAACCATGACAGGGTGAGAATAAATCTCAGTGAGTCAACACTCTAAACTCCGATTAGGACGAGAATTCACTCAAAGCATCCTAAACATGCACCACTCAGAACTTACCTCACTTCAGCACCTCCCTGCACATTAGTGCCTCTCATAAAACACATGCATATAGTAAATGCATTCAAGAACTGATACGCATCATATCACTCATCAAACAATTCACAAAGGTCTCGATTATAGTGCCAAATCATTATGACACGTCTTATTCCGTGCCACACAATTTTGTCCCCATAATCAGGCGCAGGTAACTCACATTAGTGGTTCAATCCACACTTGATATTCACTCACAATATCCCAACTCCATATTCAAACTCAAGGTTCTAGAGGTGATCCCCACGAAGTTCCATTATCATGTGGTACTTAGTCCCTGATCACAATTAGCAACAGTACAAGGTACTAGAGGTGGCTCTCACGAAGTCACGCTGTCGTGTATCACTTAGTTCTTTCTCCACATATAGTAATAATATAAGGTACTAGAGGTGGCTCTCACGAAGTCACGCTATCGTGTAGCACTTAGCCCTTAACTATGCAAGACAATAGTGCAAAGTTCTAGAGGTGGCTTCCATGTGACTCAATTCACCATGTAATACTTAGCCCTTGACTACGATAAGTAATGGTATAAGATCCTAGAGGTGGCTCACACAAAGTTTCGCTATCGTGCAGCACTTAGTCCTTTACCTGCTCACAACCCATTCGGTTTTCTCAACACATCTCATCAGCTTTCAATAGTTGCCACATAATCATATATCGCCCTTCAACAGCCATCTTTTGTCATGACCATAAACCATTGCCACGGCACAACCATTCACACATCAGCATGCACAAGTTCCAAGTATGTCACAAACTAACTATATCATCAAATATACACAAACCAGCAAGCATTGCACCAATAACACTACAAAATCATAACCGGCTCTAACCGGCAGAAACGGTCCACTCGCGCGTCTCCGAGTTTAAATCCAGAAACTTAATCAAACGAGTTTGGAAAATTTTCAAATTTGAATATGTTGTAAATGACACATAAACAAACATTTTTATGAAGACACCTTGACCCAAATCTTTCTAGATTAAGAGCAGTAAATCGCTCAATCTAGTACAAAAACTGTCCATTTCTAGAAAGTGTATTTTTAGAAATCAGTTTGGTTCAAGACCCAAAACTTGTCCGTTTGATCTGAAATTTGAGTATGTTAAACTGAAAGATGTGAAAAACAACTTTAATGAAGAAATTATTTTGAAATTCGAAACCTAAGAGTTGATAAAAATCCAGTGAATCCCAAAAGGTCACTAGTTCCAGCAAAAATAGAGGTTCTATTTGTAAATAACAAAGCTGATATCTCACTCTTTTAAATCCCTAAAAATCTTAATTAAAATATATGTTGTAGATGAAGATGTCTAAAAAATTTCTCAAGAAGGAAAGGAATTCAAAATCTTAACACATTTCGATTTACAAAAATGGCAAATAATGAGGGTCTAGAAATTGGAACTGAAGAAAGTCCACTGAATTGGACTAATACAATCTCATTGGTGCTAATCTCACCAATTAGATTAATAATAATCTATCTTAAGGCTAATCTAACCATTCTAGATTAGTACTAATCCATCTTAAGGCTAATCTCACTTACTACTAATCTAACTAAGCTAATTAAGACTAAACTAACCTCCTAAGTGCAATTAATAACTTAATCAAGGATTAGGGAATTAACTCACCGAATTATCGAATAATGGGTTCATGGCGACGGCGACGCGAAGGCGGTGAAGACATGTGTCTACGGCAGCTCCAAAGGAGAACTAGAAAGGGCCGAAAAAGGCCTTGCAAGCCTCACGGTTGTTGCTGGCTTCGGTTCTATATTTGTTTAGATCTGGAGTGTCGCGACCAATTTTTCGAGGTGTGTGAACCACCTAGGGTTTGGCTAATGGATTGTTAAGCCTAGACTTAACTCAGGCTCTCCCAAGCCCATACCAATTCGCGACTTAGGTTTAAGTTCTTAACATGCAATTATTTTAATTATGAGTCGCCACTAATCTATTTTTGGTGGGTCGATTAGAAATCCAAGTAAAATAACGGGAGAATTATTTTACTCCTACGAACCAGAGACTATGGGTACGGGGACTTGGTTACGCTAGAATTCTCTAACGCCCTTTCGGTACCTTTCTTTTATTTTGAAAAATGTTTGGCAAGTTAGTTTGGATTGATTTTAAACTAATTCCCTAACATGTGAGGTGTTCATGCAGGTGCGCAAACCACCAATTTAACACTCAAGTAAAGCAAAAAATACATTGCAAGACTTACCTCAAAGCAACGAAAGCATCTGCAATGTTAAATTAAAATCCACATCAACAACCCTAGATATGGTTTCTAATTAATACGCAATTTTTGTTTTGTTTTCACTTAATTAATGAGAATCATGCTTTATGCAATGCATGCCACTAATTTAACATGAAATGATATGACATGGCAACATGACTTAGCTATATGACCTAAGCAATATGACATAACTAAGCATGTAGTCTATCCTAAGCATGAGATGAATTTATTCTAAATAATTTTTTGTATTTTCCATGAGATTCAAAATTAAAGAAATGCAACACTTAAATATGCAATCCAAATTAATCTAATGACCTAATTCTAATGACGGACAATTTCTAATTAAATGCATCTAACAAAAATCACTAAATGACGTGCATTGTATGAAACTAATTCTATATGACGTGCACATGATTTTTATTTTCCTAATAAGCATGCAATCTATTTAGGAGAAATTATCTAAACCTATAACATGCAAGCTTAACATGCAATGACGTGCAAAGAGTGCCCTAATTCTACATGACATATGCATAATGACCTTTTTTGTGTTTTTCCTTTTTTCCCTTTTTTTTAAATTTTGAAATTAATAATTGCCAAATAATTAAACATGCAATCCAAGTTTTTAAAAAAACTAGCAACCTAAATTAATTGATTTGATTTTTTTTTTGAAAATTCGAAATAAAATTCCTATTATGAACATGCAAACCCTAAAGCTACATTTTTTGATTTTTTAAAGAAAACTAATTTAAGTAACACCATGCAAGAAATCAAGCCATATTGATACCCAAATTGATTTAACCATATCTCGAAAGATGAGATCGGGTTGACCAATTTCACATAAATCACGAATCGGATCTCGAGCGGGAGATCGGATTTGGCAATTTTAAGTAATTGCGAGTCGGATTTCGAGCTTGAAAATCGGACCGACAATCACTAATTTGCCGCAATTTCATATCATGAAATTTCAATTTTTCATATTAAAGGAATAATTACACTAAAAAGGTAAAATAAAATATCAAAAACAATAAAACAAAAATAAGATAAAGAAAATACCTAAATTTCCTTTTGCTTTTCTCTTTTTTTCTTTTCTTTTTTTCTAAAAAAAAGAAAAATAAAGCTGATGGCCGACCAGTTGGTGGGCAGGAGGGATCTCCGGCGAGGGTTCTGGCGAGGAGGTTGTCACGGGGGCGGCGTCAGGGCGCTCGGATCACGGGCTTCGGATGGCGGGGCGCTGCAGGGATGGTAGGAGGCCTCGGGCGGCTGTGGTGAGGAGCTCCGGCGTCTGGATCTGGCTGTTGTGGGGATCTCGGATCTGCAGGCGGCGAGCGTAGGTGGCGTCGGGGCTGAGGCGAGCGGGGTGCTGCTCGTGGAGGCGATGGAGCGTCGGCAACAGCAGCGGCCTCACAGGCGAAGCGGAGACTGAGGCGCGACGGAGCAGGTTGCTGCTGCGTCAAGATCGAAGATGGAGGCTGGTGTTAGTTGCAGGCGAGATCGGAACGGCTGAAGCAGGGGCGAGCGTTCGGGTGCAGAGCTGGCGAGGAAGGCTCGAGATCTGCTGTCGTCGGGGTTGCTGGCCGTCGGGCTGAGGTCGCTGCAGGACGCGGCAGTGCGGCGGTGGTGAATCGACGACGAAACAGAGGAGCCCGGGACAGAGCAGGGGCGTCGGGTCGTCGGTTCTGCTGCCGGCGTTGGGTGGAGGCGCGGTGCGGTGCGATGGCGCAGCGCTGGTTGCTCAGGTGAAGGTGAAGCCTGGACGGCTGCAGGGCTCGACGAAGCTGCTGCGCGAGGAAGAAGAAGACCCTGTTTTCTTCTTCTTTTTTTTTTTCTTTTTCCTGCTCTGCTGCACGTCTCTCTCTCTCTCGTCACTGTTCCTGCTGCACTTTTTTCACTTTTTTCAGCAAAAGCAGGACCCTTTGACTCTCACAAAACCCTAAAAACAATGGAGAATTTTTCTCTTTTTGGCTTCTATTTCTTTTTGCCGAGCAAGATGAAGAAAACCCCCAATGTGGCCGTGTCTTTCTATTGTGTGGCCTCCTTTTTCCCCACCGTGCGCGACTCTTTTATACACCAAAAAAAATGTATCTTCGCGGTATATTTCAATTCCAATTTTGCTCGTGTAAAATTCCATTGAATATATTATTTCACCTTGCGCAATATTTTTTGCATATTCGATCAAAAAAATTCCCCTTTTGCACAAAAAATGCATCTCACAAAATAAAATTACCCTAAACTATATGCGATGTGATCATGATTTTTTATTTATTTATTTTTTATTTAGCAAAAATTAACCCCAAAAATTTAGGTGTCAACAGCGAGCTACTGGCATCTACTCGATTCTGCTCTGTTTGGCTGAGGGTTGAGCTTGTCTCATCTTGGCTTGGGCTGAATTGCGGTGGACAGCGGGCGGGCATGGCTGTGGTGAGTTGGCTGTGGCGTGCGAGGTTGAACAGCGAAGCTAGCTAGTGTTGGAGATGGTAGTTGCTAAAGCGTGCGTGAGAGAAGGGAGAGAGAGAGAGAGAGAGAGAGAGAGAGAGAGAGAGAGAGAGAGAGAGAGAGGGAGAAAAAGTCAAGAAAAATATCCAAATTACTCATTACAAGGCCACCAAAATCTTCAAGCTTTATCCCTTTGTCTCCTAATTACTTTCTCAAGCTTAATTTCCCACAGACAATTCCTTTTGGCAGCCAAATAAACCGTTTAATATGCCCATACGAATTTCTATTTCTTTTCTGATTTGTTCAAAATTGATTTTCCGTAAAAATTCTGAGCTCGTCGAAATTTCTCCGAAAGATGAGACGACGTCCTATAAATGTATCATAACACGCTCGAATGTTCGATTCTCGAAACCAAGTTCAATTTCGTGGTTAAAATTGACCAAATGCGATTTTAGTCCAATCCAACTTGGTAGCTTTTAGGGATTTTACCACGGTTATATTTTTTAACAGCTTCACCTAATAGGTTAGTTAACTCATGAGTGATCAGCTTAGAGAAAAAGGACCATAGGCGCGTTGATGGAAAGCTCATTTCATTTTATTGAGATAGGGCCGAAAATTCAGGATGTCACAATTAACTTGAAGCTAGCAGCAACTTACGTTGGTCCATTATAAATAACCTTTGCAGCCAAGTACACCGACCTAGCATCATCTGCCAAGGAACATAATCATTCCTAGCCTCATTACAATTTAGTTCACATCCATTTCCTGAAGATAATAGGAATCCAGCATCATGCTTAAACTAACAAAAGTTTTTCGAATTTAATCTATTTGTGTCTTGGATAGCAAAATATAGCGCAAAATATGTACCCATTGAGAGAAGATATCATGTTTAGAAACAGCCACTATGTGACATCCTAGATTTTTCACTTCTATTTTCAATTAAATTAATGAGGCCTTTCATCGACGTGCCTATAGAGCTGTTCTCAGAGCTGATCACTCTTGAGATAACTAGACTATCTAGGAAAGCTATTAAGGAATTTTAACGCAATAAACTTGAGAATTCGACTAGGAATCGGCTACTTGACCGTGCTCATCTTTAGAGGTCATTACGGCGTAGTTAAAAATTGATTAGAGATAAAAAAAAAAAATAGGTCGGTTCGATGGAGATGTGTGGCCAAACGTGGTTGACTCCATTAAATTGGAAAATTCTCGTCAACCGACACTAGACTCGATTTTTCTATCGTTTTGGTACCCTTTGTCCATATTTGAATCGTCAGATTTTCACGACAACTAAGAGTTGCCACTATGTCGAATGGGTTTATTGTGGCTCGAAGAAAATCGACTACGGGTCATTTGCACTAAAAATTTCTGAAAACCACCTAGTAACCTAGGTCACGCTACTATCACACCAAATTGAAATTAACCTCGAATTTGAATCCGATTTTAGAAATTGAAAATTCTATCATGTCACGAGTCATTTTAGGCACGTCGACTCAATCTCCGAAGATTTTTCTACAAACCGAGACTTTTTAGGAAAAAATCGAAGTAGGGTCGTTTCTGTCCAGAAAATTCAGAGGACCATTTTTTATTGCGAAATTGGGATGCAAGTAGGATCAATTGGTGAGGAAAAATATCAATTGGATCGATAGATGTTGGTTGAATTTATAGAGGGCAAATTGAGTTAATTCAAGAGCTAATTGGTGTCCAATTGAAGGAAATTCAAGCCTAATTCGTACGCCCCATGGACCCAACCTTTAGACCCCCTCAAATGCTTATAGAAGGGGTGTTTTGGTCTGGTTTTGGACTGTGCAGGCCAGCTAGGCAAGGAGGGGTCGGTCAAGGGGACAAGAGAGGATAAGTGAGACAAAAAATCGTGCCCACCAGCCATTCGGTTCCCCTCTCCCTCTCCTTCAGCCAGTTGATGCCAGCTTCTCCTCCATTCCAGCTGAGAAGACACTCCAGCAACCCAAAAGAAGAAGTAGCTGCCTTCCCGCGCCGTCAAGCCACCGGCGAAGCCTATCGGAGCCGTCGTGATGTCATCGCTCGCCCGCGCGTGCCCTTTGCCTCAGCTGCGTCCTAGCCCCACCGTCTCACTAGCTCGTGCGACCAGCGGACCCTCAGGACGCCGTTCGTTGCTGCCGTGACCACCGGAGGCTTGCCAAGCTCCAATTGGTCGCCGTAGCAGCTCCATTGCCCGCCATTGCTTGTTTTCGTCCCATCTCCACCTCAACTAGCTCCCGATTAGCCTTCTCTTGGCCCAGACCAGGGCAGAATCAAGTGGGTTTTCAACCAAGGTTTTGGCCCGCTTTGGCTCGTTTCCGAACCCTGAAAGGCAAGCCCTCTTTGGAGAAGATCGAGCCTCGCCTCATCCCTGTCAATTTGATTCGAGTGGATCAGTTAACAAGTGAGTTTAACTCACTAATCCTCACTTAGTAAGTTAATGACGTTTAAGGGTTGATTAGTTTAGACTAAGCTTGGTTGAGGTGGATAGCTAGATTAGATTAGCAATTTAATTAATTACCGATGCATGTTAGGTGAATAGTTTAGTGCAATTAGGGCCTAGACAAGCTCTAGTATTTATCTAGAGTAATTTGAAAATTTTCCAGGTCCGTCTCGGCTTTTAATTAGGCTTTATGGGCCTAAGTTTTCAATTTTAGTATTTAATAATTAATTTCCGTAATTATTTAATTAATTAATTATTTTCTGAAAATTAGACTGGGATAGCTAATGACCGAAATTTTATGCTGATTGATGTGGTGTGATCTTTTTATTTAATTGAGCTCTAATTTGTGTTAAATTGGTGTAATTTGTATTTTAGGAATTTATTCCTAAATTTAATTAATTTTAGTAATTAATTGGAAAATAACTAAGCGTCAATTTGTAATGCCAAAAATATTTTGGTGGACTATATAAAATGGTGGGATTTATGGAGAGAAAATATTGTATTTTGGCTAAGGCCAACTGTGTACCCACATATGATATTTTATCGAGTATGATAAAAATGGAAAAATGATTGGTAAATCAGATCAGTGGATCTGGTAGCTTCTGGTGAGCACAATTAGAATAGCGGATCGGTGGATCTAGCAACTTCTAGTGGGCACAATTAGAATAGTTGATTAGTAGATCTTGCAGCTTCTGGTGAGCACAATTAGAATAGTAGATCAATGGATCTGGTAGCTTCTAGTGAGCACAATTAGAATAGCGGATCAGCGTACCCACATACGATATTTTATCGAGTATGATAAAAATGGAAAAATGGTTGGTAAATCAGATTAGTGGATCTAGTAGCTTCTAGTGAGCACAATTAGAATAGCAGATCATTGGATCTAGTAGCTTCTGGTGGGCACAATTAGAATAGTGGATTAATAGATCTGGCAGCTTCTGGTGAGCACAATTAGAATAGTAGATCAGTGGATCTGGTAGCTTCTGTGAGCACAATTAGAATAGCAGATAAGTGGATCTGGCAACTTCTGGTGAGTTATACTATCTATATATCAGCTTAGAGCAATCAATCATGAGCTATGGTCAGACTCATAAATAGTATTGGATGAGATGACTGGGGAAGGGTTTTGTTGACATGGAATCGACTGAGTCGATTGATTGATGATTCGATCTGATTGAATGATTTGATTTATTGATATGACTCGATGAGATTGTAAATTGTATTGACTTGCAGGAAGGAAATCGAGTCTAAGGTAAGTCTTCTGACTCATGATTGTGCCTAAGCAGCTCTTAGGGCGTACTTTCTTCCTAGTCGGGTCTTAAGGGGTGGAACTCGCTGAGACGTCGTCTCACCTTATTTTGGGATAACATTTTAGGTCCATAGATGGCAGCCCCTCTTGAACATTTTGGAAAATCAAAGAAGTTCACAGAACAGAGTTACCATAATCAGATACATAGGCACCAGGAATGACTAGAATACGTGCTGGTGAAATCCATAGTCTAGGTTGATGTGGGTTTACCCAAAAAGGTGCCCCATCAATACAAGGCATGGTATCGCTATTATCGTAATGGTCAAAGAGAGGGCTCTGTACTGGAATCTGAGATACCTCAGTTTGTGATGGAGATTGTTTTTGGAAATGGTACAATAGACCCTAAGGATGGTTTAATGGTGGACTCAAAGGATCTTAAGCTTGATGATCCAGACTCTCCGGTGTACTTAGCAGTAGGCTCCAGCTGGAGTGTGGAAAAAGGAGAAATCGAGGACAAGGACCTGTAGTGGATTGAAAACCCCACCCTTATTTAGAGACCCTGTTTTCTGACTAGTTTTGTGTAGGACTGAACTTTGGTAGTTTGTATTGTATATATATACATTATGGTTTGCAATGTATATAAGTGTGGCGTTGGTTTTTAGTTTGAAAAATATGACCCTACTTTCCTATCCCATTATGTGTTATCTTGGGATTATTTATATGCTTCCGCATGCATATTAAAATGAATGGGTCGACGATGCGTCCTAGGATATCGCTATTTAATCGACCAAGTCGGGATGGCCGCGCGCTCAAGGATCGGGGCGTGACATCCCCGTTTAATGGTATCAGAGCATGGTTTACGATTAGAATGATAAGGTGCAATGGTTTATGGGATAGTAGTAGGAATGGCCTTTAAATTCATGCTGGTGTATGTCTATGATAGTTATTTGGTAGAATTGTTTGTTGGTGTTAATCGCTCGAATTCTAATTTGGTATGAATTGGAAAGTAGGTCTTTGTAGAAAGTCTGCAAGATGAGCGATCGAGAGCAAATGACTCCTAGGAAGAGTACCGTTAGGCCTGCAGTTCGGGGTAGGACACTGACAAAGGTCGGTACTTGAGGAGGCCAAGGTAGAGCGCCAGCTTAGGCTAGCGCGAGTGGTGTGGCACCACCTTCTGTTGGTGCTGGGGTAGTAGCCCCAGGTGATCCAGGAACAGTCGGGATCACTCAAGCATTGGATGCCATGCAAGAGATGATAGGGCAGCAGGCCCATAACCAAGCAGCTACCTTCACTGCTGCTGTTGCAGCCGCCGCTATTGCTGCTGCCAATGTTGTTGCTGTAGCCGCACTTGCGTTGGGAGATTGATTCAGAAGCTAGTGGAACAGTTCTTGAAGTTGAATCCACCGAAGTTTACTGGGGCAGGAGACCTTGAAGCTGCTGCTCTGTGGATCCAAGGACTAAAGAAGACCTTTGCACTATTGATGTGCAATGAGACTGAGAAGGTAGTCCTTGCAACTTACCAACTGGAGGGAGTTGCAAATACTTGGTGGAGAACCGGCAAAGGAGCGGTATTCCTAAAGGTGTTGTCCCGGAGTGGAATGCCTTTGTTGAAGCCTTCAATAATAAATATTTTTTTGAGATTGCCAGAGAGATGAAGATGTCAGAGCTTCAGCGCCTTCGCCAAGGCTCCATGACTGTAGATCAGTACGAGGTGAAGTTCGCTGAACTATTGCAATACGCTCTTGAACTAGTTGAAATACGGCAAACCGAGTGAGAAGATTCAGGGACAGACTCAGACTGGAGTTGAGGAGTCCACTGATAATGCTCAATATGAGAAATTACAATGACTTGTGCGAGCGAGTCCAAATGATCAAGAAGGATTAGAACGAGAGAGCTGCCGCATCTGGGAAGAGGCCCATGACTGGAGGAAGGTTTCACATCCCGCCCAATAGAAAGGGTGGAATTAGGAAGACAGGGCCTGGTCAGAATGGCCTATGTCGCTTCTGTGGAAGATGACATGGTACAGCCCGTGCCCTCGAAGGACAAGTGCTTGTTTTGAGTGTGGCTAATAGAGTCACATGGCCAGAGATTGTCCTAGGCAACCAAGAGGACAACTGCAGTTGCTGCCGCCGCCATAGAGAGGACAAATCAAAGGGTATGCACCTTAGAATGCACCGCAAGGAGGACAGCTTAGACCCCCAGTTCAAGGCACGGTGTATGCCATCACTCAAGGTTAGGCAGAAGCTGTGCATGACCTGATCACATGTATGGTTTCGTTGGACGACCATCCTGCTTATGCTTTATTCGACCTAGGAGCAACTCATTTCTTTATTGCCGAGCAGTATGTTAAGCTGATAGGATTAAGTCATGTATTATTGGAGTCGGCAATTAGCATATCTACACTATTGAAGGATAAAGTGATAGCTGCTTTGGGTTGTCCTGGTTGCAAGTTAGTGATTGATGAGCGAGAGGGGAAAATAAACTTGTTAGTCCTAACCATGTATGATTTTGATGTGATAATTGGCATAGACTGGCTCACCAAGCAACGAGCTAAGATGAACTACTATCGCAAGGCGATTCAGTTCGACCCGTTAAAGGGTGAGAGCTTCGAGTTTGTCGGGAATCGAGGAGGACCCTCGATTACTTTGATCTCGTCACCTGAGACAACCCGTTTGTTAGACAAGGGTTGTCAAGATTACCTGGCAAATGTCATGGATACGACAGTTGATAAGCTAAAAATGGAGGACATTATCTTGGTACAAGAATTTCCAGATGTTTTTCTGAAGGAATTGCCAAGGTTACCGCCAAAGAGAGAGATCGAGTTCTTGATTGAACTAGCACTCGGGACAGAGCCAATCTCTAAGGCTCCTTACCGGATGGCATTGTCCGAGTTGAAGGAATTGAAGGTGCAGATACAAAAGTTATTGGATAAAGGATTTATTCGTCCCAATGCATCACCTTGGAAAGCACTAGTTCTGTTTGTAAAGAAGAAAGATGGTTCGTTGCGCCTATGCATCGACTATCGTCAACTCAATCAAGTGACCATAAAGAACAAGTATCCACTCCCAAGGATTGATGATTTGTTCGATCAATTGCAAGGAGCGTCGATATTTTCAAAGATTGACTTGATGACAGGATATCATCAGCTAAGGATCAGGAAGGAGGACATTCTAAAGTCAGCATTTCATACTCGGTATGGTCATTATGAGTTCATGATAATGCCATTCAGGTTAACGAATGCTCCAGCTGCCTTTATGGATTTGATGAACCGAGTGTTCAAGGAATATTTAGATCAGTTTGTGATCGTGTTCATCGATGATATTCTGGTGTATTCGAGAAGTGATAAAGAGCATGAGAGTCATTTGAGATTAGTACTATAAACTTTGAGAGTCCATTAGTTGTACGCTAAGTTCAGCAAGTGTGAGTTTTGGTTGACTCGTGTTGCTTTCTTATGTCATGTGATTTCAGGCGCAGGAATCTCCATGGACCCAAGCAAGATTGAAGCAGTGATTAGTTGGCCAAGATCGATTACCGTGACAAAGATCAGAAGTTTTCTAGGTTTGGCAAGTTATTATAGATGATTTGTAGAAGGGTTTTCAGCATTAGTGTCGCAATTGACAAGACTCCTGAAGAAGGAAGAGAAATTTGTGTGGATAGACAAGTACGAGTGTAATTTCCAAGAACATAAGCAAAAGCTTACTACCGCACCTATGCTGACCATTCCATTTGATCCTGGAGGATTCGAGATCTATAGTGATGCGTCATTCAGAGGATTGGGTTGCGTGCTGATGTAACATGGCAGAGTTGTTGCATACGCCTCTTGCCAGTTGAGACCTCATTAACAGAATTACCTGACGAATGACTTAGAACTCGTGGCAATTATTTTCGCCTGGAAGATTTGGAGCCACTATTTATGCGGAGAAAGGTTCCAGATCTTCACGGACCATCAAAGTCTCAAGTACTTATTCTCTTAAAAGGAGTTGAATATGAGACAGCGCCGTTGGATGGAATTGCTGAAGGACTATGACTGTGATATCCTATATCACCCAAGGAAGGCAAATAAGGTCGCCGATACTTTGAGTCAAAAGTTTTCAGTTGCTCATATGTTGGTGAAGGAGTGGTTTCTAATCGGGAGAGCTTGAGATTCAGTGTTCAAGTTTGAGGTAGGCCACCTTTCGAACCTTATGGCCACCCTCAGAATTGAACCGAATGTCTAGATCAGGATCAAGCTACTTCAGCTAATAGACCAAGATGTTCAGAAAATTTTGCAAGAAGACACCAAGAAAAGGAAGATTGATTTTCAGATTTCTGATGATGGAACACTGAGGTTCCGAGGATGATTGGTTGTATTTGACGATGTAGAGCTTAGAGAGGATATCTTGTCAGAAGCACATCGTGGCAGTTATAGCATTCATTCTGGCAGTACCAAGATGTATCAAAATCTATGTCAACACTATTGGTGGTTAGATATGAATGCAGACATCGCCAAGCATGTCGCCAAGTGTTTGACGTGTCAGCAGATCAAAGCTCAACATTGTAAATTGGGAGGATTTCTGCAACCTCTTGAGATCGTGGAGTGGAAATGGGAGCACATCATGATAGATTTTGTGATCGGCCTACTGAGGAGTCAAAGAAGTAATGATTCCATTTGGGTAGTGATAGACAGACTGACAAAGTCGACTCACTTCATTGCAGTACAAAAGGACCTATGTTTGGATAGACACGCAAAGTTGTACGTGTGTCAAGTAGTTCATCTGCATGGAGTGCTGGTGACGATAACTTCAGATCGAGACCTGAGGTTTACCGACGCCTTTTGGAAGAGCTTACAGAATTCCTTAGGAACCAAGTTGCAGTATAGTACGGCATATCATCCTCAGACGAATGGTTAGTTTGAGAGAATAATTCAAACCCTCGAGGACATGCTGCAAGCTTGTGTGCTGGATTTCAAGGGAAGTTGGGAAGAATAGCTTCATTTGGTGGAATTTGTCTACAACAACAGTTATCAATAGAGCATTTAGATGGCTCCTTTTGAAGTGTTATATGGCAGAGTGTACAGGACACCGGTGTGTTGGGATGAAGTTGGCGAAAGAAAGATTAAAGGCCCAGAGTTGGTTCAATAGTTAGTGGATGAAGTTGTAGTGATCAGAGTCAGATTAAAGACCGCTCAGAGCAGACAAAAAAGTTACACAGATAAGCGACGGAGACCATTGAAATTCTAAGTTGGTGATCATATTTTTCTGAAAGTGTCACCAATGAGGGGAACTTCGCGCTTTGGTAAGAAAGGGAAACTGAGTTTGAGGTACGTAGGTTCATTTTAAATTCTAGAGAAAATTGGGACCCTAGTGTATCATCTCGCATTGCCACTGAGACTGGTACAAGTGCACGACGTCTTTCACATGTCGATGTTAAGAAAGTATGAGCTTGACTTGACCCACATGCTTAATTTTGAAGAATTATACGTGGATGACTTCGTGTCATACGTTGAAAGCCCGATTTAGGATGTGGATCGAAAAGAGCAAGTTCTGCATACAAAGACTATTTCGTTGGTCAAAGTGGTCTGACAACACCATGGCACTGAAGGAGCCACTTGGGAGACTGAAGAGTCGATGAGACGTTTGTACCCCTACCTTTTTGCTCAAGTATTGTAATGGTATAAATTTCGATGACGAAATTTTTATAAGAGGGGAAGATTCGTGACATCATGGATTTTTCACTTTTGCTTTCAATTAAATTAATTGGGCATTTCATCGACGTGTCTATAGAGCTATTCTCAGAACTGATCATTCTTGAGATAACTAGACTATTTAGGAAAGCCATTAAGGAATTTTAACGCAACAGACTTGAGAATTCGACTAGGAATCGGCTACTCGACCGTGCTCATCTTTTGAAGTCATTATAGCGCAATTAAAAATCGATTAAAGATTAGAGATAGGTCGGTTCAATGGAGATGTGTGGTTAAACGTGGTTGACTCCACTAAATTGGAAAATTCTTGTCAACCGACACTAGACTGATTTTTCTATCGTTTTGGTACCCCGTGTCCATATTTGAATCCTCGAGATTTTCACGACAATCGACTGTCGCTAATGTGTTGAATGGGTTCGTTGTGGCTCGAAGAAAATCAACCATGGGTCATTTGTACTAAAAATTTATAAAAGCCACATGCTAGCCTAGGTTATGCTAAAATTGCGCCGAATTGAAATTAACCGCGAATTTGAACCCAATTTCAGAAATTGAAAGTTTTGTCATATCACGAGTCATTTTAGGAACGTCGACTCAGCCTCCGAAGATTTTTTGTGCAAACCGAGACTTTTTGGGAAAAAGTCAAAGTAGGGTCACTTTTTGTCCAGAAAATTCAGAGGACCATTTTTTATCACAAAATTGGGATGTAAGTATGATCAATTGGTGAGGAAAAATACCAATTGGATCAATGAGGTGTTGGTTGAATTTATAAAGGCCAAATTGAGTTCATTTAAGAGCTAATTGGTAGGAAATTCAAGCCAAATTCGTATGCCCCATGGACCCAACCTTTAGACCCCCTTAAATGCTTCTAGAAGCGGTGTTTTGGTCTAGTTTTGAATTGTGCAGGCCAGCTGGGCAAGGAGGGGCTAGTCAAGGGGACAAAAGAGGATAAGTGAGACAAAAAATAGTCCCCACCAGCCCATTCGGTTCCCCTCTCCCTCTGCTTTAGCCAGTCAATGCTAGCTTCTCCTCCATTCCAGCCGAGAAGACACTCCAGCAACCTAGAAGAAGAAGCAGCTACCTTCTCGCGCCATCGAGCCACCACCGAAGCCCGCCGAAGCTGCTGCGATGCCAGTGCCCACCCACATGTGCCCTTTGCCTCAGCCGCGTCCCAGCCCCACCGTCTCGCCGGCTCGTGCGACCAGCGGACCCTTAGGTTGTCGTTCGTCACCGCCGTGACCGTTGGAGGCTTGCCAAGCTCCACCTGGTCCCCGTAGCAGCCCCACCGCTTGCCGTTGCTTGTTTCTATCCCATCTCCACCTCAACCAACTCTTGATCAGCCTTCTCTTGGCCTAGACCAGAGCAGAATCAAGTGGGTTTTCAGCCAAGGTTTTGGCTCGCTTTGGCCTGTTTCCGGACCCCGAAAGGCAAGCCCACTTTGGAGAAGATCGAGCCTCGCCTCGTCCCCATCAATTTGATCTGAGCGAATCAATTAACATGTGAGTTTAACTCAGTAATCCTCACTTAGTAAGTTAATGATGTTTAAGGGTTGATTAGTTTAGACTAAGCTTGGTTTTGGTGGATAGTTAGATTAGATTGCAATTTAATTAATTACCGATGCATGTAGGTGGATAGTTTAGTGTAATTAGGGCCTAGACAAGCTATAGTATTTATCTGGAGTGATTCAGAAATTTTCCAAGTCTGTCTCGGCTTTTAATTAGGCTTTACGGGCCTAAGTTTGCAGTTTTAGTATTTATTAATTAATTAATTAATTTTCGAAAATTAGATTGGAATAGTCGGTGATCGGAATTTTATGCTGATTGTTGTAGTGTGATCTGTTTATTTAATTGAGCTCTAATTTGTGTTAATTTGGTGTAATTTGTATTTTAGGAATTTATTCCTAAATTTAATTAATTTAATTAATTAATTTGAATATAACCGAGCGTCAGTTTAGAACGCCAAATATATTTTGATGGACTATATAAAATGGTGGGATTTATGAAGAGAAAAATATTGTATTTTGGCTAAGGCCAATCGTGTATCGATACACGATATTTTATCGAGTATGATAAAAATGGAAAAATGGTTGGTTAATCAGACCAGTGGATTTGGCAGCTTTTAGTGAGCACAATTAGAATAGTGGATCAATGGATCTGGTAGCTTCTAGTGAGCATAATTAGAATAGCGAATGAGTGGATTTGGTAGCTTCTGGTGAGCATATTTAGTATATCAGATCAGTGGATCTGACAACTTTGGGTGAGTTATACTATCTATATATCAGCTTAGAGTGAGAAGTCCTAGGCTATGATCAGGCTCATAGATAGTATTGGATGAGATTACTGAGAAGGGATTGACTAAGTCGATTGATTGATAATTCGATCTGATTGAATGATTTGATTTATTGATATGACTCGATAAGATTGTGAATTATATTGACTTGCAGGAAGGAAATCAAGGCTAAGTAAGTCCTCTGACTTGTGATTATGTCTTTACAGCCTTCAAGGTGTATATTCTTCCTAGTTGAGTGTGAAGGGGTGGAACTCGCTGAGACGTCTTCTCATCCCGTTGTGGGATCAATATTTCAAGTCCATAGATTGCAGCCCCTTCTGAACATTTTGGACAACTGAAGAAGTTCATAAAATAGTATTACCATATTCCGATACATGGGCACCATAAAGGACTAGAATACATGCTGGTGAAATCCATAGTCTGGGCTGATATGGGTTTACCCAAAAAGGTGCCCCATCAATATAAGGCATGGTATTGCCATTATCGTAATGGTCAAAGAGAGGGCCCTGTATCAGAATCTGAGATACCTCTGTATGTGATGGAGTTGCTTTTGGAAAGGGTACAACAACCGTAAGGATGGTTCGGTGGTGGACTCAAAGGATCCTAAGCTTGATAATCCAGACTCTCCGGTGTACTTAGTGAAAGTGCTAGTACGAGCACCTAGGGGGTGAATAGGTGCTAAAACAAATTTTGTAAAATATAGTTAAAAACTTTACTTTTAACCTGAGTTTGGTTGACAATATACTTTGTAGAGAAAATTAGACTCTAACAATTAAATAGAGTTACGAACAAAATAAAAGGGTTCAGGGAAGAGAATAAGAACACAAGGTTTATAGTGGTTCGGCTTAATCCAAGCCTGCGTTCACTCTCCCGCACTGACAGCCCACCGGCTGGATTTCACTATGAATCAAAAGAGTCGTTATAGTATCACGTCCTTGATTCCACAGTGTAGAGACTCTGCTACACTTCCACGCATATCTAAACTCTCTTTTGAGTACAAATTTACGCTTAATAATTGAATCGGCAAAGAATAAGGAGCTTCAGACTTTGGAATTTATCTATCACGCACTCCCTCGAATGACTAGAGCGTCTTCCTTATATACTCCTCCATGCCTTCATATCCGTTGGTACCTTCCAAAGGAGTTCTTCCAATCTACCCGTTGGACAGAATCAATTAGGAAGATCTCGAGTTACTTAAGGAATGTGATGATATCAAATCAAAACTTTAAAAAAAATACTCGAATCTGGATAAGTCTTCTTCGTTAGTCTAGAAACCGTCAATGAAGGCAGACTTTAAATCTTGAGTCTAGCGGTCTTCGAGACTTTGACGAAAGAGTCCGCAAGTCTTCAGACTAGACTGATGGAAACGTTTTGTCAACTTCAAAACAAATAAGGAAGTTTTCTTCAACAATCTCCCCATTTTTTATGGTAGCAAAATTTTCCTGTAGATTTGGATACTTTTGACCTGCAAGATAATACTCAAGCAAACAAAAATATCTCATAAAAGATAAATGGATTAGGATAAAGATATTATCGAATTTGCATCCATAGGAAATGAGTTAGTCCTGTAAAAACAACTATCTTTGTCATGAATACCAACAATGCTTAAGATACTGCAAGCATTAAACGATCAAAACACAGTCCAAACTAGTCACAACCAAACAAAAATTAAACTCAAATCTAAAAGTCAAATCTGCAAATCTGCACCAACTTCTCCCCCTTTTTGTTAGCATTAAAAAGGTAGAGACGAAAAAGAGAATTGGATAAAATTAAGATTGTTTTAGAAAGCGAACAAGCTGGAAATCTCCCATTGACTTGAAAGTCTCCTCCAGCTTTCTCAGATCCTCCTTTAGTTGCGCTACTTCCTCACCCTTGGCAATTGCTTGAACTTGAAGATTAAGGGCCTGAACTTGATTGTGCAAAGAAACTGAAAAGGCTTGATTGACATTCTGCATATTTTGAAATTCGCATCCTAAAGCATAAATCTGACCTCTCATCTCCATAAGAACATCAAGCAATCTTCTAAAGTTTGCCGAGTTGTCAATTTAAGTGCTTGCTTCAGCATGATTAGTTTGTGGAGTATTGGTAGATGATGGAACTTCAGCATGAGCACCCAGACTTGGAGATGAAACCTCATTACTTTGTTCAGGAAATTGAGAGGCATATACATCTTCTGGATCGGCAAGAGAACGACTAACATCATCACTAGTAAAAGCAAGTGAAGGAGTACCTCTTTTATTAGCAGCTCCCCCTATTTCAGTGCCTTCAGGTGGAGAGAAGTACTCTTCATGCTTTGTCTTTTCTTCAATGACACGATGACCTTGTTCTCCTCTTTGCTCTTCTTCTGCAGTTCTTCCTTCCTCTGCTTCTTTTCTCATCGATTCCTTCTCTTCACTCCTTTGCTCTGTTTCCTCTCTGTCTTGGTTCTCTCTATCCTCTATCTCTGGAACAAGACATTGTAAGTTCCTTAAGGCAAGAGCGGAAATTGTGATGACTTCCTCATCTTCTTCATCCTGCAAGATGAGTACTTTCCTTTTCTTAGATGGAGCTATTATAGGCTCATTGCCTTTCTGTTTTGCAGCTATAGAGTCTTGACGATTCTTGACAGGAGTCTTTTCCTTAAATCTTTCTAAAGCCTTGTTTAGCTCATTCAAATGCATCTTTGAAACCATCTTCAATCCCACCACCATTGGATCACAAGTTCGAACACACAGAATTTTGGGAGGCTGAATTTTAAAATGTCTCAATAACTGAGTAACAAGTGTTGAATAAGGAAGTTGACCCTTATCCTTTACCATAGATCTATACATGTGAAACATGATAGTGTGTGGCAAAGAGAACTATTGACCAGCATTGATAGCATACATTAGCTTCGCTTCTAAATTGGAGACATTAGTCTTTGATGTGGACTTGGGTCTAAGACAATTAATCACAATCTTATGAAGCAAGATATTTGAGGCACTCATCCTCAAGTATGAAATCCGGCCTTCTGCCATTCCATCTCGAACAAGCTCCACAGTTGCACGACCAATAGACACACTAATTGATTGGAACATCCCTCTCTCTACTCCAATCACATTAGCCAGAGTGTCCATATTAAACAGATAATCCTGGTCTCTAACATTGAAAGAAAATCTATTTACATCCAAGAAGCTTAGATTGGAATAGAAATACGTAGTAAGTTATGGATGAGCTACTGTTGTCTTAGAGCAAAATCGTTTAAGTTGAAGTAAAGTAAATTTCTCCTGTAACTTCACGTTCAGGGAGTCGAGAAAATCAAAATCCACACTCCTTGGGTTCATCACCCCTCGCTTTAGCAACTTAGAGTAAACTCACTTATGTTCCTCAGAACGAAACAGATCTACTCTTCTTCCTTGAATGTTCACAGCAACGCCCATTCTAGACTTAAAATGAGTGAACATCTTTTCATCATCATTTCCATCAGGTTGACTAAATCCTCCAACACATGGATCACTTGGGAAATTCGCAAAAGCCCTTTCTGCCGAGCCAGCAGGAGCAATCCCCAAACGTTTTATATTTGTAAAAAATAGGTTTCATTTCGGTACCCATTTTCTTTAAAAAATTCATCAATAAAGGTCATTGGAGAACCTCTGTCCTTTAAGGCAGAGTAGAGTTTGAAAGTAAAAGCAAGCTTAAGAGTCCTTACAGGTTCGACATCCTCAATAATTTCTTTCTCCGCTTGTTGTTGCTGAACATTCTGTGGTCTAGCTTGAGGAGAATGGCGCGGTTAAGAATGTTGTGGACTCTGCTGTTGCCTTGGAGATTCTTCTTCCTCGGTCAGGTCAAAATGCGTAGGACCCTCACACATATGCTGTGGTCCCCTGCTTGTAATCTTTAAGGACTTTCTTTGGGAAGACATTATCACAGTCTTTGAGGGAATTTCCAAACTCGATTCGCGAGAAAGATGAAAATTTTAAGGATTAAACTAGAGAGAAAAAGTGAGAAGGTGATGTTTTGTGCTTCTAGGGTTTGTGAGTTAAAAAGAAGATGAAAAACAGTATATAAGGCAATTGAAACGAGATATACGGATCGTCATGAAAGGAAAAATAAAAAGTGCATTTTCAAAAAATAACTGCCTTTTTGAAAATAGATAACCGTCATCTCAAAAAATAACTTCCTTTTCGAAAAAGAATAATTTCCACAATTTCAAAAACTTGAGAAGATAACATCAATCAATTTCAGATTAATAAACAATCATACATTTTCGAGTTTTTATCCGAAAGATAAATTGCTATAACTGAAATGACTTAGAGTCGTGATTTTTGATTTTCTGAGTCTGAGCATATTTAGACTTTTATCCCTGAGTTTGAGCTTCTTCAGACTTTAAGATATTAAGTCTGGATCGAATAGACTCAAATAGACTTTTCTCTAGTGGCTTTGTAAAAATGTCCACTAGCTGATTCTTTGAGTCAATGAATTGAATCAAGACTTCTCCATTTTGAACATGGTCTTTAATAAAATGATGTCGAATCTCTATATGCTTTGCTCTTGAATGAAAAATTGGATTCTTGATGAGATTAATTGCACTGGTGTTGTCACATTTGATCTTAGTGCATGAATTTTCGATTCCAAAATCTCTTAGTTGTTATTTTATTCATAAGATTTGAGAACAACTTCCAAGAGCCAGATACTCTGCTTCCACTGTTGAAAGAGCTACAATACTTTGCTTCCTTGAAAACCACGATACCGTCTTGTTACCAAGCAATTGACAAGTGTCCGAGGTACTCTTTCTATCAGCTCGCATCCTACTAGATTCTGCGTCGAGTATCCAAGGAAAGTAAAGTCTCATTCCTTAGGATACCATAGACCTAACTTAAAGGTTGTTGCAATGTATTTGATGATGCGTTTTAGCACTTACATGAGACTTTTTGGGATCTGATTGAAATCTGGCACAAATGCAAACACTAAATAAAATGTCAGGTCTGGAGATAGTAAGATAAAGAAGTGAACCAATGATACTCATATACAGCTTCTGGTCAACTTTCTTTCATCCTTCATCTTTGTCCAGTTTCGAAGAATTTGACATTGGTATATCAATTTTTTTGCAATTATTCCATCCAAACTTTTTAATAAGTTCTTTAGCATATTTTTCTTAGTGAATGAAAATTCCTTCTCTCAGTTGTTTTACTTGTAGTCCGAGAAAGAAGGATAGTTTACCCATCATGCTCATCTCGAATTCATCCTGCATAGACTTAAGAGAATTTATTGCACAGATTTTCGTTAGGTGATCCAAAAATAATATCATCAACATAGATTTGAACAAGTAAAAATTTTTTACTTTCTCTTTTAATAAATAGAGTAGTGTTCACTTTACCTTTAACAAAATTATTTGGGATTAAAAACTTGATTAACCTGTCGTACCAAGCTTAAGGTGCTTACTTTAAGCCATATAACGCATTTTTCAGTCTGAATACAAAGTCTGGTTTCCTTAGGTCTTCAAAACCGGAAGGTTGTTCCATATAGACTTCCTCTTGGATAAATCCATTTAGGAATGCACTTTTGATGTCCATTTGGAATAACCCGAAATTCTTATAACAAGTAAAAGCAAGTAACAATTGAATTGCTTCTAACCTTGCTACTGGTGTGTAAGTCTCATCATAGTCTATCTCTTCTTCTTGTGTATATCATTTGGCCACGAGTCTTGCTTTGTTCCTTATAAATTTTCCTTTTTCGTCCATCTTGTTCTTGAAAACTCATTTAGCTCCAATAACAGCTTTACCTTTTAGTTTAAGAGTTAATTCCCAAACATCATTAACTCTGAACTGCCTGAGCTCTTCTTGCATAACTCAATACAGTTTTCATCAGTTAAAGCTTATTCTATGCTTTTGGATTCTATTTCAGAAATAAGAACCACAGTGCTAAACTCTTCATGCTTTTTGGATCTTGTTCGAATTCCTTCATCGATGTCACCAATAATGAGTTCTTTGGGATGGCTAGACTTGTGCTTCCAGTTGCTAGTTGGTCTGACAGATTGCTGAACTTTTTCTTCAATTGATTCTTCAACATTATTTTGTTGTTGAATTTCTAAAGTATGAGCTGCTTTGGAGGATTTAGACTTTGTAAAGTCTGGAGCAGGTTCAGATTCTTCAGGTTGAGTCTGGAACGATTGATTTTGTATAAAGTCTTGAAATTTGACATTCATCGATTCTTCCACAGATTGAGTCTTCTTGTTGTATACTCTGTAGGCTTTGCTGGTGGTTGAATATCCAAGGAAGATTCTTTCGTTTGATTTTTCTTCAAACTTACCAATTCAATCATTTGCATTTTTCAATACAAAACATTTGCAACTAAACACATAAAAATAGGAAACAATTGGCTTCTTTTCTTTGAACAACTCATAGGGAGTTTTCTCTAGAATAGGCTTTAAAAAAACTCTGTTAATAATATAACATGCTGTAGAAACTGCTTCAGCCCAAAAACAAGAATAAATGTTGCCTTCAATTAAAAAAGTTCAAGCCATTTCTTGCAACGATCTATTCTTCCTTTCCACAACTCCATTATGTTTGGGAGTGTATGGAGAGGAGAACATATGCTGAAAACTAGATTCATCATATAATTTAGTAAAGTCTTGATTTTCAAACTCATCTCCATGGTCTGTCCGTATGTTTGAAATAACGTACCCTTTCTCATTCTGTACTTTCTTAGGAAACTTTAAAAAATAAGAGAAGGTTTCAAACTTACTTGCTAGAAAGTATACCCAAGTAAATTGTGAATAATCATTAACTATTACTAGGCAATATCTCTTTCCACCAATGCTTTGAGTTCTAATTGGTCCAAAGAGATCCATATATAGGAGCTGCAGCACATGATTAGTGGAAACTTGATTTATTGGTTTGAATGAACTTCTAACCTGTTTTCCCAACACACATGGTGTGCATAATTCAGATTTTTGGTATGTCAGGTTGGGTAGTCCACAAACAAGCTTCTTTGAAGAGATATTGGCAATTTGCTTTATGTTGATATGGCCAAGTTTTCGATGCCAGAGATTAGCTTCCTCTTGAATTGAAATTAGACATTGAGATTTTTCTGGTTTGATGTCCAAAAGATAGATGTTCCCATGTCTTCGCCCCATGAAAGTCTGAGAGAAGTCTTTACTGGTTCCTGAACATATTCCTTCTTGAAAATTGATTTTGAAACCCGTGTCGCACAGTTGACTGATACTCAGTAAGTTGTAATTGAGTTCTTCTACTAAGGAGACGTTGATTGTGAGACTTCTAATTTTTACTGTTCCACATCCAACTATCTTTCCTTTGTTGTTTCCACCAAAAGAGACTTTTCCACCATTAACTTGCATAAGCTTTATGAAACAACTTGAATCTCTTGTCATATGTTTTGAGCATCCACTATCCAAGTACCATTTGACCTTTTTCTTGATAGTGATCTGCATTTAAAAAAAGAAACTCAAGCTTTATTTGGTACCCATACTTTCTTGAGTCCAATGGAGTTAGTGCAATATACAGTCTTTGCCCAATCTTTCTTAACAGGTTTCCAAACCATAGGACATTCTTTATCAAAGTAATCTGAGCTGTTGCACTTATAACATTTAAGAGCACTACGGCCAACAGGTTTTACAAAGACTTTTTGAAAATGATTTCTATAAAAGGCTTTTGTATGTCTTTGTTTGATTCTTTCCTTACTTTTGGAAAATCAATTAGAGGAATGGTTTCATAAGTTATTCCCAAGCTAGATTTGTTAAAGTAAGGTCTTTGTGTTGAAAAAATCTTCTCCAATTTCTTAGATCCTATAGAAAACCTTTTTAAAATACTCGAAATATCATTTTTCAAAAGTGTATTTTCTTTTGAAATAGAGTCTACATTTTCTTTTAAAATAATAAAACTTTTATTTAAATTTTCGAACTTTTCTTTCCAAACAATCTCCTGTTGCTTTAGTGTAGAATTTTCCCTTTTTAGCTTGGAAATCCTCTTAAGAGAGGTTTTGAGAGTAAGACAAAGTTCATTGATATATTTCGAGACTTTAGTAGGAATTTTTAAATTACTTACCTCAACTTCATTGTCTGAGTCTGAGTCTGTATTTGTCTCAGAGTCTGAATCTGATTTTGATTTAGCCATTAAACAAATATTAGCATAATCATCATCACTTTCTTTACATTCAATATCACTCCAAGTTTTCGATTTGAGTGTCTTTCTGTATTTCTCAGATTTTCCTTTCTTTTTCTTTAGCAAGGGATAGTTGGGTCTGATGTGTTCCTTTTTCTTGCATTCAAAACAAATCACATCTTTATTGGATCCTCAGCTGATTTATTTTGAAATTTTGAGAGTTTTGTTTCTTCCAATTGAATCTTTTTCCCTTTTTGTTTTCTAAACCTTCTTATTATGAGAGCAAGCTCTTCATCGTCCATATCGTCTTCAGAATCTGTAACATCATAGTCATCATTAGATTTTAAAGTAATAGACTTTTTACCTTTAGGATCTTCTTCTTCATTGATTTGCTCCACTTCATAGGACTGAAAAGTGCCAACCAATTCGTCAATGGAGAGTGGCATGATTCTTTATGTCTCCCTTATTGAGGTATTTACGTGATTCCAATCTTGGGAAAGTCCGCGCAACAGTTTGTTAACCTTCATGGGTCTTGAGATTGGTTGATTTTGATACTCAAGACCATTCATGATTTCTGTAAAACGACTAAACATATCAGTGATAGATTCTCCTAGCTTCATCTTGAAGGTTTCATATTGACCAAGCAGAATATTGATTATGGTTTCTTTCACTCGATTAGTTCCTTCATACGTAATGTGCAGCTTATCCCGGACTTCTTTAGCTGTTTCACAAGAAGATATTCTATTATATTCAGTAGGAGATAATGCACAATATAAGGAGTAAGTTGCTTTTGCATTAAGAGCTTGTCTCTTGGTTATCTCTTCTTGAGTCATTTCGCTAGCCTCTGCAACTTCTTTTCCCCTTTCTGTGACCGTTGTAACTTTAGGAGTGATTCCTTTGTTTATCACATCCCATTCTAGGAGATCTTTCGATCTTAGGAATGCTTTTATCTTATTTTGTCATATGCTGTATTCCTTTCCATCAAAATAAGGCAGTCTAGTGTTGCTTTGCCCTTCAACCAAACCTGGAGCCAACATACTAGCCATGGACCTTTAACTCTGAAGTAAAAATACTTCAATTTAAATGAGTACACAAACTTTGATACCAATTGAAAGTGCTTGTACGAGCACCTAGAGGGGGGTGAATAGGTGCTAAAACAAAATTTGTAAAATATAGTTAAAAACTTTACTTTTAACCTGAGTCTGGTTGACAATAGACTTTGCAGAGGAAATTAGACTCTAATAATTAAATAGAGTTACCAACAAAATAAAAGAGTTTAGGGAAGAAAATAAGAACATAAGGTTTATAGTGGTTTGGCTTAATCCAAGCCTACGTCCACTCTCCCGCACTGACAGCCCATCGACTGGATTTCATTATGAATCAAAAGAGTCGTTACAGTATCACGTCCTTGATTCCACAGTGTAGGGAATCTGCTACACTTCCACAAGGCCTTACAAATATCTAAACTCTCTTTTGAGTACAAATTTACGCTCAACAATTGAATCAACAAAGAACAAGGAGCTTCAGACTTTGGAATTTATCTATCGTGCACTCCCTCGAATAACTAGAGCGTCTTCCTTATATACTCATCCATGCCTTCATATCCGTTGGCACCTTCCAAAGGAGTTCTTCCAATCTACCCGTTGGATAGAATCAATTAGGAAGATCTCGAGTTACTTAAGGAATGCGATGATAGCCCACAAATCCTATTTGGCCATATAATCAGGATCTAGGTTTCCATAAGCAGAATATTCCAAGTATACTTCCCCAATCAACAGATCCAATTTACTGGAATTAAATTCAAAACGAATAATAGATCTTGAGATGCTATCTCTAATCATGATAACTTCTTTAGCTGCTCGAATCAAAATCTTAAAGAAATACTCGAATGTGGATAAGTCTTCTTCGTCAGTCTAGAAACTGTCAATGAGGGCAGACGTTAAATCTTGAGTCTGGTGCTCTTCAGACTTTGACGAAAGAGTCTGCAAGTCTTCAGATTAGACTGATGGAAACATTTTGTTAGCTTTAAAATAAATAAGGAAGTTTTCTCCAACACTTAGCAGTAGGCTCCAGCTGGAATGTGGAAGAAGGAGAAATTGAGAATGAGAACCCGTAGTGGATTGAAAACCCCACCCTTGTTTACAGACCTTGTTTTCTTACTGGTTTTGTGTAGGACTTAACTTTGGTAGTTTGTATTTTATATTTATACATTATGGTTTGCAATGTATATAAGTGTGGCATTGGTTTTTAGCTAAAAAAATATGGCCCTACTTTCCTATCCCATTGTGTGTTGTCTTGAGATTATTTATATGTTTCCACATGCATATTAAAATGAATGGGTTGGTGATGTGTCCTAGGACGTTGCTATTTAATCGACCAAGCCGGGATGGGCGCGCACTCGAGGATCGGGGCATGACACTCTACATGTTGCACAATCGCTTTCCTTGATGAGTCCTACTAGTTTCCATTACAGCAATTTGTTTCTTATTTACTCTACTTAAATTTATTGAAATTAACACAACAAAAGAAGTAGAATCAAACCAAATTGATATAATATCCAAGAATGAATAAATTTCCTGCCGTCTTTATTGAAAGAATATTCATACCTGCAACTCCAATTTAAAAAAAATTGATAGGTACAATTGAATCTGCCTCGACAGCGGCTTTCGCTGCTGCAATACCGACTGAGATGGCTTGTATAATGTTCAAACCTTCACATATCGATGCAAGTGTAGCACCCAACAAGCAATTGCCAGTCCCAGTAAGCTTCTTAACAGATGCAGGAAGGCCGGGGAGATGCAAAACAAAGAGACGAGAGGTTCCCTCAGTATGTCTGGCATCATGAAACTTATATGAAGGGCAATCAGAAGAGATCAATTTGCGGAGTTCTGAACTTATGCCGAGGCGTTGGGGTTTCTCCACAACAGCTCTTGTCAATATAGACCCCTCTTTAGAGCATAGAGCATAGAAATACTCCACATGCGCCTATGGTTACGATTACAATTTTTATGCCCTTCTCAAGCAAAAGAATTATTGTGGGTTTAGCATGTTGATGTGAGATTCTGGAGGACAGTTCTTTTCGCTCTTATACCTTTTGCTCAAACCATTTAACTTCCCAGGAGAAAGAGCATCTGCCATTGCAAAGAGCTCATCTTCATTTGGAGATACGTAAGTTACCTGCGAAGAGCCTTCTCTGTGTCGGTAGCAGATCTTCAGATGAAGCTTTCAGAATCTAGGAACCGCTTCATGTCACTCTTAAACTACGCCCATGTGAGCTGCATTTCGTTTCTCCTAATGTCATATTGTTTTCATAGCTGATGGGATGCCAAAACCAAGAAGTCAACTATGTAAACCAGTAACAATTTATTTCATGCCTGATTGATATGAACTCGTCACGGTCAATTTTTTCTGAAAGTGAGATCTTGTCAAAGTTTAACAATATCACAAACATGAATCCATTGTGTATGATGTATTTATAATTTCCTAGTTGATTTAAGAAAGATTATGTGTGTATCACACTTAAGTGTGTTCACTATGGAAAAGTTTCCTTCAACTCATCTAGACTGCAAATTATCCTAGTGGAAGCATAACATCACCAGCCATCCTGACTCCTGGAAATGTAATCAGCAGGCTATGAATTGGACATGCATTATTAACGAATGTCTATGCAAAGCCACTAAATTTTGTTTCGATATGCTACATGCAGAATTCTCCAACCTAAACCACAACTTTCACCATTATTCTCCATATCCATGTAGATGGTAAGCGATTCTATGAAATACGTTGAAAATGACTGCAGTCATTTTCCAGCGTACATAACTAATGGTCTGCTTAATCAATTTGAAGCACTAAACTTTTCTCATCATAGTATTTCTCATTTGCTCTCTGTCAGTCTGGTGCTAAGGATGATGGTAATCAACTACTCCATTAGCAATTGAAAGACATGATCTCATGAATTCCATAAAATGTATTATTGAACTTATCCGATTGTTTATCAACTTCAGACTTAAATAAGTTTACTCAACACAGATAAAACAGCACAAAGGAAAGTAAATGCACACCACAAGGTGAAGCACTCACATACTTCACAACAGGAGAACTTCTTTTTGATTTGGCAACTGACACTGGTTCAAACCACAGAGGAATTTTATCTCTTGCAGCCACTGCAAAAAAAATTCAAAGAAAAACTAAGTTAATTCGGAAGAGTTTTCTATTGACTCAGAGTAGATCATATAATCAAGCCAGACGAAAATTCAAACTTGATCAAATCTTTAGAATTACATTGACAAGAAGCTTCAAGAGCACGATCATTGAGGTTAGCATCAACCATCACTACTGGAGCAGAAGAGATCTTGTATCTAAATTGTTGAATCCACCAGCATTGAGAAATTTCTCCTAAAGGTCATCGGTGAGTGCCTTTATGGATCTCGAGGAGAACACGAATATGCCTTCTCAACATGATATGTTTTTAGCAAAATTAACTTACAATTGACTCAAAGCTTGCAAACCAGCAGCTACCTCACCATTTGGATCAAGTACACAGCAGACCACAGCAGTTGTAATACCCTGGGTTTGAAGAATACCTGCCTTGGAATTGTTGAGTTTAAGAACGAGAAGCACATTCATGAACAGCACATGCATCTCTATAACTTATTTGAAGCCAAAAAAAGAGGAGAGTAGCTAGTTCATTGTTATAGCGAAGTAAATGAGAATGCTTAGAAGGATAAATTCGAGTAGTGTACTAACTGTCTGTAAAGGTAAATATAGCAAAATTTCATCACTACTATCTATCTAGCAGATTATATTTGGCATGTCAGACAAGCAGTTAAACTGAGCATCTAGACCTTCAATAGGACGCCCTTTGGCCAAGAACACCATGCTTTGCAACCAAATACCTTGTATTTAAATAATGAACTTGGCCAATTTCTTCGTATTAAAAATCTTAGTAAAATAATCATGCGTGGTCACGTATTTAAATCGAACCATTAAACGTGGTACACTCCCATTTCAAAATTTTACGATTTTATATAGTACATAAAATATTTTGGCATAAAAAACCAACACCCGATATTTTTCTATTTAAATACCATAAAATCAAATTTTGCAATAATAATTCATACTTACCACAATCACTCAATTGCACATCATACCATAAATAAACCATCAAATTCCCATATAAATTCAACCATGACGATTAGTGTAAAATTTCACTAAACGACTAATCCGTCACAATTTACGCTAATAATTAATTAAATAAATTGCAATTAAATAAAATTAATCTAATTTATTTAATCTAACTATGGTTAATTAAACTAACCACAGTTAACTAACCCTGGTTAACTAAACTAACCCAAGTTAACTAATCTAACCTAGGGTAGGCTAACTAAACTAACCACCTAACCAACCTAGTTACACCAATCAAACTAACCTAACTAACTAGTTACTCTAACTAGATTAACCATTAATCATTAATTAACACTAACCTAACCTGCTAAGTGTAATTACAATATAATCCGGGATTAGGGAGTTAAATCACTGGATTAGGACGGTGGCAGCTTCACGGCGATGGCGGCGCGAAGGCAGTGAAGATCCAAGGCAACTGTTTCTCCAACGGAGGCCTAACCGGCGGCGGAAAAGCCCAACAAGGCTCACGGCCAAGGGAACTGGTCGATTCTGCTTGGAGGTTGGTCTGAGCTAGCTAAGGTGGTGCGGTTGGTGTTGGCAGACCAGTTGGAGGTGGGACGGGTGGCTGGACACGGGGACGGAAAGGCTGGACGAGCAGGGTGGGCAGAGCTGGTTGCTGGCGGGCTGGACGACAGTTCGGTTCTACTTGCGGCTGCGGTGGACAGGAACAATGGCAAGCTGGACGGTGAGGCAGTGACTAGTGGTGGGACGGCTGGGCTTGGACGATGGTGATGGTCGGGGAGCTATTGGCGTGGCTGGTGTGAGCTAGCGGGCGTGGCTAAGGCAGCGGATGATTTGGCAGCCAACGCTGGTGGTGGGACGGGCACTCGGTGCTGAGGTGGTACAGTTGAGTTGGATGGTGGATGGAGTTGAAGTCAGCGGTTGATGATGGATGATGATGCAGCAATTGAAGGGGGAAATGAAAATGAAAAAGAAGAAGAAATGAGGAAGAAGAATGCAGAGGGGGTTCGGCTAGGGGCTAAGCACGCACAAGGAGGGAGAGAGGGAAGAATGAGGGGAAATTGGGAGTCTATCAAGGCCACTCGAGTGCATTTGCCACAAAAGTCTTCAGCCATAAGGTCAAGGCTTCCTCCGATGGGCATTTTCCTCCATTTCTTCACAAACAAACTCATTTTAGTGGCCAAATAAAGCCTTGAAGCAGCCCATCCGAATTTCCATAATTACTTTTTGCTGAAATTGATTTTTTCTGCAAAACTCCGGGCTCGACGAAAATTCTCCAAAAGACGAGATGACGCCCTAAGAATAAATCGTGACACACTCGAACGTTCGATTCCCGTAACTGAATTTAATTTTGTGGTTAAAATCGACCAAACGTGATTTTAATACAACTTAACCTACCGGGTAGCTTTTAGGGATTTTAGTGCTTTTGACCCATGGTCGATAATTTTCGATCCACGTTTGTGCATCTCTGACTCATAGATGACTCTCAGTTATCGTAAAAATCGCAAGGTTTCAATTACCTGTATCGAGTATAAAATCGATAGAAAACTGGGTAAGTGCCGTTTGACGCGAATTTTGCAATCATGCTAAATCACCCGCAATTCAATTACGTGATTCCATCAAATTGACCTATATCCTATCACAATTCAATTATAATGGTGTCATATTGACCCTTACCGATTATTATGATTGAGCAGTCGATTTTCGATCAAATTCTCAAGTCTGTTGCGTTTATATCCCTTAACGGCTTCACCTGATAGATTAGTTAACTCGTGAGTGGCCAACTCAGAGAAAAAGGACCATAGACACGTCGACGAAATGCCCATTTCATATTATCGAAACGGGGTCGAATTTTAAGATGTCATAGGATGGACATAGATATATAGTCAAGGCTCAAAACAAAATCACGCACTTTTACTGAGAAAAGATGGTAGGTTCTTTACTTTTATCAAGTCTTTTAATAAAGATGGAGTAGGATTTTCTCCATGTCCGATGGCTTAAGACGAAGGAAATTGAACAAGACCAATACTAAATAAACTTTACGTTGAAACTCTACAAAACATTATGTCCTAGGTCACCATGCATCGAGTTCGTATGCCAAAATACTTAATTGAGCCAAAATGGTGCCTTGAAAAGTCTTGCTGTGACAGAATGTGCATAGGCTAATTCAGATGTGCTATACCTTTTTTGTTTTTTCATTTTTTGGCTCAAGAGATGTGCTATACTAACCTGCCATGTCAACGCCCACAGCACAGATTACAAAGGGCTTTCCTCCCATCTTCGACATGCAATCGGCAATTTTCCTTTCTACACCTCCTAAAACATAGTGAACCTAAAAGACCACTGTCAGACATAGACTCGGACAGAAAGTACTGAACAGTGTAGTGTGTTCTAACAAAGGTTCTTAATCGATGCTGTTGGCAATAGGGTGTCAACGGTTCGGTTTTTTTGAAAAATCGAACCGAACCGAACCATTAGAAAAATCTTCCGAACCGAACCGAATACGAACTGAACTGAAATTTTGGTTCGGTTCGGTTCGGTTCGGTTCGATTCGGTTTTTCGGTTTTTTGATTTTTGATTTTTAACCTTTGGTTTTCGGTTTTCGTTTTTTTTTTCTATTAAACTCAGATTTCTCCACTTTTATTTGTTGGTTCGGTTCGGTTCGGTTAACTGATAAAAACCGAACCGAACCAAAAAATTTCGGTTTTTAATGAAAACCGAACCGAATGAAAATCAAACAAAAAAAACCGAATTTTTCGATTCGGTTCAATTCGGTTTTCAGTTCGGTTATTGACACTCTAGTTGGCAGAGAAAGTTTTGGAGATGTGTAATATATAGGGCGAGTAAGAAACCTGATACCGGTACTTACCACTATCTTCATTACGGGGTCAATGGTTGGATCTCCATCTTTCCATCTATGAAAATATTGATGCTCAGACGTGCTTCTTCTTTCTACTTGAAGGCCGCCTGTAATCCTCGTCTTGTGGAGGGGAATGGCACTTCCTGCACTAGCAATCTAGATCCCAGCAGCAATGAGCTGTATGAGGATCCTTGAAGTACAGGGTTGTCCTTTAGAGTCAAAAGACTACTCCAAGTTTTCTCCTTCACCTTTATCTTCTTGTATGTATAGCTGTGTCATCAAGATTGTAAGGAAAAATTGAAGAAGAGCCTTGTTGATATTTGATTTTTAGTTGACGCATATTAAAAGGTAGAAAAATCGAAATTTGGGTTTTTGATCGCGATGTAATCCCATTTTTCGGCAAAAAAAAAAAATGTGGTTTTTCATTTCTTTCTTTTACATTATTATTTTTAAGTAATTTCTAGTTCATTTTTTAAGAAAAAACTGAAAAGTCAAACGATTGACTTTCGGATTGACTTTTTAGTCAATCTGTTGATCAAAAGTCAATCCTGTTGATCGAAAAGTCAACCTCAAGTCAAAATTTGACTTTTTACCCAAAAAGATGCCATTTAACATTAATTTTACTTTTTTCAAATTAATTTCTAAAAAGTTTAAAGATTTAATAAAAAAATCAATCTTTTATAAAAAGTTAACTAAATGGTTAACTTTTGGTCAAACCTTTGACCAAAACATTGGAAAAAATAAAAAATACACAAAAACATTTCTTTTTATGTCAATTTGATTCTTATACCGAAAATTTCACAAAATTCAATTAAGAACCTTGTTTTCCGAATTTTTCAGTTTTATGTTTTGAATTGACTAAAAATAATTTATTTTATTTATAATTAAGCGTAGTTTCTTCTTTGACATTTGGTTTATGGACTATTTTGAATTTGCTTGTGCATTCAATTTCACAAATTGCCAAGTCAAAATGTGAATTGCCATTTTGAGCTTTAATTAGGGGACTAAAATTGATCTTTTATAACTTGGAAATAGACGATTGTTTCTCACTCATTTCCTTAAGATAAGTCTAAATTCGAAATCAATTTTGAGAAATTCACATTAGAATTTATCAATTTGATGAATTTTATTCTCCCGAGCATAAGAAAGTCAAGCCATTAAACTTCAATTGTCAAAATTCGAATTGATCCATTCATGGTTATTGTTTAATTTCATAAATCCAGGTCCAATTTTGATATCAGGCTTAGATCAATTATTGACATAAGCTTGAGCGCTTCAATTCATGGCCAATTCGGACATGATAAGTGATCTTACACATGGACAATTCATTAGATAGGGTAATTGTGATATAAATTGAATTCAATTTTAGTTAATTTGCAATTTTGCCAATTGAATTGTAAATTTGATCATTTTAGCCATTGAATAAAGGATAAATTTTGTTTTCAATTTAGTCATTCAAGGACCAAATTGCATAAATTTTGAATCCACAAGGGTAACAAGTGGGTGAAATGGCTAGAACCGGACCAAACCAGTGAAAAACCCGTCGAACCGGCTCGAATCGGTTTGACCGGCCGTTGGTGGGGATGGTCGGTCAACCCCTTGCCGACTGGTTCCTGACCTTAAGATCAGTTATGAGATTCTCTCAATGTCAATTTCACTTCGGCACCTTCAATTTCTCAAAAATTTACAGATTGATCTTCGAATTTCATCAAATTGTAAATTAACCCATAATTGGACATTTTGACGCTATTCTCCATTTTGGCTTGGGTTTTTGCAAATCAAATCCATTAAATAGATTACCTAACACCTCAAAATAATCAAGAAACCCTCAAAATTATCTTTTGACCATTGGATGTGAATTTTGACTGTTGGATCAAACCCACAGTCGAAATTGCTTGATTTGGTCGGGTATATACTCAATTTTCCTCCATTTTTTGGGAGGGCTCATTGTGCACAAAATTTCCTCTCTCTACCAAATCTCTCTCTCTCTCTCTCTCTCTCTCTCTCTCTCTCTCTCTCTCTCTCTCTAATTCTCTCTCATCCTTCCATCTCATTTTCTGATCGCTGACATATGCCCCCATGCCGGCGACTTTGCCGTCACTGATCATCCCTCCGCATGAGAATCCATGATGTGCTGATGGTCAAGGTTTGAAGAACAAGCAATCGGATCTTCATTAGCGGCCTCAAGTTTCACCGGTGGCTTTGGAAACCGATTCAACCAGACCGGTTCTATTTCAGTATGAGGCTGACGATTTGACCAATTTGCAAGCAATCTTTGCTGTTTAGATTTGGTTCATGGAGGTTTGAACGTGTTTTGGTGATTTGATTAGATCGATTGCGATCAAAATCAACAAAAACGCATAAAAGGCAACAATCTCAATCTTGAACCCCGTGAAGCGAGATCGGATTAACTGGTTGGAGCTAGAGTTCAATTTTAGAAAAATATGTGATGTTTAGATGTTAGATCGATGGATTTGAATGTTGATTTGCTATGGTTGAGTGTTCTTATTTGATCATGAATGATTGACTTGATTTGACCTTCAACCTACATTTTGATTGACTTGATTTGACCTTCAACCTACATTTTTGTATTCTTGAACTAACCTACTATTTTGACCAAAACAAGATCCGAAACGACCTTATTTGAGTTCGAGTCATTCTAAAATTTTAAAATACACATCACTAGCTTCGAATCGATAGGTCACATGCTCCAATCGAGCATCGTTTGGTCTTTGAAAAACACCTCCAAATATGAGCAATTCTGCAATAGTTTATGTTAGTTTTTAATATTATTCTAGTTCCGCCTTCTATCTTTTCTGTTTTTGTGAAATTTTCTATGTTGATTTTTGGAGGAACTTTCATTCATGAAAGTTATTTTTTATTGTCTGTTATGAAATACATGAATGAATATTCATTATATTCATCTTATCTAATGTAGTTATTATGGTACATTTGTATCATACATTCTAAGTACATCTCCCTATACAATGAACGTCCATCTCCCTTATCAAGTACATGTATCATTCAATACATTGATATTAATGATAAGTACATTCTTGTTCTCCTATAAATAGGAGTTACAATAGAAACACAACAGTGAAATACTAGAAATAATAATCTCTCCTCTTGCTTTCTCTACTATTTATGGTGTTCATTTGCTTTCTCTTCTCAATCTCTTTTCTATTATATATTCGCAACGCAATATTTTACAACACGTTATCAGCACGAAGATCGATCGACTGAGTAAGTAATTTTTGCAAGGTATGTATTCTTTTTATTAATCAACTTATATTTCATATTCTTCTATCAATTCTTCATTTTTATTTTTCTTGGTCTGAAGCCAAATTTCAAATCTAAAAGTATCCTTCTGCTCCTGAAGTAGCGGTGGATATTTGGAAATCTTTTTAATTAATTTTAGGATTTATTTTTGCAAGGATTATGGCAAATATTGAAAAGCCCAAATTCCACATCCTGGAAGTGAGTCGAAAGAATTATCTATCCTGGTGCCTTAACATAGAAATGCATCTCCAAGGGCAATGTCTCACTAATACAATTACTATCTCAAATGAAAAGGATAAAGCAAATGCGCTGATTTTTATTTGCCGTCATTTGCATGAGAGCCTGCAAACTCAATATTTATCCATTCGAGACCATCATATCTTGTGGAGGAGGTTGAAGGATAGGTATGATCATACCAAGACTGTTATACTCCCTCAAGCACAATATGACTGGCAAAATTTCAGACCGCAAAATTTTAAATCGGTGTCTAACTATAATTCCGCTTTATTTGATATCGTTTCTTGGCTTGAGTTATGCGGTATCAAACTCGCTGATGCGGAATTGTTAGAGAAAACTTTCTCTACCTTCCATGCTTCAAATATTATATTGCAACAACAATACCGGCAGCGTCAATTTGCCACATACTTAGAATTAATTTCTGTGCTTCTTACTGCCGAGCAAACTAATGAATTGTTACTCAAAAATCATGATCTTAGACCTGCTGGCTCAAAAACATTACCTGAAGCACATGCTAACTTTGCGAAAAATATTGGCCATTTTAAGGGCTATAAGCGCAGGCAAGAACATAATCCTAGAAGGAATGGCAAGAAATTTAATCGCCCTAGGAAATCAAACTTTGGCCTAAATCATGGCAAAGAAAAGAAGCCAAAGAAGGTGATTAATGAAAGTATTTGTCATCGCTGTGGCATGACTGGGCACTAGTCACGTACCTGTCGTACGCCAAAACATTTTGTTGATCTATACCAAGCATCTTTAAAGAATACGGGCGAGCGTGATGAATCTCATGCCATTGAAATCAATCTTACTGCCATAACCACTGTTAAGGCCAACAATATCTCCGTTGATGGGACTCCTCTTACTCCTGAAGTAGCAAATGCATCCTTAAATGTCTCTGATTTCTTTGAGGACCTCTGATTACTTTGATGAGGCATCAGATTGGTGGATGATAATTTGAACTTTGAATTTTATGTTGTTTCGCTTTAAATGTATTACTTTTTATTGTTCTTTAATATGGTTATGAAATGCTTATGAACCTTATAAAATATTTGTTTTTGAAATTTTATTCGACTATATAACTAATATACAACTTTTATGATACTTGACACTAGAAGTTGTCAATATAAATGCAAATGGAAAATACTGAGAAAAAGGAAAATGTTTGTTTGTTTGATAGTGCAATAACACATTATATTTCGTAATAGACACTTTTTTCTCGAGTATGACATTGTGTAAGGCGCAAATCCATACAATATCAGTTCCTGTTCCGATTATTGATGGTTTTGACAATTGCCACAATTATTTTGCCAAATAACACGATCCTACATATTGAGAATGCGTTTCTAAGCATTATATCAATAAGGAATATGCTTAGTTTCAAAGATGTACGCCGTAATGGGTACCATATTGAGACAATTTATGAACAAGATAAGGAATATATTGGCATTTCCTCTTATAAATGGGCCTGAAGACCATCCATGAGAAGTTAGAAGCTTCTTTTATGGATTTGTATTGTGTCATGATTAAGGCTGTTGAAACCTACGCCACCACATCTTGGAGATTGGTAAGCCCTGATTAGTTTGGACTGTGACATGATCGCCTTGATCATCTTGACGTTTCAAAGATGCGTAGGATTATTCAAAAGACAAAATGGCAACCTTTAAAGGATATAAAGGTATTGTTGTACAAAGATTATAATTGTGAGGCTTGCTCACAAGAAAAGCTCATTATCAAATCTTCTATAACAAAGGTTAATCTTGAATCTCATTTATTCTTACAAAGAATTCAGGGTGATATTTGTGGACCAATACAACCACCAAATAGACCATTTCGATATTTTATGGTACTAGTGGACGCATCCTGTAGATGGTCCCATGTTTGCCTATTATCTACGCACAATTCCTTGATTATCCAATTAAGAGCATAAGGATGGATAATGTTGGTGAATTTACATTAACGAGTTTTGATACATATTGTACTTCACTTGAAATCGAGGTTGAGCACCCGGTTGCATATGTTTATATTCAATATAGATTGGCAGAATCCTTGATTAAACGTATTCAAATCACTGCCCGCACTCTATTATTGCGAACGAATCTCAATGATATAGCATGGGGTCATGCAGTTTTGCATACGGTAGCTCTAATAAGATTACGCCCCACTGCTAATCTTTTACAATCTCCCATTCAAATGGTTCTTGGTTATGAACCAAATATTTCACATCTACGCACCTTTGGTTGTGCAGTACAGATGCTTGTAACACTGCCAAAAAGGACGAAAATGGGTCCCCAACACCGTTTGGGTATTTATGTTGGGTTTAATTCACCGTCTATCATTAGGTACTTGGAACCAACTACTGGTGATATTTTTACTGCCAGATTTGCAGATTGTCATTTCGATGAGACTAGGTTTTCATCAATTAGGATACCTACAACTTCCATTATTACAAAACAAAAACCAGTTAAGGTTTTCTTCTGGAATGAGAAAATTTATCTCAATTAGACCCAAGGACTCCTGAATGTGAAAATGAGGTGCAGCGCATAATCCATTTACAGGCTATAGCCAATAGACTTCTTGACGCATTTAATGATGCTACTAAGATAACGAAGTCTCATATTCCAGCTGCAAATACTCCAGCTAAGATAGCTATTCCCAAGAATAGGCTAACATGAATCAAAATCCCCCACACTTGAAGCGTGGTAGACCGATAGGATCAAAAGATACTGATCCTCAAAAACAAAGGAGAAAGAATCAAGAATCCGCTCCAGAAGAGCCTGGCGTTGTGCTTGCTCCCAAAGAGCTTATTGCCCCTGAGGAGGCGCAAACCCATGAAAGGAACACTAGCCCCGGGAATACCGGGAATTCCATTACATATTATAATGAAATTTGGGATCAAAATGAAATCATCATTGATGATGCTTTTGCATTTTCAGTTGCTCATAAAATTATGAATGATGATTGTGAACCGCAATCTATTATTGAATGTCGTCAAAGGTAAGATTGGCCTAAGTGGGAGGAAGCAATTAAAACTGAATTAGCTTCCCTAACTAAACGAGAGGTTTTTAGACTTATAACTGGTATCCCCGATAATGTAAAGCCCGTTGGATATAAATGGGTATTTATCTAAAAACGAAATGAAAAAAAATGAGGTTGTTGGGTATAAAGCCTGAATCGTTGCCCAAGGATTCTCCCAGAGACCTGGGATTGATTATAATGAGACATATTCACCTGTGATGGATATGATTACATTTCGTTTTCTCATTAGCCTAGCAATCTTTGAAAGATTGGAAATGCGTCTTATGGACGTTGTGACGGCATATTTATATGATCATTAGACTCTGATATTTATATGAAAATTCCCAAGCGATTCAAAATGCTTGAAGCATGCACTCCCCGCAATTTAATCTCAATAAAATTGCAAAGATCCTTGTATGGTTTAAAGCAATCCGGTCGCATGTGGTATCAATGCCTAAGTGAGTACTTAATTAAGGAAATGTACAAGAATGATCCTATCTGCCTATGCATGTTTATTAAGAAATCAGAAACCGGATTTGCTATTATAATAGTTTATGTTGATGATATAAATATAATTGAAATTCTAGAAGAATTAGCTAAAATTGCTGATTATTTGAAATTGGAGTTCGAAGTTAAAGATTTGGGTAAAACCAAACTTTGTTTTGGTCTAGAGCTTGAGCATAAAGCAAATGGAATAATTGTCCATCAATCAGCGTACATTGAAAGATTGCTTAAACGCTTCAACATGGAGAAAGCTCACCCATTGAGCACCCCTATGGTTGTAAGGTTTCTAGATCTCCCAAAATGACCCATTTCGTCCTAGAGAATCAAATGAAGAGATACTTGGTCTTGAAGTACCATATCTCAATACAATTGGAGCTTTGATGTACTTGGCACAATTTACGAGACTAGATATCACTTTTGCGGTAAATTTATTGGCATGTTTTAGTTTTGAGCCAACTCGAAGACATTGGAATGGAGTTAAACATATTTTTCGTTATCTCCGAGGAACCATAGATTTGAGATTATATTATTCCAAAGATTCCACTAAATCTAGTTTAGTTGGATATGTTGATGCTAGATATAGATTTGATTCACATAAGGCTTGCTCTCAAACCGGGTATTTATTTTGTTATAACGGTACCGCTATTTCTTAGCATTCTACGAATCAATCGCTAGTAGCTACATCTTCTAACCACTCTGAGATTATTGCTTTATATGAAGTTGGAAGAGAGTGTTTGGTTAAGATCCGTTATAACACATAGTCATAATTCTTGTTGCTTAGTACCGGCTACAAATTCTCCCACTATAATTTATGAAGATAATGCTGCTTGTGTTGCACAAGTCAGGGGAGAATATATCAAAGGTAATAGGACCAAGCATATCTCGCCAAAATTTTTCTATACTCATGAACTCCAAGAAAGTCGACAAATTGATGTTAAACAGATTCGATCCATAAATAATATTTTAGATCTTTTTACCAAATCATTACCAACATCAACTTTTGAGAAATTAGTATATGGCATTGGTATGCGGCGAGTTCACAAGATGCAAAATTGATTAGCCCCATCAGTGGCTACATGGTTCAATTGAGGGGGAGATATTATGAACTATGCATTGTAGCATTGATATACGGCGAGTTCATGAAATGCAAGATTGATTAGCCCCAGCAGTGGCTATATACACATTGCACTCTTTTTTCTTTCTGTCCAGTTTTTTCCCAAAGGGTTTTTCCGACTTAAAGTTTTTAACGAGGCAATTCATGCATCCATAAAAGGGAGAGATCATAACATTTGTGCTTTGCGCTCTTTTTTCCCTTTTGTCCAAATTTTGTCTCACTGGGTTTTTTCGGCTTAAGGTTTTTAATGAAGTAGTATCATTCGATGCACATTTATAATGAATACAATGAATATTCAGGGAGGATTGTTATGAAATACATGAATGAATATTCATCATATTCATCTTATCTATGTACTTATTATAGTACATTTGTATCATACATTCTAAGTACATCTCCATATACAATGAACGTTCATCTCCCTTATCAAGTACATATGTCATTTGATACATTGATATTAATGATAAATACATTATTGTTCTCCTATAAATAGGAGTTTAGTTTTGATGTACAAGAATCACAAAAAAAACACAACAATGAGATACTAGAAATAATACTCTCTCCTCTTGCTTTCTCTACTATTTCTAGTGTTCACTTGCTTTCTCTTCTCAATCTCTTCTCTATTACATATTCGCAACGCAATATTTTACAACATTGTCTTGATAATTTTCTGCATTTTTTTTTATAGAATTTTTTAGCATGGTTATCTAGGTCAAAACCACTTAGATTTGAGCCTAGGTCAATTTGCTCTATGTTGATTCCTAATTTTGTCATTTTTGTACAAATCTTTGTATTGATTTTTGGAGGAATTTTTTCCAGCATGAAAGTTGCTGGTAATATTTTTTAGAATGTCCATAAATTTTTTCAAAATGTTTGGATGTGTTTAACTAGGTCAAAAGCGCCTAAATCCAAAAATAGGACAGTCTACGCTACACTATTCCAAATTGTGTTTTGATGAAATTGAGTCCATAAATGAGTCTGTTTGATCTCAAATCCTTCATAAAAGATGACATACATGCTGTATGTGTTCAAGTGATACATGATTTGTGAATTTCTGATGTTGTCTAATGTGTCAATTACATGAATTAATGTGAAAAGATGTTGCAATAATATATAGCTTGGATATGCACCTCTGTTTTGCTATTTTTGCTATAACTTATGTGATTACATTTAGGTTTCAAACTCTTAACCGGAAATTTTCTTCATTGCATGTTCTGTAGGTGGGATTTTTTTACAGGATTTTTACATGTCTTGAGATGGCTGAAATCAAGCCTATTATGTGGAGTTAATGCTGAAACGAAACCTTACCATATATACACTTTGTCATGTTTGTTTGAGTTATCTAGAGTCCAAATCTTGCTATTATGCCTTCATGACAATTGAGGCGCATGTTACAAGATTTGTATATGTTAGGCCACATCATTTGAGCATCATTTCATACATTAAATTTATGTCATAAAAGTGTTCATCACATTTAGAAGTCTCAAGCATATCATTAGGAATCTTGAATTGTATGACAATTTTGCATGCTGATTTAGGATTGGATGACTATCCAAATTTTTCATTGCATCCAATCTTAAGTCCCATGTGATTCCTTCATAGAGTTTGTGCATTATTTGAATGATTTTGAGGTTTTCCAATGTATGCATGTATTATGTTTTTCTTAGATACTTTTAGAGATCTCGATCTTAGGGTACCAAATTGACCTAATTTAGACTTGAGCCCTTCGAGGAAGTTGTAGCGAACACTCAGAGGTTTCCAACGCCACTAATTTCACATAGATTGCTTATCATTTGGACCACTTTCTATATTTTCAAAATTAGATCAAAATCTGGACATGAGATCAAATTCGGACCCCTGTTCTTACCCCATTTGGATATACATTTGAACTTTTTGTTCTATTTTTTCTATAAGTATTCTACCCTTGACCTCTCAACAAAACTTTTTTGCCAACATATTGACTATGTTGTATGTAAATTTCATGATTTTTGGACTTATTTTGATAGGATAAATCCTTGCGATATTGATTGAATGTCCCGCTGTTTTGACAATTTTCTAACAAGTTGTTGCTTGTTATCTGATTTTTGTAAAATCATGTGTAACTCATTTAGGAAAAATTTCTTCACAAGAGTTGTTAGTTATCATGTCATGCATGATAGGAAATTTTTTCATTGCCAAATTATCGTAAGGCATTACCCAATTTTTCTATCTTTACATGTTTGTTATGAAATTTCCCGTCATGAGGTTGATTGTGATTGTTTAGGTAAACTTCCTAGGTTAGTTTGTGCATGAACCTAGGTTATTTTATCTTCATGAAAGTTACTTTAAACACCTCGATATTCATTCTAAATGATTTTCAACAAGTCTTATTTTTAAATCAAATTTAAAAATGCTTTGGTACATGTGATGTTTCAGAAAACCATAGACTAAGAAATTCCTTTCGAAAGCTCGATTTGGTTTAATGAAGAGTCGTGATTTAGACCATATTCAAAGTGCCTATGACACTTGTGGGTATATTTATACGAGCCCCGAGCTAGCCTTGACAATTGAATGTGTTCCATAGTCTAGATATTTCTTAATCTGGAATATTTTTAATTTTTTTTTAAATTTTGATTTGACATCGTGAAAATCACGGTTTTAATTGTATTCAAAATGCTTGCGATGCTTGTAAGTGCATTTATGCGAGCCTCGATTTAGCTTTGACAATTGAATGCCTTTCATAGCCAAGACATTCACTTGGTCTCAAAACTTTTTGTGGATGATTTTCAAAAGATGTCTTTGAAATATCACATGTACTCCCCATACATATAATCACGTCATTCATTTAGAAGTGCTTGTTTTTGCAATTTGTGCATGCTTTTAGTAATAAGTGATCCGCTGACAGCTTACTCATTTGTTTGATTGATTGAGAAATAATATCTAAAAGGTTTGCATGCATGTTTAATTCCTACAAATGCTTGTGATTTCTAAATGAATGGTAGGGTTGATGCATGATATCAAGGAAAATCTTGGGATCACATAGAGCACATCACTAGGGACTTACAAGTGTTATTGGCCATGCGAGAACACAATTAATAATTGTAAGTCATAAAATGAGTTGGGTATGTGTATTATAGGGACTTGTGCATGAATTACAAAGGCTAACCTCAAGGCCCAAATCTAATTTGTAAAATTGAATTTCTTTTGAGAGTTGACCTTGGCATGATGTCGTGTTTTTTGATTGTTTTGATGTGTATGCTTGTTTCTTTTCCATTTTATACAGTTCTTAGACTAGGTTTAGATTAGGATCTTGAAAATGGAGAAGACATGAAGACGGTGAAGGTCGATGTCCAATCTGACCATTATTACATACTATTCATGTCACGCCTCAATCCTCGAATGCGTGCCCATCCCTCACCTGGTCGATTAGTAGCGACATCCTAGGACGCATCGCCGACCCTTTTATTTAATATGCGCATGCGGAAGCATATAATAAGAATTCCCAGACAATAAAGCAATAAGATAGATAAGTAGAACAAAAAACTTGAACCTAAAAACCAACACCCTTATGTACATATATAACAACTCAGTCATATATATATATATACATATACAAGCCACACTAAAAGGTCGGTTTCTACTCAAACAAGTTCTATAGCAAAAGTCATCAAACATGAATGGAGTCTCAATCCTCATCAGGATCCTACTCTAGTTCACCCTCGGGGTTCTCCTCTAGGTACTCCTCTTCGGGTTCTTTCTCCTCAGGTTCCTCATTAGGGTCTTGAAATATTTTCCCACAACTAAGATGAGACTATGTTTCAGCAAGTTCTACCCCCTAAGACCCGATTAGGAAGCCAATACACCTTAGGTTGCTTAAGCACAACACGAGTTAGAGGACTTATCTTGGTCTCAGTTTCCTTCATGCAGGTTAGTATATTTCAAATATACATTAATCACATCAGTTCACTCAAACAGATCGAACCATCGACCAATCGACCTCGTCGATTACATGGCCCACTCAATATTCGGCGGCTTTCTAGGTCCACTCACCATCTTTCATGGTCATTCTCCATCATGGCTTTCTAGGTCCACTCACTCACCACCAAGTACTAACATTCTCCACTTTTGGAATAAATTCCCCTTAATGACCACTTCACTCAATTTTCACAATTTTCCGTGGTTCACTAATCAATTAGATACTGATAACTGATACCCGGTCGTTCCTCAATCAATTATTCAAAATCAATTATTTTAGGAATATATCCTAAAAATTCATAATCAAATCAATTCCATATAAATTGAAGCTCAATTAAATAAAGGGACTGCACCACAACAATCAACATGAAATTCTGGTCACTAGCTATACCGGTTGAATTTCCAGAAAAATAAATAAATAAATAAATAATTTCGAAAATAATTGTTAAATATAAATAAATCCAATTTAGGCCCGTAGTGCCTAATTAGAGGCCGAGACGGACCCGGAAAATTTCCGAAGTTCGCTTAATAATTACTCAAGCCTATTTACTCGCCAATGGATAAGTCTAACCACCTAACATGCATCATCAAATCACTAATTTAATTGTTCTAAACTAATATAACCACCTAAGTGCACTTAATTAAATCTAATCAACCCCTAAGTATCATTAGCAAACTAAGAAAGCATTAGTGAGTAAAACTCACTTGTTTACTATGAAGACTGGAACACCGCGACGACGACGCGACGGCGGCCAAATTGGGTTTACGACGACACTGACGGGCTTGGACCGGGCCTAGAATCGGCCCAACAAATCTCAGCCCAAATCTAAGATTTGCTTTTGAATTGGGCCGGGCCCGAAGTGGGCTGACTTCGCAGGCTTCAGAAGGGCTTGTTACAGGTTGGGCCGAACTAAACAAGCTTCGCTGAAATGCAATTGAAGATGGGTTGAGCTTGTGGACTTGGGCCAAATTGTGGGCTTGCTGAACTGAAGCAAAGAAGCAGTAATTTGCTGGGCCGCAACTTGGATTCTCGACTGGGCTGATGGGCTTCAACTTGCGGCAGTAATTGAAGACGTGAGCTGAAGGAAAATGGCTGGATTCGCTGGGCCGAGACGCACGCGGGCAGCTTCGCTGGGTCTTCAGTGGGCTGCTTGAAGCTCACGGGCGTTAGGCCAGGTGGCGTGGAGCTGCAGCATTCAACGGCAGAAATGGAGAGGATTCGTGGGACGGGTTCGGTCAACGAGGGAAGGGCTTCGACTTGGGTTTTGGCCGAAGAAGCTGGGACGCGTTGATTCGGTTGCTGGACAAATGGAAATCGTGGAGGCGTTGGTTTGCTCGATCTTCAAACGGCGCTGGCGTGGGCTGCTTGCTCGAGCGTGGACTAGCGCGCACGAAGGAGACGCGGCAGCAGCTTCGCTGGGTCAACGAAAATGAAAGCTGCTGGGGAGACCACGCGTGGATTGAAGCAGACGGTCGAAGATGGGTGGTTTTGTCGAAGACTTTGCTGGTTTTGACTGAGGAGAAGCAAACCGTGGACATGTGGCATGCAGCTTCGGTGGATGGTGGCTTCGTGTGGATGAAATGGGCAGCCGTGTGGACTGTTTCGATCGGTGCTGCCAACGTTGAAGAAAAAAGTCAACAACTTGGCCCAAGAACAAAAGATGGTGGGGAATTGGTGCTTCGGTGGGATATGTGTTTCTGTGGCCGAGTGAGAGAGTGAGTGAAAGAGAGATTGAAAAGAAAATAGAGGCAGCGAAGGGGATGGCTCGCACGATCGGAAAGGAGGAGAAGAGAGAGGCAAGAAAGTCAATGAGTTATCTCTTACATTAATTGTTGGTCCATTCTAAAGCCCTCAAGTTTATCATCTTTATCTCTAATACTTTCTTGCAATGAAAATCCACCCATTTAATCCAATTTAAAGCCAATAATATACAGCCCTCCCATAGCTCCGAACTTCCTAGGTATTGAGCTTCAATTTCTTCATGAAATTTCCCAAATTGAGATTCGATTTCATTGACGAAAAATCCTGAACAATTTTCTATAAGTCCTGATATCCAAAGGCTCCGCTTAGAAGTCCAAATGTTCTTTAATTTGGCCCATATGAATTTTTGCTAATTTTTCTGTGACGTTTGAACAATTTTCCGCAAAAATCTCGAAATCTCTTAAAATTCTTCGAAGGATGAGTCGACGCTCCTAAAATAGATCGTGACACCACAGAACCTTCAATTTCTGAAATCGGACTTGAATTCACGGTTAATTTCCATTCGACGCATTTTTAGTGTGACCTAAGCTACCTACTAGGTAATTTTCAGAAATTTTTAGTGCAAATGGCCTGTGGTCGATTTTCTTCAAGCCACAATGAACCCACTTGATACATTGGCGACTCTCGTTTGTCATGAAAATCTTGAGGATTCAAATACGGATATAGGGCACCAAAACGATAGAAAGATCAGTCTAGTGTCGGCCAACGAGAATTTTTCAATTTAATGGTGTTACCCACAATTAGCCACATATCTCAGTTGAATCAACCTATATCTGATCTCAAATCGATTTATATATGTGCCGTAATGATCTCAACAGATAAGTACGGTCGAGAAGCCAATTCTTGATCGAATTCTCAAGTCTATTTGCCTTAAAATCTAGTTATCTCGAGAGTGATCAGTTCTGAGTACAGCCCTATAGGTGCATCAATGAAATGCCCGATTTAGTCAGTAGAAAATAGGGTTGAAAATCTTGGATGTCACAATTCATTCCTCGACATATGTCTCGGCTTCCTTTTGTTGTATAAAGCCCGATGAGTTGCGAGTTCCTTTTTCTTCTTATCCTTTTCATTGGTGATTTTCTTTTATATATACTTTTTAGGATTGCAAGGTAGATTTATTACTTTCCTTCATTATTTACTTATTCTCTTGTAATTTCAATTCCATTGATTACTCTCTTTTTTCTCGTTTTATAGAAATGAAATAGCATGAAAATGACCAACCACGCATGATCGCTTAGTTTAGGACTAACATTCTTGAAAATGTAAAAAGAAATGCATGGACACGTTAGATAAACACAACATATTGTTTATGTACCGAAATGTCACTAATAGAAATATTGGCGTAACCCAAGTTCCCGGACTTAGATATTTGGTTGCATAGAAATTGAGAAAACATCCCAACCCTCAATTGGGTTTCTAGCCGACCATAAAAAAACGAGACTAGTGGTGACTCTTGTCTTATTTTTAAGTTGTCCTAAACAACTAGACAGTATAAATGAACCCGTCAAGCAGAATACAGGTCCTGATAGGACTCACATGGTTTAGCATACCATATGTAGAAAATTCCTAATGAATGAAATGACGCCATTATTGGGAAGGAGTACTGGAGGAAGGGCTATCATGGTAAATATACTCTTAAATCCGATATTCATACTTGACCTCCTCCTGGAGGTGTGTCACCCGTGTGGGTATGGATTGCGACACTTGCTATCACACGTAATATGAGTTTAGGATAACTCGCAACCTTGTAAAGGGAACAAGAGGTTCATCTAGGGATGAGGTAATGACATCCCCGTGGTTGAGAACTGTGATTGTGACATCCGAGATTTTTTAATTCTGTTTTCTATTGAATAAATCGGGTATTTCATTAACGCGCTTATAAAGCTGTTCTTAGAGCTTATCACTCTCAATATAACTAGACTATCTGGGAAAGCCATTAAGAAATTTCAAGATAATAGACTTGAGAATTCGACCAAAAATCGGCTATTTGACCGTGTCCATTTTAGAGGCCATTACGACACAGGTAAAAATCAATTTGAGATCAGAGATAGGTCGGTTTGACTGAGATGTGTGGCTAATCGTGGATGACTCCACTAAATTGGAAAATTCTAGTTGGTTGACACTAGATTGATTTTTCTATTGTTTTGGTACCCTATGTCCGTATTTGAATCCTCAAGATTTTCATAACAACCAAGAGTCGCCAATGTGTCGAGTGGGTTCATTGTGGCTCGAAGAAAATCGACCACGGGTCATTTACACTAAAAATTTCTGAAAGTTACCCGATAGCCTAGGTCACGTTAAAATCGCGCCCAATTGAAATTAACAACGAATTTGAGTCCGATTTCAAAAATTGAAATTTTTATCATGTCACGAGTCATTTTAGGAGCGTCGACTCAGTTTTAGAAGATTTTTCTACAAATCGAGACTTTATGGGAAAAAGTCGAGGTATAGTCGTTTTTGTCCAGAAAAAGTCAGGGACCGTTTTTTATCGCAAAATGGGACAGTAAATGGGATCAATTGGTGAGAAAAAATACTAATTGGAACGGTGAGGTGTCGATTGATTTTTGAAGGGCCAAATTGGATTGAATCAAGAGTCAACTAGGGTCTAATTTGAAGGAAAACCCATGAAATTCGTAGCTCCCCCTTGCCTATAGCTTTTGGGCCATTTCAAAGGTTGTAAAGGGAGCCTTGGTGGCTGATTTTAGGCCAAGGACCAGCTTGTGGTGTTGGTGGATGGGCAAGGAAACAAGAAGATGAGGTTAAGAGGATAAGGTGGCCCCCCTTTGTTCCCTAAGGAAGCAATAACTTTCTTGTTCCGCATAAGATGTAGGCAATCCTCTCCATCTTCTCTCCCCCCTCATAGACCAGCGAACCAGCTCTCTTCTCCCCTTCTTTGTGCCATGTGAAGCCCATAAAATCCAGAGGAGAAGCCAAGTAGCCAACCCTTCGCTGCCAAACCCGCTGAATTGCTTGAGCAGCCCCATCCTCGCCCCACTACGCCCACCGCTTGTGCACGCACCCTCCGCCTGCCGTGCCGTCGTCCCCGTCCAATTGTGCGTCCTAGCCACTATCTCAACCCATGCCAGAGTCGTTTGGCCCATCTCTAATATCCATGAGTCCCCGCTTAAACCCGGCTTAGTTCCCTCAACCTTCCTCAGCCCGTTGTTGCTTTAAACCGAGCTGGTTGCCCTCTGTTTCAGCCCAAACCATAATAGAAAAGGAGTGGGTTTCCAACAAGGGTTTGGCCCGTATTGAGGACTTTCTCGGCCCCGAGAGTTAGGCTCGCTTTGGAGAGAAGTGCCTCCCGTTGCGTCCCCAACAATTTGAGCCTATCGGATCGCAAAACAAGTGAGTTTAACTCACTAATCCTCGCTTAGTAGGTTAATGACGCTTAAGGGATAATTAATATAAATTAAGCTTGGTTTAGGTGGATAGTTAGATTAGGTTAGAAAATTTAATTAATTTATCGACGCATGTTAGGTGGATAGTTAGTGCAATTAGGGCCTAGGCAAGCTCTAGTATTTATCTAGAGTGATTCAGAAATTTTTCGGGTCCGTCTTGGCATTCAATTAGGCTTTTCTAGACCTAAGTTGATTTATCGACATTTATTTATTATTTTCTGTAATTATTTAATTATTTATTTATTTTCTAGAAATTAGACCGGTGTTGACACCTAAATTTTGGCAACTCGTTTAGTCATTTATCGCATTAAAAAATTAGGGATTAATTTTAACCCCTAAGCAAAAATATTAAATTAAATTGCTTAGCATATAGATATTAGGGGGGCATATTTCATTTAAGTATACATTTGTCGAGCCTTGGAGGGGATGGAACTGTGTAGAATGAGAAGTTTGAAGCCGATGGAGATGTTTCTAGGTAGGACAATTTAAATCAATATCTTAAAGGGACAGAAAATGATGACCATCTCGATGAATCAAAAGAGAGCATTCCTACCCTCAAGAATGGCTTGTCCGAATCGACGCGCGGACCCCGCAGAGTCTGTAAGCTTTGGCCAAAAGGGACACTTAAGTGCCATAACTTACGAAAGGTACACTTAAGTGCCAAAATCGGAGTAAAATGGATCACTTGAGTGCCAATCCGGCCAAAATCCAGCCAAAATGTCGACGTGGCACTTTTCCGGCGAACCGAGCTCAAAACGACGCCGTTTTGCACGTTGACGTGGCTAAAACGGCGTTGTTTTGGGCTAACGTGGCAAAATAAAAATAAAAAATAATTAATTAAATTAAATTTATTTAAAATATTTAAAAATAATAATTTTAAAATTAATTTTAGTTAAAATATTTTAAATTAATAATTTTTAAAATAAATTTAGTAGAAATATTAAAAAATTAATAATTTAAAAATTTAAAAAAAAAAATTTTAAATAAAAAGGAAAGGGGGGTGGAGGCGGCGAGGATTAGCCCTCGGCCCGCCGCCCGCCCTATTTGCCAGCCGGGAAGGGCGGCGACGGCGGGGGAGGTCACTGGGGTTGCCCAGGCCCCGACCGGGGTGGGCGACCTCAACCGACCGGCGACGAGGGCTCGCCGGATCTAGGCGGGCCGCGAGCCCTCGCCACGGATTTGGAGAGGGTCCTTGGCGGGCGCGGCCTGGCCCGGCCGGGCGAGGGCCGACGACCCTCGCCGGATCTGGGCGAGGGCTCGCGAGCCCTCGCCACCCCGGTCGGCCGAGGTCGCCGACCTCGGCTAGGGCCCGGCGACCTCGGCCGACCCTCCCCGCCGTCGCAGGCCCTTCTCGGTGGCGGCGGGGCGGCGGGCGCGGGCGAGGGCTAATCCCTCGCCGCCTCCCCCTTTCCTTTTCTAAAATTTTTTTTTTTAAAATTTTTAAATTTTAAATTATTAATTTTTAAATATTTTAACTAAATTTAAGTTGAAAATTAATTTAATTAATTTTTTTTTTTTTTTACCACGTCAGCCCAAAATGACGCCGTTTTGGCCACGTCGTGCAAAACGACGTCGTTTTGGGCGCGCTTTGCCGGAAAAACGTCACGTTGGCGTTTTGGCCGGACTTTGGCCGGAATGGCACTCAAGTGATCCGTTTTTCTTCGAATGTGACACTTAAGTGTACATTTCGTAAGTTATGGCACTTAAGTGTCCCTTTGGCCAAAGTTATGGCACTTGAAGCGTTTTTTTGCCTCCGGAACTCTGACCTGAATGTGGATGGAATTCAAAATCAATATTAGCTTCTAGTCCGACCAAGTATATCAGCCGTTCCTGACGCTAGGTTCAAGCATGAGGAATATCCTGAGTGGTCTCTTTCTGAAGTTGAGAAGATGGCCATCGATCCCGTTCACCTTGCAAACTTGAATAGAGGGATGGATGAAGATGATGAAGACTACGATGAAGAAGCCTAAGTCAGCATGGTGCTTTGGTGCTATTTGCTGATGCAAAACCATTAAATGTGTTTGGATAGAGGTGTAGACAGCTCACATGCTAAACTTTGGAAACATCGTCAAGACAGGGTTGAAGCTGACTAGCTCCAAGCTACTTTAGGAAGTTCATAGTTCAACGTATCAGATTGCATACATGTACAAAAGCTTGTGCTGATCGTCACATGGTGTTATCATCAGTCAGCTCATTATTATCACTGGCTTTTCATACCTTTTCGGTTTGGAATGTATTGACGCCATCAAGTCTATTTCATGTTTCATTGCATGAGTGTCGAATCTTATATTTGTGTAGCCATCTTTCCTTGTACTACTGTAATAGGAAAAATAGGAAAGCCCAATTTTGCAAGGGAGTTGAATCGCGATGGCCTTACACCATTACACATTGTGTCAGCCACGGGGGATTTGAAAATCACGAGGGAGCTTCTAATAGTAGGCCTTGATCTTTGCATGATCGAGAACAAAGGTGGCTGGACACCGTTTCACTATGCGGCCATCAAGCGTAGGGTTAAGTGAAGAACGATCAGTCTGATGTGCTCAAGAAGTGTCGAAGATGGAGATGCGGACGACCTCGTAGGATGACGATGGGAACACAATCTCACAGCTGGCTGCGGCTTTGAAACATCTTCAGTCTACTGGACGGCAAAATGAGGTCAAGCTCATTGAAAGGTTATGATGACCGCACCCTTTTAATGCTAGAGTTTCTGTTAAGCGAAAGTTTTGACCCATTGACCCATGCAAAAATTCCTTCAATTTTGTGTTGGCACGCGACTTTCAGTAATTAAGGAAAGGAAAGATGTGGTGGAGGAAACAAAAGCTGGTAGAGAATAGGAAAGAAAAGGGATACAGGCGAGAAAGTTTAAAGAATCAATATATTGGTAGATTTGAAGGAGGAATAAAGAATCTCGGTCAACTAGGTGTAGAAAAGTGTGATATTTATGCTTCATTATTTCTTGTTTTAAAACAAGAAAGAGTGCACCGTCAAAGAAATCGCACGCATCCTTAAGCTTGAGCAAAAAGGAAACGAATTCTCTACACCAACTAAAGGACAAAGAAATAAATATTGTTGGATATACTCGTGGCTCTATTCACAGCAAGAAAGGGAAGAAATCGACGAACTTGCGAGCTGATATTCAATTTGAAGAAATGAAATCAAAAGAGAACATTCAGCACGTATTCGATCGACTTGGAGCTGCCATATTATAAATAGAGTAGTAAACTTTGAGAGGAGGGGGATTCTGAATTTCAGAGAGACACACGTAAGAGAGAGCAGACGCGAGAAACCTCAACCAGCTCTTGGCCGAGACGCTCCTTCCACGCATCTGCCCCTTCCACGGCCAGACCTGTGGTCATGCTTCTGTCTCCATCATCGTTACATCGTGCTGCTGCCCTGGGGAGGTGTCGACGACGGCCAAGCTACTCCCTGCATACGTGCCACCTGAGAAGTCAACCGAGTCCGAGCTGTTGCACCTAACCGCGTTGCTGCTTTGGTTTCGTTATTGCTGTGCGTTGGCGCCGTTGCTTCCTGACCACCAACGATCCTCCACCGTTGAACGCTACCCCACCGAGTTGGCGGTCTTTTTGTGCATTTATTTTCAGGTTCCCGCAAGTCCCAGTGTCACTTGCTTACACCTGAGTTACATCGGTGACCAGCCCTGGACGTTCAAATTTTCACGCCAACAACCCTCCTTTTTTCTGTTCAAGTCTTCTGGTGGACATCCCCTTGCTGGGTTGGTCACAACTTTGTGACTTTGTCAGGCCGAATCAGTGAAGTATTAGCCACCATTCAAAATTCGCTATTACTTATTGAGCGAGGTATCATCATTGAGCAGCACTTCACCTTGAACTGCCACCCATGAGTCATCTCGCCATCCGTCGTTTGACCGAACTTGATAACGAGGTCCACGTGATGCCAAATATTAGGTAAGGATCTCTTTTTAATTCGATTTTCATATATCCTTATTGCCTAATTTATGGGATTATCTCTTATGAATATTTGAATGATACCATCATATCCACAAAATATCGATTAGCTTTTTAAATTGGGAAATTTTCCTAATTTTGCAACGTACATATGATTGACGGTCCAATTTCATGCTCGAAATACGATCCACAATCGTATGACAAAATCACCAATCTGATCTCACTCTCAAGATACGATTCGTGATTTTATTTAAAAATTGGCCAATCCGATCTCATGCGCGAGATATGATTCATCAATTTATTTCCCAAAATTAAATATACATAGATGATATCTTGCTTGATTTGGTGCCGTGCTGTTCTTGATGCCTTTATTTGATTTCTCCCGTAAAAGAAAAACCCAAAAAATATATATATTTGAGTTAGATTAGGTTCATGTTAGAATAATACTTGTTTTGGGGTTATTTTGCATGTTTAGAATAGGAAATTTATTTATTTCGAATTCCTCAAATAAAAATCCAAAAAGACGCATTCATTTAGGATGTTATTTAAAAAAAAAATTAATTGCATGTTTAATTATTTGGCAATTTTAATTTCGAATTTTTATAAAAAAAATAAAAACACAAAAATCATCATGCATATGTCATGTAGATTTAGGGCATTCTTTGCACATCATTGCATATTAGGATAAAATTACATGTTTCGTTTTAAGTTTAGATTAATCTTTTTAGATAAATTGCATCTTAGGTTAGAGATTGTTAGGTTAAGATAATATCTTAGTTTAAATTAGGGTTTAGCCAAACCTAATCCTTAATATAAGTCAGATAGAATCTTAATTTAGCTAGATAATTATCACATTTTTCTAATTTCGAAATTCATATAAAAAAAATTGTCTCTAGAAGAAATCAATTTCATTCTTTACGCCATATAGGTAGATCATATTGCCATGTCATATCATTTCATATAGGTAGATCATATTGCCATATCATATCATTTCATGTTAAATTAGTAGCATGCATTGCATGACTCTCATTAAATAAATGAAAACAAAAAGGAAATTGCGTGTTAATTCTGATATACCTATATGAAATGATATGACATGGCGTTGATGTGAATTTTGATCTAACAATGCAAATGCTTTCGTTGCTACGAGGTAAGTCCCTGTATTTTTTTATTTGCTTTCTTATGTGTTAAATTGGTGGATTGCGCACCCGCATGATCATCTTACATGTTAGGGAAATAGATTTAAAATCAATCCAAGCTGCCTGCAAAAACATTTTTGGAAAATAAAATAATGGTACCGAAAGGGCATTAGAGAAGTCTAGTGTAACCAAGTCCCTGTACCCAAAGTCTCTGGTTCGTAGGAGTGAAATAATCCTCCCATTATTTTACTTAGGTGTCTAATCGACCTACCATAAACTAATTAGTAGCGACTCCTAGATAAAATCCATTTGCATGTTAAGAAATTTAAACTTAAGTCACGAATTGGTATGAGCTTGGGAGAACCTGAGTTAAGTCTGGGCTTAACAATCCATTAGCCAAACCCTAGGTGGTTCACACCCAAAAATTTGGTTGCGACAGCTTGGTGACTCTGCTGGGAAATTGTATTAAAACACTCAGTGGACTTAGGCCAATTTTCTTTTTCTTTTAAAATGTTTTTGTTTAGCAGCGAGGATTCTAGGTCTACCCCTAACATTTAAGGTGTTAAATGTTCTTGCAAGATTGGAGGTATAAGAGGAAGTGTTTGCTGACTTTTGTTTTGCAGGGTGTCACGACCTGCCCTCGGGGGGAGGGAACATGTTTAGGGGTATTGTCTAAAGGACGGGCCTAAGGCCCATGATTAGGCGTAAGCTCTCCCAAGCCCATACCCCGCGTGACGTTGGGATATTCTTAAGAAATTTTGCATAAAAGGAGTCGCCACTAGCCTATTGGGGTCGGCTAGAAACCAAGTGAGGCATGGGAGCGTACTCCTCACTTCCTACGCAACCAGAGAATTTAGGTTCGGGGACTTGATTACACTAATTAACCAATTAGTGCCCTTTCTACCTAATCTTGTTCATTTTAACAAAATGATTTTTGATAGGCAATTTGGATTGATTTTATATTTATCCACTAACATGTGAGGTGATCATGTAGGCGCGCAATTCATTAAAGTAATAATCATAACTACCAAGATCCTAATTGCAATAAGATTAAACACATGCAATCAAACATAATTAAATATGCAAATTAAACATACGACATAATCAATATGCAAGTAAATAAATGTCTAATTACACTAAGAAAGCAAGATATAGCAATTCCTAAACCAAATCCCATCATTTTTGGATTTTCGAAATTTTTAATTTTTAATTTTTTTAATTTTTAATTTTTTAAATTTTTTAAATTAATTTCTTTTAAAATTAAGAAAAATAATTAATTTTTTAATTTTTTTAATTTTTTTAATTTTTAATTTTTAAAAAAAAATTTAATATTTTTGGATTTTCGATTTTTTTAATATTTTAATTTTTTTAAAATTAATTTTTGATTTAAAAAGGTGAACCGGGTCGCGGATTCGGGTCCGGTCTCCGACCGGACCGGGTTCGGTCCACTAAAAAAACACACGAATTTTTTTTAAAAAAAGGAAATGAAGGCAATTTTGGCCCAAAGCCCATCTTGAATTTTTACTTCAGCACACCTAAGGGCCCATTTTCTAATTTCTGTTTCGGCCCAACTAATCAGCCCACAAACTAAAAAAAAAAAGCCCAACACGAAACCCATCTCTCTTTTTCAATTTTATCTTTTTCTGTTTTCTTTTTCTTTTTTTTTTTTTTTTCTTTTTCTGTTTTCTTTTCTTTTTTTTTTTTTCAATTTTTCTTTTCGATCGTCTTCTTCGGGGACTCCCCTCCCGCAACCGCGACATGCCGAAGCTCTTGCATCTCCTCCGCCGGTCCGACGCCGGCAACACCGCGAGTTCTGACCGCCCTAAGGAAGTCGTCGGACCACCGCCACTCACCGATCGTCCCCCTCGACCGGCGCCGACCCTCGCCGGCTACCTATTCCGGCGACCCATAACCTATTTTCGACGGAACAAGTCGTCGATTCGAACACATGCCAAGATCTCACGCAAACCGTTCGAAAACACAATGAATACAAGCAAGGCAGCAAGGATTCAGCAGGCGCGGTGACAAAAGTGAGTGGGTCTGGCCTTAAAACGTAGGCTATTCTTCGGTTTTCTCTAGAGCATTTTATCGAACACATAGTCTACCATACCAAATTCGCAGGATTCTAGCACAACCGAGCGTCGAACATGCTTTAGGGGTCTTGGAACATGACGTAGGAGGAACACGGGAACAAAGCGCGAAGGCGACGTGGACCGGAGCTCACGCGAGCCGGTCGGGCGCGAGCTCCGGTCCGGCGTTTTCCGAAACGAGACCACGGGTTCGGCGGACCTACCTTGTCCGGTGATGGGCTATGGCGGGCGGAAGGACCTCGGCAACAGCTAGCCACTCCCTTGAGTGTCTTTCCTCGGTGGGGTCTCTCTCCCTGGCCCTCTCTGTCTCCGATTCTCCCCTGCTCGGTTTGTTTTGTTTCCTGAAGTTCCGGTGCGGTTGAAGACAGGCGGCACCTCCAGCGGCGATCAACTACAGCGATTGATGGCCAAAGGGGTTTTCTCCTTCTCTCCTTCCCTCCGTGTTTCTCTCGTAGCCGTGCCTTTTCTCTCGCTCGCTCTCGACTTGATTTTTTTCCCGGTCCCCCTCCCTCGCCTCTCTCTCCTGGTTTTATGCTCGGCCGGCAAGCGCGCATGGCCTCTGCGGCTACCCGCCTGGCGAACCGCACACCCGACCCGCGGATCACGCCGCTCGCCCGCCATCGATCCCCTTGCTCCCCACATCCTTGCTTTCCTTCGTTCTCTTTTTTTTTTTTCTTTCGGGTCTTGCGGCGAAGACCGGTTGGGGGACGACCAGCTCACTCGGCTGCCGGGCTGAAGGAGGAAGTGGACTAGGTGGGCCTAACGTAAGGAAAAAAGAAAAAGGAAAGGGCGAGTCGGGCCAGGCTGTGTTCGACCCGACTCAACCAATTTCATTTTTTTTAATAACTTAATTAAATAACATATATTTTTAAAAAATTTCTTTTGTGACTAATCCCCAACGTTTAATACTATTTTAAATTAATTAATCTAGTTGAAAAAATTAGGTGTCAACAGCTGCCCCTCTTTGAATGTAGCCTCGAAGAGGTTGCCTTCAAAGACAGAAGACACCTAAATTATTTCGACGGTAAAGAAACCCTAGATGCATATGCACGTATCAGATCGATGGAAAGGACTCATATTTATGAAAGCATATCTTATCAATAAGAGGAAGAAAGACTCTGGGCTACAAAAGCCCATCGGGTCATAAGAGGCGATTGAAGGACTCCGGGCTACGGAAAGCCCACCGGGTCGTAAGAAGGGGATTGAAGGACTCCGGGCTACGGAAAGCCCACCGGGTCATAAGAATTGGGGTTGAAGGACTCCGGGCTACAGAAGCCCACCGGGTCATAAGAAAATGACATGGTTTAAGGTTGACCATAAACCTTTGGAGATGACATGGTTTAAGGTTGACCATGAACCTTTGATTTTTAGGGAGGCAACTGCTAACCCCTTTAAAAACTGCATGGCTTCACCGAGGAATCCTGTCAAACTCAACTCGAGTGAATATCATTAGAGACGTCATCAAGAGACGTATTGGCCATATTGTAGCATTAATTGAACAAGCTAACCAAGCTAAGTCCGACTGTTTTGGAAAAAACATTTGATTCCAATCAGCATCATGTGGCGCAAAATTGTCATATTGCTTGTGAATATATCATTAATCATCAAATTCTTTGGGAGTCAAATTCTTATCAGAACAACTATAATTTGTGAAAAAGGCTAATTAAACATGCCAAACTAGAGCTTTTTAGTCAGAAATGGCTTCTCACACACTCTCGATAGAATGGATGTTTGATCCCATCCATTCATGCGGGAGATAACTGGTTGCTGAGGGTATCTCACATAACCCAGATCAAAGGCTTTTAGAAACATTCGCGATGAGCACAATATGATCAATCAAAAAGGTCTTTTGAAAAAGCCGCAATATAGACTCGTTTAGGGCTTACATGAAGGAATTATTGCTTTGAGGCCAATAAGGGAACACTTGTTGCTATCTTTGTCAGGTCTACAAGTCGAGAACTTGAAAGATAAGACAAGATAGGATTACTTCCACTTCTTCAAGCAATAATTTCTTTGTGGCATTCTCATTTTCACTCGAATCATCCCAATCAGAAGAGACTTCGGAAGAGGGTTGTAATGTTGGCTCGGGAAAGGCTTGAAAGGCTTAACATTTTCAAAGGGGTTTTTAAGAGTTAGTGATCATCATAGCACCATGACCATGTCATTTGATCTTTCGAAGTCACTTGGCTTTTGAAACAGAGCGCATCTCGAAAGTCCCCTGATTAACCATTTCTGTATGGAGGTTTGCTCTTCTCTAATTTCCTTTGCACTTACAATGATTTTTTACTCAGGCATTTAGACTTTGATAATTTTTTTCACATAAGATGCAGCCTTTTGGCTTTCCTTTTTTTTTTTTTTTTTTTTTACGGGCATTGACCTTGCTTTTACCAAGTACACTGCTTTTTCATGCCCCCCTAATTTGTCGAACTTTTTTGGAACTTTTATAGCTCTTATGACTTTCGACATATTTTTCACATTTTCTCGTGATTGTCAATTGTGTTTGGTCAATTCTTATGCCTTGCCCCAGTGAAGGGAGATGATCACCGCTCGAGGTTCAGAAATGAATAATCAGGCCCAAATTGGTTAAAATAATGGATATCAGTGTTTGGGTAGAGAATGAAATGCTCTTCTTCATTTTGGGATGAATCAAGCTCTAATGAGAATTCCTTTGAAGCTATCACCAGAAGATTAATGCAAGTGAAAGTAATAGAATCTTTTTCAATCTTTCGTTCTGCCACATGATCATAACTTCCTATGCTGCCCCAATGTAGGGTTGTTCTTGACAATGGTATTTTGAAGTATCATCTTTTTTTGGTCCAAAGTGATAACAGGAGATTAGTGCAATACTTGGGATTGATGAAGGGAACGCCTTTATCATTTCGATCTTTGTGCTCAATGCGAATGAATCATTCGTCCTAAGAGAAGGTCGATTTTCACTCAACTCTCAAAAGTGTCTGGAGGATGTGTCTAGAAATGGGCTTGCCTTTCTTCATCCTAAGTACTTCTTGTTTGGCATGGTTAACCTTTCACTCTTTTGCCCGAATAAAGTCATTTTTACGAGCCATTTTTCTTGAGGGTCACAGACGTGAGGCGTGCATAGTGACACTAGAGAATAGGTCATGCGAATCATGTCATGCATTTTTGTCCTTATTCTTTTGTTTGTTTGTTTTGCCCCTTTTTTATCGTCTCGACTTATCTCTCAAAAGAGACATTCAACCTGTTGTGCGAAGAGTTGATGGATTGTTGAGTCAGTTCTTTCCCCTGCCATTTCCTCGTTAGACTGTAGGGTGCCTAAAACACAAATAGACACGCATGTAAGCAACTTATGCACGATATCTACAATGCTATGCATGATGCTATGCGACTTGAATTGTGCATGAAGTGACCCCTCGGCCTTGATTTCATTCATGGAAAGTACTTCTTGACTGCATCAGCATTTACAGGTCTAGGCAATTCACTGCCATCCATTTCAACTAAAATCATGGCACCACCAGGAAGAATCTTCTTAATGACATATGGCCCTTCGTAGTTCGGGGTGAATTTTCCACGAGGATCTGGTATGATCGGAAGCACCTTCCTTAACACCAGGTCGTTGACTTCGAAGTGTCTAGGACGCACCTTTCGGTTGAAGGCTTTTGCAACTCGTCTCTGATAGCACTGACCATGACACATAGCTTGCAATCTCTTCTCATCGATCATGTTTAACTGCTCATGCCTCTGCTGCATCCACTCAGTTTCATCAAGCGTAGATCGGGAAAGGACCCTTAAAGAAGGGACTTCAACCTCAACAGGCAAGACTGCCTCCATCCCGTACACGAGTGAGAAAGGAGTTGCCCCCGTGGAGGTTCGGATAGAAGTTCGGTATGCCATTAGTGCGTAAGGGAGCCTATCGTGCCAATCACGATAATTTTCAGCGGTCTTTGATAAGATTTTCTTTATATTCTTGTTCGCCGCCTCCACTGCTCCATTCAGCTGAGGACGATACGGTGACGAGTTCAAATGCTTAATTCGAAACTCACTGAACAAACCATCTACGACTTTGTTATTCAAATTAGTGCCGTTGTCGGTAATGATCGCCTCCGGCACCCGTAACGAGCGATAATGTCACGACGAATGAACTTTGCCACATTCTTGGCAAGTAACATTAACATACGAGTTGGCCTCGATCCACTTGGTAAAATAGTCTATCGCCACCAGGATAAATCGATGCCCATTTGAAGCTTTGGGGTTAATGGGTCCGATCACGTCAATTCCCCACATTGAAAAGGGCCAGGGTTGAGACATTTGGTGAAGTTCAATTGGAGGGGCATTTATCTTGTCTCCATAAATCTGGCATTGGTGACATCGTCGTACGTGCTGAATGCAGTCAGACTCCATGGTCAGCCAATAATAACCAAGTCGCATGATCTTTCTCGCCAAGAAGTGTCCATTCATATGAGGGCCGCACTCCCCTTCATGTATTTCTTTCATCAACCGATCGGCTTCTTTAGCATCGACACACCTTAGCAATGTCGAGTCGAAGGACCTTTTGTAGAGGACATCTCCACTGGTGAAGAATTTTGATGCTAGCTTTATCAAATGCTTTATGTCTGCTGCTTCACTTCCTTCGGGGAATTCACCTTTCTGTAGATACTTCAAGATGTCGTGATACCAAGGTTGTCCATCCGGTTCTTCTTCAACTATCATACAGTAAGCCGGGCGCCGAAGGATTTCAATTCTCAATGGTTCAATGTCCAAGCCTCCAGCTACTTGCAACATCGAAGACAAAGTAGCTAGGGCATCAGCGAACTGATTTTGAGACCTTGGTAAATATTCGAATGATATTTCTTGGAATTTTTCCGTCAACTCCCGAAGGAACTCATGATATGGAATCAATTTAGAATCATGTGTTCGCCATTTGCCTTGATGCCGTAAGATGATAAGGGCTGAATCACCATAAACTTGCAACTTCCGAATCTTCATATCAACGGCGGCTTGGAGACCGAGAATGCATGCTTCATATTCAGCGATGTTATTCGTACAAGGAAATGTCAATTTAGCGGCGACAGGGTGGTGTTGTCCATCTGGGGAAATAAGGACCGCCCCAGTACCAGACCCAGCTAAGTTAACTGCACCATCGAAGTACATCGTCCACGTGTCGCTAGATACAAGTAGAATTCGCTCCTCTGCATCACCATCTTCATCAGATGCTCCGAACCCCTTGGAACTTTCTGCTAACATGTCTGCTATGGCGCGACCTTTAACAAACTTTTGTCCTAGGCTCTGAACGTCAAACTCTGAAATTAGGATTTGCCATTTAGCCAACTTGCCCACTAATGCCGGCTTCTCTAGGAGATACCTGATAGGATCGTTTTCAGTCACCAACAAGATTTGGTGATGAAGTGTATCTTTAGTAGCTGTGCAAGACCCAAATTAAAGCCACACAAGTTCTCTCGACTTCCGTATAATTCATCTCAGAAACAGTGAACTTTTTGCTCAAGTAGTATATTGCGCATTCTCTCCCGTCGTTTGGTCTTTTTTGGGCTACCATAGCTCCCAATGACTCGTCATGTATGGTTAAGTACAAAATCAGGGGAATTTTAGGGAGTGGGGGCACTAAGGCGGTGCATGAGTGAGATAATGTTTTATCTTCTCAAAGGCACCCCGGCACTCGACATTCCACTCAATCTTTGCATTCTTTTTCATGAGCTTGAAGAATGGCTTCGCCGTTTCAGACAACTGACAAATGAACCTCGCCACATAATTAAGTCGTCCCATCAGGCTGCGGACTTCTTTGATGGTAGTCGGGGGTCGTAAGTCGCAAATGGCTTTAACTTTCGACGGATCAATCTCTATACCCCTACTGCTAACCATGAATCCTAATAGTTTCCCAGATTTCGCTCCAAAAACGCATTTTGCGGGATTGAGGCGCAACTTGAACTTCCGAAGACGTTCAAACAACCTTTGCAAGACTTTAACATGATCTTCACCACGTCTCGATTTCGCAATCATGTCGTCGACGTATACTTCGATTTCCTTATGCATCATGTCATGGAATAACGTGACCATGGCCCTCTGATACGTTGCCCCAGCATTCTTTAGACCAAAAGGCATCACTTTGTAGCAGAAAGTTCCCCAAGGAGTTATGAATGATGTTTTGCTTTTGTCTTCCTCCCTCATACGAATTTGGTTATATCCGGAAAAGCCATCCATGAAGGAGAATAACTCAAATCCCGCCGTACTATCAACTAAGACATCGATATGTGGGAGCGAAAAGTCGTCCTTGGGACTTACTCGATTCAAGTCGCGATAGTCAACACACACCCTAATTCGCCCATCTTTCTTCATTACGGGCACGATATTTGCCACCCAATCAGGGTAACGAGTCACTTCGATAAAGTCTACTTTCAGTAGTTTCATCACTTCTTCTTCAATCTTCTTGGACAACTCTGGTTTAGTTCTCCTGAGTCTTTGCTTCTTGGGTGGCATATTGGGATCTGTTGGTAAAGCATGTTCCACAATTTCAGGATCCAATCCCGGCATGTCGGCATATGTCCAGGCGAACACATCTTGATACTCTTTCAGAAGATTAGTCATCCTTTCTGCCTCTGATTCTGAGAGACATGCCCCGATCTTTACCTCCTTGACATTCTCGGCATCACCCAGATTTATGGTGATTATTTGCTCTTCAGTCAACGGCTTCGATTCTTCGTGTCGATTCCATCCGCGCTCAATCCTCTTCTGATCGTCGTCGTCGGTGTCATCGGAACCTGAGGGACTTTCTTCATGCACATCTGAGTCACATGCGTCCTTATCATGATTATGCATAATGTAATGCCTGAGATGCGATGAGATGAGTTAGAGTAATGTCAACAACAAAGACGATGCATGTCATTTTCAAAAGCTTTCAAAGTATTTTTTGTAAAAATTTCAAGAACTCGTCCTCATATCCTCGGATTTCCTCGTTCTTGCGAAACAGTCAAATAAGGGAGCATATGGAGGCCTAAGCCTCAGCGACCATCATAGGGCTAGTTTGATGTGCTTCCACATGTCCTTAATAAAACATGTGTCTATTTTATTGAATGAAGAAAGATAAGGCCGTATTTTAACACACACCACCCTCGATCAACGGCTCAAGATCGGGGTTGACGACAGTTCACATTACAAATGACAAACACGGGAAATAAAGAAAGGAAAACTACGAGATCCCGCGCAGGGGGTAAGACATGAAACGAAAGACTGGACTAAACAAGAGCTGCCCTACTCTGGAAGGACAGCCATGACTTCAAAAGACTCGGCTTCCTCGGACGCAAAGATGGTGCATATGACATCCTCCTCGAATAGCTTGGTCACACCATAAAGATCCTCCTCTTCCTCGAACAACATCCTTGGGGGCCCTGGAAACATCTCCTCCAGCAACGGGGAAAACGGGCTTTGATAGCCCTCGTCCTCTTCAGTTTGGGCAACGCGTTCACTCTGATCTCTGTACCCGCCTCGACCTCCTTGGCCACCTCGGCCACCTCGGCCTCTATGCCCTCCATGGCCTCCTTGGTTGTTATGGCCTCCCCGCTTCTCGACATACCCTAAGCCTCTTCTTTTGAAATTTTTACGAGCTTCAATGGGTTTTTGCATACCCTGGCCACGCGATCCAAGACCCTCCGTAGGATCATATCCGCTTGCTAACATGATTTTTCCGGCAGCTATAGCTGGCCTAGACAATTCCGGAGCCCTTGTGAAAGAGCCTGTAGGCACATGAATCATGGACACCAGCTCTAATGTTTGAAAGCTGGATTCTTCGGTACATTCAGGCTCTACATAAGGGATAGCCGTCTCGTGGTAGATCTTGAAGTCAGACTCTCCATGGACTGTGACAAGTCTGTTGTCTACCACAAATCGTACTTTCCGATGAAGGCTTGAGGCAACAGCACCCGCCGTGTGGATCCACGGCCTCCCTAATAGAAAATTAAAAGCGCTTGGTATATCTAACACTTGGAACGGGACTTGGAAAAGTACAGGGCCAATTAGCAGCTCGAGTTCAATTTCCCCTATCACCTCCTTCTTCATTCCGTCAAAAGCCCGCACAGTTGACTTGCCAGTGTGAATTCTTCCAAGATCGATGCCGAGACGGTGGAGCGTAGCCAACGGGCATATATTGAGTGCCGAACCATTATCGATCAACGCTCTGCAAACAAGAGTGCTCTCATGCTTCACCGAAATGTGTAGCGCTTTGGTATGATTAGGGCCCTCAGGAGGGAGATCTTCATCAGTAAAGGAGATTTGGTCTTTCAGTAGAACAGCCCCAACAAACTCTTCCAATTGGACTTCATCGATTGATTCTGGCACGTGCACCTCATTAAGGACTTTAAGCAAAATATCCCTGTGTTTCTCGGAAGATTTGAATAATTCTAAGAGGGAGATTTGAGCCGGCAGCTTCCGCAGTTGATCCACCACATTGAACTCGTTAGACTTTACTACGGCCAAGAATTGCTTTGCCTCCTCCTCGGTCACGGCCTTCTTTTCTACTCCTTTATCAGGGGCATAACAGCGGCCTGATCGCGTGACAGTGTCCACCTCAGTTGTTCCGTAGTCCCAAGGTACAGCTTTGGGATCGAATTTGGGAGGATTCTCCAACACTATCACTCCATCTTTCTCCCAAGGTGGCAATTCTATCGTGAATGGCGTTGCGTTCCCTCCCGTGACTTCAATTGCCGACATCTCCTTGACCATAAGATCGATCACCATGGGTTCAGTGATTTCCATCTTAATATCATCAGCGGGCTCCTCATCAGGTAGTTCAATTACTATTGGGGTTATCATAGCTATCACCCCTTCCTCATACAAAGCTGGGGTTTTCGAAATTCCAGGCACAACCTTCTTTGCCCGAGATGTACAAGCAAACTTACAGAAAGAAGAGCGGAATGATGATGGCATTATCATGGACACGACTCCCTCCTCTTCTTCTCCGCGTCGGATTACTCCCATGGCTACCATCCTGCGAACGCGGTTCAACTTCTCTTCTGGGGTCACATCATCTTGACCTTCGTAATATCCCGCCAGCACTAAAGAGTCGTACAACCTGAGAGCATCCACCACTAGAGGCTGTTGACTCGCCCCCGTCTCCTTGGAAATTGAGTTCACTCCCCCTACATGATTTGGTATAGGGTTTTGTTGCACATTAGGTTGGGCCTCCTTGAAAGTCAAGATCTTCTTGTCTAGAAGCTGTTGAACTTTATATCTCAGCACGTTACAATCATCTACATCATGCCCCCTCTCTCCCATGTGGTATTCGCAGGTCTTGTTCATATCAAACCCAGCGAACCTCGGGGGATTGTCCCTTGGTACTTCCTTCGCGACCATCCTCTTCTCGAGGAGCATGGGCAATAGCTTTGACAGCGGGCGTGGCAGTGGAGAAAAATCCTTTCGAAAAGGCCTCTTAACGTTATCATATGCTCGTGACGAACTACCTTGGGTCACTATGGGCTTATGCGCAGGTGTTGAGGACGGTCGAGGGAAAGGCGGCTCCTGTACAAGCGCTACTTCAACTGCGGCCTCCTTATCTTTTCTTGCTAGGAATTTCTTCGTGCCTCCGGTTGAAATCTTTCCTTCAACCATTGCCCATTCGACTCCTTCACCTACCTCAACTAGCTGCGAAAATGTCTGGCAACCTAAGAACACTAACCCTTGGAAGTATTCAAGGGGCAATGTCTTAAGGAACAGTTGTTTCATCTCCCTCTCATTCAAGGCCGGCTTCACTTGTGAGGCCATAGTCCTCCACCTTTGCGCAAAGGCCTTGAATGACTCGTTCCTCTTCTTCTCAATACGGGTTAATTCTTCCCTCGTGGGGGCGAGCTCAGTATTAAACCGGTATTGCTGCAAGAACTCGTTGGTTAAATCCTCCCAACTAGTGAGTTCTTCAATGTCCAATGCAATGAACCACGTTAGGGCAATGCCTTCCAAGCTATCTTGAAATGTGTGTATGAGAAATGGTACGTTGTCAGCGTAACGAGCCATTTTCCTCATGTAATATCTGAGATGGGTCTTGGGACATCCCGTTCCATCATATTTTCTTGTGAACTCAGGCTCTTGGAAGTTCTCAGGGAAGTTCGTTTTGGTGTATGGAGACAACCTATCAGCTCCTTTCAGCTTGTAACCTTGCAAGGCACACAGTCGCTCCTCCATTTTTGCCAAGCGTTTTTCACTCTCTTCACTTAGACGGGGTGTTGGGTTTTCCTTCGGAGGAGGATCCAGATTGACGATGATTGGCGTGACAGAAGGAGCCTCCCCAGCAGTTTCTTTCCCGGGGGGATCAGCAACGTGCGTGCCTTCCGTTGATGCCGGAGTGGATGTTCCCGTGACAGCTACAGTAGGGGGCTCCTTGAGCTTCTGGCTTATTTCAAGCATCATTGTGGTGAGTTGGGCCAGCTGGTCCTCCATCTTGGTCATGCGTACATTGGTGTCCTCGTTCTCCATTCTAACTTTCGCGCGCGTGCGAATTGGGGATCTCCGCTTGGCCGTGTCGACGATTGGTAAACGATAATCAATCGGCTAGTACCTGAATAAGGATAGATAAGCATGTGTAAGCATGGAGTAATGATTAGGTGGTCGATCCATGACAAAGATCTAATCGCCCCAATTTACCCGTTTTATTGAAAACAAGGTTGTTACATAACATAGGAAAAGACATGAGGAATAGCCCATAAACAACGAAGCTAATCGTGACTCGAGACAAATTCTTTAACATTGTAACATATGCGAGCATTAACCCATTACATATCGCGCTTGACTCGATCTAACTAATGAGGACAGCTCCCGCTTGTGACTGCTCCACTAACTCGAGTCAACTTCGAGGCACGCTCTTCGGCTTCTTCGAGCTTCCTTTTGAGGCGCTTGATCTCGGCTCGATGGGTGGTCTTTACTAGCACGTCAGGAATCTTCGGGCGTAGGCTCTCTGGGATTTTATGCTTAAGGATGTATTCCATCGAGGCATAATAGGTCTTCTCTTGCCCTTCCAACTCCTCTTCCGGCCATATCAGCTTCCGGGGATGGCACATATCCCACATCGACTTGACTAACGCAACGGAGTCTTCGTGATCTTGGCATCCGTCAGGGAAGTCTATCCTAAGCGGGTCTTCTTGAATCATCGGTGGAAGTTGTTGAACCTCTTGGAACTGGCGGGCGACCCGAGTCGGGTAATACTCAGTGACTCCGGTAATTCCCAACAAAGGAATAGGTCCAGTAAGCCCACACACGAACCGCACTTCTCGAACTCGGAGCCATTTGGCATGCCATTGGAAATCTTCAGGTCCAGGGTTGGTCATGAAAGCTAACCACTCAGAATAATGATAATCGAGGGCGAACGTCTTCCTATCTTTAAACTTCAGGATAGGGTGGCTAGAGTCAGAGATGTTGTTCACGGTCATCAAGCTGCCAAACCCTTTAATGTGAGAGAAGAACCAAACTTTCAAGAGTTCAGGAGGAGCATGAAAAGTTTTGTTTTTGTTTTCTTTGAAACGAGTAAGGGAAAGAAAAGTTTCAGTCAGGATGGCGTTAACAAAACCCTTTCCCATACATGCCTCACGAACTACCCATGCCACAGAAGGGTTAATAGCGTTCCTACAATGTGGGAATAACACGAACCCGAAGAAAGCCAATAGGAAGATCCTATTCTTTTGAAAAGATGGAGCATTTTGAAAGAGCTCATTTAGGAATGAAAATGGGCAAGTCTTGCGATTAGCCTTCAAAACTTTCCTCACGTCATCCTCCTTAACTCTAAGGAAATCGGATAAAGTCGATGCATGCTCAGTCCCTATAGGTGGGCCAATTAACTCCGACACCAAGGGCTTTCCCATGGCAACACTATATTCTTCCAGAGTTGGAGTGAGTTCGTGATCGCCGAGTATGAACGTGCAAGTTTCGGGGCACCACACATGCGCTAACGCTTGTACTACACCAGAATGAGTTTCTATCTCTAATAGGGGAAGTAAACGTCCAACATATGATCGCACCCAATCACAGCCAGTTGGATCCAATTTATTCCACCACACGCGAAGCTCGGCTTTTGGGACGGAGATGATGCGAAGATCAGATACCCCCATCGTATGATCAACCTAATTTGTCATGGACCGACCAAAATGAAAGCAAATAAGTAAATAGCGAAGAAAAGAATTCAAGAAAAACTTACCCTACTTATTGAGCATCGATGTTAAGGTCATGGACACGCGCATGGACAGTGGTTCGATTTCTACTCTAGATGGCCCAAAATGAAGCCATGGGATCACAGGACTGAACCAACGAGCTCGTGGCTAGGTCGTGTTACCCATGACTCCGGCTTTGTCAAAGGACCGACCCGTGTCGCATGCTCGCAGACCAGGGTGGGGACCTCTGACATCAAGAAAGAAATTTCGGGGTTAAGGTGGGCGACTCGTACTACGTGCTTGTAGTCGGAGTGGTATCCACCTCAACACCATCCTAAGTGATCCTATGCGGCCCAGGTCCGGCGGCAGGTTGTGTGTGCTAGGGTGCAGTGCAATGCAAAGGATACATACACAATAATTTATAGGCAAACAACACTCCATACATAAAAAAAACATACATTCCTACACCTCCCTGCAAAACAAAGGTAAGCAAACACTTCCCCTTATAACTCCCATAAACAATCAACATTCGACATGTTATGGATGCACATAATATCTTCGTTGTCAAACAAAATATTTTTGAACAAAATTAATTTTGGCCTAAGTCCTCTAAGGTTTAAAACCAAGTCCCCAGCGGAGTCGCCAAGCTGTCACGACCTGCCCTCAGGGGGAGGGAACATGTTTAGGGGTATTGTCTAAAGGACGGGCCTAAGGCCCATGATTAGGCGTAAGCTCTCCCAAGCCCATACCCCGCGTGACGTTGGGATATTCTTAAGAAATTTTGCATAAAAGGAGTCGCCACTAGCCTATTGGGGTCGGCTAGAAACCAAGTGAGGCATGGGAGCGTGCCTCACTTCCTACGCAACCAGAGAATTTAGGTTCGGGGACTTGATTACACTAATTAACCAATTAGTGCCCTTTCGGTACCTAATCTTGTTCATTTTAACAAAATGATTTTTGACAGGCAATTTGGATTGATTTTATATTTATCCACTAACATGTGAGGTGATCATGCAGGCGCGCAATCATTAAAGTAATAATCATAACTACCAAGATCCTAATTGCCATAAGATTAAACACATGCAATCAAACATAATTAAATATGCAAATTAAACATACGACATAATCAATATGCAAGTAAATAAATGTCTAATTACACTAAGAAAGCAAGATATAGCAATTCCTAAACCAAATCCCATCATTTTTGGATTTTCGAAATTTTTAATTTTTCTTTTTAAATTTTTAATTTTTTTAATTAAAAAAATTTAATTTTTTTAATTAATTTCTTTTAAAATTAAAAAAATAATTATTTTTTAATTTTTTTAATTTTTTTAATTTTTTAATTTTTTTAATTTTTTAATTTTTTTTTAAAATTTTAAATTTTTTTGGATTTTCGATTTTTTAATATTTAAATTTTTTTTAAAATTAATTTTTGATTTAAAAAGGTGAACCGGGTCGCGGATTCGGGTCCGGTCTCCCACCGGACCGGGTTCGGCCCACTAAAAACACACGAATTTTTTTTTTTTTAAAAAAAGGAAATGAAGGCAATTTTCGGCCCAAAGCCCATCTTGAATTTTTACTTCAAAGACACCTAAGGGCCCATTTTCTAATTTCTGTTTCGGCCCAACTAATCAGCCCACGAACTAAAAAAAGCCCAACACGAAACCCATCTCTCTTTTTTTCAATTTTATCTTTTTCTGTTTTCTTCTCTTTTTTTTTTTTTTTTTTTCTTTTTCTGTTTTCTTTTCTTTTCTTTTTTTTTTCAATTTTTTCTTTTTCGATCGTCTTCTTCGGGGACTCCCCTCCCGCAGCCGCGACATGCCGAAGCTCTTGCATCTCCTCCGCCGGTCCGACGCCGGCAACACCGCGAGTTCTGACCGCCCTAAGGAAGTCGTCGGACCACCGCCGCTCACCGATCGTCCCCCTCGCCGGCGCCGACCCTCGCCGGCTACCTATTCCGGCGACCCATAACCTATTTTCGACGGAACAAGTCGTCGATTCGAACACATGCCAAGATCTCACGCAAACCGTTCGAAAACACAATGAATACAAGCAAGGCAGCAAGGATTCAGCAGGCGCGGGGACAAAAGTGAGTGGGTCTGGCCTTAAAACGTAGGCTATTCTTCGGTTTTCTCTGGAGCATTTTATCGAACACATAGTCTGCCATACCAAATTCGCAGGATTCTAGCACAACCGAGCGTCGAACATGCTTTAGGGGTCTTGGAACATGACGTAGGAGGAACACGGGAACAAAGCGCGAAGGCGACGTGGACCGGAGCTCACGCGAGCCGGTCGGGCGCGAGCTCCGGTCCGGCGTTTTCCAGAAACGAGACCACGGGTTCAGCAGACCTACCTTGTCCGGTGATGGGCTATGGCGGGCGGAAGGACCTCTGGCGACAGCTAGCCACTCCCTTGAGTGTCTTTCCTCTAGTGGGGTCTCTCTCCCTGCCCCTCTCTGTCTCCGATTCTCCCCTGCTCGGTTTGTTTTGTTTCCTGAAGTTCCGGTGCGGTTGAAGACAGGCGGCACCTCCAGCGGCGATCAACTACAGCGATTGATGGCCAAAGGGGTTTTCTCCTCCTCTCCTTCCCTCCGTGCCTTTTCTCTCGCTCGCTCTCGACTTGATTTTTTTTCCCCGGTCCCCCCTCCCTTGCCTCTCTCTCCTGGTTTTATGCTCGGCCAGCAAGCGCGCATGGCCTCTGCGGCTGCCAGCTTGCTGGCCGAACTGCACACCCGACCCGCGGATCACGCCGCTCGCCTGCCATCGATCCCCTTGCTCCCTCTGTCGCTGCTCTGCTTATGTTCTCTTTTTTTTTCTTTCAGGTCTTGCTGCGAAGACCGGTTGGGGGAGACGACCAGCTCACTCGCTGGCTGGGCTGAAGGAGGAAGTGGACTGGGCTGGGCCTAACGTAAGGAAAAAAGAAAAAGGAAAGGGGCGAGTCGGGCCAAGGCTGTGTTCGGCCCGACTCAACCAATTTCATTTTTTTTTAATAACTTAATTAAATAACATATATTTTTAAAAATTTTCTTTTGTGACTAATCCCCAACGTTTAATACTATTTTAAATTAATTAATCTAGTTGAAAAAATTAGGTGTCAACACAGGGAGGTATAAAAATGTACGGTTTATTTCCATGAACGAAGTGTTGTTTGATATAAACTGTCGTGCATGCGTTGCATTTACACTACACTTTTGCACACACAACCTACAGCCAGACTTGGGCCGCATAGGATCATCTAGGATGGTATTGAGATGAATGCCACTCCAACTGCCTGCCCGCAGTATGAGTCGCCCATCTCAATCCCGAAGTTTCTTTTTTGGTGTCAAGAGTACCCACCTTAATTCGCAGGCCCACAACCCAAGTCGGCTCTTTGACCAAGTTGGGGTCATGAGGACCCGACATAGTCCACACGCCCGTGGCTAGTCCGATCATCCATGTGGCTCTACTTTGATAAGCCTTATAGATTAGAAATCGAGCAACTTACCATGCGCATGTGTCACGGGCCGATCGATCAACTCTCGATCAACTTTCGATTCACCCGTGCGGCCTTAAGGTTTTACCCCTAAGCAGCCTTTCACACTCGACTCACAACGAGCTTCTAGAGAGAGAAACACTTGATGAGAGAGAAGCTCTGGATTTTCATATATGTTGTGAATGAAATACAATGAGGGAGGACACCCCTTTATATACAAGTACAAGGCAAACCCTAGCCGTAGATCTCCCTTAGATCTGACGGTGGAGATTGCACCTCCCCATCTACCAACTACCGGCATTTATAGCCAACTACCAGCTACTCGCATTTATATCGTATGCGTACAAATACGGTATCACCCGCCCCTAGGAGAATACTGTACATCTCGAGAACATAGATCGAGGGTCATCACGTGTCACGCCCGTGCCATAGAAACCTCTTGGACATGCTAACTTTCGGGCCGTGACATTCTCCCCCACCTATTCGGGCGACGCCCTCGTCGCGTCTTCGGCGTGGAAGGCTTCGATCTCCTTCTTGAATTGCCAAAGACTCTCCTCGGGCTCCCAACTGGCTTCGCTCTCCGGAAGACCCTTCCATCGGATCAAATACTCTCGTTTGGGCGCACAATACCGCTTCCGTATGACTCGATCCGCCAAGATGCTCTCGACCTCTCGATCATACGAGGTTTTCGCTCCGAGTGGCGCCCGATGAGACTCCCCACGATCCGGATCTTCCTCATCAATTTGGAAAGGTTTGAGCATACTTACGTGGAACACCGGATGTACCTTGAGTTTCGGTGGTAGCTCCAGCTTGTATGCGACCTTCCCGACCCGTTGCAGCACATGAAATGGCCCCTCATAGCGACGGATCAACCCCTTGTGCACGTCCTTGTAGCGAAGGACCGCGTGTAGCTTGGCCAACACTTGGTCTCCTACTTGGAACTCCACGTGCCGTCGCTTCTTGTCCGCCCATTTCTTCATGCGCTTGGAGGCTTTGTGTAGACAAGCCCGTGCCAAGTCCGCCTGTTCTTGCATATTCTTGGCGAACTTGTACGCGGGCGGGCTACTCCCCCGGTAACCCGAAGCGATAGTGCTCGGGGTGTTCGGTTGCTGTCCCGTTGCAACCTCGAACGGACTTTGGCCGGTCGACTCGCTCCGCCGCAAGTTGTACGAGAATTGGGCTACATCGATCAACTTCGCCCAATTCGCTTGTGTTGCGCTCACGTAGTGCCAGAGGTAGATCTCCAAGAGAGCATTAACCCGCTCCGTCTGACCGTCGGTTTGGGGATGCAGACTTGTTGACATGTTCAGCTTCGACCCCAGCAGCTTGAACAACTCGGACCAGAAACGTCCCGTGAAGCGGGGATCCCGATCGCTCACGATCGTTTGTGGCACTCCCCAATACTTCACCACGTGCTTCATGAAAAGTTTGGCCGCCTCCTCGGCCGGGCAATCCTTTGTCGCAGGCACAAAGGTTGCATACTTGGAAAACCGGTCGACCACCACCATTAGCGTCCGGCACCCTTCGGACTTTGGTAGGTTGACGATGAAGTCCATGGAAATGCTCTCCCATGGACGGGTTGGAACGGGAAGCGGTTCCAGCAAGCCCGGCGACGACCGTTGCTCCAGCTTGTCTTGTTGGCATACGAGACAAGTCTTCACATATGCCTCCACGTCGTCGCGCATTTGTGGCCAGTAGAACCGATCTTCGACGAGGGCCAACGTGCGGTGGATCCCAGGATGACCCGCCCACTTCGAGTCGTGGCACTCGCGCAAGATCTCCCTTCTCAGTTTCCCATGGAAGGGCACGTAAAGCCGCCTTCCCTTGGTGTAGAGGAGCCCGTCCTCACACCAAAATTGTCGGGTCTTACCTTCCTTGGCGTACCCGATGAGAGCTTGGGCTCTTGGATCACGCTCTAGCCCTTCTTTGATGCGGTCGACCCAAGGACAGCTCGGTCGACTCACCATGTGACTCATCAGCTCCGTCCTTCGACTCAACGCGTCGGCCACGGAGTTGGCCTTCCCCGGCTTGTACTCCAGCGCGTAGTCAAACTCTGCCAGAAAATCCTGCCATCGAGCTTGCTTCGGACTCAACTTCTTTTGGGTCTGGAAGTAACTCGTGGCCACGTTGTCCGTCTTCACGACGAACTTTGATCCCAGGAGATAGTGTCTCCACGTCCGGAGGCAATGGACCACCACGGTCATCTCCTTCTCTTGAACGGTATACCGTCGCTCGGTATCGTTCAACTTTCGGGACTCATATGCTACCGGATGGCCATCCTGCATAAGCACACCACCAATAGCATAATCCGAGGCATCCGTCTCTACCTCGTAGGGCTTGGTGTGGTCGGGCAACACCAACACCGGCTCCTCCGTCATAGCCTTCTTTAGTCGATCGAACACTCTTTGGCACCGATCCGTCCACTCCCATGGCTTCTCCTTCTTCAAGAGGTCCGTGAGTGGCACGGTGATGCTTGAGTAACTCCGAACGAACCGCCGGTAGTAGTTGGTTAGGCCGAGAAATGATCTCAACTCCGTCACCCTTGTTGGCGGCTCCCATTCGACGATCGACTGGATCTTGGCCTTGTCCATGCGCACTCGTCCACCCCCGACGATGTGCCCCAGGAACGGAACTTCCTTTTGGGCAAAGGCACACTTCTCGCGCTTGACGTACAGCTCGTTCTCGCGCAAGACTTGGAAGACTTGCCTCAGGTGCTCGACATGCTCTTCCAACGTCCGACTATAGACCACAATATCATCTAGATAAACCACTACAAACCGATCTAGGAAAGGGTGGAGTACCTTGTTCATCATTGTGCAGAAAGTGGCCGGAGCGTTGGTCAAACCGAACGGCATCACGAGGAACTCGTAGGATCCATACCACGTCACGCAGTCTATCTTCGGCTCGTCCCCTTCGGCGATCCGAACTTGATAGTAGCCTGATCGGAGATCCAGCTTGGTGAACCACTGAGCTCCCCCAAGTTGATCAAAGAGATCCGCAATGAGCGGGATCGGGTACTTGTTCTTCACCGTCAGTTTGTTCAGCGCCCGGTAGTCGATGCACATCCGGAGTGACCCATCGTGCTTCTTTTGGAACAGGACCGGCACACCGAACGGAGCTTTGGACGGCCGTATGTAGCCCGCATCGAGCAGCTCCTTGAGTTGCTTCCTCAATTCTTCCAACTCGGGTGGTGCCATGCGGTAGGGTGCCATGGCAGGCGGTCGAGCGTCAGGCACAAGCTCGATCCGGTGATCCACCTCCCTCTTAGGTGGCAGCTTCTTCGGCAGCTCCGAAGGCATAACATCCTTGAACGAGTCGAGGACTTGGGCTGCTTCCGTCGGGACTTCCTTCCCTTCACCCTTGTTGTCCTCGATCTTCAAGGTCGCCAGGAAGGTCACCTCACCCTTCCTTGCTCCTTTGGTGAGTCGGATGGCCGAGATCATCTTTCGATCACGCTCCGACTCATGATGGACCGGAATCATGCATTGGCTACTCTTGTCCAACACGCATATGCACTCGGCAAATGGAACTACAACCGCATGGATTCTATCTAGGAATTTAATTCCAATGACAAGATCATAGTCGTCAAGTGGAATTACCTCTAGAGTCTCCTTGCCTTTCCATGACCCGAGTTGTAGCTCCACATCCCTTGCAACCCCGATCGCAGGGACTTCCTTCGAGTTCACGGTCTTGAGCCAACCGGCTCCTTTCTCAACCCGTAGGTCAAGTTTATTCGCGGCTTCCTCCGAGATGAAGATGTCGGATGCTCCCGTGTCCACGAGCGCACTCACCGTGGTCACTCCGATCTTCACGTCCGCGAACATCAAGCCTTTAGGCTCCTTCGCCTTCTTTGCTTTGATCGTGCTAAGGAGTCGCAGCGATCCCAACCGCGCTTCCTCCCTAGGCTCGTCCTCTTTGCAAAGAGCGGCCAGCTTGGCCTTGTTCGGGCAATCCCACGCCATGTGCGGACCATCACAAAAGAAACAGCTATATGAGCGTACCTTCCTTTGTCCTCCACCACTTGGCCCCGCATGAGCTTTGTGTTGGTTAGCCGGTGGTTTGCCTCCGATCGGGCGATTATATCTTCCCCGATCTCCCCCACCAGTGGCTTTGTCCCTAGAACGAGAGTCCGATCGGGATGTGGAAGGCGACGCCTTGTACTCCACGAGCGACTCGGCTACGGTCATGGCCGTAGTAAGATCTCCCACGTTGTACCGCTTCAGCTCTTGCTTTGTCCATGGCTTGAGACCGCCCATGAACTGGTGAAACGCTTCAACTTCATTCATCGAGGGGATTTGGAGCAGCAACTCCGAAAACCGCTTGATGTAGTCGCGCACACCGCCCTTCTGCTCGAGACGCTTCAGCTCGTCACGAGCTTCCTCTTCCGCATAAGCGGGGAAGTAGTTCCGTCGGAACTCCTCGACAAAACCACCCCAGGTCGTGATAGGATTCCCACACCTATCATCCGACCAACGACGCCACCACAACAATGCACTATCAGCTAAATACATCGATGCAGTGTTTACCCGTGTTTGGTCGTCGTTGATTCCCATGGCCTGGAAGTACCGCTCCATGTACCACAGAAAGTTGTCTACGTCCTTGGCCACCCGCGAACCACGGAACTCCTTTGGCTTCGGCGTGTCCACTCGTGGACCTTGCACCGTGATCACCCCGTTCACGCGTGCAGCTTGTGCTTCAGCGAGCTTACCCGTAAGCTCCGCTATCTCAGCGCGCATGGCCGCCATCATGGCCTCCAAAGGCTCGCACCGTTGTGTGATCTCCTCCTGCAGGGTCCCCAGCAACTCATGGCGGAGTTCTCCCATGCCGGACTTGAGCTCTTGAACTTCCGCAACCAGCTCCTCCCTTCCAGCGTCAACTCCGTCCACGGTCTGGGTCAGGTCATCGACCGATCCTTGGACATCGGAGACGAACAACTCTAGTTTCGCCATCCGTTGTGCAAGATCCCCCATCGGCTCCTTCGACACACCACGGCCCTTCTTGCCCTTGGCAGCACCCTTCTCGGCGTTTCGCCCACGATCAGCGCATTCCTCACCCAGGACTAATGCCTCATCAGATCGTGGATCAGCCATTGCACTTGCGCTTGGATCGCAAATCAGCTCTGATACCACTTGTCACGGGCCGATCGATCAACTCTCGATCAACTTTCGATTCACCCGTGCGGCCTTAAGGTTTTACCCCTAAGCAGCCTTTCACACTCGACTCACAACGAGCTTCTAGAGAGAGAAACACTTGATGAGAGAGAAGCTCTGGATTTTCATATACGTTGTGAATGAAATACAATGAGGGAGGACACCCCTTTATATACAAGTACAAGGCAAACCCTAGCCGTAGATCTCCCTTAGATCTGACGGTGGAGATTGCACCTCCCCATCTACCAACTACCGGCATTTATAGCCAACTACCAGCTACTCGCATTTATATCGTATGCGTACAAATACGGTATCACCCGCCCCTAGGAGAATACTGTACATCTCGGGAACATAGATCGAGGGTCATCACGTGTCACGCCCGTGCCATAGAAACCTCTTGGACATGCTAACTTTCGGGCCGTGACACATGTCTATGTGATTGCCCATCATTGGTAAAGTAAGTTCTCTAAATTTTTGCCTTTGCAATTCATTTACTTCACTGTACTATTTTGTCGATCCATGGCATTAAGGTTGTCTTGAGTCTTGATCAATATACAATGGGGACACCGGACATTCGGATTATTCTCCCTCCTAAGGAAGAGCTTAGCACTTGGTGGGACAGGTTAGACCAAGCTAGCCGTCAGTTTGTAGAGTCGCACATTGGTCAACTACTTCCCCTACTGCATATCAACATCCATGGCAGCCTCATCCAAGCACTCGCCCACTGTTGGTGCCCTAAGACTTCTACTTTTATCTTTGGCGGTAAGCATGAGCTCACTCGCACCTTGGAAGAGTATAACATTGCCATAGGAAAGTCCTTGAAAGCTGAATTAATTAATCCGCCTATCGGAATAGATTCCGTTATGGCCTTATCTAATTTTTTAAGAATTAAGGAGGACAATATAAGAAAGGTTTTAAAGGCTCACCACGACACATGTCCTTTATCTAATCTAAAAGATGTTTTGAAAATGGCACTTCATCTCAAATGCGAAGGGTTTTCCTTTTAGCTTTCTTTGGGTTTATAGTTTTTCTTTATTGCAAGAATGCTATTAACCCTTTGATCGCTCAATTAGTTAAACAAGTGCTGGAATGAAAGAATTTTGTAAACACTGTTCTGACTGAAACTTTCCTTTCCCTCACTCAATTTAAAGGAGGTGGTGATAAGACTCTCCATTCCTCTCTTGAGCTTTTGCAAATGTGGTTTCTTTCTGGTTTGGTGGTCTAATGACTATACATGATGTTAATGACTCTAATCACCCCCATTATGAGATTTGAGAACAATCAAAAGCATGCATTGGATTACCATTATTCTAGGTGGCTAGCTTTCATGAAAAAACTAACTTCCAAGGGTTTCCTATGGCATGCTAAGTGGTTCCAAGTTCGTGTGGCGAGACTCTCATGTGGAGGTGTTGGCCCAATCCCTTTACTGGGATTCACCGGAGCATTGGAGTACTATTCGACTAGAGTGACTCATCGGTATCAGGTTGGCAAGAGCTTCCCCCAGCATTGCAAGCGGATCCGCTCCAAGTAAGCTTCATTGATGGAGACCGAAATCATGAAGATTCCATTCTCACGATCAAATCAATGTGGGACATGTGCCATCCGTGAAAACTCAAATGGCCCGAGGAGGAGCTGAAGGGTAAAAAGAGGAAGTACTATGCCTCAACAGAGTGCATTCAACAACATAGGGTTCTAGAGGAGCTACTTCCAAAGATGCTAGAGGTGCCGCTGAGGATCACCAACCACGCTAAGAATAAACGCCTCAAAAGGGTTGCTGAAAAAGCTTGAGAGGAGAATAAGCGATTGTGTCAAGTGGTGTCCCGAGTGTATATTGATCAAGCTAGATGAAGTCTTGAATCAATCTCATTATTTTCACTTCTAGATTAATGTTTAGGAAGTTGAGTCATTTACTTTCCTAGTTCATTTGTTTAAGGCATTTCGAGTTTTTGTCTTTTTAGGCTTGTCAAAAACTCAATTGATGAATAAAAGTTCTAGATCGTTGCCTTGGACTGGCATATTTCATATGAGATACTTATTTTTGTTCATTTCTTCAATTCAGGTGATAACGGATCCTCCACGCTTGCCCATTATTACGCGATTAAGAGCTAGAATGGCCGGCCAAACCAAAATGCGTGATCGTATCTCCGCTATGGAAGGCCAACTCCAACAGTTAGCTGCCTCTATGGAGCTTATAACAACTCAAATCCAATCCCTCCAAGTGAATCCAACTCTTCCACCTGCTCTCCCTGAGATAGTTGTCCCGAAGTAGGCAAACAAGGCCCAAATGGGTGAGGATGACATGCCTAATCTGGAAGATGACCCATTCTCGATCAATGTGGAAAAGGCTAAGCTTGCCAATGTCCCTAAGACGAAGTAGGATGAACGCTTCGCAAAACTGGAAGAGAAATTGAAACAACTACAGGAGTCATAAAACTCACTCCCATTTGACCTCTCGGTCTATGAGAAGGTCAAGATGCTGAAGAAGTTTAAAATGCCAGACTTTGAGAAATACGATGGTACTTCCTGCCCAAAAGCTCATTTGCAGATGTACTACATATGCACGGCCCAATATGTCAAGAACGAGCCCCTCATGATTCAATCATTCCATGCCAGTTTAACTAGGCTTGTTCTGAGCTAGTATGTCATGAAGAATGTGAACCTTCTCGACACCTAGAATGAAGTGGCCGACGCGTTTCTTAAGCAGTTCAAGTTCAACATGGACATTGCACCTTCACGAGAAAATCTTGAGAGGATGGAGAAGAAGAGGAGCAAATCGTTCAAGGAGTATGCCGTGAGATGGTGAAATCTGGCAGCTCAAATCACTCCTGAGCCTACTGACAAGGAGTTGATGAAGTTGTTTGTCAAGACTCTCCTGTCTGAATTCCGTAACTGAATGGCCATAACGTATGTCAAGAGCTTCAATCAGCTTATTCTTGTGAAAGAACAAATCAAGATGGGGATCAAGGAAGGATGGTTTACTGAGCCATCAAGTAAAAGATTCTCTGCCAAGAAGGAGAAAGAAGCCGCCGTTGATGTAAATGTGGCTTATAGCTAGGATAATGCCAATCACGCCCCAGTTATCCAGATGAATCCAAGGCAACAGCAAACTGTCGGCCGTCAATCATTTGCCCAAGCAAGAAGGCCGTTCTCTCCTCTCCCTGGATCTCCATCCCAAGTGTTGGCAATCCTAAGAAAGAAAGGTTTGCTTACTAGCGAACCAAAGTGCCTTAATCGCGAAAGCATTCGTGGTTACGACTCGACGAAGAAGTGTGACTACCATAGCGGGGAGTTGGGGCATTCAATTGATGAATGTTTCACCCTCAAGCACAAGATCCAAAACCTCTTGGACGCAAAGGCCTTTTTGTTTCAAACCACTCGACCGACCGTCCAAAAAAATCCGCTACCGAAACATGAAAGTATAGTCAATGCTATCTTGGAACCCGAAGTCGGTTGAATCAAGAACTCAAAGGTGCATATGGTAGATGCTTACAACGGCCTAGTGAGAGTTGGGTATTATCCACATCATAAAGATATTCCCCTATCACTGATGAGGGAAAGAGTTGCCAGAATAGTGGATGATGGCATCATTGCGTATGCTGACCATAACTGCATAGTTTCTACTATTTCCCACATCATCATCGATTGGGAGGAGGAGCAGGCCGTGCTTGTTGCTGATAAGGAAAAAGTTGATCCTTCACTTGTGAACATGCCCCCGCTAGAACATGCATTAGATGAGGAGATAGTGATTGAAATGACTCACTCGTAAGAGTATGTCAACAATAAGGCGGTGCCTTGGTCCTATGACGAAGATGTTGACCTTGTCACAAGGTCTGGTCGGACTTATGCTCAAGCTAGCACTCAACTTGCAAAGCCTGTCACTAATGAAGAGGCTAAAAAATTTCTAGCTGTGATTAAAGCAAGTGAGTATAATGTGGTCAACTAGTTGTGAAAGATTCCCGCCCAGATCTCTTCGCTTGAGCTCTTGCTAACATCCCTCGTGCATCAAAAGTCGTTGATGAAGGTGCTAAGTGAAATTCGTGTGTCGGAGACGATTGAGGTGGACAAGTTGGAGGAATTTGTGGGATCGGTCCTTCTCAAGGACTTGATTGCCTTTTCTAATGAGGAATTCCCTCTTGAGGGTAGGGGTCATAATAAAGCACTCTACATATCTGTCAAGAACAAGTCTTCTTATGTGTCCTGAGTGCTCATTGATAATGGGTCTGCCCTCAACATATGTCCATTGGCCACTATTTATTGCCTCAAGATAAACCCATCTAGGATACATGTTGCGAAGACTTTTGTGCGAGTTTTTGATGGCACAAAGAAGGAGGTGATCGGGGAAATCCAACTCAATATATAAATAGGGCCGGTCGTTTTCAACATTCCCTTTCAAGTGCTCAACATCCCTATCGCACTTAATTTCCTGCTAGGTCGTCCCTAGATACATACTGCTGGAGCGGTGCCTTCAAGTTTACATAAAGCTATGAAGTTCGTGATCAAAAGAAAGCTGGTCACTATCTATGGCGAAGAAGATCACCAAATTTATCATAAGATAGCTATCCCTTATGTGGAGCCAGACTTTGAGTTCGAATCGAGTTACCACTCGTTTGAGTTAGTATCCACTATTCATGCCTCTCGAGACTCATCGCTGCCCACTCCTGAAGTTTCAATCGCTGCCCACTCCTAAAGTTTCAAATGTTGCCCTCATAGTGGGAAGAGTGATGGTTGGGAATGGTTTTGTTCCTGGTAGTGGTCTTGGAAGAAATGGCAAGGCATTCGAAATCCCATTAAAGCCCCTTAGAGGTCCCGTTCTGCTGGATTAGGGTACTGTGAAAGAGGTGGACAAAGTCTTGGAGGACGAAGACAGGAAAGGCAGAACCCGTCATCTAACCAAGGATGAGGGAGGCAAAACTCACTACCCCCAAACATTCACGAGACATTCCCTAGTCCTCCGATAATGATGCAAGATGAAGTAGAAGTGATGGACACCCTGAGGCAACCAAGCGGTAAATTCAACTATCTAGAGAAGTATTCAGCTCCTCCCAACTTCTACATCGACCCTCGTGACATAGTCCTAGATGGATGGGGCGGCATGAATGACCCGACACCCTCGGAAACAAAGAACCCTGATGATGCATTGGAAGGAATCACAAGCCAGTTTGATAATGTCTTCATAGGAGCCATTGACGAAGAACCTCCAGAAGAAATGGACCCTGGACCCTGGCCCACAAGAGTAACTCGTTTATTGCTTTTCCACATTCCCCTGCGTGGGAATCTTTATTGCTTCCTAGGAATTGTTTTCAATTTCATCTTTTTAGCTTTCTTTTTAGGACTTGAGAATCGCATTCTCCATTCAATAAATGTAATTGATTGATGAATATCAAGAAAATTACAAGTTTTAGGTCGTCCATATATCTTTTGGACACGTGTGGCTTTTATATCCCTACCGGGTAAGCCACAATATTTGTTCTTAAAATAATTAAGAAAACTTTATTCTAACCTATCATAATTATTTTCAGTGTATTTTTTTGGAGCAAAGTTTATAATTGGGATGCCATTTTTCGGGATATTTCTAATCTACATCTATAGAAGAAGGCACTTAGCAATGGACAAGAAAATTGAAGAATTTTTGCAAGCTCACAACAACTTTTTGCCCATAAGGTACTCTTACTCGAATATTAAGAAGATCACTGCAAATTTTAAGCATAAACTTGGAGAAGGGGGATATGGTTCCGTGTACAAAGGAATGCTTCGAAGCGGCAATGAAGTGGCCATCAAGATTTTGAAGCAGTCCAAAGGCCAGGGCCAAGATTTTATCAATGAAGTGGCTACTATTGGAAGAATTTACCATGCTAATGTAGTGCAACTCATTGGTTTTTGCTTTGAAGGCTCGAAACAAGCTCTGGTGTATGATCTCATGTCGAATAGATCCTTGGATAAGCAAATTTTCACCGAGGAAGGTTATAAGTTTCTCGATTACAAGAAAATATATGAGATTGCTCTTGGGGTGGCGAGAGGGATTGAATACTTACATCAAGGGTGTGACATGCAAATACTACACTTTGATATTAAGCCTCACAATATTCTTTTAGACAAGAATTTCACTCCGAAAGTTTCTGACTTTGGACTCACCAAACTTTATCCTGCTAATCATAGCATAGTCTCATTGACTGTTGCAAGAGGGACCTTAGGATATATGGCACCAGAGTTATTCTATAGAAACATTGGTGGTGTATCTTATAAAGCGGACGTCTATAGCTTCGGGATGTTGCTCATGGAAATGGCAGGTAGAAGGAAGAATATAAATGCAAATGCAGAACATTCAAGCCAAATTTATTTTCCATTGTGGGTGTATGACCAAGTCAGTGAAGAAAAAAGCGTTGAAATAGAAATTGTAGCAGAGGAAAGGAAGGTGATAGAAAAGATGATAATAGTTGCACTTTGGTGTATACAATTAAATCCTGACCATCGGCCTTCAATGAGCAAAAGTCCTAAAAATGCTTGATGGAGATATTGATAAGCTCCAAATGCCTCCAAAACCGCTTATTTATCCACCTGATGTGCCAGTTAACAATGATGAAGCTGAGATGGAGCTGGAAACATTCTCAACTTCAAGTACTCCGATAATTTATACTAGTTTTCCTTTGGGAGATACAAATGATGTTTAGAGTTCCATGCATAGTTGGATTGGAATTGTTTTGTGTATTTGTTTTATGTCCCTCAATCTAGTATCATGTTAGGAGGGACTTGAGAAAGTTTAGCTTGAGAGAGATTACTTTTGAGACTTTCTTCTTGTAGCTCTTAGGTTGATGTTGTGTTATTGTATTTCATATAGCTTATTCTCTTGCATCCTCCTTCGAAAAGATAAACACATTGGTAAGAGGGCAAGGGCAAAAATGATGGGTGAAGGGGATGGACAATGAGAAATTTTTCTCCTTTGGTTCTGTTTCGGATAGGAGCGCCGTGGAGTTCATGAACTCTTTGGAGAATGATCTGGTCTCGATTCCTTCCGAGACATCTCCCAGGATTTTTCTCTTTCTGGATGGTTCGATTTGAGCTTTCAATCCTTAAGGAGAGGTGCAGAATCAGTGGCTGGTTATATTTTTGGTTTTCTTTGCTTCCGTAGAAGCTGCTGCGTGCGCATTTTGGGTTGGTTCCTCATTTTCCACAGCTTCTACAAACCAATGAGAATCTTCAAATTGGTCATGGTTACCGTTCTGCCAACCGATTTTTTTTTTTTTTTCCTTTTTCCTGTACTTAGTTTTGTTGTCCTCAGATTATGCTTCTTGACGATATGATACATGACAAATGTATACTAAATAAAAAAAATCAGTAAAATAATTTTTTACTTGATAAATGAAATGTCACCTTTTAACATTGCCATGCTTTTTTTCAATAAAGCTACTGATCAAATGCAAGAATCTAAATGACTGAGCATGACCTGTTCACTCGCACAATCGATGTATATTGTGACAAAGTACCTTACTTGAGATCAGTTTGGTCTACTCTATGAAAGAGATTGAGAGCCTTGTCACTTCAAATGTCATTTCATCATTCTAGCCAGAACATTAGATGGCTAGCCACAGAATTCGGAAGCAGTTAAAAACGTAAGGAGGTCTTTGCAGGCATGCGAATCCGCAGGTTGGGGGAAGTGTGCCATAGCAACCAAAACACACACTGGATGAAACATACAGATACCTCTCCAAGACCCCAATTCTCGAATAAATGGTACTGAATCAAGGAATTTGTTCTGCTGGAAGACGAAATTGAAATGAGTAGAGAAATTACTTGAGGACATTTATTAAAACCATAAAATGTTTCACACACAATCTCGGATTGGAAGGATTCATCTACTAATGAAACTGATGCACTACCAGAAACTCAATACTGTACTTCTGTCAGTATCAACTCTATATGTGGAGTTAATATTTTACACTTCCAATGTACCAAATGGAAGCCCCAAAACAAAACAAGTTGACCAACAATAAGCAGTCTTGAGTCCAATTCTGCACCAGTCCCTCGATGATCATCATTATCTTGAAGATAGCAGCAGCTTACACTGGTCCATTATAAACAACCTTCGCAGCCGAGTACACCGACCTAGCATCATCTGCCAAGGAAGTTTAGGCACAACCATTCCTGGCCTCATTACATTTTAGTTCCCATCCATTTCCTAAAGATAGTAGGAATCCAGCATCATGCTTAAACTAACGAAAGTTTTTCCAATTTATTCTGTTTGTCTTGGATAGCAAAATATAGCGCAAAATGCAGCTCTACAGTATTCTCAGCACATTCATTAGCTTGTACCTATTGAGAGAAGATATCTTGTTCAGAAACAGCCTCTACAAGTTGCACAATAGCTTTTCCTTGATGAGTCACACTAATTTTCATTACACCAATTTGTTTCTTACCTACTCTACTGAAATTATTGAAATTAACACAACAAAAGAAGTAGAATCAAACCAAATTGATAGGATATCCAAGAATGCATAAATTTCCTGCCGTCTTTATTGAAAGAATATTCATACCTGCAACTCCAACTAAATCAAATGTCAAAGGTACATTCGAATCTGCCTCGACAGTGGCTTTTGCTGCTGCAATACCGACTGAGATGGCTTGTATAATGTTCAAACCTTCACATATCGATGCAAGTGTAGCACCCACCAAGCAATCGCCAGCCCCAGTAAGCTTCTTAACAGATGCAGGAAGGCCAGGAAGATGCAAAGCAAAGAGACGAGAGGTTCCCTCAAAATGTTTGGCATCATGAAACTTTTGTGAAGGGCAATCAGATGAGATCAATTTGTGGAGTCCTGAACTTAGGCCAAGGCGTTGGGGTTTCTCCACAACAGCTCTCGTCAATATAGACCCCTCTTGAGAGCATAGAAATACTCCACGAGCACCTAAGGTTATGACTACAATTTGTATGCCCTTCTCAAGCAAAAGAACTATTGCGGGTTTTAGCATATTGATGTGAGATTCTGCAGGACAATTCTTTTCGCTCCTATACCTTTCACTCAAACCATATAACTTCCCAGGAGAAAGAGCATCTGCCATTGCAAAGAGCTCATCTTCATTGGGAGATACGTAAGTTACCTGCGAAGAGCCCATTCTGTGTCAGTAGCAGATCTCCAAGATGAAGCTTTCAGAATCTAAGAACCGCTTAATGCCACTCTTAAACTATGCCCATGTGAGCTGAATTTCGTTTCTCCTAATGTCATATTGTTTTCATAACTGAAAGGGATGCCAAAACCAAGAAGTCAACTATGTAAACCAGCAACATTTTATTTCATGACTGATTGATATGAACTCGATGCAGTCAGTTTTTTCTAAAAGTGAGATCTTGTCAAAGTTCACCAATATCACAAACATAAATCAATTGCGTATGATGTATGGTTTATAATTTCCTAGTTGATTTAAGAAAAGATTATGTGTGTATCACACTTAAGTGTATTCACTATGGAAGAGTTTCCTTCAATTCATCTAGACTACAGATGAATATCCTAGTGGAAGCATAACATCACCAGCCATCCTGACTTCTGGAAATGTAATCAGCAGACTATCAATTGGACACGCATTATTAACAAATGTCTATGCAAAGCCACTAAATTTTGTTTTGATATGCTACATGCAGAATTCTCCAACCCAAACCACAACTTTCACCATTTTTCTCCATATCCATGCAGATGGTAGGCAATTCTATGAAATATGTTGAAAACGACTGCTATCATTTTCCAGCGTACACAACTAATGGTCTGCGTTAATCAATTTGAAGCACTAAACTTTTCTCACCATAGTATTTCCCATTTTGCTCTCTGTCAGTATGGTGCTAACGATGATGGTAATCAACTACTCCATTAGCAATAGAGTCAGAAACTTGAGATTGACATCTCGTGAATTCCATAAAAATTATTGAACTTATCCGATTGTTTATCAACTTCAGACTCAAATATGCTTACACAGCACATAGAAAACAGCACAAAATAAAGTAAATGCACACCACAAGGCAAAGCACTCACATAGTTCACGATAGAAGCAATTTTTTTGGATTTGGCAACCGATACCGGTTCAAACCACAGAGGAATGTTATCTCCTGCAGCCACTGTGAACAAAATTCAAAGAAAAACCAAGTAAGTGAATTCTGAAGAGCTTTCTACCGACTCAGAGTAGATCATATAATCAAGCCAGATGAAAAATCAAAGTACATTGAATCTTTAGAATTACATTGACAAGAAGCTTCAAGAGCACGATCGTTGAGGTTAGCATCAACCATCACTACTGGAGCAGAAGAGATCTCGTATCTAAATTGTTGAATCCACTCAGCAGTGAGAAATTTCTCCTAAAGGTCAACCGTGAGTGCCTTTATGGATCTTAGAGAGAACACAAGTATGCCTGCTCAACCTGATATGTTTTTAGCAAAATTAACTTACAATTGACTCAAAGCTTGCAACACCAGCAGCTACCTCACCATTTGGATCAAGTACACAGCAGACCACAGCAGTTGTAATATCTTGGGTTTGAAGGATACCTGCGTTGAAATTGCTGAGTTTAAGAACAAGAAGCACATTCATGAACAGCACATGCATCTCTATAACTTATTTGAAGCCAAAGAAAGAGGAGAGTAGCTAGTTCATTGTTATAGCGAAGTAAAAGAGAACGATTAGAAGAATAAATTTTAGTGTACTTACCTTTCTGTAAAGGTAAATATAGCAAAATTTCATCACTATTATCTATTTAGCAGATTTTACTAGGCATGTCAGACAAGCAGTTAACTGAGCACGTTAACCTTCAATAGGATGCCCAGTAGATCTCCAATGCTCCAACAAGTGATTCCCTGATACATAGGGCACAGGATAATGTTAGCAAAATCGTGGGAAGACACAGAAACCTCAACAAGAAAACTGATAGATAAAGAAACGACACAGAATTTGCCCACCTTGGCAAGTGGCCTACAACCATGCATGAAGGATGAACAGACATTCACTACATCAAGTTGGAGCAAATAAAAAGAAAAACATTCTAAAATCTTAGTACCTTTAATATATACAGTTTACTCACAAATTCTCAATCTGGAAAGTGAAGACGACATTTGGCAAAATCCTAATGGCCAATTCTAATCCCTCGGACCTCCAAAAAGATCTCAATTTGGGATGTCTTCAAAATTTATTGATCCTGATTAGAATCAGGCTGGCATACCCAAGATTTCCAGTTACAATAAACAGATGACTGTTTAAAAAAAAAAAAAAACTATTTTTTATCCTAAAAATTATTAGGCTTGACCATATATACCTTGTGAATCTAAAGGAAACTCTCTCAAATTACAACAGAAGCAGATAGGATGGACATAGACATAGTCAAGGCCCAAAACAAAATTACGCACTTTTATTGAGAAAAGATAGTAGGTTCTTTACTTTTATTACATCTTTTAATAAAGATGGAGCTAAAGGATTTATCTGGTATTTTTCTCCATGTCCCATGGCTTAAGACAAGAAGGAAATTGAGCAAGACCAATACTAAATAACCTTTATGCTGAAACTCTACAAAACATTATGTCCTAGGTGGCCATGCATCAAGTTCGTATGCCAAAATAATTAATTGAGCCAAAACGGTGCCTCGGAAAGTCTTGCTGAAACAGAAAGTATGTAAGCTAATTCAGATGTGCGATACTTTTTCTTCTTTTTTTTTTTTGGGTCAAAAGATGTGCTACACTAACCTGCCATGTCAAGGCCCACAGCACTGATGAAGAAGGGCTTTCCTCCCAGCTTCGACATGCAATCGGCAATATTCCTTGCTACACCTCCTAAAACATAGTGAACCTAAAAGACCACTATCAGATATAGACTCGCACAGAAAGTACTGAACAGTGTAGTGTGTTCTCACATAGGTTCTCAACTGATGCTGTCAGCATAGAAGGTTTCGGAGATGTGTAATATTTAGGGGCAGAGTAAGAAACCTGGTACCAGTACCTACTAATATCTTCACCACTGGGTCAATGGTTGGATCTCCATCTTTCCATCTATGAAAACATTCATGCTCAGATGAGCTACACTTCCTCTTTCTCCTTGAAGGCTGCCTGTCATCCTCATCTTGAGGAGTGGTATGGCACTTCCTGCACTGGCAATCTAGATCCCAGCAGCAATGAGCCGTATGAGGATCCTTGAAGTACAAGGTTGTCCTTTAGAGTCGAAAGACTCTATTCCAAGTCTCTCCTTCACCTTCATCTTCTTGTATGTACGGCTGCATCATCAAGATTGTAGCAAAAATTGAAGAAGAGCCTTCTTCATTTTCTCTTGACCCACTACCGTCCTTTTTCTTGATGAATTTTGACTTTGAAGACTGTATAGGCTGAACATTTTGATGAAGTTTTTGTAGTTAGTCAACCAGGTATTAGGGAGGAGTTTGAGTAACTCAGAACAAGGAATCTGTCTTAGAATACGATGCACAGAGTCATCTCCTTATTGTCCACAGATATGGAAAGGGCATCTTCTGCTCCCGGCAAAGTTAAGTCTATGGTGTGATTTCTACACCATCTAGTTTTTTTTTTTCTTTTTTGGGGGGTCATATGTACACCATCTAGTTGCCACAGTCAAATCTGGACTCAGGGGACATTGAGTGATTTGTAATTAAACCTTCAAGACAAAAAGCAATTTAGGATCTGAAAGAGCTATATTGAAGTTTGGGAATAGTGTTACAAACACAAATCTAGCATTGAGAGTTGTTTCAACTACGCCAATGCAAGCATGTTGATAGTCGAGGAACTAGTATCAAGTAGTGCCATGCAGGCCACTACTTGCAATCCTTTATGACCATGGAAGGAAAGAGCAAGGCGTATAGCACCAAAGTGAAGGTGCTATAGCCTCGTTAGAGCCACTTGCGCAGGAACTCAGAAGAGATTTAAAGGTTCACAAAGTGTTCATGTTGAGTAGCTGGAAAGGGATGTTGATCAAAGTAGGTTGACCAAACGTATTCTCTTGACATCCTTTGGAGTATAGTGAATAAGCTTTCTTATAGAATTTATTGCTGAAAAAGAAGCTAGTTTAACTCAAGCAAAATATGGATTTATAAGAGGGATAGGTATTATAGATCTTATTCTCATTGAGGTAAGATATCTCACTAAAATAGTTGATCTTGGAAGCGTTGGATTAAAGAGGTAGGAATCAAGAGTAATAGAGCATCTACACATTTTTTTATGAGGTAGTAGTACTACTTTCTGAGGACCCTCAGTCATGATGGGATAATTCTTCCTCTTAGTAATGATGCATTATCAGGCCTAGGGTTATAATCTCAGTCCGATTTTTTTATGAAGATGGCTATGATATCATGAGGGGTTAATGGTATCAACAAATGACTATTTGAGATAGAAATATTATCCCACTACACAGCCCTTCCCTTGGCCTCTCAAAAGGACCTTTTTGTTTTTTTTGGTCTCCAGACGCCATTCATCTTTATCATAAGGCTCTTAGAACTCAGAAACATCTGGAACCATAGGATCCATAGAGTGGCAAGTGAAGAGCAAACTCGTGAAACCATGTTTCAACTTATCGGACTAATCATGCAACTCTAAACTTTTAATGACATCAGCCTTCAAGAATGAGAAAAGTCTTTTAGAATTCCATAACAATGTGTATATAGGCCATACGTTTACAAACTCCAAATCTCATTCAACTTCTTAGGGAAGTTAGCCTTATAGCAAGGTTGAGGACAATACAAACTTTTGTTACTACAATAATACTAATACACCGCCATCGAAAAATTGCTTTTACAGGACAGTAATTCACACTTTTAGGAAAGAGATGTCAGATAAAGCAAACAAAACACTTTGGCCTATACTAATGGCCGACAATAGTATATTTTTGGGCTAGAGGACAAAACATTGGAGCTCCACAGAATCCATATTCAATCGTGGCAACTCTCCGCTAGCAAAATGGTGCACAGAGTTCAAAACCACGCCACAAACTTAACCTAGCAAAGAATGCCCTTTTGATCTCTGTACACAACATAGATGACTTTGTGCATCATGTTGCAAGATATATTCCTTGTTCAAAGTTAGTCAAACACCTTCGAGATACTTGGGTGACTAGCTACGAAAAGCTCTATAAAAAAGTTCAGCCTATACAGTTTCTAGAGTAATATTTATATAGCCTTTAGAGTGAAAATTCACCAAGAAAAAGCACAGCAGTGTGGTCACCAAAATTGATCACTCAAGAGAAAATGAAAAAGACTCTTTTTTCATCCTTCCTATAATCTTGACAATGCAGCCTTACATACTAGAAGAAGAAGGTGAAGGAGAAAGACTTAAAATAGAGCCTATCAACTATCAAGTACAACTCCTAGTATACTTCAAGGATCCTCATACATGCCATTGTTTTTGGGATCTAGATTGCTGGTGTGAGAATTGCCAACCCTCCAGTAGATGAGGACGACGGCCTTCCAAGAGAAAGAAGTGCAGCTCATCTGAGCATGAAATTTTTCATAGAGGGAAAGACAAAGATACAACCATTGGACCACTTGGAGAATATAGTGGTAAGTACCCGCATCCGGTATCTTGCTCTGCCACTTACTATTACACATCTCCAAAACCTTCTCCGCCACCATCATCCAAGCAGAAACCCACTCCTCCAAAGACAAAACCACCTGCTTCTAAACCAGTTTCTCCCTTCTACAAACGTATCCTTAAATGGGCAAAAGTTGACACAAGACTGAGTGTCCTATTATATATCTTCACAATCCTGATGTTTTCCGCAATTCAACCTTTCTCATTCTATATGACTAGTTGGGTCTATACTCCATTCCTGCGTCATCTTTATATGATGCTCTCCTATTATTCTCCATGTTATTGACAGAGACCAGCGTCAACCCATATTACAGAGACCAGCACTCGTTAGATTACTCCAGCAACTTCAAAATTTCCCCAAATGGACCAAATTAGAGTACTCCCACCTCTCTTTCAACTGCAATCCAGACTAAGAGCACAAAAAATTGATGTCCAATTTGGCATTTTTTAAGCAGCCAGCGTCGATAAATTTCATTCTTAAACTCGCATTACAAGCAAGGTAAACATCCCACAAAAGACTTCACCAAAAACAGAATAAGAATGACTGAACAAACAGATAAGCGACGGAAAAAAAACTTACTTTGCCAGGGGTTGTGGTTCCGGGAGCAGGAGGAGAAAAAGGAAGGGCATGAATGTCCAACACCATACCACCGATAACCACAGCTTCTCTACCATCTCGAAGGCTTAACCGCTCTGCTCTCAGTACAGTCTTCATCATTAAAACCAGAAACCCAAAAAAAAAAATCACGACATCAACTAAGCGCCAACTACATCGAACATTTTCCGCAAACTAAACAAAAGCAGACACCCACGGGAAGGGAGGAAGAGAGAGAGAGAGAGAGCGAGAGAGAGAGCATACTGACCGGTTGAAGAAGGGAGCTCGCATCAGAAGCTTGTGGTGAAAGATGACGATACAGAGATTGAATCCTCCTCTGAGCTCTGCTCTCGGCAGCCATCTCTCCCTCGCTCTGTTGCTTAGCACACTGTCCCTGGCTTGTTCTATGGGAAGAAAGACAGGCACAGAGACAGGCGGTGGGCGTGGGTGACCTTTGACTTAAAAAATGGGGAAGTCTTTATTAGGAAAAAGTCATCAAAAATCTTAGTATAAATTTATTTCAAACTTCTTTTTTTCACATAAAAAATTTAAATTTGACCAAATGTGACATATTTATCTCAACTTTTTTCCATAACATAAAAAACCCTCAACTTGCAGTCATATGATACATTTATCCTAAATTATAGAACATTTTCGTCTTTTACTTTTAGAATTTCTTTATTTTTCTTCTTCTTTCTTCCCTTCGCCATTGGCGAAGGGAAGCCTGACTCAAGCAAGAGCCACCCTCATTGGCATCGGGTGAGGGTCGCCCTCACTAGATCCAAAGAGGGCAACCCTCACCAAAAAGGAAAAACATATAAAAGAAAGTAAAAGGAAAAAAATTAAAAATAAAAGATGAAAATGACCTTCAACCGTAAAATTTAAGATAAATGTGTCACATTTGGCAAAATTTGAAATTTTTTGTGTCATAAAAACAAGTTTGATGTAAATTTGTCACATTGAATAAGTTTGATATTTTTGATAGCTTTTTTCCTTTTTTTTATTATTAACTAAAAATTGTAATAAAAATCATATACATTCAAATTTATATTATTAGATGGAAGAGTAAAATTGAACTTATTTTCTCAAATACAACCTAAGAACGGTGTAAGGTAAATAAGAGGCGAAACAAAGTTATAATCGACCTGTGCAGATGGCCATGACCCAGAATAGCTTACATGCAAGTAATGAGATTGAATTAGTGAACTCCAGTTCATAAATTGAAAATTCTCCGACTTCCCAACCAACAATAGTTATCCTCTGTTAGGGTGCTAACTGCTCTGACATGAGAGTCAAGAGAGAATGGATTTCCTTTTGCCTCCATGTTCTCTAATCACATAAGTGATGTATCACTCTTTTGTGATACTTGTTTAGGTAAATTCATCTGTTGAAAATGATGGATGTAATGTTCTTTTTACTTAAAAATAAAACAAAAGAGAATTTCCGTATATTTCTATATGAATAATATTGATGATACAAGAGCCTATTTATAAACTATTTAGACAAATATCTAAAGTAATGAAATGTTACAATACCAAATAAAATCAATTACAATCAATCAAAGAAGATTAATATCTCCAACATCTCTCTCAAACTCAAGGTGACGTATCTCCAACATCTCTCTCAAACTCAAGGTGACGTAGAAGAGGTCAATTGAAATTTCAATAAAAGATTTTTAAAAAGTTCCGATGGATGTGTCTTAGTGAAAACATCAACCGTTTGATCAATTAATATGATTTACGAGCCAAACTATTATTTGATATGGGCACCCAAGTGAAGCTCCAAGTAGGATTTTTTTTGGCTTCATAGGTTAAGGGCCCATGGAGGCACTTAGAAGATTGAGAGCCACCTGACGTGCACCAACATAACCTTTCCTTTTGATAAAATATAACATGCTAAATTCTAATTTCAGAATATGAAAGATGCAAAGCATATTTACCTAGAAGATGTAAGAGGTAATCTCTCTAGGAAAAATGAAAAGAGGTATGATACAACAACATTTTCTATCTCTAACACAATTTAGTTAACACAAAAGGAAAATCGGCTGTCAAGATTTTATGATGGCAAGAATCCAATAGCTAAAGGGGTAATCCGTATGATATCTAGGTTATTGTCCTATAATAAATACGGAAGTATCATAATGTCTATCTCACCAAATAATCTGCATTGCAAATCTCTATACAAATATGGCACCGAATAGATTGGGTGTTAACAGATTGGCTCTAAACCTACCTTCTTGGTATTTTCTCAGGAATAGGAAATACTGACGTGGCATGAGCATTCTAGGTAACATTGCCTAACCTTTAGCTTCTTCCACACAACATCTATGTGGTTGCAATCAAATTTATCATTGAATCCGAAGATCTATAAAAATCATACGAGAGGGTGCTTCATCTTCATAACATTCAACAAGCGCTCTCTCTCTCTCTCAAGTTCTCTCCCCTGTAGCAGTCAATTGCAAGAAGCAGATCATTTAGGTAAGGAAAAATCTAATTTATATTCAATGGTGCAAAAAGAGTTAGTTATGTTGCTTGTTGGATTGTATTCCTGTTATGATTTTAGATCTTATACAGATTGTGGTATCTTAACTTTCTGTTGATTACCATGCAGGCTACGAATAAGACAAGGCGCTCATAATTTTTATAAAAAAATCATGACCACGCTTGATTATCACATAAAGCCTAACTCAAGAACTCCTTTGTTGTGGTTGGAAATGTATGTATTAGCCCATTTCGATGGGATGACTCTCAGACAAACCCTAGAAATGATTTCTTTTGGGGCGTCTTCATGATCTAAGCACTTAAAAATCACCTGATACATAGGCAAGAGGTGGACACTTATGCTCGCCCGCCTTTTGTTATGTGAACCCAACGATAATGAATATTTAGATCAAACATCGTTTAGATTTCATTCCTTTCGTTTTTCCATCTAAGTTTATGTTTAGCCGGCTTGGTCACTAGCACATCGTGGTCGGTGGATGCGCATGTCAGTTTGTGAAGTGAATTGAATTTTTCTTGGTTTGGGACAAACATTCCAAATGGTAATTTTGTGAGAAATTGCATATTTTCTTGTCTTCTTACTTACTTGATGATAATAACCTTTGGTATTCTTGTACGACATTTTCCTCAATTATGAAGTCTATATCTTGTGTGAAAGTTCCAACCTTTTTTTTTTTTTTTTTATAAGTGGTATCCAATCCAAATAATTGGATAGAAAAATATATTTTTCTATATTCATAAAAGGTGAACGAGATTTGTTAAGTCGTCTTTTGTTTTTAATTCTCTAGTTTTCTCAATCGACAAAGTCTTTTGTGGATTGAACTTCAAAAAATCAGTCATGATATAACTCTTTTCTCAAGACGATAAAGACAAAACTTTTAAAAATTTTAATTTTTTTGTGGACCCTTTATTTATTACCGCCAAGTGAATGCCCCTAAAAAAAAAAATTGTGAATTCTACATCTTTTTAGCTACTCAAATATAGCATATGAAACCACTGGGGTTTGCCCTAGTGGCCACATGAGAAGAGAGAGTTGGGAGATTCGAATCCTTACCTTGAGTTTGGATAGGAACGATGTAGTTTTAGATATAAGTTTCGATTCTTACACTCCCGTAAGAAGATATGACAAAAGTCTAAGAATAAGAATTAGAGTAGGAATAAAGTAAAACCGATTAAAAAAAAACAAAAAAACTCAAGTCATTTAGTGAATATATGTGCTTTTTGCTTATTAAACCAATAGTGACCCCAGTATCAAATCATATACTATGTTTTCTTGCATAAAATGTCACTCATCCATGTGATAGTGGAGTGAATCTCATCAAATCCATGCATTGTAATTGGCTATATTCATCATCCTAGACAGACTCGGTTCTCGAAGTAGAGTATCGTTTTCTGGCTCTGAGTTTTGATATAATTGCTTGTTTTCCTATCCTATTTAACATTGGTCTCGTATCATTGCTTTTTCTATCTTCTGACATAATTCGGAATTCCTTCCCATTCTCTTCCTTTCACTTTCCTTTTTGCATGCTCTGAAATTCTATGAGGGAGATAAACTTCTGCAACAGCTTCATTTCTTTTCCTTTTAGCGTACTCACCCTCTCTTTTTGCATGATCTCTCCTTAAGGTCAATGGCAAACTCCAACACCAGAAGAAACCCTCCCATGGATGGAGCAGCGTGTGAGTCCGACCCTGATCTGTAAACCTTCAACGCAAACCTCCAAGCGAGGACAGACAAAGTCCTCAGCACTCTTTCTTCCGGGGTTGATGTCGGAGCTCTCTCAGTGGATTCTCTGAAAGAGATAACCGAGTGCCTATTGGAGATGAACCAGGAAGTGGTCAAAGTCATCTTGGATAGCAAGAAAGATATCTGGAGAAATGAAGAGCTGTTCGAGCTTGTACAAGACTACTTCAATGACAGCTTGCCCACCCTTGATTTCTGTGCTTCCCTTGAGAATTGCTTGAAGCATGTGCGCGATGCCCATTTGCAGATTTTCACCGCCCTTCATTGCTTTGAAGAAGAAGATGGGGAGGGCTGTTGCAGGTACGTGTATCTCAGTTCTCAAGGAACGTCATTTCGAGCACATGTATCTTAGTATATTGATTCTTGCTCACTGTTTTTCGTTTATTGGCTAACTCATTCAATCTCCCCTATTTTCTCCGTGCATTTGCATTCAACTTCATATCCTAACATGCCAATGAGATTGAGTTGATACCTAGAGTTTGATATCCTAAGATTACAAGGTTAAGTTGGTGTGGACTATGCATGCTTTTCTGTTTCACGAGAAACTGATGCAAAGACCTCGGATAAATTTAGTTACTCAAAAATCTTGGAGGAACTGACAAAATTCAAGGAGACCGGAGATCCTTTCACCAGGGAGTTCTTTGAGCTCTTTCAGACAATTTACAAGCTACAGAAGTTCATGCTCAAGAAGTTGTGGATCAAGAAGAAGAAGATTGAGAAGAAGCTTAAGAGCATACAGATGTGGAGGAAAATCTCAAGCATGATACCGGTTGTAACTTTCGCAGCCATTCTAATCTATTCTGTCACAACTGCTACGGTGGCTTCTCCGCCAGTTGTTGTTGCCCTAGCAGCTGCAACCGCCATGGATGTGATTGGCAAGTGGATTGACTCCCTTTGGAAGAAATGTGAAGAAGCTCTGAAGAGACGGGAGGAGGTGATCACCTCGATGCAAGTGAGTCCTACAAAGCTTTTCCCTCCCTTTTTGTAATTACAGTGACCGTCCCCGTAATTTCGTCAAACCAAGTCAACAACCATATTTTTCCCTTGAAGTCTTCGCATCTAATAATGAACATCGCGAGGCTGGCTTGATTTTTAAGTAGCTACAATGATGTGAAAAATGTCTAGGAGTCCAAAATGCAAGAAAGTCTGAAAGAGAAGTCACCATGATTACATGAATAATTTCTCACAACTAAAATCTCTACAGGCTGGTATCTTTGTTGCTCTCAAGGACCTGGATAAAATGAGAATTACAATTGACCCTTTGGAGGTACAGATGAAGAGCCTCTTGCAGAGAGCTGACTTTCCAATTGAGGCAGGGCCAGAAGCAGTAAAGCTCGGAATTGCAGACATTAAGAAGAAGCTGAGAGACTTCATGAAGGACATCGAAGGACTGGGAAAGGATGTCGATATGTGCAGCTGCAATATCCAGAGATCAAGGCTAGTGGTGCTTCAGAGGATTATAAAGCCTCCCACCAATTGCAATGGTGCCCCAATGTAGCTATAGAGAATTGTTGCTAAGTGTTTTTCTTCCTGCGAGGGATGTGTGGTGGACCTCCATTTGCCTTGCTTTCTCTCTTCAATAAAGCGGAAGACATCAACATTTGGCATTCGATTTGTTGAATAATCATTGTTAAATGCAGCTTTCAAATATAAAGGCCTTTATCAGCTTTGGACAGGAATTCTTCAATCCCTAATTGATGTTAAGGACGAAAGTACAACCTTTTCACATTTTACTTTCCTACGAAATGCTAAAAAACGATCAATCCAAGCTGGATTGGCTGACATATGATAGTCGAAGGTGGTCACTCTTACAATCATTGACGTGTCCCTTCTAATAACAACCTTCCAGGGATTATATGTTGCCGAGATACTTTCCTTGTTGATCTTAAACTCGGAGCTAAGATTATAAATCCATGATCCTAACTAAGTCGCATTAACAACTGCAACCATGTGGCATGTCAAAAGCTATGATAAAACTCTATCCAGTTGCACTGCTAAGTAGATAGATCTTTGCAGGTTTGATGGACAATTGAAAGTACAGGATAGGATGGAAAGTCCTCAATATTCAAAGATTAAGTAATAATCCCTTGTTTTGGTTGCTCGTGTAGAGTTCCATATGCTGATTAAACAAGTTCAGATCACTGACATAAAACTGACCTGTTATATGGAAACGGTATGGTTCAGGTTCTTCCCAAAAGCAGAAGTTAGTAGCTAGGACAGAAAAGTTAAATTTTCATTGAATTGTGTTTAGAGCTCATTATGTTCATGAGAAATGTCTGAGTCTGTCAAAAGATGAAAGCTGCATAAGCCAAATGAAAGACCAGACAGCAGTAACTCAGCAAAATGAAATCATCTATATGAAGAAAACATATCCTGTCAATGTGCCTCATTAGCAAAAGAGTACTCCTCAATAAAACTAATTGGTAAATCCAGTCATCTAGAGACAAATTTCATGTTCACAGGAATTAATGGAGGAAGAAATTGCAGATGTCAAATTTTCCTGATCAATACTTGGCAAAATTGCAAGTAATGACAGCTTTCCCAGAGTCAGCAATTGGCCGTGGGTGGACAATAAAATAGGTTGCAGGATGCCAGATACCACAAATAGAAGAAAGTATGAGATATGTACATATGCCAGTCAAGAATATCACTCCAAGAGCGAGCAGAAGGCAATTCACCATCAAGAGAGCTCCTTTTCTGCCCCTGGATTAGGAAAATAACCCTTAGAATGGAAGTCGGAGAGCAACTGATTCTTGAAGCAGAAGGTGTCCATCAGCGAAGAGGTGGCTTCATTTTCGGATGTGGGGATGTCATCGAGGCAGACATGTCCCACTTGCACATGAACTTCTGCGGGGTCCACGCCAAACGCTTTGTCCACGAAAGATGGACAATGCTACTTGTAGCCAATGGTCACATTATAAACTGCAATAAAGGAAAGAAGCTCACTCAAGCTGGAAGGGACAACAGACAGGACTTCCACTAGTCATTGATATTGTAAATACCTACTATTTTGTCTTTCTTTCCCTGAAACGAGATTTGCCATACTGTTTTTGTTCCAACTCAGCCCAATTTATAGGGCCTACAATTTATGGATGTTCTCCTTATCAGTAATAGAAGAATTCAAGACGATTTTATCCCCTATATTATTCCCTAAAGGAGAAAACTGTAATTTCATTTTCCTTATATTCCTTAGGACAATTCATATTTTGAGAAATAGCAGGACTTACCGCCTCATTTATCATGTCAAATCTTGAACCAACTGCCTATTCAGATATAGCTTCTCAAGTTCCACATGGAAAAAACGGCAAAAGAACGCTTCAAGTGCCTTAACTTTGCACAAAGGGACACTTAAGTGCCATAACTTACGAAAGGTACACTTGAGTGCCAAAATCGGAGTAGAATGGATCACTTGAGTGCCAATCCGGCCAAAATCCGGCCAAAACGCCGACGTGTCAATTTTCCGACGAAACGAGTGCGAAACCGCGTCGTTTTAATGCCGACGTGGCCAAAATTTTAATATAAAAAATAATTTAAACTAAATTTATTTAAATATTTAAAAATATTAAAATATTAAAAAATGTTAAATTTTTAAACAATTTAAAATTTTTGAAAAATATAAAAAATTTTAAAAATTTAGAAAATTTTGTAAAAATTTATAAAATTCTAAAAAAAATTATAAAATATTAAAAAATTAAAAATAAATTAAAAGTTAAAAAATAAAAAAATTCAAAAATTTTAGAAAATTTTAAAAAAATTTCGAAAATTTTATAAAAATTTATAAGATTATTAAAATTTTAGAAAATTTTTAAAAAATTTAAAAAAATTTTGAAATTTTTTTTAAGAAAAGGAGGCGGGCCCGGCCAACCCTCTCCCACCTTCCGGCGACGGCGGGGAGGCGGCAGCAACGAGGGCTCCGCCCTCAGCCGTTGGCTGCCTTTCTCCTCCTTCTCCTACATTTTTTAAAAATAAAAATAAATTATATTATTGTTTTGTTTTAAATTTAATTTAATTTTTTTCTATTATATTAAAATTCAACTTATACCAAAACAACATTGTTTTCGTTGATTTAAGTGCTCTAATCTGGCCAACACCTGAAACGACGTTAATTTGGTGCTGACATGGTAAAAAATTTAATATATAAATTAATTAATTTTGATATAAAAATAAATTTATTTTAAAATTTTAAAAATTAAAAAATTTTGCAAAATTAAAAAATTTACAAAAAATAATTAAAAAAAAAAGAAAAGGGAGGCGGTGAGGGCTGAAATTTTTTGTTACCTTTTTAAGTTTTTGTAAATTTCAGAAATTTTTTAAATTTTATGTAACTTTCTAAAATTTTTTGTAAATTTTTTGAATTTTTTGAAAATTTTTTAAATTTTATGTAAATTTTGTAAATTTTATGTAAATTTTGGAAATTTTTATAGATTTTGTAAATGTTTTGTAACTTTCTAAAAAAAATTTGCAAATTTTTAAATTTTTTAAATTTTTTTTTTTTTTTAAATTTTAAAATTTTTCTAAATTTTTTAAATTTTATGTAAATTTTATGTAAATTTTTTGTAAATTTTTAAATTTTTTTTTTTGTAACTTTCTAAAATTTTTTGTAAATTTTGTAAATTTTTTGTAAATTTTGTAAAATTTTTGTAAATTTTGTAAATTTTTTGTGAATTTGTAATTTTTTTTAATTTTTTAATGTTTTAAAGTTTCTAAAATTTTTAAATTTTTTTAAAATGTTTTAAATAAATTTATTTTAAATAATTTTATATTATTATAAAATTCAAATAATGTCAAAACGACGTCGTTTTGGCCGAATTCCGAGCCGACTCAGCTCTCGGGCGAGACACACGCAAGAAATATTAATATTTTAATGCCACGTATGATTTCCGATCAAGTTCGCCGGAGATGGCACTCAGGTGTCCCACTTTTCTTAAAATATGACACTTAAGTGTACCTTTCGTAAGTTATGGCAAGACTTAAGTCCCTAAAGCCAAAGTTATGGCACTCCAGGGGTCCGCACGTCTGGAAAAAACTGATGAATTTTCTTCAGCATTAGAAAGTTTGATTCGGAGGAATCCTGGTAACAAATGATACCGACCGGAATTGTACTATGGGATCAATTTATGCGAAACCTTCGAGGTCCATATTGGATACCTCCATTAGATTTATAAACCGCCCACTCCCTCAGTCAAAACAGATGCAATATTAAGACAACCTGAACCTAGAGACGCCTGCGACTCCTCCAAGCATGCGTAAAACCCCTTTGTCTTTGGAAGCAGAACATTTTTTTGGGTTGGTAGGCCATTTTCAGGAGCATATTTTTTTACTTCAAACACACTTCTGCTCACTGCAGTTCACATTTTAAGTTCAATCTACCAGGCATACAGGGATGCAGAAAAAAACAGTGTACATATATCAGAAGGCAGAATGTAAGATCCATTAACCAGATGAATGACGAGGCATCTTGTGAGGTACTCACAATGCACAGATGGTCCTCATGAGCTATATATCATTTCATTTCAGGAGTGCCTGATAACAAGTAACGTTTTAGTAGTACTGAATTTGGAACAGAATTATTGGGATTTTTAATGTCACCTCATTTTTAATCTTCTTAGATATGAGATCTTTATCACTGGCCTGAAAAAGGGAACAAATCCTTTATTTATCTCTTCAAGTACAATCAAAATAATTCATGAATACATGAATATGTTGTTTTCATGAACCAACTAAATGGTTATACTGTTAAGGGGTATATTGATCAGCTCACTTGCCAGGCTCGGTGGAATGATGCAGAGGGTATTGGCAACAAAGGAAATTATGGACTGATTTGGCGGCCAATCTAATTGTCTCATAGCCTATCAAGTTGTTTTGAGCACAATCATTTGGGTGATAACATACAAAACCAGAAGAGTTGGGACCTCCTTCATACATGGACCAGAATTCAGAAAACATCTCGAAGTTACTCTTCTTTTGCTGGATAAAAGATAAACTACTATGGGGGCACCGAGGGGGCTGCAAACCTATATTAAACGTAAACTCAGATAACCAAAAAAGAGCTTGCTTACAGGTTAAACCATCAACGACGTCAATCCAAGCATTTGCTTGCACAAGTTTCCACTATACCAAAAAATGTGACATCTTTCAGCAATCCTCAATAATCACCAAAACAGGCATCTTCATTCCTTGTGCTCTCTTCTTAGGTTCTTTCCAAATCAACCAAGAACCAGAGTGAGGGATTGAAGAGATCCTTCTTTCTTAATGCCTAGGCAAATGGGGGCCCTGCAATTCGATAATTCATGCTCAGTGGATCCTCCGATCATGTATCCCAAGTTAGCCTGATGAAAGCATAAGAGGCCACCCAAAACAGTCAGTCCAGGAACAATGATGGAGAAGATGATTTACCATCTCTGCCTCTGCACTGAGAAGGAAGTGCCTACCGGCCCACATTTTGCCTCTAATGCAAATTTATTAATGTGGGAATACGTTCCAAGTTGCTTTCCAAGCAACAAAAAATAAACACATAAGTAGTCGTCGTCTTCACATTCCAACTCTCCTGGGGAACACGTCTCTGGCTTCATCAACTTTCTATACTAACAAACTGCAATGAAATTTCACAGAAAAAGTCCCATGTTTACAACTATTCAAACACGGAGAATCAGCAGAATTGAGAGAATTCTTATGAATTATACAGCAAATCAGAAAACACTAGCAAAAGTTTCAGGTTCCAGGTCATGGATTTGTCCGAAAAATCAACTTCCCAAGTGATTATTGTAAGAGTTTTCCTAATGTGAGCTAAAGTAATTGAAATTGTAATTTACCATTTTATGGGGTTGGTCTAATAAAGTAAGATATAAGGTTTCTTAATAGTTGAATGTGGGCCTGACTTGTGTTGGACGAGTTGGGCCTAACCCGTGATAAGAGGGATTGGTTGAAAACTCTATAAATAGCATTAAGGTCCCTCCTTTAATCCTCTTATCTCCATGAACACGGTATCATCTCACATAAGAAAAGCCATGAGTAGCGGTCTCATCGAGCTAGGATCTGAGTGAAATAGAAAAGAAGAACCTAAGGATTAGATCGTCGCCATTCAGCATAAGGAACGATAGATTTCAAATCAGGTATACAAATCTCTTTCTTCTCCTTCACTATGTTCGAGTATCTAGCTATGTTGACCCTGGAATACCATTTTGAAGGCCAACATTTAGTATTAGAGCCTTGTAGCCTAGAACTCAAACATAAGGAATTTGGTCTATTTTGAAAATTTTATCCATTAAAACTAGATTTTTTGAACACATGTTCCAATTCATCTTGGCGAGCCAAGCGTTTTAGTGGTGGCATGCCTCCAATGGAGACCAAAAGTGTCACCCATGAGCATCTCGAATTTGACATGGCTTCAGATCATTTTGCTCATCTTCGTGATTTTTAGACCAATAAAATTGAATTTTGGTCACATATTTGGACTCATTTCAACAAGACGAGTAGTTTGATGGGTGGCATGCCTCCGGAAGAGGCCGGGCACGTCCTCACACTCCTATATGCACCGTAGTGGCTCCATCGAGTGGAGCCACGCGCCGTAGAGCGCTCTCACGCACTCGCCCGAGCAGGTGCGTGACTGCCTTAGGCAAGGATGACGTCACCCTCGCCAACTCGGCCACTTCCTTGCCAATGTTGACGTCATTCCGTCGTTGCTGACATCATGGATAACATCATTTCTCGACCAGGTTGATCCGATCCAATTTGACCGAATTGACCCGACCTGAGTTAATTGATTTTGACCCAACCGGTTGGATTGTTGACCGGTTGAACCGTTGGCCTATTAAACCGTTGATTAGTTGAACCATTGACCGATGGCAAAGAGAATGCAACACCGTTACTAATAGCCCACATCATTTTGGCTTCAAATTTGGAAACTCTGTCTTCGAAGCAGCCTTGGGTTTGATGCAATTGATAACAATCTTATAAAGCATAATATTGGATGTTGACAACCTAGAGTAGGTTACACTTCCTTTTTTAATCTTATCATTCACCAGAAACTTGGTCACCTCTTCATTCGAAACAATAATGGCCATGAGATCACATCTTTTTACACCCAAAAGGTCAGCTGGTAAATTTATATTAGCATTAAAGACATTCTCACATATAGTGAACTGAAGATGTGTAGGAGACAGAGTAGACAAGTTTGAATAAAAATAGGCAATCAGTCCTGGGTATGTATCAAATGTTTCTAGGCAAAAATTTTCCATTTAAAGCTTTACAAAGTTCTCCTTGAAAGAAACTTTGATTGTTTCCAGAAAATCAAAATCAACAGTTCGAGGGTTAATCGCACTCATGTTTAGCATTTGCTTCCTTTTGAACCTTTTACCCTGACAGTAATACCTTTCTTAGAATGAAAATTCTTAAACAACCGCTCATCATCATCTTCCTTGTTACCCTTTACCTGACTCTTTGTCCCAAACCTAGGATCAAAAGGAAAGACTATAAACTCTTCTTCACCTCTTCTAGGTTTTACCAATCCCAAATTCTCTATGGCTTGCAAAAACAACGTCTCATTTCCATACCCATTTTCTTTCAAGAAATTGGTAATAAAATCCATAGGACTTCCTCTTTTCTTCAAAAATTCATAATGCTTAAAAAGAACATCTAGGTTTCTTACCAAAATAAGAGTTGATTCCTAAGTAACTTCTTGCTTTGTAGAAGGTCGATTTGCACTTCATGGAGATTCGTCTCTAGTAAGATCGAAGTGAGTCTCTTTGTTTTTTTTGTAGATTGAGGCCCTCCATTGGCTATATGAGAGGACTTCCATTGTGAAGAGACCGAGATGGACTTGGAGGATTTTGAGGACATGGTTGCGAGAGAGTGTAGAAGAGCGATCGAGTTTAGGGTTTGCACAAAGGAATATGATTGAAAATGAGAGAGAAGAACTACTTCAGTTTGCAAGGAAGGATGATTGTGAAGGAAGAGAGAGAAGATTATGGTTTATAAAGAGAATGAGCTGAGGCAAATGAAAGAGTGCAAAAGAAAGTAACTACCAATTTGAAAATTCTGAACATAAGTGAAAATTTTTGGGAATTTTTGAGTTAAATTACGAAAAATTAGGAAATGATGAAAAATAAATAACAATTTCCAAAAGTCATAAATGGCAAATAAAAATTTGAATAAATACAAAATATTCATACCTATTTGATAAGAAAGGAAACTTATGCGCCAATATTTGAATTACAATTACCTGAGTCTAAATATGCTTCCTAAATAATATCTCTTCCGGAAGATTGTACACTTGAGTCTAGCTTGCCTAAACTTTAACCAAATGGGTAATTTTTCATGAATATATTCAAGCGTACCTTTCTCCGGGGATTTGGTGAAAATATCTGCTAGTTAATTCTTTGAATCAAAAAACTGAATATTAATTTCACCATATTTCAATGTGCTTTGCTCTTGAATGGATTTTTGGTGAGATTGATCACGCTTGTGTTGTCGCATTTGATTTCAGTATATGATTCATCTTCTCAAAGTCTCTCAATTATTATCGAATCCATAAAATTTGAGAGCAATAACTGCCAAGAGCAACATATTCTGCTTTTACGGTTGAAAGAGCCACAATGTTTTGTTTCTTTGAGAACGAGGACACTAACATCTGTTCTAGAAATTGACATGTCTTAGAAGTACGTTTCCTATCGATTCTACAACTAACTAAATCAGCATTTGAGTATTCAAGTAGAGTAAAGTCTCCTCCTTTTGGATATCATAGACCTGACTTTGGATTAGTGGAAATATTTTTTACAATGCGTTTAATAGCACTGAGATGTTATTCTCTAGGATTAACTTGGAATCTAGCACACATGCACATGCTAAAAAGAATATCAAGACATGAAGCAGTAAGATAAATAAGAGAACTAATCATACTTCTATAGGTCTTGTGATCCATTTTCTTTCCATCTTCATCCTATCAAGTTTAGAAAAGCTTGACATAGGAGTTTCAGTCTTGTTGCAATTTTCCATTTCAAACTTCTTAACAACGTCTTTGGCATATTTTTCTTGATAGATGAAGGTTCCTTCTTTGAATTGTCTGACTTGTAGATCCGAAAAGAATGTCAATTCTCCTATTATGCTCATCCAAAAAAGAATCTATCTTCAAGATTGATTTCATCAATTTGTGATTGATTCAATCAATATTTGTATATATAGTAAGTAAATTCCCTTGCTAGAAAACTAGTTGTTGTAGAATAAATTCCAAATAAATTCATCCTGGATCTACGTCGCAAAATTGATAAATCTAGTTCTAGAGTCTCTCGTTCTGGACATTATCTCGTTCTAGACTCATCAGAGTGGGATATGCTTTTGGAATGGAATAGACTTTAACAGTAGTCTTCAATGGTTCCTCATAAACAACTTATAAATTATCTGCTCTTAACAAAGGCGCTAGAACTAGAAAGTTTTGTCAACTTTAAAACCTAATAGGAGTTTTCTCAACAAAAGTAGACTTGTGGACTCAAGCCACAAGCGGTAGCAAAGGTCAGAGGTAGAAGACATATGCTGTGGGGCAAGTTCACGTGGCGGCAATCGAGCCACGGCGATGAGGTCAACCGACATAAATGACTTGCGCGGCCTCATTAGAGATCGGAAGGTCGAGTGGCGAGGTGGTGAACGCAAGGCAGAGTAGCAGGGGAGGGGAGCATCTATGAGGCGAGAATAAAACTGAAATTTAGATAACTTCATGAGGATAAGATTGCTAAAAAATTTCTTTAAAAAATTTCCAAAGAAGCATTTCTGTAATACTGAAAGCCAATACTGAGTGAGAGTTGATTTGCTCGTGTCCGAGGGAATTGATTTTGAGGTGGCTTGTTGTGTTCCCGGTTTTCAGTAGTCGGTTGCCTTAAATTGGCATTTTTGGTGACAAATAAATCACTTGTTATATCTATTATAAAAAGCAAATAAATCTGCTTTTTTATATCCATCCTACTTTAGCCCTACTCTAACACACACTCTTAAACTTTTGCCATGCCTCATTGGAGGGTGTAAAAGTCGAAACTCACGTCTGAAACTAAATCGTCATCACCCCTATCCTCCTAAGAACGTGAAGATTCGAATACTCCACCTCAACGTCTCCCTTCCCATATGGGAAGGTAGTTACCAATAAATCTGTTTCATATTATTATATTCACAGCAAATTAGTTAGTTCCATTATCTTATTATAAAAGACATAAATAATTGTCTTGATGATCGGACAAGAACTTGTTGGTTTGAAAATTGCTTTTTTGTGTGTCTAAACTTAACATTTCAATTATGTCACCGAAAAAGTACTACAAAATTGATGTGAATCGTTGTGGAAGGATCGTTCTACGAAGGCCCAGATGGTGCGAATTGCAAACCTCGACCTCCAATCAAACCTGTGATTGGCAACCTCGGTATGAACGTGACCTGTTGACGAACACGTGTCAACCAACCAACGTTATAGATGCCACGAGCGAAAGAATTCGCTATCTCGCTCGATAAGTCGAATTGACTGCCACAAGAGAATCTTGATTAGGTCAAGTCCTCAAAAGAACAGTAAAAGGAGAACCTCTCAATTCCTTTCCTCAAAAATTAAAATATCTCTGTTCAAAGAAATTTGGCAAATCCTTTATATAGGCCGCCACACAAACCCTAAAAACCAACCCTAAAAATCTAATGCGTTATATTCTAAAATATTTCTATTTTAGAATATTCTTAAACAAGAATATATATATAAATTGACTTGGTCAATTATTTGGTGATAAGATAATTAAATTGCACCAAGATTTCCAATATTCTTCAAGATTTGATCCAAGGTCATCTTTACGCCAAAGATCACGAACCATGACGCCAACAGCTTGCCTGAATTGTTTGGCCCGCGCTCTAGTAATCGAACCAAAGAGGAATAGACAATGGGTCCCTAGCACCTCCTCCTCGATATGACTCGATGTCCACATCATTCCCTCCCCCGTGCAAAGGATTTGTCCTCAAATCATCACTAGCATCAAAAAGAGTCAAGTCAGAAACATTAAATGTGGCACTAACGTCATACTTACCTGGAAGATCAAGCTTGTAAGCATTATTGTTAACTCTTTCCAAAACCATGAATGGTCCATCCCCTCGCGATAATAACTTAGAATGTCGCTGCTCAGGAAATCTCTCTTTGCGCATATGAACCCAAACCCAATCGCCAGGTTCAAACACCACTTCTTTGCGCCCTTTGTTAGCTTGCCTTGCATATTGCTCAGTCTTGCGCTCAATATTTGTGCGCGTCTTCTCATGCAACGCCTTGACAAATTCAGCTTTCTTTGCTCCATCTAAATCCACACGCTTATCAACAGGTAAAGGGGTTAATCTAATGGAGTTAATGGATTAAAACCATAGACAACATCAAATGGTGTAAATTTAGTAGCAGAATGCATGCTCCTATTATATGCAAATTCAACATGTGGCAGACAATCTTCCCAAGATTTTATGTTTTTTTTAATAATAGCATGCAACAATACCCCTAAAGTTCTATTAACTACCTCGGTTTGACCATCGGTCTGTGGATGACAAGTAGTAGAAAATAACAACTGCGTTCCTAGTTTTTTCCACAATGTTTTCCAATAGTAGCTAAGAAATTTAGAATTTCGATCTGAAACAATCGATCTAGGCATGCCATGCAAACGTACAACCTCCTTAAAGAACAAATTAGCAATATGAGATGCATCATCAGTTTTATGACAAGGTATAAAATGAGCCATCTTTGAAAACCGATCAACAACCACATAAATAGAATCTCTACCATACTTAGACCTAGGCAATCCTAACACAAAATCCATAGAAATATCAATCCAATGATGCGTTGGAATAGGTAATGGTGTATACAAGCCATGTGGTTTAGTTGTAGACTTCGATTGCTTACAAGCAATGCATCTCTCACAAACACGTGTGACATCTCTCTTCATATGTGGCCAATAAAAATGTTCATACAGGACTTCATAAGTTTTATTAATGCCAAAATGCCCCATTAAACCACCACTATGCGCTTCTCGCACCAACAATTCACGCAAAGAATATTTAGGCAAACATAGTTTGTTTTCACGAAAAAGATAACCTTCATGCCTATAAAATTTATCAAATGCAGCATGTTCACATGCTTCATAGACTCTCCCAAAGTCATCATCATCAATATATAAGCCCTTGATATGCTCAAAACCTAGACACTTTGCTTCTAAAATAGTTAGAATCGCATACCTTCGAGAAAGTGCATCGGCTACCACATTTTCCTTACCTTTCTTGTACTTGATCACATATGGAAAAGTCTCAATGAACTCCATCCATTTGGCATGTCTTTTATTCAACTTTTGCTGTCCTTTCAAGTACTTCAAGGTCTCATGGTCGGTGTGGATCACAAACTCCTTTGGCCATAAATAATGTTGCCAAGTCTCCAAAACTCGCACTAAAGCATACATCTCCTTATCATAGGTAGGATAATTCAATGTTGCTCCACTCAATTTTTCGCTGAAATAAGCTATGGGACGCCCTCCTTGCATCAACACGGCTCCAATTCCTGTACCAGAAGCATCGCACTCTATCTCAAAAGTAGCACTGAAATTCGGCAAAGATAATAAAGAAGCATTAGTTAACTTATCTTTTAGCAGATTAAATGATTTCTCTTGCTCTTCTCCCCACGTGAAACCCACGTGCTTCTTGATTACCTCAGTTAATGGTGCGGCAATAGTGCTAAAATTTCTCACAAATCGTCGATAAAAACTCGCCAATCCATGAAAGCTACGCACCTCTCCTATGGTCTTAGGCGTTGGCCATTCACGGATTGCGTTAACCTTTTCTTCATCAACCTGTATACCATTAGCACTAACAACAAATCCTAGAAATACTAATTTATTGGTAACAAAAGAGCACTTCTTTAGATTAGCGTATAATTGCTCAGCCCTTAAAACCTGCAAGACAACTCGCACATGCTCAATATGGTCATCAGGACTTCGGCTATAAATTCAGATGTCATCGAAATAGACAACCACAAATCGACCAATAAAAGCACGCAAAACATGATTCATAAGTTGCATAAACGTGCTTGGTGCATTAGTTAATCCAAATGGCTAACCACTCATATAATCCATACTTGGTCTTAAATGTAGTTTTCCATTCATCACCTTCTTTCATCCTAATTTGATGATAGCCACTTTTCAAATCGATCTTAGTGAAAACGCAAGAATCATGCAACTCATCCAACATGTCATCTAACCTAGGAATAGGATGTCGATACTTTACCGTAATATTATTGATTGCTCGGCAATCGACATACATTCGCCAAGTTCCATCCTTCTTTGGCACTAACAAAACAGAGACGGCGCATGGGCTAAGACTTTCTCTCACATACCTTGTTCCAATAGTTCGTTAACTTGCCACTAAAGTTCCTTTGTCTCCTCGAGATTGCTTCGATATGCGGGTCGATTAGGTAATGGCGCACCAAGAATCAAGTCAATTTGATGTTCTATGCCTCGAATCGGTAGTATCCCTCCAGGAAGTTCATCAGGAAAGACATCTTCAAATTCCTGCAATAAAGATACAACAGGACTAGGCAAACTTGGGTCAAGATCGTTAGTAGAAAATAAAATCTCCTTGTACACAAGTACAAGCATTGGTCGATCTAAAATTAAAGCTCTCCTCACTTCACTTGATTTTGCATAAAAATTATTTTGCCTCTTTTCTTTCCTCTCTTCTTTTCCCTCGGTTTTTACCACAATCTTTCTCTCGGCCTCTCCTTTTCCTTGCGTCTCAGACACACCACGCAAGCCCTCAAATTTCTCACATTTTCTCTCTCTCTTGGCTTCTCGTTGTAACTTTAGTTGATCTTGATACACCTCACTAGGTGTCATTGGTACCAAGGTATAAGTCTTTTGATTCATCATCAATGAATAACGATTAGTATACCCATCATGATGTACCTTTCGATCATATTGCCATGGTCTTCCAAGTAAGATATGACCCACTTGCATAGGTACAACATCACACTTTACCTCGTCCTTATATCTCCCTATCTCAAATGGAATTCGAACTTGCTTCGATACTTTCACCTCACCACTATCATTTAACCATTGAAGTCTATAAGGCCTAGGGTGCTTTGTTGTCTTCAAGCCTAACTTATCCACCATAATACAACTTGCCACATTCGCACAACTACCTTCATCAATTATCATACTACATATCTTACCATTTACCATACACCTTGTATGAAATAAATTATCTCTTTGTTGGTGATGCTTCTCCTCCTTTACTTGCACACTCAGAGAACGCCTAACCACCAATAAGTCTCCTTTTATAGCTACTTCTCCATCACTACAATCCTCCAATGGTGACATCTCATTATCATCTTCTTCCCTTTCACTTTCGGACTCAATAACACCATGTCCAGTCATGATCATCACCCTCCTATTAGGGCATTGATTCGCCATATGACCCTTGCCCAAACACTTAAAACATTTAATTTCACGAGTTCTAGTGTTAGGATTTTCAGTTTTACCTTAAACCGGATTCGTTCCAACTTTACCGTCCCTCTCCTTCTCTTTTGAAGTTTCGGTTTTGGTGTTGTTTCCTCTCCAATTTGGCTTCTCATCTCTCTTCCAATTAGATCTTCAATTCTGATTTGAACCTCCTCCACTCTTGTAATTTCGGTCCAACTTCAATTGCCGCTCAACTTTGATGGCTTTGTCCACCAATTCTTCCAATTCAACATAGTGTTGCAGCTTTACCACCCTTGCTATGTCTCGGCTCAAACCACTCAAAAATCTTGACATTGTGGCCTCACGATCCTCCATTACATTAGCACGAATCATGGCAATCTCCATCTCCTTGTAATACTCTTCCACGCTCTTATTGCCTTATGTGAGATTTTGTAACTTTTGAAACAAATCTCGATGGTAATGACTTGGCACAAAACGCCTCCTCATCACCGCTTTCATCTCATCCCACGTCTTTATCGGTCTTTCACCATTGCGCCTCCTACTAGTCACAAGTTGATTCCACCAAATTATAGCATAATCAGTAAATTCAACAGCTGCAATTTTTACCTTTTTGAGCTCAGAGTATCGTTGGCAATAAAATACCATCTCCATGCGTTTCTCCCACTCTAGATACGTATCGGGATCATTCTTCCCTTGGAAGGAAGGAATCTTCATCTTGATGTTGTCAAGTTCATCATCTCCTCGATGTCTAAACCTTCGGCCTCCATTCCACCTTTCAAATCGAGCATCTCGATCATCCTCCATGTCGGCCTCATCATCATCATATTGCCGTTGCCTTCTATGTTGTGTTCTAGAGGCATCTCGCTGATGTTGCGGCCTTCCTCGGGGTATCTCTCGGTCACCATCAACCCTCATGCCATTCCCCATCATTCGGCCACTAAGCTCCTTCACAACAACCCTCAATTGCTGGATGCTTTCTACGAGCGCTTCATCCCTTCGTATGGAGTCAACCTCCCGTTGATTCACGCTTTCTTCGCGCGACATATTTTAGGCCTGCAAGTAAATGTTAGTCTAAAAAAAAATCCTCACCAATCGCTCCCTCACGTGTTTCTCTCGAGATGTTTGTCACTCCTCTCGTATTTAACTCAAGTCTAGGCTTTTTCCACCCTCAATTAAGCTTACACACTCTTGCCTTTTTCCTCTCGTATTTTTTTTCACAAGCTCTTTATTGGACTCAAAACTTGTCTTTCAACCCCTCACGACAATCAATCAAACTAATCAAACAAGATTAGGTCACTATTGATTTTGTTTCAGCAAGTAACAATTTCAAACCAACAAGTACAACTTTCGAAATTCCAATTGAAACGCAAATCACTACTGATTTCGTTTCAATTTGGTCTACTAACAAACGAGTCGCCTTCTTGATTTTTTTTTTTTGTTCAACTAATTTTTTCTTTTTGCCGAATCTGTTTTTTTTTTCTCTTGCACACTTTTTTTTTGTGCGTTTTCTTTCTCTTTTTTTCTTTTTTTTTTTGACGAACTCAGATACAATTTAAGATGCTAGAAAAGAAAATTTAAAACTAACAGCAAACAACTACGTATGGAAGCACAAAAGCAATCGGATCCCTAAATTAACTAGAACCGAAACCCTAACTCAATAAATCTCAAATTGCTGAATATCAACAGAAAATTAAAGATAAATAGACCTTGTAGAACTTGGCTCTGATACCAAACTGATGTTAATCGTTGTGGAAGGATCGTTCTACAAAGGCCTAGATGGTGCGAATTGCAAACCTCGACCTCCAATCAAACATGTGAACGTGACATGTTGACGAACACGTGTCAACCAACCAACGTTATAGACGCCACGAGCAAAAGAATTCGCTATCTCGCTCGATAAGTCGAATTGACTGCCACAAGAGAATCTTGATTAGGTCAAGTCCTCAAAAGAACAGTAAAAAGAGAACCTCTCAATTCCTTTCCTCAAAAATAAAAATATCTCTGTTCAAAGAAATTTGGCAAATCCTTTATATAGGCTGCCACACAAACCCTAAAAATCTAATGCGTTATATTCTAAAATATTCCTATTTTAGAATATTCTTAAACAAGAATATATATAAATTGACTTGGTCAATTATTTGGTAATAAGATAATTAAATTGCACCAAGATTTCCAAGATTCTTCAAGATTTGATCCAAGGTCATCTTCACGCCAAAGATCACAATTCATGACGCCAACAGCTTGCCTGAATTGTTTGGCCCGCGCTCTAATAATCGAACCAGTAGGAATAGACAATGGGTCCCTAGCACCTCCTCCTCGATATGACTCGATGTCCACATCAAAAATTAAGGAGGAAAAGTCTGTGTGAAAATTAAAAAAGTGGATGAAGTTTGCATCAAATTTGTCTTCTTTAATTTCCTACCTCTAGCCAATTACTAATGAAAAGAACATTGGAATGGGAATCTTCTTTCTTTCTTTCTTTCTTTCCAGGGAACATGACCTTTGTACGGAAACTCTAACCTTTGTATGGGAACACAACTTAGATATTATTTGGGAGTCTATGGTAAACCCATAATTTTTTCATTTCTTGAATGGTCATATCTTCACCAGGCTTCTCCCATTTAGGACTATTTCTATATGTATGTTTGATTCTTTCAATCAACAATTTAGGACTTCCGAGTTCTTTTTATTCTATTTTCATTGCTTACAGCAGTCATGAAGTCCACTGATCGAGTTCCAAACGTGAACAAGACCAAGGTTGGGTTTAGCATGGAAGCAACAAGTACTGGAAAATCCAGGCTCTCGATCAATCTCCCGGTCCACTTCAAACCGAGATCATCAATTTTGACAAAATCCAAGTGCACAAGGGGCTCATTGTTGTCACCAACAAGGTCACCGAGATCGAGCGTCGAGGCGTGCCACACAACCTCCTAGGAGAGATCGCGACCTTGATGTTGACCTCTGGGAGCATGATTATCGTCGCCATGCAGCGGTCGCCATCAACAAGATAACGGAACATGGATGCCCCACAATCATTGCCAGTGGATCGAACTCCTTTATGAAGGCGCTCGCGGACCCAACAATCAATTTCTAGTCCATTTATATTGTTGTTTCTATTGGGTGGATGTACCGCCGCCTGTCTTAAATGAGCGTGTGTCGAAACAGCGTGAAGAGATTATTGCAAAGAGACCTAATAAATAAGGTGCAAGGAATGTTCATCCTGCAGGCCAACCGCTCACATGGAATCTACCGCGCGCGATCAGGGTCCAGAGATGGACCATTACATGCGGGTGTCGAGACTCGATTGATCGACAATGAGAAAACGAAGAATGCTTTGCTCAATGATATGCCACCAATGAGGTCAAGCTCAACACTTGTAAGTTAGCTTGTCGCCAAGTGGAACATGCATCGCATCAATGTGACTAGGGTTTTCGAGAATCGAGGGAAAGATGTTGAGAATATTGGAAATTTTCTATAATATGGGCTTATATTAATTAATTGATTTTCTATTTTAAATAATCGGGTTAATGGATATTCAAATATTTGTTAAACCTAAAGTGATCTGATTGAATTGGGTATTAGCATCTATTGTTAACGGGCCTAATTGAGCAGCAAAGTGTAGGCAATTGTGTTTGATTGAAGCCCGTAATGGGAAGGGCCCAGTTGACACGCTGTTGATTAGGATTTGCTAGGTCCCCTCTCTAGCCTATAAAAGAGTAGGTTATACCTATCAGTTGCTTTAATCCCATTAAAAGCTGTTATACCGAAATAGGTCATAGAGAGGAAGATCTGGTATTCCGATAGATCTCTGATTATCAGTGTCACGACCCAATTTTTCGGGTTCACCACCTAAAACTAGGTTAATGGATTACTAAGTCTTTAAGCTTAGCTCGAGCTCTCCCAAGCCCATACCAATTCGCGACTTAGGTTTGAATTCTTAACGTGCAAATGATTTTCAATCAGGAGTCGCCACTAATCTATTTTTGGTGGGTCGATTAGAAACCCAAGTAAAGTAACGGGAGATTTACTTTACTCCTACGAACCAGAGATTTATGAGTTCGGGGACTTAGTTACACCAGACTATCCTAGTGCCCTTTCGGTACCTTTTTATTTCATTTTCAAAAAAAAAAAAATTTGGCAATTGAATTGATTTTAATTTAACTTCCTAACATGTGAGGTGATCATACATATGCGCATACCACCAATTTAACACTCAAGAAAGTAATTAAATAATGCAAAACATACCTAGAAGCAACGAAAGCATATGTATTGTTAAATTAGAATTCACATTAGGAACCCTAGATATGATTTCTAGTTAACACGCAATTTCAATTTTTTTTCTTTATTTAATGAAAATCATGCGATGCATACTAATAATCTAATATGACATGGCAGCACGACCTAAACTATATGACATGAAGAAATGCAATAATTAAATGCAATCTAAATGATCTAACTCTAATGATATGCAATGTGATGCAATGACATACAAAATTATTTTAACTAAAATGACATGCGACATACAATTTAATATGTGAGTTATATGTCATGCAACATTTATTAAATGACATAATCTAATGACGGGCAATTTCTAATTAGAAATGAACCTAACAATAATCCCTAAAATGACGTGCATTTCATGGACTTAATTCTATATAATGTGCACATGATTTTTTTAATGCAATCTATCCTAGAAATTGCAACTAATTTACCCTAAGACAAATTTTATGAAATTCGAAATGCAAAAATGATCTAGCTAGATTAAGATTCTATCTAATTTAAACTAAGGATTAAGTCATATTAAATCCTAATTTAAACTAAGACATTATCTAGATCTAAGATGCAATTTATCTAAAAAGATGATCTAAATTTAAAATGAAACATGCAATTCTAATCTAAAATGCACAATGATTTTTTTATGCTTTTCTTTAACAACCTAAATAAATGCACTTTCTTTTTTGGATTTTTTTTTTTTTAATATTTTTCGAACTGAAATCTCTATCCTAGATATGCAAGATGACAAGAAAAATTCTAAAACAAACTGAATCTTAATTCAAATATTTTTTGGATTTTTTTTTAGTGGTTTTTCAAAACAATGCAATTATCAACTAAACGTTAAATCTAAACTAATCAAGGCATCCAATCAAATAAAGGATCAAAATAATCGAAAAAATAACCTGTTGTCTCACAGGTTAAATTAACGATTATCCTAATCCTAATTATCACGACAAAGAGTTCAAAATAACTAAAAATCTTATCCGAATTCTTACGGATCAAATTAATGATTATAATGATTCAGCACTTAAAACACTATCAACAAACCCCAAAAATTAATATAATTAAAAAAATGATCCGACATCTTACGGATCAAATTAGTAATTACAATAATTTTAGGGAATACCCTGTGGATAATGCCTACAAAATCCATGAAATAAAGATCACTCCAAATTTACACAATAACAACTAAACTTAAAAGAAATAAATAAAATAAAATAAATAAAAAAAGAAAATAAAACTGCCTAATTTCCCTTTTTCTTTTTTTTTTTGGTTTTCTTTCCCTGCTTTCTTCACCCACGGCTTACTCGTGCGGCTGATCTCCGGGCAGCGGGTCAATCGGTCCGGCAAAAAGGGGAACTCCGGCAAGGGCGGCAGCAGGCACAGCTGGTCACGGGTCAGGTGAGACAGGGACGGCACGAGCGAAGCCACCAGTGTTCGGGCACCGGCAAAGGTGCGCGAGTGCAGTAGTAGCTGAGGCGGTCTAGCGTCGTGGGTGAGGAGGAATCGGCGAGCAGTGGACTCACGGCTTTGAGCGGGCGGAGTAGGGCAGGAAAAGCTCCGGCGTCAGGCTTCACGGGCGGCGACCGGCGGGCTTCTTGAGGAGACAACAGACGCACGGCGAGAGGCGAGCTGCTGTGGCGCCGGTGCTCGGGCGGAGGGATGCAGGCGGAGATGCGGCGCGGAGATGTGAGCGCAATGGTGTGGCGCGGTGCAGGGGAGTCACGGACGACTGGGCTGGCGTCGCGGGTTGCTCGCAAAGGAGGCGCGGCGAGGCTCGGCGTCGTGGTGGCGCGGGTCGTTGGGGCTCGTAGTCGGAGACCGGCGGCTACGTCGGCGCGGGGAAGGCGGAGGCGCGGCGGAGCTTCACGGATCGTCAAGTTGGGCGACGAGCAGTGCTCAAGTGCGGGGCACGCGGGTGATCAACCGGACAGGAGCAAGGAGACGCGCCGGTGAAGGGACTGGACACCAGGAAAGCATTGCTGAAGAAGATGAACAGGAAAAACTTTTCCTTCTCTTTTTTACTTTTTCCTTTCCTCTCTCCTTTGCAGCCGCACACTTTCCTTGCTTTTTGTGCTTCTTTCCTTCTTCCGAGACCTTCACGGACGGCTTCCTCTGTCCTTTCACTTTTGACTTTTGTGTTCTTTTCTTTTTGATTTCAAAGAAAACGAGAAAAACCCCCCCCCCCTAAACCGAGAAAAAGCCCCTATTTATACAGAGAAAACCCCGGTTTGTTCAACCCACGAAGATTTGCATATATTGACCTAATCGCTAAGGATCATTCGAAGAAACGGAGAGATGTGCTCAACAAGAAAATAATCCCAAATTCTTTATGAAGATTTTTTAAAGACAATTCACTCAACTTTTGATATGACTTCATTATCCGAAAATCCTTCAAAATCTCATTCCTCCGCAAAATATATTTTTTTAACAACCTTTTTTAAGAGATAAATTAAATATCATTATTACCCTAATAAAAAAAATTAAAATTTAGGTGTCAACAATCGAGTGATCTAGTTTTCTTCAAGTGAAGTAATGGCTCAAACATGTACGTTTTAATTCCGCTGTATTTATTGATCTTGGTGTTTTACAATCATATATAGATCCGTTTGTTATGAAAAAATTAATTGTTTATGAGAATAATTTTCTACAGAGAAGGCATGGAGAGAGTATGGTATTGGAGCCAAGTTTGGCAATAGTAGGAGATTTTCCCAAGGGTAACAAAGAATCATTTTGTATACCGAGTCAACTTGCCGCGAACTTGCCTCAACCTCGCGTGGAAATGTAGGGAACTAACTAACTAAAGAGTGATACAATTATCTCATGATCATCGATATCATTTCCATGAGAGTGCGAGTACCAAACTGTTATTTTCCCTGGCAATTGGTTATTATGAAATTGTTGTAATTATTTGAGATTCTAACGAGAACAGTGTTGTCCATCAAAATACTGTCTCTTTGCCTCTCAACTTTCATCCATATGTAAAGCCTATGAATCTCAGAATGTATCACAATCTTCAAATAATATTTTTAAGAAACATTCTTAGCGAACAGTAGAAGTGAGTTTAATGAAGGTTTCAGAGTAATCTATCTCAAGACCAAATCAAAAGCAAGATTTGCACTACGATTAACTAAATAGCTAGCTTCTATCGGGCAATTACACGGTGAATTTGACATGTTCAATGTATACTATCGAAGTTTTACATAGATAATCGAGGTCCCATGAAGACAATTGCAAGAAGCATCGTAGAGTAATGCTGTGACACATGAGAGATAAGTTCGTGTTGATGGTCCAAAACTTTTCATTAATTAGAGAATCAATTTCCACAACCATTAGGAGGATTAAGAGTGTTGCTAGAAAAGATGATAACCAAAGACCATGTCACTTTTTCAAGGGTCAAGGTTAATTGGGTGTTTCTCGAGGCGAAGCAATCGGTATTGTAGACGACTTCATCACAGTTGCGACACCCGTGTCGACAATATAGACATTGAATATCAGTGAAAGAGTGGATGACTTTATTTGCCACCTCAATTAAAATTATTGAGATGAATCTTCATAAGACTCATTCGTTTACGCGGAAAATAATTTTCAAAAATGTTTTTCGGATTTTTCAGCGTTCGTTTCACGAAAGATAAATTCTTTTGGAAAAATGTTTCCCATGAAAGGAAAAAGGTCTTCTAAATTAGGGAAAAATGTTTTTTACTTTTGAAAAATGGAAAACATTTTCCTCGCTTAATCTCTCTTATCTTCACACATTTACAAATCCTCACTTCCTCCTCCCATTTCTTCTTTTTCTTTTCTTTTTTTATTAGAATTATTTTTTTAATTTTCTTTTTCTTTTTTAATTCGAATTATTTTAAATTTTTTTATTTTTATTTTCTTTTATTTTTTCCTTTTTTTTTTTTTGTCTTTTTTTCTTTTTCTTTTCTTTGTTTCCCATCTTCTTTCTTGGCTAGCTGTTGACCGTCGGCAAGCAAACCTCAAGCTTGTTAATCTCAAGCTCGCGTTTGTCGATAGCAAGCCTCAAGCTCGACACTCGCGCTCGCCAATCTGGAGAGCGACGCAAGTCTCATGCTTGTCGGCAAGCTCAAGGCTTGTCGATGGCCGGTCACAAGCCATTGCCGTGGCTAAGAAAGAATGAGATGGAAAACAAAGAAAAGAAAAATAAAAAAATTAATAATAGATTTTAAAAATTAAAAATAATTAAAAATCAATTTAAAAATATGAAAATCCATTTTAAAAAAATAAAATAACTGAAAAATAGTATATGGAGGAAAATATTTTCCTTACTGAACAGTAAAAAATATTTTTCATTTCATTTTCAGGTTTCATCTTAATATCGGAAAATAATTACATTTTCCTGGAAAATGACTTCCTGAAAAATATTTTCCAAAAACGCCACATTTTCGCGAAACGAACGGAGCCTAAATTTAAAATTCCAAGGGCACAAGCATGGAAATTCCTCTACCTAAAGGCCCATTAAATAACTTATAAGACCCGTGAAACCGGCTAACTTATGTCAGTGGGATTTTAACGGGGCAACCTTCTCCTCCTCTTTAACTGAAAATCCTCCTTGACTAACTGTAGCAATTCTGAGATCGACACTCTAAGGATGCCCTTTTTCGTGGAAAACTAAAGATTTGAAAAATGTTTTCCTTAAAATGGTCGTTTGTATATATATACATGAATAAATGAAAAATAATTTAATTTGTTTATGACAAATTCATATATTAATTATCTCAAGAATAGAAACAATTTTTTAAAGAAAATATTTTTCAAAATATTTATTTTTCGCGAAACGAAAAAAAAAAAAAAGCCTATTTTATGAAAATATTCACTTACACATTTGCGGTTGCTATCTTTTTTAAGGATGCTAATTGCCTCAAACCAAAAGTCGAGAGAGAATGATCAAGGGCTAATTTATTTCCGGCACCATTTTTCTTAATAAAACATAAATGGCGCATCACTTTTCATTATACTTGTTGTTATTTGACCTATTGAAAAATGATGAAGCACCATTTTCCTTTATCAATTTATTTTTGATGGAGCATCTTTCTTCGTTTTCTCATATGATCCAAGCTATTTCCCATAGATTTCATCTCTCACTTGATTTAAGAGTACTCCCGGATAATTTTAATTACTAAGCATGACTTTTTGTATAATGAGAATAAACAAAAAGGGCGAGAGAGAGAAAAAAACTCTCGGCGACCCGACGTAAGTCATCCACCTAGATGGCACTATCCGATGATCCTATGAATCTCTTAAATGCATAGATAATTTTTCAAAATGTTCAATCATGACATTCGATTTTGCACATATATTTTTCCATTTTTACATGATTTTACTCTCTCTCTCTCTCTCTCTCTCTCTCTCTCTCTCTCTCTCCACGTAAGATGTCCGACACATATCCAAGAAAAAAATTACAACTAGGATTTAATCCGAACCACAAGACAGATACAGCATGTTCGTTGGAGTTTGTGTGCTAACCTATTATCTGGCGACGCATAAATCGTTTGTTAAGGGCACATATGGGTTACCTAGAATGCTTATAAATGATAGTCACTTGTCTTGCAACAACGCAATATTCCAATATAAGATGCCAAATTCTCATTTGAGAAAATACAAGATGCAAAGCATGACTATTTAGAAGATGTAAAAAGTAATCTCTCTAAGGGAAAATAACAAGAGGTTTATTACAAGTTAACATTTTCTATCTTTAACACATTTCAATATAAAGAAAGATCAGTTGTCAAGGTTTTATATTGGCAAGCGTCCATTAGCTAAATGGGTGTTCCTGCACAATATCTAGATTTTCGTCATCCAATAAATACGGTAGTATCATAATGTCCATTTCACACAATAATCTATATGCCAAAAATTTATATAAATATGACTTATAACTGTTCACACGAAATGAGCGGGGAGTCAATATATCGTCCCTAAACATAATTTCTCAGAATCTTCTCAAGAATGAGAAACACTAATATGGTATGAGCATTCTCGGTAACTATGTCCAAAACTTCAAGAATTTTCTCTGGATACTTTCTATGTCATTGTGACAAAGTTTGTTCTCCAATTGGAAAAATATAAATCCACATGAGAGGATGCTTCTTCTTCATTACATTCAACAAGCCATCTTGCCCTCTCTCTCTCTTTTCTAACTTCCGTCTCACAGAGCAGTCAATCGTGAGGAACAGCTCATTTAGGTAAAGAAAAATCAAATTTATATTCAATTGTGCAATAAGAGTCAGCTGTCTTGATTGTTGGATTGTATTCCTGTCATGGTCTTAGATCTTATGCAGATCACGGTATCTGAACTTTTGCCGATTATCATGCCGGCTAGATATATGAGAAGGCCCTCATGAATTTGAAATCATGACCACGCTTTATTATGATATATACTCTAACTCAGAACTCTCTTGTTGAGGTTGAAAATGAATGTATTAGCCCATTCAATAGGATGACTAACGGAATAATCTTAGAAATGGATCCTGTTTGGGCATCTTCATGATCTAAGCACTGCAAAATCACCTCACTCATAGGCAAGAGGCGGATCATTATGCTCGGCTGCTCTTTGTCTGGTAATGACCTAACGAAAGTGATCACACTTATCTGTGTTATTCCATTCGTTTTTCCATCTGAGTTCATGTTTCGCCAGCTTGATTACCGACGTACGGTGGTTGGTGGATTCCATTCATTTTTCCATCTGAGTTTAGGTTTAGTCAACTCGATTACCGACGTACGGTGGTCGGTGGATTCCATTCGTTTTTCAGCTGAGTTTAAAGTTTAGCCGGCTTGATCACCGACGTACAGTGGTCGGTGGATGCGCACGTCAATATGCTAAGTGCGAATGGAATTCTTCTTAGGGTTGGACAAACATTTTGAGGGGAAATTTTGTGATAGATTGCATCTTTTATTAGCTTCTTAATTACCTGATCATGATAACTTTGGGGATCTTTCGTATGGCATTTTGCTTAATGATGAAGATTAGATTCATCTCGTCTTAGCAGTCATGTCTTGTGTAAAAATTCCAACCATTTTGTTAAAATGCTATCCAATCCAAATACATTCAATAGGAAAATATATTTATTGTATTTATAAAACAAAACAAGGTATACCAGATTTCTTAAGTAGTCTTATTTTTTCTAATCTCTGGATTTCTTAGTTTTTGAACTCTTTTATTCATTGGACTTCAAAATTTTCCTTTACGATTTAACTATTTTTCTCAAGACAATCAAGATAAAATTTCTAGTTATTCAATGGAGTCTTTAGTTTGTATTACTCAGTAATTGGTCCCAAACCATCCCCCCACCCCCCCAAAAAAAGAGTGAATTTCGCGTCTTTTAGGTGCTTAAATAAAGGACATGGATATTGGTAACTACTCAAGTCATTTATTATACTCATACTGCATTGCATATTTTCTTGCATTAATGTGATTCTCATCCATGTGAGACTGGAGTAAAATTCATCAATATTATCTAATATTTGTCCTAAACTCCATGAGACATAAAATATGCATTGTAATTGGCTTTGTTCATCAACCTATGTAGACTCATTTCTCCAATTGGAGTTTCATGTTCTGGGTATGGTCTGTGCTGGTTATTTCATTTCAAATCTAGTTAAAATGGTCTCGAATCATTGCTCTTTTAATAGTTTATACTTTTGGGACATGCGACAGCCATGTTAGAGTTCCTTCCCATGCTCTTCCTTCAAATTTCAATTTTGCATGCTGTAAAATTCTATAGGGAACATAAACTTCTGTGACTGCCTCATTATTTTTCCTTCTAATGTACTCTCCCTCTCTTTTGTTAACCTCATGATCTCACCTGAAGGTCAATGGGAGATTCCAACACCAGAAGAAACTTTCCAGAGCTGTTCAAGTTTGTCAGGGACGACTTCCCAAATGGCTTGCACATCCTATATTTCTGTGCCACCCTTGAGAATTGCTTGAAGTATGCGCACAATGCCCAATTGCTGATTTTCAACGCACTTCATTGCTTCGAAGAAGAAGACCGGAATGGAGACAGCAGGTATATTTATCTTAATTCCCAAGGAACTTTATTGATAGCACATGTATCTAAGTACATTTGGTTCTTGAGCCACTATTGCTAATGCTTTCAATCTTTCCTATTTGCTCTATGCAATAGCATTCCACTTCATATCCTAACATACCAATGAGATTGAGTTGAATTCTAAGTCTGTTATCCTAACATTACAAGGCTAAGGTGGTGAGGAATACACATACTTGTTTTGTTTTGAGATAAACTGATGCAGAGGTCTTGGAAAAATTTAGGTACTCGAACACCTTGGAGAAATTGAGGAATTTCAGAGAGACTGGAGACCCTTTGACTGAGTTCTTCGAGATCTTTCAGATTATCCATAAGCAAAAAAAGTCCATGTTCGAGAAGTTGCAGATCAAGAAGAAGGAGATTGACACAAAGCTCAAGAACATACAAACTTGGGCGAAGGTCTCAAATATGATACTGGTCACGACTTTTGAAGCCATTCTGATCTGTTCTGTCGTGACTGCTGCAGTATTTGCTTTGCCAGTTGCCACTATTCTAGTGGCTGCAGCTGCCTTTCCCATGGATTTGGTGGGCAAGCGGATTGATTCCCTTTGGAAGAATTATGAAAAGAGGCTTATGGAACAGAGGGAGGTGATCACCTCAATGCAAGTGAGTACTACAAACCTTTCTCTCCCCTTATTACAGTGACCATCCCCACAATTTCATCAAACCAAATTAACATCCCTGTTAATTTCAAAACAATAGTTTCCCCTTTTAGTCCTCATGCCTAACATAATGAACATGGTGAAGCTGGCTTGAATTCTAAATAGCTATAATGATGGGAACAACGTCTAGGATTTTACAATGCAAGAAACTCTGCAAGAGAAGTCACCTTGATTTACATTAATAAATTCTTATACCTTAAAGCTCTACAGGCCAGTACCTTTGTTGCTCTCACGGACCTGGACACACTTAGAATTCTTATTGACCATCTGGAGGTACAGATCAAGAGCCTCTTGCAGAAAGCTGATTTTGCAATTGAGGAGGGAGCAGAAGCATTGAAGCTCGAAATTGCAGACATCAAGAAGAAGATGAGACATTTCATGAAGGATGTCGAAGAACTGGAAAAGCAAGCCGATATGTGCTTCAGAGGATTATGAAGCCCCTCACCAATGGAAATGGTGCCCCTATAGAGGACTGTTGTTAAGTGTTCGTTTCATTGTGAAGGGTATGATGTGAACCTCCATTTGCATTGCCTTCTTAGTTCAATAAAGTGAAAGACATCAACATTTGGCATTTGATTTGTTTGATTATCAAAGCTAAGTGCAGCTTTTTGACAAAAAGGCCTTCATCATCTTCCTGCTTTGGATAGGAATTCGTCAATTCCTAGTCGATGCCAAGGAAAAGTACAATCTTATTGCATTTACTTGGCTACGACATGCTTAAGAAGCTGGACAGGAAATGAAGCAGGCATATGTATTAACTGATATATATTATGGGGGTTTTTTTTTTTTTTTTTGTGATTATTATGTTTTCATCCGTACCCTGACTTTAATTAATTACTATTATATATATCACCCAACCATAGTTAGGGGTCAAGCCACCGTAAGCACTCAATCTCTACTCTCTCCATCACTTTAAATACAAAATAGTATCTGAGCAAAAAAAAAAAACACCAAATTCTTCGACATCTTTACCCCAAATCAACACTTTCTTTGCTCCCATTTCTATTTCAGATGAATCCCCAGTTTTTCTTCTTTCCTACCATTTCTTTACCCGTTATCTTCTATTTCCATTAATCCCAATTTCTCATCACCTCTTCCCCCAACGTTCCCAATGGCTTAAGTCTAATCTCCATCAAGATTGATGCAAGAAATCATCTTATGTGAAAAGCTTAGCTTGAGCCTATTCCAATCTGTAATGATCTGCTGGGCCATGTTAATGGATCTTTTGCGTATTCGCCAAAGCTTGCTCCAAATCACAATGGAACTGTGGTGACCAATCCCTCCTATTTCACTTGGGTCAAGAAAGATCAGTGTCTCTGTAGTTTAATTTATTTGATCCTCAAAGTTGAGATTTTCAAATGAAGTTCATGACCTTTGGATTTCGGGAGATTTGCTTGCTCTTAGAAGACAAGGAGTTGGAGCCAAGGTCCTAGAGCAACAGAACAATACCAGGAATGGGAGTTTTGGAGTTTGGACACGGTCAAGTCTATGTTAGAAGTAACCCGCAAATCCTAACTCCTGTAATTTTTTTTTTCACTAACTTCTATTACGGTTTCAAACGTTTCGAACATCTAATCTGCTTCAGCAGCTGATTTTTTTTTTTTTTTTTTTTTGTTAACTAGCATCAGAACTTGCATATTCTTGACTTACAAGTATATAATACAAAGCTCACAGCGCAGCCGAGTTAAGTGAACTACAACTTAATTATAGAGTGCCGTCAAGAAATTCGATCAGTCCATCTTCAACTATCTTAGACGTCTGAAGCCAATTGCAAACTCTCCCACTAAAATCAATTGCTTCGTCTCCGACAAGGACTAAAAGATTTAAGCCCTCAATGGGATCCCCACTTGAGTACGATCTCTTTGTCACACCATAAATTCCGACAGCTTTACAATTTCTTTTGCAATCTGCCTTCACGATTCCTCATCCAATAAGAACGATTTTTCCGAAATTCTAATACCTAATTTTCATCTGATATTCATCATGCTTTCATCAACCATGCCACTAAACCCATCCCCTGAGGGTCCCTAGGTAGACATAACTCTAGGAGCCAAAATCTGGTATCGAGTTTGCAATCCTCCTATGATCAATTTGGTTCACAGTCTGGCCTCCCATGTTGATGGCTCTCCACCCCCTCTGGTCAGCCCAGTAGGACCTATGTTCCCCCATACACCTAGGTAGGCATTTTTAAATCGAGGCATCATCTCATTTGTCAAATTTGTAATGGATACAAGCACACCACGTTATAATGCCAACAACGATTCTAACCATGCCTTCACAATTGATCTCTCTGATTCCTTCTCAACTCTCTCAGTTGGGGAGACTTCTGATCCTTTGTGGTATCTTGACTGCAAAGCATCAGCACACATGACTAGTGATACACTTCTAGATCATCTTATTTGTCAAATTTATAACGGATACGAGCACACCGTGCTATAATACTAACAACGATTCAACCATGCCTTCGCCACAATTGATGTCTTTGATTCCTTCTCAATTCTCCTGGTTGGGAAGACTTCTGATCCTTTATGATATCTTGACAATAGAGCATCAGCACACATGACTAGTGACACACTCCACGATTTTCACTTTGTTCAAGAACAAGTTGCTTCCCATGATCTACATGTTTGCTATGTGCCTATAGAGGATCAACTGGCTAACATCTTCAACTGGCCAACACACGCTATTGACATCCAATCCCTAAGTTGTTATCTATACTTTCAATTAATGGGATATTAATATGTAGTTGAAATATATTACGGTGTCATTCGATAATTATATTTTTATCCGTGCCATGGCTGTAATTAATAGCTATTATAAATAAATATCACGCAAACCTAATTAGGTTCAATTCACCACAAACACTGTCACTGCCTTCTATAACTCTGTCACTTCTCTCTCTGACTCCAAATATCAACAGTATGATAGGTGAAGGAGGTCGCTCTTACAATGTTTGATCTGTCCCTTCTCGTGACAACCTTCCGGGATGACATTTACAAGGATGCTTCCTTGTTAATTTATATTTGGAGCTAAGATTATAAGTCCACAAGCCTAACTAAGTCAAATTAACAACTGCGATCATTTGGACGTCATGCCAAAACCTACGATAAAACTTCCTTGTTACACTGATAAACAGATACACCTTTGCAGATTCGATGAACAATTGGAAAGGGTAGAATGGAAAGGAATAACCCCTAGTTTTAGTTGCTCTTATGTCTAGTTCCATACGTTCATAAAACAAGTTCAAATGACTGATACAAAACTGAACTGTCAAATAGCAGAAATTCCTAGCTCCAAAAGAATAGTTAACTTCTTGATGAATTGTGTGTAGAGCTCATTATGTTCATAAGAAACATCTGTTTCGAGTCTGACAAAATATGAAAGCTGCATAAACCAACTGAAAGACCAGAGTGTAGAAACTCAGCAAAACGAAATCATCCATAAGAAGAAAACATATCCTGAAAATATTCCTCACTCAGAGTATTCCTCAAGAAAACTACTAGGTAAATCCAGACATCTAAAGACCAAAGCATATAGAGTAAGACAAATTTCAGCACTATTGGCAAGAAATAATGGAGGGAGAAATTGCAGATTTTGGTTTGTTCTAGATGATGCTTGGCATTGTTGCAAGTAATGACAGCTTTATCTTTGCTAGCAATTGGCCTTGGCCAAATGTTAAAATTGGTTGCAGATGCCAGATATGCACAAACGGACAGTTTAAATGAGATGGATGAGAAAAACATGATATATGTAATGTGCAGGTCAAGAAGATAACTCTAATAGCATTGAGAAGGCACTTCATGAGAGCTCTCTTTCTGTTCCTGGATTAGGGAAATGGCCTTACAATGGAAGTGCATGAGCAACTGGTCCTTGAAGCAGAATGCATCGTCAGCCAAGAAGATGGAGGGAAAGCACATGTTTTTGAAGAGCATGTAAGGCCCACTGTCAAGTATAGTGGAACAATACTTTAGGAATTCCTTGCACATGCAAGCCGGATTAAGAGCGGCAAATGGATTTTGACTGATTGGGGTCGGACACAAAAGGAATAGCACTGACACTGACTATGTTAGTAAATCCAACCTAAAAGTTTCAGCTATGAGGTGGAGGGAGACATGTAAATAAAGAGCACATAAGAACCATTTGTCAAACGATCTGGGAGACTTCAACAGAAAGATAGAAGATGGTACTTGCAGTCAATGGTTACATCAAATAGTGCAATAGAGGAAAGAAGCTTTCTCAAGCTGGAAGGGACAGTAGACAGGACTTCTTCCATGATTCATTTTCACTGTAAGAGTACTATTTTTTTTTCTGTTTTCTCTTGGAACAATATTTGCCATACTATTTTCTTCTCAAATCAGCTCAAGATATAGGTACTACAATTCATAAATATTCTCTTTTTAAGTGATAAAAGAAATCAAGAAGATTTCATCCCCTATATCATTCCAGAAAAAAGAAAAGTATGATTTCATTTTCCTTATATTCCATAGGGCAATTCATGTTTTGAGAAACTACAGGGCATTCCACCTGATTTTTCATGTCAAATCTTGAAATAGGTGCTTATTAAGACATACCTTCTCAAGTTCCACATGAAAAAATTAATGAATATGCTTTCAGCATTAGAAAGTTTGCCTTGGAGGAATCCTGGTAACAAATTATCAATCTTTACCACCAGGCCATCAATACTTGGTTCCTATCTATGACTACCTAAAATGTCCATATCGATGATTCAGCTAGAAATATAAGTCCACCACTACGTCAGTCAAAGCAGATGCAAAAAGAAGACAACTGAATCCAGAGATGCCCGCAACTCCTTCAAGCATGCATAAAACCCCCTTGTCTTTGGAAGCAGCACATTTTTTAGGATTAGTAGGTCATTATCAGCATCATATTTTTTACTTTGAACACATTTCTGCTAGCTGCAATGAACATTTTAAGCTCAATCCACTAGGCATATAGGGATACAGAAAAAACAGAGCAAAGTTCATCTATCTGTAGGTAGAATATGCAGATCAAATATCAAGATGCTCAACAAGACATCATGTCAACACTGCTGTAAAATATTCTTACGATGCACAGAATGGGCTATTGATATGAGGAGTGCCTTATAACAAGTAAAGTTTTGAGTAGGACTGAATTTGGAACAGGATTATTTGGATTGAGAAACCTCACTTTTAATCTTTTCAGAAACGAGGTCTTTATCACTGGCCAGGAAAAAGGGAACAGAAACTTTAATTATCTCTTCAAGTTTAATCAAAACTATTCTTGAAACATTGTCTATACTGTTTACATGACTCAACTAACCCGTTTAATTGTTAAGGGTAATCTCTCTTAGCAGGTTCAGTGGAATGATGAAGAGGGTCGGTAATAGCAGATTGGCCACAAAGCAACTTATGGACTAATTTGACAACCAATCTAATCATCTCATAGCCTATCAAGTTGTTTTGAGCACAATGAATCTGAGTAAAAACGTAGAAAACCGGAAGAGTTGGGACCTCCTTCATACATATACCAGAATTCAGAAAACGTCTTTAAGTCTTATAGAAAAAAAAAAAAACTCTTCTTTTGATAGATAAAAGATAAACCACTATGATGCAGCAAGGGGGTGCAAACCCATATTGAAAGAGAACATGTAGAACCAAAAAAGAGCTCAAGTAACAACATGAAGCATCTAAATCCAAGCATTTGCATGCACAAGGTTCCACTATACCAAAAGATGTAATTATTTTCAGCAAATCCTCTAAAATTGCCAAAACAGGCATCTTCTCTCCTTGGCTCTCTTCTTATGTGCTTTCCAAATCAACCAAGAACCAGAATGAGGGATTGAAGAGATCCTCTGATCCTGTGGCCAAAGTTAGCCCAATGAAAGCATAAGAGGCCACCCAAAATAATCTGTCCAAGAACATTGAAGGAGAAGATGTCTCACCTTATCTGCCTCTGCTTTGCAAAGGATGTGCCTATTCACTCACACTTTGCCTCTAGTGCCAATTTATTAAGGTTAGAATACATTCCAAGTTGCTTACGAAGCTCTCACTTTCCAAATAACTACCAAGGAAACATAACAAATTGAAATGAAATCTTACAGAAAATGTTCTATCTCTACAGCAGAATTGATAGAGATCTTTATACAGCAAATCAGGAAAAAGTAGCGAAAGATTTTAGTTCCTAGTTGGAGGCTTGTCTTGAAAGATCAACTTCCCAAGTGATTCTCCCATCAATGGACTGATAGCATTCATAGAAAAGGGCCTCCTTGTTCCTAGAAATAGTAAAACGTCCAGGAAACAATTTATGAGAGGCATATACCTGCACCAAGTATCAAGCCAAAAGCATGACCATTTTCCCTTTTCCACTGTTGGAGATGTTGATGTCATTGAGGTTGCGTAAAACACACCAATCGTGCAGCGGAAATTATATTCTTTTCTTCCCAAGCCTCAGGATTGGACATTGAACACCGGTTCTCAGGGTTCATCCATGTGGTTTTTGTTAACTCCCTGATCATATTGTTCTTGTTATCACCTTCACAATCCACAAGACTAGGATGGCTCAATGAAGCCACTGGCTTTGTAAGTGAAACTCAATCAGCAGCATTCACCTGATTTACCAGGTCAGTAGACCCTGAACTCAAGGACAAAAGAATAGTCTTTTCTTTGCAAATTCATGTGGCAGGATATGTGATAATAGACCAGGCTGATTTGGATTCATGATTGTTCAGTAATTAGCTCTCAACATTTGGTGATGGATTCATGGACAAACAATGCATGTGAAGATACACTGCCAATAATAATTTGTACAACTAAACTGTTAATTCTCACCAATAATCCCTGCAAGAGCATCCGCCACCTCTGAAATGGTGAAACCTATTATTGTCCCTCACAACAATTTCTCTATCAAAAGTTTGAGAAACCATTTTCATAAAATCATGACAATCCCAACAGATCCTAAGGTTTTTAACAATTCTTATAGGAATGTCTTTCTTCAATCTGATCAAACCAAATGCAGTGGCAATCTTCTCACTGTGTAGAGACAGAGCATTCTCTTTCTCTTCTTCTTCTATATCAAACGAAACTGGGTTCGTGTTAGCCATGTACCCTGATAATCTCAACCTCCTGAAGATCTCGCCAAGCATCCCTTAAAATCCACTATGCATTTGGTGGGAGTTATCTCCAACGAGGAACTCATGAACTTCACAATCAAGTTCTACAACACTGCAACCGGGAAGCTTCTTCACGCCTCTGGACTTCATTACCTGCCGCACATGGCTCACACCTTCCCAGCTTTTGTCTTCAGCGTAGATATTGGACGAAAGGACGAAAGCAACTCGACTCTTTGCTTCAAGCTCCAGCATCTTTCTTGAGGCAAGCTCGCCTATTTCCATATTCTTATGAATTTTACAAGCATTTAGTGAAGCTCCGCAAGCGCTGGCATGAGGCTCCAGTGGCATGTCATTGATGAAATTTAGGGCTTCATTTAAACGGCCAGCTTGGCCATACAAATTAACCATGCAGCCATAATGCTCCAGGTCAGGCTGGATTCCGTACGACTCTGTCATTGAGCCAAAATGCTTACAGCCTTCCTCAACTAGTCCAACAACACTTCATTCGGAAGAACCCCGTCTTTCTTCATGAGCAGGAAAAGCTCGAGACATTTCCTACCAGCTCCATTCATGGCACTACTCCATGTGTAAACGTTCCATTCTTTCATCCCCCAGAAGACCTCCATGCTCTTATCCAAGTCATCACATTTGGCATACACATCAATCAATGCAGTTCCTAGCATCAACATCAATCTGAAGCCTGCTCTTTTCAATATATGCATAAGGTCACCTCCCTTGATCTAGTGCACATAATCGAGTGCACGCAGATAGAACCAGAACCATAGAAGGGTCATTGACCTTCACACTTTCCAGTTGATCTCATGGAACATATTCGAGGCCTGCCCCGACTCCCCACACAGGGCATTCCCTGCAATCATCGCATTCCAAGCAACAGTATCTCTCTCGGGCATTTCGTCAAACAGCTTCTTAGCAAACGCGACATCCCCAAACTTCGCGGAAGCGCTCAGCATCGCCGTCTGACACACCACGTCATGATCAAGAATCCCTCCAAACACCCTACGACACGATTCTAAACTACCCGTCTCCGCATACATATTGATCAGCCCGCTCTGAACATGCGGGTCGCTCTCGAACCCGTGCCTCACGAGCGCGCCGTGGACGGCTTCCCCCACGCCGCGCGCCAGGAGCTGCGCGCACGCGCGGACCAAGAAGCTGAAAGTGTAATTGTCCGGCGACAACCCGCGACGCCGGATCCTGTTGTAGAAGTGGAAGCTCTTCTGCGGGGTGGGGCTCTTGGAGTGGACCCTGATCATGGAATTCAAGCTGAGCAGAGTGGGCTCCTCGCACCGGTCGAGGACCCGGCCGGAGTAGTCGAGGTTGTCGGGGTTCCTGAGGGCGATGGCGGCGACGAACTGGCCGGACAGCTGAGGGTCGGTGAGGAGGCCGTTGAGGAGGAGGTGGGCGTGGATTTGCCGGAGCTCTCGGAGGGTGGTGGAGGAATCGATTTGGCAGATGCTCGGGTGTTTGGCAATGATTTTCAGGGAACTCATCTCCCGCGTTCCAAACGGTCGGCAAATAGGAGCAGCACCTGTTATAATGTCACTGAAAATTTTTGCAAGTACAAGATCATCTGTGACATCTTTTTGCTTTTTTGTTGGTCAGAAAATGAAATGTATCATCCACTAAGAAACTAGGTATGGCCAATAAATGGGTATCGGTACATGAGAGCTTTCAAAGTACTTGAGAATGGGATAAGATTCAATTTAGAGATAAGTAGTTACTTTTGTAGGTTTTGATGATTTAATCCGCTATAATATTAGCCTCTCTAGGATGATTAGACAATTTGGATTTAGAAAAGGACAGTAACATATCTTTGCATTTTAAGATAAGTGCGTGAGCTTCCCATTTAAGTTGATCTGTACCCTCCAAGGCATAGGCCAAGTCTGTTAGGCGATGAAGTATGAGACTCAAGTACAGGGCTTCGTGCCTTTGGGAAAGAAGTGAGGTAGGGCTTATAGCGAAGCACGACGTCACCACCGTAAGAGCTGCTCCATCCAGCGGCGGATTCAGGCAGACATAGGCAACCATTTGTATGCTTCGTCTATGTTTATCTTATAAGCTCCATCCTGCGGTGGGTTTCAAGTCCATGAAAAATCGTCGCCTTTGTTCCCGGATTTGCTGCGTCTGGGGTTCCATCTGTTAAAGCTCTTCAACACAGTCGAAACAGAGTTGATGAGGTTGATTGTGTCAGGTTTTTTATTCTTGAAGACGGCTTGGTTGCGTGCCTTCCAGATATTCCATGGCGTCGCGGTAGCCAACTTTAGATTCCGTGAGTTGCTCGACTTTCCTTTCAAATTCCCAAACCAATGTTCAATTCGAGTAAGGCCCTGACTTGAGATGTGGACATTCAGCACAGGCTTCGACCAAATTTCCTTCCTCCAAAAACCCAATTAAAAACAGTTGCTACACAGTTTCCATGCTTTGATTACATAAAAGAGCATATGTGTGATCAGGTGTAATTTTCCTTCGAAATAAAATTTTAGTTGGGATAGCACTCGGGGTTTTGGTAAAGTTGGCCGACAAGAGGGACTCGACATTCCATGATTTTTTCCTCTAAAAGTTCTTCGTCGCGAATATTCATATCATTTTCGTACATTAACTTACCTAGTTTACTGCAGAGATATGCCAGACGCTCAATAGCACCTTCTTCCACCGCCATCATCAACCTTGGAGCATTCACTAGTAGTAGAGGGCAAAAGGTCGAAGAAAGAGCCAAGGGATTTGTGGAGGGCGACGTGGAGTTTGAGACAAAGCTGTGAGAATGGCAATGGATTTGGAGGCGGGAGGGTTTGGCACAGGTGCCAAAGGAGAATGACACGCAGGTGTTCCAATGGTTGTGGGATAGAGAACGAGCTGTAGAAGAGAATTAGGGCAAAATCATGATGTATAGGTTAGGGTTTAAGTTAATAGTGTTGCAAAAGCCAAGCAATCGAACAATAATATAGACAGAAAAAGAAAATAAATCGGATTTGCGTGGTTCAGTCGTAAAGACGTATGTCTACGGGGACAGCCGCGATGAATTTTACTATAGATCAAATGATACAAGGAGATTACACACTCGAATAACTCAAAAACTCTCTTGGTGTTTCCAAGCTCTAATTAAATCCAATAACGCACGCAGTGTTTACCCCAAAATTCCTCAAGAAATAATCTCTCAATCTCACGAAGGAATTATATGCAAATCTTACCACAATATTTAATTGGCTTGAGTACTAAATCTTCTCGGATGTAATTCATGGGCAAGAATGACAAAGAAAATCCCTCCCAAGCCCTCAACGACGAGACGGCGCTTTAAGACCAATTATTGATCAACAACCTGCCACTCATAGCCACAAGTCTATATATATAAGAGAGACCCTTGTTTTTTTACTGACTTCTCATAGGATTTTATTTCCTATCTTGCCTAACCAAAATATATCTCTATATATTTTAAACAAAATCCAAGTCCAAGTAAAAGTTGGACTTTCTTATTTTAGCGGCCAAATTCTCCAATGTAGATTCGAATTTTGAGAAGTTAATATTCGGATCTTCTTTACTCAATTTCGAACATCCACAACATATGCAATTTGGAATATTTGAAATTTTGAATTGAGCTCAAATTCGAGACATATTTTAATAAATAGAAAGCTATAGCCACACAAAATGGCAGAGAGGAACTACCCAAAATGGTAGGCTTCACTTCTTGAACAATCACTTCTATAACTCATAATAGATAACATCCTTTTGCTTCCGTGACTTCCTTTTTCTTTTTTTTTTTGGGTCAAAATTCTGTGACTTCTTTTAAAATGACATGAATCTGCCTCAAATTGACATTGTTTTTTTTTTTTTCTTTTGGTGGCAAATTAATCACTTGTTAAATTCACTTTTAAATGCAAATAAAGCTCCGAATATTTTTCGGAAAAGTAATGATTTAGAATTTTTTTTTTAAATGATAATTTATATCTCTTACAAAAATGAATGAGTGAAAAGTACTTTCATTTTCTGTGAAAATATTTACATATAAATTGTTGTCGATAATGAAAATAATTTTCATCGACCAATTAATTTAAGCAATACAAGCTATTATTTTTTAGAAAATATTTTTCAAATTATTCATTTTTCACGAAATAAATAGAACATTTATATTTTATGGCAAATTATTTAGTTCCAATGTCTTATCATAAAAGACAAAAGTAGTTGACTTGATGATAGGTTAAAGAGTTGATACTGGTTTGAAGATTTGCTTTACTATGTGCATAAACCAGAAGGAAAAGCATTTGACTTTCACTTTACTATAACAGCTTTTTGAAGTTCAGAGAATGAGATAGTAATAAGAATAAATAATAAAGATAAGATTACATTTAGCTTCCGTTCATTTCACAAAAAATGCAGTGTTTTTGAAAAATATTTTTCAAGAAGTCATTTTTTCAGAAAAATGTTATTATTTTTCTGTTTGTCTAAAATCTGAAAATAAAGTGGAAAGTATTTTTCGTTATTCAGTAAAGAAAATATTTTCTCTACATTTTTTTGAATAATTTTATTATTATCTTATTTTTTAAAATCAATTTTTTAAAAAATTTTAAAAATCTATTTTCTTTTTTAATTGATTTTTTAAATAATTATATTTATTTTCTTTTTCTTTTTCTTTCATTTTATCTCATTCTTCTTTGGTTGGTCGTTAGCCACGCGACGGCCGACAACCGGCCAAAGGCTAGCATCCGCTGGCTCGCCGATCTCGCGAGTGGTGAGCGGATTGGCAAGCGGTGTGCCTCGAGCTCACCACTCACTAGAGATCAGCGAGCGCTAGGGTGTGAAGTACTTCAACTCTTGCATAAAGCAAATATTATTTGGTAAGTTGCACTTTGAATCCGAAGACATTTGGGCCTCTCAGCTTCTGGACTCCTACAACACACCACATGCATAATTGGTCTCGAGTTGCTTGAGGCCACGGCCTCGCCAGCCTCAAACCTTTGCCTCCCCTTCTCTTTCTTCCCTTCCACTCACCCCCTGCCGTGCACTACCACCGCAGTCGAGCCTCGAAGCCAAGTGCGAGCCTCAAGTCTTGAATTCGACCACATCCAACCCGAGCCCTAATCTTGGAATCGAGGGTCATCCGAGTGCTTGATCTCGGATCTTGGGCTTGATCGATGCTGGACCAAAGTCGATTTGAGGTTGATTGGATTGATGATAGCCTTAAGTGGCTTTTTCGAGGTCCAAGGCCATCACATGGCAGCGAGCCTTTGCCATCCGAGGTCCATGGCCGCATCTGGCTATGGACGAAGGAGGAGGAGGAGGAGGAGGAGGAAGAATGAGAAAAAAAAATTGAACAAAATTTTAACTTTTTTATACTTGTCCACGTCATAGACGAATGTCAATTTGTGGCTGGATTTGGACAAAAAAAAAATGCTTGCCACGTCTAGGCCCGAAACTTAGGTCTAGGCCAAAAATGAAACAAAAGCCTGAAGGCCCAGCCCATAATCCTTTCTTTGATGGGCTTTGTAGGAGAATGGTCCGGTCCATCTCGCAGGCCCACTTTGTCCCAAAAGTCCCACTTGCAAGTAATCCATGTGGCGGTTAATGAACTCTTCTCAAGGTTCTTTTTTCATCTGATCTGAACCATTATGGTTTAACAAGATATGAAATTCTGCCAATGCAAGAGACGACATGAAGTTCATGTATGTCTACATCAATGTGGTCCACACGCACAATAAAACCCATGTCCTAGAAGTGGAATAAAGGACAGATTCCTCTTAATTCCTCCAAAATATAAAGTAAGTGGATTGGAAAAGTAGACACCTTGTATAATGACACAGAAGTTGTAGGCTCTAAGTAGATTCCTAGTTATTACAATCAAGATCATACAGTCATGTAAGGAAATGATAAGCGTGTTTACTGACCACGAAAACCCCTATTTGTGAGGGGAAAAGTTTTCATTTCTTGAGCTAGCTTGTAGGATAAGAGAGGTCCAGGACCACCCAATACTAGTGTCAAAGCTTAGGTTATCAACAAGTCTAGACCCACTAATGTCAAAGCTTAGGTTACCAACAAGTCTAGACCCAATAGTCACTCGAAGAGGGTTGTTGCGGCCTCCGACCTAAGCCCAATATGTGAGGAGGAGATTGTTGTGGAAGAGATAGGTGGTCAGTTTATAAATGTGAGGGAAAACCTCACCTCTTAATGCACACATGGAAGCAGAAACATATCGATAATAGGCCTTCAATTCTACCCTAATGAGAGTATGGTTCATTCTTAGCTTTCTTCAATTCTACCCCAATGAGAGTATGGTTCATTCTTAGCTTTCTCAGCTTTTGCAATGCACAGTATCAAGTCAAGAATCATCCATTACAAAGACATGCCAAAATAGTACTTATGGTGACAGGTTGCTGAAAACTGCAATGGCTTTACGAGTATACTACTCCTATCTCGTGTTCAGCTTGTTCTGCATCCAGCTGAAGAGCTGCAATCAATCAAAGCCAATGGTTAAAGTGAAAAGTCAAATGAGCAAATGAATACTTTTCGTGTATTTGCGTGTGAGAGGAGAGTATGAATTCAAAGAAAAATTCATCATCACAACCAGTGTTTTTACCTTCATCTTGAGTCGGAGGATCGCGTGGTTTCTGGGATGAAGGTGCTGAAGATAACTAAGGTATAGATAAGATTAGTTAACGTGGTTCAAAATGGCCAATGTAGGCATTTATAGTTGGATACAATGAGCTCGTGGAAACCAGCTGAACTGCTTTTCTTAGTCGTTCCGAGTACCTGAACGTGGGCTCTTTCTTGCCACTTGACTCTCCCATGAAAACATACTGGATGAAGTCAATCCAAGGTGTCACTAGACATATTGGAAAGGAAGATCGCAGGCGTTAGAAACCATGGAATGTCACTTCAGGGATTTTAACCAGTCTTTGACCCCAGATTGGCCTATACATATTACAACCAATCAAGCAAGTTGTTCAGCACCTTATCAGCTTTGAAATTTGAGCGGATGAGGAGTCACCCCATCATGTCCAAGACGAATCAATTTGTCTTTCTTTCATTAAGATTTATGAACGAGCATGAAAAGCTAAGCTGTTTTTGCAGATCATGCATGGAGATTTAGAACTCCGTATTGGATCGAGACTGCAGACAACTTACATGCACATCTTTCAGACGGGTTACTTAGTGAACCATATTCGTGAATTGCATGATCCAAAAGATCTTCAGATCTCACGAAGAGAGAACTATCTGCAATTTGCCATAGTAGTGCAAACCGCACAAGGCAAGGCTCCCATTTTAGAAACAGATCTATGCAGGCAGAAATCAACACTAAGCAGAACACGACCTTGAAGTCCTCATCTTAGAGAAAGAATCATTTCATAACTTCATTGAATTTTGAATCCATATGGTCAGATCAATATCCCCTTTTTCTCATCCCAGGACCAAACAGATCTCGTTCTGTACATGCATCCATCACAATCATAATTATATAACTACTTAAAAATCACATATGGTTGGTGCAACAGCCTGAGTGTTGGTTTCTCCACCCGACCACAGTACTAGCAGCAGGACCTGTGCTCGACACTGTCGGGCCATGGTTATACAGGCGCTGGATTTCTTCCCGGTATTCCGTCAAAGACTTGTCGGGTAGGGCTGGCGTAAGTTCCACAACATCCCCCATCCTCAGTTTGCAGGTTGGGTCACCAATGGGCCGGCGGTTCAGCCTTGGCCTCAGTTCTTCCTTCAGAGGGAAACCATAGGGCATCCATCTGGCGCTTCCTCGCCCTGCTCTTTCTAATGAGTCCATTGTAGAATCCGCTTGGTATTCTTGAACAGACATCTGCATTGACCAGATGAAAGTATTCTCAAGAAAGCATGCACATCGATCATGGCCCGACTTCAACAAGAAACCAAGCACATGCCAAGTTAACAAAGCATTATAGACTGTTTGCCGGTTAAAGGAAAAAACAGAGCAATCTGAACCAACCTTATCATTCCCAATCACGATAACAAAGATAGGTCCACTGCGGTCATTGTGAGGCTTGTAAGAGTAAGGACAATCCTCAGAATGACAAGGGAACTTGCATGGAAGCTTGAAGGAGTGGGAATATCCAACAGATAAATGGTCTTTGCTCATTTTCTCACAATGCCAGGTGATGACCCATCGTGTCCATTCAACCATCTGAAGAACAGAGGAAGAGTGCTTGCACTTGCCTTCTTTGTATCTCCAACGTGCTGCAGATCCAAATTATGACATTTTAAAGCATGACCTGCAATTTGCTCCATCATGCAGATTTCGCAAAACTAAGACCTGTCCGATCGTTGATGTTATAGTTTTCCAAATAAAGAAAAAGTACAAAAGGGAGACTATTGTATGGTTGCGATGAGAAGATAAAAAGATATGTGGACCCACTCAATTGGAACTCACAATTAGGTGAGAGAAGGGTATAGGCACCCGGTGCATGTGAAAGCCCCTCAAATAAGAATATCTCCAAAAGAAATATGAAAGTGACGCATCTATCCTACTGCAAAAAGTTACTCTGTCAAACTTCTTTTTTAATATTTCCTCCTTTCATCAAAACCAAAATTACTCTAAGTACACTATCGTAAACCAATCATCACATGCTGTAGAAAGTATATCAAATTACGTAGCATAATCGAGTAAACCAATCCATAGCATTGCGTGTACACACACTTACAGTTTGAGTCCTTCATGCGATCATCGCCCTATCACCGGAGTCCTACGAGGCCTAGACGTTCTGCCTCAAGCGTTTCCTCGTCCCTCCTTCGCCGGTCGATTTCGCATCCACAAGACCACGCACGACCACAAGCTCCTCTCCTCCCGACTGGCTCGAAGGATCATACTCCAAATCCAAACCGCCTTCATGAGAGAGCACTCACCGAAGGTCGGAAACTCGGACCGACGGGGTGTATCGGACTCGACAATCGTGCGAGGACATGGTGGCACGTGGGGCCGGATGTTCTGGGGATTTCCGTGGTGTTAGTACTGGGTGGTGTCTCTAGGCGGTCACATGTGAGCGGAGCACAGCGGTGGCCACTGCAATCGGAGTTAAGGCGGTGGCACGTAGGGGCGGATGGGGTGGCTCTTGGCGGTGCAGGAAAAAGACTTGCTACGACATGATGAAAATATCTAGCTCTCAACGATGACGGTTTCTTGCTCAAAAAAAAAAAAACGATGACGGTTCACAACTGGGAGACTGAAACTGACAATTGGGCTGATGGGCCGATCCTGGGCCAAGCCCAATTCAGGACAATTCTTCTCGTCAGAAAAGCTATGTCCTGTTTGGTCAAAGCTGAAGCAAAAGGGCCATCGAGCTCTGCTCAGTTGAGTTATTGTTAATAATACTATAGCGATGGAATTAATAAAGACATTACATGTATGATAGCTAATTAAGCTATCGGTGGTTCATCTTGTTCATGTAAACCCAATGCAAAGAGTTTCTTCCTAATCCGATGCAGTTGGTTTACAACTTCCTTGATGCTCATCCGTCTTCTTGGCTCTTGGTACGAACAAGTAACTCCAATATTGTACACCTTGATCAAACACTCTTGAAAGATGTTATCCCTTTCAGAAGACCAACGCCGGCAACTATAGGGGCCTAAATGGTTCTCTCTTTCTTGAAGCATAAAGCTGTCCATGATTTCTAATGCTCGTTCAGGCAAAGCTCCTGCGACAAAACTATGAAGAGTCAAATTGTCTCTAAATTTGTCATTGGTGGGACTCAAACCTGTGAATATCTCCAGTAAGAGAATGCCGAAACTATAGACATCACCTTCTCTTGAAACCTCGCATCCCATCGCATACTCTGCCACACATTTTGATCATAGTCCAAATCAAATTAGAGCGTGGATTATCAAATCAAAATGTAATGTGTGTAAGACTATAAAAGTTGTCATTAGCTACCAAACTTTCCATAAGAAGACTGATCAATAATTTTTCGGTATATAAACTTTTATTGGTTTGAGAGAGAGAGAGAGAGAGAGAGAGAGAGAGAGAGAGAGAGAGAGAACCTGGTGAAGCATAACCCATTGTCCCTCTAAGACCCACTGAGCTCATCTGATTATCTACAGTATCAAGGGATGATTCAAGAAGGAATTTTGCCAATCCAAAGTCTCCAACATGTGCGACCATCTCAGCATCTAAGAGGATATTACTCGGTTTTAAATCACAATGAACGATAGGGATGTGGCATTGGTGATGAAGATAATCTAGGGCAGAAGCAACATCAATTGCAATATTTATCCTCCAAATGAAATTCAACTTTTTCGGGAGCATATTCCCATGAGATGATGTTGCGTATGAGTGTAGCCATTGTTCCAAGCTTCCATTGTCCATGAATTCGTAGACGAAGGCCTTAAAATCATTTCCTTGGTAATCACTACCAGAGCAAACTGTTAGTATCTTTAAAAGATTTCGATGTTTGATGTTCTTTAATGCCTCGCACTCGACTATGAAGCTCTTCAGAGCACCACGATAGACTAAATGAAGTACCTTCACGGCAACAACCATTCTATTGTCCTCAAGTATCCCCTTGTAAACCGAACCAAAGCTGCCAACACCGATCAAATTTTCCACAGAAAAACCTTCAGTTGCTTTTAAGAGTGTCCCATAAGATACATTTAGACGTGAATCATCCATTGAACTTGAAACTGGCTCATTTACTTTCTTCTTCACCCAACAAAGATATATTAAAACTACAATAAGAGCCATTCCAAGAACTCCGGAAATAACAGAAGCGAAAACTATCATTATATTGACCATTCTGCTTTTGTAGCTTTTGGAAATGCAATTAGGGAGATGAAATTCTGGCAATCCGCCGCATAGCTCATTATTACCAACAATAGAAGTACGAGCAGCATTCTTAAAGACTCCTTCACATGGTAGCATGCCTTCAAACTTATTGCACGACAAATTTAAAAGATTTAAAGATCGAAATACCGCTAAGAATTCTGGAATCTGACCTGACAAATTATTGCGTGAAAGATCTAGCTCTTCAATGCCTCCTAAAGATTTGATTGACTGTGGAATTGACCCGTGGAAGAAGTTGCCCGCCATTCGTAGAAGTATTAATGAAGTGCAATCACCTAGACTAATCGGGATTTCACCTACCAATAAATTGTCAGATATGTCCAACGCGTTCAAAGTTCTCAAGTTGCCAACTTCTATGGGTAGAACCCCAGTCAAATGGTTATTTGACAAGTTCAGAAAGATGGCCAATGATGAGAGACCAATAAGATGCGGGGGTATGGCACCGCTAAGATTGTTGTCAGATAGATCAAGTGCATCAAGAGACCGGCAGTTTGATAGATGTGAAGGAATTTGCCCATGAAAATCGTTCCCAGAAAGATCTAATTGAATCAACTTGGTTAGATTTCCCAAAGATGATGGGATAGTCCCTCTGAGGTTGCTATAGTTCAGCTGCAATCGCTTTAGAATTTGTAGATTCCCCAAATTTGAGGGGATAACCCCCGAAAGCTGGTTGCGATTCATAAATAACTCCTCCAAGTTGATAACACTCCCGATTTCTTCTGGTATCTCACCAAATATTTCATTCGTGGTTGCTGCAAAGGCCTTGAGAGTGGTGGATAAATTACCTAGGCATTTAGGTAACACCCCACCGAACTTGTTAACGCTAAAATTCAGATCTTCTAATTCGGTGCTGTTAGTTAACGAGCAAAGGAAGCTCAAGCTTTCAGGTTTTCCACTTCCAAGCAGATTACTATACATTTGAAAGCGAGAAAGCTTATGCAAATTTTCCATAGATGGTACTTTTCCAGAAAATCCGTTACTGTCAATCATAAGCCAAACTAGCTTTGTGCAATTAGATACCGAGGGAGGAATTGGCCCCTCAAGTTGGTTGTTCGAAATAGAAAATACTTCAAGATTTGGGAGTTTAAGGCCCATACCTACTGGAAGAGTCCCATGTATTCGGTTGAATGCAGCACCAAACATATTTAGCGAAGAGAGATTGAATAAGGAAGATGGAATTGTACCCAACAATCTATTGCTTGCAAAGTTAATGTATTGCAAGTTTGTTAGGTAGCCTAGAACTTGGGGAATGCTCCCACCCAATTTGTTCCAACCTAAAGAAAGTGCCACCAAGGAAGAAAAGTTGCCAATGAAGGAAGGCAAGCTCCCAATAAAATTATTATTAGACAAATCGAATTCTTGGAGCTTAGTCAATGAACTGAGCTCCCTAGGAATTTCTCCAGTTAGTTCATTTTTTCTAACCCAGAGCACAATCAAGTCCAAGCAACTTGATATGTTTCTGGGAATTTCACCGACTAATGAATTGTTGTGTAGTAGAAAAATACGAAGGCGGCGCAACTGGCCGACTTGTGGAGGGATTTCATGATCGAGACTGTTGTTTTGGAGCTTCACTTTCCTTAAGAAGCTGAGATTTCCAATATGAGGAGAGATTGATCCGAAGAGTCCCTGTGAAGACAAGTCTAGGACAGTGACCCTCCTGTGCCTTCGACTACATGTAACGCCATACCATTGGCAAAACTCAATGCTATTGTTCCATGAATTGAGCATGCCGAAAGGATCTCTGGTTATGCCAGCCTTAAATGCGAGGAGTGCGAGTTTTTCTGTTTCATTGGTGGTGGAAGAGACTTGGTTAAAGCATAGTGTAAGAGCAATGCAAAGAAGCAAGAGGCATGATGGAAACTCTCCAAAACTAATGCCCATGAGTTTCATGACTTGAAGCCCCCAGAAGCCGGTAGATTTGAGAAACAAAAGGTAGGATGAGTGTTACTGGAAACTTTGAAAAGCTTTATAAGAGTGGGGTGTCGATTTTGAAGCACTATTCTTATCTTTTTATGAAAATGTGTCAATTCTTCTTTTACTTTTTTCAGGACAGCTTTTTGAAGCATTTTTCTTCTTTTTTCTTTTTGACTTAGTAGCAATTGAAGCGTTTTTCTTCTATTTGAAGGGCTATTTTGCCTTTGGAGAAGACTTTGCTTGGCCATCTCTGCGTATTGTGGGGGCTGGAGTGAATGGAAGAAGAAAATGTTGAAAACTCACTTTGGTCAAAGGACATAGACATGGCAATTGGAGGCCACTTAAACGAAGGTAAGATATGGACTAGGAGTTTGAGGCCCGTTTTCCTTTTTCTGATATGTGGAGAGTCAACTTTTTGCGTGGCTTGGTTTTCTCTTTGAGAATGAAGACTCCGCAAGATGATCTTGAAAATGTAAATTCTTTGTATAGAAGAATGTAAATTCTTCCCATTAAAATGGCACTAAAGGCACTTTTTTTTTTCTTTTTCCTTTTCATTTTAAATGATTTTATTAGTTAGCTACTTCCTTGAAGTTTAAACTCACTTCATCCATGCTCATTTTTCCTTTAAAAATATAGTAGTAAGTACAGTCAGCGAATTTTGTCCATTTAAAACTTTTGGACGATAATTGGTTTCAATAGAATTGCTTGCAAGGAATATTTGTTGTTATGGTCAATGGATTTTTGTTATTATAGCAATATCTTCATGTAATTTTTGGAAGCAAATTGTTACTCTCTCGGGCACTATTGCATTCATATAATTTTCTCTCTCGGATGCAGATGTTTTTCCTAGTCACTTTAACTGTCAATATCAATGGATTATGGGAAAGCGAAAATAAAGACGCAACTGTCAATATCAATGGATTATGGGAAAGCGGAAATAAAGACGCAAGAACAAACTCAATTTAATTGTAAATTATAGTGCACATGTGTAATCTACAATATTCTATGAAAGATGACTGTATTGTAAGGACACTAATGATGAAATCACACTAATCCATAGCATGAACGACATTAGATCCAAATGTAAAAATTAAAACCTTATTAGATGTTAAAGTAAGAAATATTTTTGTCCTCGTTGTCCATATAGGCTTTTTATTAACCTTTGGTATCTTACTAAGATCAACATCGACTTGCCCTTTCCAAATTACTCTTAGTTGTCCGTCACCCATCTATTTATTAATTTGGTCAAAATAGGTAGCACGTGAGAAAGTCGCTTATGAATTGATTGAAAACTACAAAATTATGGCATTGTAGAATTTGTCATTCCTAGTTGTTAATTTCATTTATCACTTGTTGAAATGAGTAAACCGTCATTACATCTAGGGAAAAAACAACAACTTAAAAACAGAATATATATACCTCAGTCTTAATCTTCACTTTCATCACATTCCATGGAAAAAGTAACGGAAATTCAGTTATTTAGCAAGTACACCTACAAAAAAAAAAAAAAACGTATTATTTACTAATGTGCCATGTGGATCTCCCAACAATCAGGACCAAGCACTTCTATACCTGTTTTACTAAGACACTCTTAAACACCTCATATGTTTGTCATTTTTAGTATAATTATCTCAAATGGTTACGACTTTGATACTTCCAAATGACAAGTAAAAATTACGCTCCAAATTGCAGTCAAGTCGTGTGCAAAAATTGACTCGTGCATGAGATATGTTTTGCCATGATCAATGGCTATGATTGTGTGTAATGCATTATGGGCCATGATCAGTATAAGCATGTCCCTTAACTTGGGGTGGAAATCTGAGAGAAGCTTGGTGTCGGGACGTTTATTTCTAAGTCAATTAGTGCTTTGCCCACACCACTACTTTAGTACTCCATAACATAAAGTGGAGTCTCAAATGATCACAACTTTAATTCTTTCAAATGACAAGTAAAAATTACGCTCTGAATTGCAGTCAAGTCATGTGCAAAAATTGACTCTTGCATGAGATATGTTTTGTCATGATCAATGGCTACGATTGTGCGTGATTTATCGTGGGCCAAGATCAGTATAAGCAAGTCCCTTAATTTGGGGTGGAAATTTGAGAGCAGCTTGTCTGTCAGGACGTTTATTTCTAAGTCAATTAGTGCTTTGCCCACGCCATTACTTTGGTACTCCATAAAATGAAATAGAGTCTAAAATGGTCACGACTTTGATACTCCCAAATGACACGTAAAAATTACACTCCGAATTGCAATTAAGTCATGTGCAAAAATTAATTCTTGCATGATATATGTTTTGCCATGATCAATGGCTATGATTATGTGTGATTCATTGTGGGCCATGATCAATAAAAGCATGTCCCTTAATTTGGGGTGGAAATTTGAGAGCAGTTTGCTTGTCGGGACGTTTATTTCTAAGTCAATCAGTGCTTTGCCCACACCACTACTTTAGTACTCCATAAAATAAAGTGGAGTCTCAAATAGTCACGACTTTGATACTCCCAAATGACACGTAAAAATTACGCTTCAAATTGCAATCAAGTTGTGTGAAAAAATTAATTCTTGCAAGAGATATGTTTTGCCGTGATCAATAGCTATGATTGTGCGTGATTCATTGTGGGCCATGATCAATAAAAGCATGTCCAATAATTAGGGGTGGAAATTTGAGAGAAGCTTGGTTGTAGGGACGTTTATTTCTATGTCAATCAATGCTTTACCCACCCCCTACTTTAGTATTCCATGAAATAAAGTTGAGTCTCAAATGATATGACGTTGATACTACAAAATGACAAGTAAAAATTACGCTTTAAATTGCAATCAAGTCGTGTGCAAAAATTAGCTCTTGAATGAGGTATGTTTTGCCATGATCAATATAAGCATGTCCCTTAATTTGGGGTGGAAATTTGAGAGAAGCCTGGCTATCAAGACATTTATCTCTAAGTCACTCAGTGCGGTGCCCACACCACTACTTTAGTATTCCATAAAATAAAGTGAAGTCTCAAATGGTCACGGCTTTGATACTCCCAAATGACAAGTAAAAGTTACTCTTTGAATTGCAGTCAACTCGCGTGCAAAAATTAAGCCGTGTCCAAAAATTAACTCATGCTTGAGATATGTTTTGCCATGATCCATGGCTATGATTGTGTGTGATTCATCATGGGCCATGATTAGTATAAGCATGTCCCATAATTTGGGGTGGAAAATTGAGCGAAGCTTGGTTGTCAAGACGTTTATTTGTAAGTCAAATAGTGCGGTGCCCACACCACTACTTTGGAACTCCATAAAATAAAGTGGAGTCTTAAGTGGTCACGCCTTTGATACTCCTAAATGACAAGTAAAAATTACACTCCGAATTGTAGCTAAGTCAAGTGCAAAATTTACTCTTACATGAGATATGTTTTGCCAATGAAACTCCTTGCTCAATTGACAAAGCACAAAAGAAAGAAAAGAAAAATGAGAGAACAAGAGGCACAGGCAAATTTTTGTATTGAAATGTTGCTCCTTTGTGGTCCATTCATGCTACAGTCTCCAATACTTGGAGGAAATTGTTCAAAAAATCTTAAACCTATTGCACTTTTGCCAATTCAGTCTAAACCTTTCAATTTTGCCAATTGAGTTCTATAACCTTTCAATGTTTTGCCAATTAAGTCCATATGGTTAATTTTGAATGAAAATCACTAGTGTAGATGTTGATCGTTCTACATAACTCGGTTGGTGCTGACGTTGTTTTTTAATATATTTTAATATATTTTTATTTATTTATTTATTTATTTATTTATTTTCTTTTATTTTCCTTTTCTCTATTTTTTTTTTTTTTCTTCTTCTTTTTTTTTTTCCTTTTTGCCTTCGCTAGCCATTGCGAGGCCTTACTGTTGGCCAATGGAGGTTGCCACCCTCACCGTCCTCGAGTGAGGGACATCCAAGCCTAGATTGGTGAGGGGTTACCCTCGCTTGGGTGGCTGAGGGTGGCCTTGGCTAGTCAGGCAAGTGTGGGCTGTTGTTGCTTGGGCATGCGAGTGCCACCCTCGCTAAGGCAAAGGCTACCATCACCAACCTAGGCATGGCATCCTTTGGTCGAGGTTGATGAAGGCGGCCCTAGCTTGAGGTTGGCGGTTAGTAACCTCTCGTCGGCCATCCATAAGGCCCGACAATGGTCGACGGAGAGAAAAGAGGAAAAAATAAGAAAAAGAAATAATAAAAAAAAAAAGAATGAAAAAAATGAAAAGAGAAAAAGGAAAAAGGAAAAAAGATAAATATTAAAATATCATTAATAATTATCTACGTTAGTGTCGGTCATGCCACATAGGACAAGTCAGTGTTCTCTTCAATGATTTTCGGCCAAAATTAGTTAGATGTACTCAATTGACAAAATTGAAAGATTTAGAACTAAATTGGCAAAAAGCCGCAAATAGGTTTAGGCTTTTTTGGACAATTCACCCCCCACCCCCACCCCAAATACTGAAGACTGTAGCTTGAATTGATCACAAAGGAACAATTTTTCAATACAAAGATTCTTTTGCCACCTCTGCCTCTTGTTCTCCCATTTTTCTTTTCTTTCTTTTGTGCACTATTAATGGAGTAGGGAGTTTCATTGGCAAAACAGATCTCATGCAAGAGTAAATTTTTGTACAAGACTTGCCTGCAATTTGAAGTGTAATTTTTACTTGTCATTTGAGAGTATCAAAGTCGTGACCATTTGAGACTCCATTTTATTTTATGAAGTACTAAAGTAGTGTTGTAGGCCCCAAGCTGATTGACTTAGAGATAAACATCCCAACAGCTAGGTGTCTCTCAAATTTCCACCCCAAAGTAAGTGACATACTTATGCCAACCAAAGCCCATGATGAACTATGCACAGTCATAGCCATTGAAATTTCTGGAATTTGAAGAAAAATCACATGACTGACAGCTTTGGTTGGCTCCAGTCTATGTGGATTTTGATTAGACCATGTCTAAGAAAATAATTTCCTCCCCAAAATACACACCACCTCAACATTAGTGGGGGCTTCCACATTGTTATCAATAATTAATTAAGAGAAGAGACTTGGACATGAAAAGAAGTAACTGTTTTATATAAAAGGAAGTTATTATTGACACGAAGAGAAGTGATGATTGAGCATGAAAAGTGGTGATGGTTCTAATAAGATACTCTCAAGAGACATGAAAAGAAGTGATGATTGAGCATGCAAAGTTGTGATGGTTCCGATAAGGTACTTATTCTCGAGAGATGTGTTGTTTTTCTATTATCACATATTGTTTTAAAAAAAAATAATAATCTCTTCTTCATAAATCTCTCTTTTTACCTTTTATCACAAAAGTTTGATAACACATTTAAGATGAAATTCTAAAAAGAAATTAGATGAATAAGAAGAGAAAAGAAAAGAAATAATGAAAAAAATATTCGAAAATATTAAAATATTATTAAAATTGTTCACATCACGCTAACCATAACTATAGCACATAGAATGGCTGATGTCCACATCAACAATTTCCGGCCAAAATTAGCTAGATTGACTCAATTTGTAAAATTAAAAGGTTTATGATTGAATTGACAAAAATGTAATATATTTATGACTTTTTGAACAACTTTCCCCCCCCAGTACCGGTCCAAATTATCTCACATATATAAAAGACTTGCAAGAAGTGGGGAAAAATTAGATGAGAAATGGAAGTTCATCTAGCTTGCTAGCATACAATAAAGTGAATCACTACTAGTCCATTGATGCATTAAACAATGAGCATCACGGAAGCCCCCTGAACACTGTGTCAAAGCTCTTCCAATCGCAATGGCATCGTTAATGAAATTGTTGATGCTTTCAATTGCTCGAGCATATCATTCCTTCTTGATGCTCCCAGCTATACTTGGTCTTCCAACAACTCTTTGAAACTTCGAACGTTTTAGGATGATATCCACTCATCGTGTCCAAGGAACCGAAAAATGCATACATTGAATCAGTTGCATAAATAAATGTAAAAAAAAAACAGATTACAGAAACGAGTCTGCGTTTAACATTTTTAAAAGGAACTTAAAGGGTCCTCTCACCTTGTGACTTTGATGTTGCAGCGGATGAAGGCAGATTCTACATCTCCAAAACAATATCTGAAACCATGGCTTGAAAGGTGAATTGGTCAGTAACTTTTTGAGGCGACTCAGGAACATGGACATGGCCTTTCATTTTTCGGTGCCAATATCTGACCCAAGTGGTCCTGAAAGGAACATAATTTGAACTTCCGTTTTCATCTGGGAAAGTGGCTGCCGATCAAGATTCAGCTTTTAAGTTAAGCATCTATGCAATATTGGAAGCACAGCGTGGCCAATGAACAAGTATGCTAACATTGGCTGTACTACTAAGACAATGAAGTTTGTCAATTTACTTCTACTTATAGAGAAAAAACTTTAGTCGGAATCTGACTCGACCCATTTGCTTCCATCCTTAATTTCTTCCGTATTGTTTTCTTCTGCTAGTGATTTTGGCATTGGTTTTTGTCCTCCAAGTATTTATTGACCAATGATGCTCGACATGCATTTTGGGGATAGATTTTCTTGTGAATTTTTGTTCTCAAAAGCTGTACCATGAGAAAGAAGGGTTAGTGTTGACACCCGAATTTACCTCCGGAAGCACGTGCTGGTCACGAGAAAGTTTTAGATGGAATGTCCCATTTTGATTCGCAAAATCAGTGGAAAGCAGTTTTCGTGAAGGCTACTTAAGCTAAGCCTTGATGGGATTATAGGAGGCAAATTCAAAGTGAATGGCCTGGAAATTAATCACACATGTCAGGCTATAAGAATGGTGTGCTAAACTTGAAGATTAAGTATGATTAGCACTTGAATCATAACAAAAGTAGCTGATGCGAGAAATGTGCATAGAAATAGAGAATGGTTATTTGCTTGAAGGGCAAGCTGCACAAGCAACGTTGATGGGTCAAGGAGCAGTTGCTAAAAGATAAGGACGAGATTGCAAAGAGTAGTGCCCAAGAAGGAGCAACCCACTAAGGAACACCAACTCCCTATAAATACCACAGCTCCTCCATTGAGAAGCCCCCCCGCGCAAAACACAACAATCGTTTTTAATTTATCTGTACTTTATCATATTTTAGTCATAGCTTTCAAGATTCTCGTCATTGATTAGATCCCGATGAGTGTCTCTACTTGGCGCACCATCATCGATTAAATTCCGGTGTTGTTTCACAAGGTTCAGCATCGTTGATTAGATTCCGGCGTTGTGCTTTTGGTTCTAGCTTTACACCTAAAGCAAACTATCACATTGATTAAAATCCATCATAGTTTGAGTCCAGAGCATAGGTTTATCCAATTGTTTGTGCTCAGATTACGTCATTGATTAAATTCAGGCATAATTCGTGCTTGGGAGTTGTTCGCCTTTGAGTCATTTGGGCTGTATATACAAGTTGAGAATAAAACTTCCTTTTGCATTTGACATTCTCTGTCCAAGCTCAACACAGAACCTGAGTCTCCTATAATGAAACCAAAACGCAGCATTTGGTGAAAGGTTATTCATTGGAATTAAAACCGGTGAAACATTTTTTTGGCACATCTAGTGGGACCAGTGTGTTAGGTTGAGAGAGTGCTATGCCACAGACCCGGTGTCATATTAACTTGAATGACTCCACTGATGAATAACTATTCATGGCTGAGAATATCAAGCGAGCCAAGTCGTCATTAGCTCGACTTCCTCATAATGAAGTTGTGGATCAAGTCTAAGAGGAAGGTGCTGACGTCTCAAGGCAACGCGTTGAGGAGAGAATGCAAGCGGACTTCACACCAGTCATGCTTTCTACTATGAGGCGAACAATTGAAGAAACTCAGAATGAGTTTGCTGATTACATGGTTAAACGAATGACTGATGTTGTTAGGCCTTTGATCATTAAATATTTATCACGAGTGTGCTCAAGGACAATATGGGATCTCAACCGAACTAGTTCAACCAAAAGGCACATCCTTGTTTCAACTGGACATGTTCCTATATCATCAACTTCTCAAATAAATATGAGTAATGCTGGGCAACCTGTATCAACATGGCCCCCTCTTAGAATTTTGCAAAGGGGAAAAGTCCTTGGGACTATGCAAGCTAATGGGTCTGTTAATTCACATGTCCCTACCAATGTTGATCGAGGTCCTACAGTGCTAATTCCACCCCTGGCTCAGCAAAATTCATCACATGAAAACTCCACTGGGATAGTACAGTCAAATTCGGCTCTAGTATCTCAAACAAACGTGTTCCTGATCACCATGGAAGTCCCGGGAATGGTAATGGCCCTGGTCAAGGGGCAGGAACAAATACATCAAGTGAATACACAACAACAAGCTCCTTTGGTGGGAGCTCCTAATGCTCAGCAGCAGGTTCCAAATATTCTACCCTAACTACTGCCAAATATGGTCAGGGGGCAGGAACAAATACATCAAGTGAATACTTGACAACAAGCTCCTTTGGTGGGAGCTCCTAATGCTCAGCAACAGATTCAAAATATTCTACCCCAACTACTGCCAAATATTCAGTCTCAGATGTTTCAATAGCCTCCCCCTCTTGCCAAAAGGAATATTCCTAATCCACAAAAAAAAACCCACTGCTTGTGAACCAACCACAATCGCAACTTTATGCACCTCAAGGGTAGTACCAACAAGCTCCTCAATAGAATCCAAACCTATTGCTTCAACCCAACTACCTAGCTTAGCAAGCTCCCTCCTCTGGTCCCAATTCAAAATCAGCCAGTAATCGATCTAGTGTTAAAAGGATATAGTAATGACGTTATTTACGTGCTCAACATTTATAGGAAACCATATCCAGATTGGATGGATACTGTACCTTATCCAAGGGGTTTTAAGATGCCCAAGTTCACATTATTTACTAGTGAGGAAGACTAATCGTCATTTGAGCATATTAATCGTTTCTTGGCATAGTGTGGGGATGTTGCCCACGCAGATCATTGGAAGTTGAGGTTATTTCCTTTATCATTGTCCAAAAATGCTTTTACTTGGTATACGGCGTTGCCACCGAACTCAATAAATTCCTGGGAACAAATGGAAAGACTATTCCAAATTAGTTCCAAAGGGTTGTCCCATATTTATTGGTAGCTGACCTGTCGACCATGAAGCAACTAAACAATGAATCGATCGACCAATTCATCATAGATTTAAGAAGGCTAGAAATAAGTGCCTGGTTGCAGATCTTGTGTTGGCTTGAAATTTAAGATCCGTGAAAGAATGGTTGGACAACCTTTCTTTGATTTATTTTAGTTATCAACTATAGCCTCTAAACACGAGCTTGCTAAAAGAGAAACATAAAAGGCATGGTAGGCAAACTGATGTTAATTGGGCCGACTCTGTAGAAATGGATGAGGATATACAGTAGGTGGATATAGCATAAATTGTTGTTGCTAAAATGATTGTAGACCAACTGTATGTCTGTCAAGCATTGAAGCTAGCCAGAATAAAGGAAACGTCTAACCTCATGCCTAAAGCTAAGGAACTTGTCTACTATTCTTTTGATGCCAATAGGACAAAGGAAATATTTGATTTGCTATTGGCCGATGGTCAAATAAGATTGACGAAAGGACGGAACATTCCAGTTAAAGAGGAGATGGTAGCCAAAAGTATTGTAAGTGGCATCATTCATTGAGTCATAATAACAACGATTGCATAGTTCTCAAAAGAAGCATTCAAGATGCAATCAAGTACGGGAAAATAAAGTTCGTTAATGAGAAGAATAAAGCTCCCATAGAGATAGATGTGGATCCATTCCCCATTATAACTGGGATGATATCATCTCGGGTAAGGGCTGAACCCAAGAGTTACCATCCAAGAAGTTGAAAGTGTAATTGTCCGGCGACAAGCCGCGACGCCGGATCCTGCTGTAAAAGTGGAAGCTCTTCTGCGGGGTGGGGCTCTTGGAGTGGACCCTAACAATGGAATTCAAGCTGAACAGAGTGGGGTGCTCGCACCGGTCAAGGACCCGGCCGGAGTAGTCGAGGTTGTCGGGGTTCCTGAGGGCGATGGCAGCGACGAACTGGCCCGAGAGCTGAGGGTCGGTGAGGAGGCCATTGAGGAGGAGGTGGGCGTGGATTTGCTGGAGCTCGCGGAGGGTGGTGGAGGAATCGATTTGGCAGATGCTCGGGTGTTTGGCAATGATTTTCAGGGAACTCATCGCCCGTGAGCTTTAGAGTTTCTCCCGAGTCATAATGCCCGTATCTCTTCCGATGTGCTTTGCTGGGTCTTGGCTTCTTGATCGATATGACCAGGGGTGTCAAAACTGAATCGAACTGAACCGAACTGAAAATCAAACCGAACCGAACTGAAAAATTCGGTTTTTTCGGTTTGGTTTTCATTGATTCGGTTCTCATAAAAACGAAATTTTTTTTATCGATTTGGTGTTTATCGGTTAACCGAACCAACAAATCGATAAGAGAGCTTATTTCTTGAAAATAAAAAAAAAAAAAAAAATAATACAAAAACCAAAAACTAAAAGTTGAAAACTGAAAACCAAAAACCGAACCGAACCGAACCGAAGTTTTTCCTAACGGTTCGTATTCGGTTCGGTTTTTCAAAAACCAAACTGAACCGTTGACACCCGTAGATATGAGATGTTTCTTTCGCGTGTCTGGATGAAATCGACTTTCGGGTGTCTTGAGGCGTTCCCGCGTTCCAAATGGTCGGAAAACAGGAGCAGCACCTGTTATAAATGTCACTGAAAATTTTTGGAAGTACAAGATCATCTGTGACATCTTTTTGGTTTTTTGTTGGTCAGAAAATGAAATGTATCATTCACTGAGAAAAGATAGTAGGGCCAATAAATGGGTATCAATACATAAGAGCTTTCAAAGTATTTGAGAATGGGATAAGATCCAATTTAGAGATAGGTAGTTATTTTTGTGGGTTTTGATAATGTGATCCGCTATAATATTAGCCTCTCTAAAACAATAAACAATTTGGATTTAGAAAAGGGCAGTAACATATCTTTGCATTTCAAGGTAAGTGCGTGAGCTTCCCATTTAAGTTGATCTGTGCTCTCCAAGGCATAGACCAAGTCTGTTAGGCGATGAAGTATCAGACTCAAGTACAGGGCTTCGTGCCTTTGGGAAAGAAGTGAGAAAGGGCTTCTAGCGAAGCGAGGGACTTGGTCGTTAGGGCAGCGTCGTCACCACCGTACGAGCTGCTCCATCCTGCAACCTCCTGGCGGATTCAGGCAGACATAGGCAACCAAACCTTTCGAATTTTGTAAGCTTCGTCTATGTTTTTCTTATAAGCTCCATCCTGCGGTGGGTTCCAAGTCCATGAAAAATATTTGCCTTTGTTCCCGGATTTGCTGAGTTTGGGGTTCCATCTGTTAAAGCTCTTCAATACAGTCGAAACAGAGTTGATGAGGTTGATTGTGTCAGGTTTTTTATATTTGAAGATGGCTTGGTTGCGCACCTTCCAGATATTCCATGGTGTCGCAGTAGCCAACTTTAGATTCCGTGAGTTGCTCGACTTTCCTTTCAAATTCCCAAACCAATCTTCAATTCGAGTAAGGCCCTGACTTTGAGATGTGGATATTCAGCACAGGCTTCGACCAAATTTCCTTCATCCAAGAACACAATAAAAACACGTGCTCCACAGTTTCCCTGCTTTGATTACATAAAGAGCATGTGTGATCAGGTGTAATTTTCCTTCGAAATAAAATTTTAGCTGGGATGGCACTCGGGGTTTTGGAAAAGTTGCCCGACAAGAGGGACTCGACATTCCATGATTTTTCCCTCTAAAAGTTCATCCAGAATATTCATATCATTTTCGTACATTAACTTACCTAGTTTACTGCAGAGATATGCCAGACGCTCAATAGCACCTTCTTCCACCGCCATCATCAACGTTGGAGCATTCACTAGTAGTAGAGGGCAAAAAGTCGCAGAAGGAGCCAAGGGATTTGTGGAGGGCGACGTGGATTTTGAGACAAAGCTGTGAGAATGGCAATGGATTTGGAGGCGGGAGGGTTTGGCACAAGTGCCAAAGGAGAATGACACGCAGTTGCTCCAAAGGTTGTGGGATAGGGAACAAGCTGTAGAAGAGAATTAGGGCAAAATCATGGTGGATAGGTTAGGGTTTAAGTTACTAGAAAGCCATAGCTATGCAAAACGGTAGAGAGGAACTACCCAAAATGGTAGAGACAGATATATGTGTGTGTATATCTCTTAAATGTTGATTCACTTCTTGAACAATCACTTCTGTAACTTGTACACAATAAATAACATCCTTTTGCTTCTATGACTTTATTTATTTTTCATTTTTTTTGGGGGTGGGGGGGGTTCAAAATTCTGTGACTTCTTTTAAGAGGATATGAATCAGTCTCAAATTGGCACTTTTTTTCAGTGGCAAATTAATCACTTGTTAAATTCACTTTTAAATGCAAACAAAGCTCCGTTTATTTTTCGGAAAATTAGTAATTTAGAAAAAAAATTAAAAATGATAATTTGTATCTCTTACAAAAATGAATGAGTGAAAAGTACTTTCATTTTCTACGAAAATATTTAAATATAAATTATTGTCGACAATAAAATCGATTTTCATCGACTAATTAATTTAAGCAATAAAAGCTATCATTTTTTAAAAAATATTTTCCAAATCATTAATTTTTGCAAAAAAAAAAATAGAGAACCTTTATATTTTGTGTCAAATTGTTTAGTTCCAATGTCTTATTATAAAAGACAAAAAGTAGTTGACTTGATGATAGGTTAAAGAGCTGATACTGGTTTGAAGATTTGCTTTACTATGTGTCTAAACTAGAAGGAAAAGCATTTGACTTTCACTTCACTATAACTGCGTTTTGAAGTTCAGAGAATGAGATAGTGATAAGAATAAATGAAGGTAAGATTACATTTGGTAAGCTAGACTATGAATCCGAAGACATTTGGTCCTCTCAGCTTCTGGACTCCTACAACACACCACATGCATAATTGGTCTCGCGTTGCTTGAGACCACGGCCTCACCAACCTCAAACCTTTGCCTCCCCTTCTCTTTCTTCCCTTCCGCTCGCCCCCTGCCGTGCACTACCACCGCAGTCGAGCCTCGAAACTAAGTGCGAGCCTCAAGTCTTGAATTCGACCACATTCAACCGAAGCCCTAATCTTGGAATCAAGGGTCATCTGAGCCCTCGATCTCAGATCTTGGGCTTGATTGACCTTTGACCATAGTCGATTTGAGGTTGATTGGATTGATGATAGCCTTAGATGGCCTTTTTGAGGTCCAAGGCCATCACATGGCAACGAGCCTTCGTCATCCAAGGTCCATGGGTGCATCTGGTTGTGGACGAAGGAGGAGAAGGAAGAGTGAGAAAAAAAAATGAACAAAATTTTAACTTTTTTATACTTGTCCACGTCATAGACAAATGTCAATTTGTGATTGGACTTGGACATAAAAAAAAAATGCTTGCCATGTCTAGGCCCGAAACTTAGGTGTGGGCCAAAAATGTAAAAACAAAAGCCCGAAGGCCCGGCCCATAATCCTTTCTTTGATGGGCTTTTTATAGGAAAATGGTCCGGTCCATCTACGCAGGCCCACTTTGTTTTTTGTGTGTTTTTTTTTTGGAGGGCGGGTTAGGAACCTGGCTGGGGTTTCTCCCTTCCTCCCCGACTAATTCAGTTGCAGCTCAATCTCTCTGTCTCTCTCTCAGCCGTCATCAGTCCATCGCCGCCGCTCATGGGACTTCCGGTAACCTCTCTCTCTCTCTCTCTCTCTCTCTCTAGCATGCACCTTCTTCCGTTAGGTTTGGCTGAACCAATTGGAACCGGCCTGATCTCTCGTTCCTCGACCTCTGCATGAATCTTGGTTTCCGATGAAGAAACCTCACTTCCGCGAATGCGTTCAGCTGTATTCGCTGATTGCAGCATGTGATGCTAGAAATGATTTAGGGGAAACGATGAAATTTCCGTCCTCATGCGCCTGGGGCTTGTTCTTGTCAACAGCAGATGAGGAGGTGACGTTCCGCCGACCAAGTATGGGACATGGCGTTGTTGATTTCTAGAAGGGCTGTACGGTCACTCAGGCTGTGTGAAAATTATCTTGTCATTTGAACACAAGTTAGTTGGGAAAATTATTCAAAAAGTCAAATCATAAATCTTTCGATGATGCCAGTTTAATTTCAATAAATTGTCAATTTAGTCATAAATTTTTTTAATGATTTTTTAATTTAATTCTAAATATTTTAACAATTTGTCAATTTAGTTTTTCTAGCTAAACTTTGAAATGTTACATATTACCCATCTAAACTTATATACCCATTTGAAATGATTGTTAATTGTCCGATTGAGCTCATTGTCACAGATAAATCATATCTTCAAACCAAAAGGTTCCAATCTCGATAGATGCCAAATGCGAAATTAATCAACCAAGATTAATGAACGTTAGTATATTATTGCATCCACTTCCAAAACAGTCTAGCTTGGTCCCCGCAAAGAGATCCGTCATGATCTTAGGAGATCGATTAGGTTGAGCAAATTAGAGGGGTCCAAATACTAAAAATGCCTTCTTGTCATTGGCTTGATGCGTGTCAAAGTCTTATCTAGTTCAAGAATAAGAAAGATTATCCCAGTGATTCGGGGATCAGCAAACTCATTGTCTGGCATTAGAGCAACCCGTAATACGAGGAACAGCTCAAGATCACGTCATTGCATAAATTCATTATTAGGCCAGATAATTGAATTGTTATTAGTCACGTGGGTCAAAAGTAAAACCAAGATTTGTAGAAGCCAATCTGATTCGCAGGAGCAGATCAGCCGAGCCGAACCAGCTTTGCCAGTCTGTGTCTTTGGGTAGAGAGATCTCTACTCAGGCTCCACCAAACTCGTTTGAAGTAAGTTGGTGCCCTTTGATTAACCTAACTAGCCGTTGTCCTCTAATGAATTAATTATCATTATTTTTGTACTTTAGCAATAAGGTAGGTCATATTGATCTCGCCTGAAAAATATTTACCTCCAACCGAGATAAGAGTTATCTAGGTAAATTTATCCAAAAAGTACCAAATCTATTTTATAGTGACCAATTTAATTCTAAATTTTTCAATTTGGCCAAGTAGTCCAAAACATTTTGATGATTTTTCAATATAATTATTTTGGTCAATTTTGACCGAAAACCATTGACGTGGAGTTTGAGACAAAGCTGTGAGAATGGCAATGGATTTGGAGGCGGGAGGGTTTGGCACAGGTGCCAAAGGAGAAGGACACGCAAGTGTTCCAATGGTTGTGGGATAGAGAACGAGCTGTAGAAGAGAATTAGGGCAAAATCATGATGTATAGGTTAGGGTTTAAGTTAATAGTGTTGCAAAAGCCAAGCAATCGAACAATAATATAGATAGAAGAAGAAAATAAATCGGACACCGGGTTTACGTGGTTCAGTCGTAAAGACATATGTCCACGGGGACAGCAACGATGAATTTTACTATAGATCAAGTGATACAAGGAGATTACACACTCGAATAACTCAAAAACTCTCTTGGTGTTTCCAAGCTCTAATTAGACCCAATAACGCACGCAGTGTTTACCCCAAAATTCCTCAAGAAATAATCTCTCAATCTCACGAAGGAATTATACGCAAATCTTACCACAATATTTAATTGGCTTGAGTACTAAATCTTCTTGGATGTAATTCATGGGCAAGAATGACAAAGAAAATCCCTCCCAAGCCCTCAACGACGATACGACGCTTCAAAACCAATTATTGATCAACAACCTGCCACTCATAGCCACAAGTCTATATATATAAGTGAGACCCTTGTTTTTTTTACTGACTTCTCATAGGATTTTATTTCCTATCTTGCCTAACCAAAATATATCTCTATATATTTTAAACAAAATCCAAGTCCAAGTAAAAGTTGGACTTTCTTATTTTAGCGGCCAAATTCTCCAATGTAGATTCAAATTTTGAGAAGTTAATATTCGGATCTTCTTTACTCAATTTCGAACATCCACAACATATGCAATTTAGAATATTTGAAATTTTGGATTGGGCTCAAACTCGAGACATATTTTAATAAATAGAAAGTTATAGCCACACAAAATGGCAGAGAGGAACTACCCAAAATGGTAGGCTCCACTTCTTGAACAATCACTTCTATAACTCATAATAGATAACATCCTTTTGCTTCCGTGACTTCCTTTTTTCTTTTTCTTTTTTGGGTCAAAATTCTGTGACTTCTTTTAAAATGACATGAATCTGCCTCAAATTGACATTGTTTTTTTTTTTTTTTTGCTTTTGGTGGCAAATTAATCACTTGTTAAATTCACTTTTAAATGCAAATAAAGCTCCGAATATTTTTCGGAAAATTAATGATTTAGATTTTTTTTTAAAATGATAATTTATATCTCTTACAAAAATGAATGAGTGAAAAGTACTTTCATTTTCTGTGAAAATATTTACATATAAATTGTTGTCGATAATGAAAATAATTTTCATCGACCAATTAATTTAAGCAATACAAGCTATCATTTTTTAGAAAATATTTTCCAAATTATTCATTTTTCACGAAATAAATAGAACATTTATATTTTATGGCAAATTATTTAGTTCCAATGTCTTATTATAAAAGACAAAAGTAGTTGACTTGATGATAGGTTAGAGAGTTGATACTGGCTTGAAGATTTGCTTTATTATGTGCATAAACCAGAAGGAAAAGCATTTGACTTTCACTTTACTATAACTGCTTTTTGAAGTTCAGATAATGAGATAGTGATAAGAATAAATAATAAAGATAAGATTACATTTAGGCTCCGTTCATTTCATGAAAGATATAGCATTTTTGGAAAATATTTTTCAAGAAGTTATTTTTTCAGAAACATATTATTATTTTCCTATGTTTGTCTAAAAGTTGAAAATAAAGTGGAAAGTCTTTTCGTTATTCAAAAAGGAAAATATTTTTCTCTACATTTTCTTGAATAATTTTATTATTATCTTATTATAAAAATATTTTTTAAAATTGATTTTTAAAATTATTTTTATTTTTATTTTTTTTCATTTTATCTTCTTCTTCTTTGGCTGGTCGTCAGCCAAGTGATGGTTGATAACCAGCCAAAGGCTAGCATCCGCTGGCTCGCCGATCTCGCAAGTGGTGAGCGGATTGGCAAGCAGTGTGCCTCGAGCTCACCACTCACTAGAGATTAGCGAGCGCTAGGGTCCGAAGTACTTCAACTCTTAAGTATTTTCGCATGATGCAAATATTCTTTGGTAAGTTGGACTTTGAATCTGAAGACATTTCGGCCTCTCAGCTTCTGGACTCCTACAACACACTACATGCATAATTAGTCTCGAGTTGCTTGACTTGAGACCACGGCCTCGCCAGCTTCAAACCTTTGCCTCCCCTTCTCTTTCTTCCCTTCCGCTCGCCCCCTGCCGTGCACTACCACCGCAGTCGAGCCTCGAAGCTAAGTGCGAGCCTCAAGTCTTGAATTCGACCACATTCAACCCGAGCCCTAATCTTGGAATCAAGGGTCATCCGAGCCCTTGATCTCGGATCTTGGGCTTGATCGACGCTGGATCAAAGTCGATTTGAGGTTGATTGGATTGACGATAGCCTTAGGTGGCTTTTTGGAGGTCCAAGGCCATCACATGGCAGCAAGCCTTTGCCATCCGAGGTCCATGGCCGCATCTGGCTATGGACGAAGGAGGAGGAGAGGAAGAGTAAGAAAAAAAATTGAACAGAATTTTAACTTTTTTATACTTGTCCACGTCATAGACAAATGTCAAAATGTGGCTGCATTGGACCCAAAAAAAAATGCTTGCCACGTCTAGGCCCGAAACTAAGGTCTTGGCCAATAGTCACTCGGAGAGGGTTGTTGCGACCTCAGACCTAAGCCTAACCCAATGTGTGAGGAGGAGATTGTTGGGATTTTCCTATATCGGTTGTTGGCCTAAGACCACCCAACACCGTTCACAGCACATTTCCATAAGCAAATGCACACATGGCAGCAGAAACACATCGATAATAGGCCTTCAATTCTACCCTAATGAGAGTATGGTTCATTCTTAGCTTTCTCAGCTTTTGCGATGCACAGTATCAAGTCAAAATCATCCATTACAAAGACATGCCAAAATAGTACTTATGGTGACAGGTTGCTGAAAACTGCAACGGCTTTACGAGTATACTCCTCCTATCTCATGTTCAGCTTGTTCTGCATCCAGCTGAAGAGCTGCAATCAATCAAAACCAATGGTTAAAGTGAAAAGTGAAATGAGCAAATGAATACTTTTCGTGTATTTGTGTGTGAGAGAAGAGTATGAATTCAAAGAAAATTTCATCATCACAACCCTGTGTTTTTACCTTCATCTTGAGTCGGAGGATCGCGTGGTTTCTGGGATGAAGGTGCTGAAGATAACTGAGGTGTAGATAAGATTAGTTAACGTGGTTCAAAATGGCCAATGTAGGCATTTATAGTTGGATACAATGAGCTCGTGGAAACCAGCTGAACTGCTTTTCTTGGTCGTTCCGAGTACCTGAACGTGGGCTCTCTCTTGCCACTCGACTCTCCCATGAAAACATACTGGATGAAGTCAATCCAAGGAATGTCACTAGACATATTGGAAAGGAAGATCGCAGGCGTTAGAAACCACGGAATGTCACTTCAGGGATTTTAACCAGTCTTTGACCCCAGATTGGCCTATACATATTACAACCAATCAAGCAAGTTGTTCAGCACCTTATTAGCTTTGAAATTTGAGCGGATGAGGAGTCATCCCATCATGTCCAAGACGATTCAGTTTGTCTTTCTTTCATTAAGATTTATGAAAGAGCATGAAAAGCTAAGCTGTTTTTGCAGATCATGCATAGAGATTTAGAACTCCGTATTGGATCGAGACTGCAGACAACTTACATGCACATCTTTCAGACGGGTTACTCAGTGAACCATATTCGTGATTTGCATGATCCAAAAGATCTTCAGATCTCACGAAGAGAGAACTATCTGCAATTTGCCATAGTAGTGCAAACCGCACAAGGCAAGGCTCCCATTTTAGAAAGAGATCTATGCAGGCAGAAATCAACACTAAGCAGAACACGACCTTGAAGTCCTCATCTTAGAGAAAGAATCATTTCATAACTTCATTGAATTTTGAATCCATATGGTCAGATCAATATCCCCTTTTTCTCATCCCAGGACCAAACAGATCTTGTTCTGTACATGCATCTATCACAATCATAATTATATAACTACTTAAAAATCACACATGGTTGGTGCAACAGGCTGAGTGTTGGTTTCTCCACCCGACCACAGTACTAGCAGCAGGACCTGTGCTCGACACTGTCGGGCCATGGTTATACAGGCGCTGGATTTCTTCCCGGTATTCCGTCAAAGACTTGTCGGGTAGGGCTGGCGTAAGTTCCACGACATCCCCCATCCTCAGTTTGCAGGTTGGGTCACCAATGGGCTGGCGGTTCAGCCTTGGCCTCAGTTCTTCCTTCAGAGGGAAACCATAGGGCATCCATCTGGCGCTTCCTCGCCCTGCTCTTTCTAATGAGTCCATTGTAGAATTCGCTTGGTATTCTTGAACAGACATCTGCATTGACCAGATGAAAGTATTCTCAAGAAAGCATGCACATCGATCATGGCCCGACTTCAACAAGAAACCAAGCACATGCCAAGCTAACAAAGCATTATAGACTGTTTGCCGGTTAAAGGAAAAAACAGAGCAATCTGAACCAACCTTATCATTCTCAATCACGATAACAAAGATAGGTCCACTGTGGTCATTGTGAGGCTTGTAAGAGTAAGGACAATCGTCAGAATGACAAGGGAACTTGCATGGAAGCTTGAAGGAGTGGGAATATCCAACAGATAAATGGTCTTTGCTCATTGTCTCACAATGCCAGGTGATGACCCATCGTGCCCATTCAACCATCTGAAGAACAGAGGAAGAGTGCTTGCACTCGCCTTCTTTGTATCTCCAACGTGCTGCAGATCCAAATTATGACATTTTAAAGCATGACCTGCAATTTGCTCCATCACGCAGATTTCGCAAAACTAAGAGCGACCAACCTGTCCGATCGTTGATGTTATAGTTTTCCAAAGAAAGAAAAAGTACAAAAGAGAGATTACTGTATGGTTGCAGTGAGAAGATAACAAGATATGTGGACCCACTCAATCGGAACTCACAGTCAGGTGAGAGATGGGTATAGGCACCCGGTGCATGTGAAAGCCCCTCAAATAAGAATATCTCAAAAAGAAATATGAAAGTGACGCATCTATCCTACTGCAAAAAGTTACTCAGTGAAACTTCTTTTTTAATATTTCCTCCTTTCATCAAGACCAAAATTACACTAAGTACACTATTGTAAACCAATCATCACATGCTATAGAAAGTATATCAAATTACGTCGCATAATCGAGTAAACCAATCCATAGCATTGCGTGTACACACACTTACAGTTTGAGTCCTTCATGCGATCATCGCCCTATCACTGGAGTCCTGCGAGGCCAAGACATTCTGCCTCAAGCGTTTCCTCGTCCCTCCTTCGCTGGCCGATTTCGCATCCACAAGACCGCGCGCGACCACAAGCTCCTCTCCTCCCGACCGGCTCGACGGATCAGACTCCAAATCCAAACCGCCTTCATGAGAGAGCACGCACCGAAGGTCGGAAACTCGGACTGAAGGGGTGCATCGGACTCAACAATCGTGCGAGGACATGGTGGCGCGTGGGGCTGGATGTTCTGGGGATTTCCGTGGTGTTAGTACTGGGTGGTGTCTCTAGGCGGTCACATGTGAGCGGAGCGCGGCGGTGGCGCGTGGGGGCGGATGGGGTGGCTCTTGGCGGTGCGGGAAAAAGACCTGTTGCGACACGATGAAAATATATGGCTCTCAACGATGGCGGTTCACAACTGGGAGACTGAAACTGACAATTGGGCTGATGGGCCGATCCTGGGCCAAGCCCAATTAGGGACAACTCTTCACGTCAGAAGAGCTATGTCCTGTTTGGTCAAAGCTGAAGCAAAAGGGCCATCGAGCTCTGCTCAGTTGAGTTATTGTTAATAAAGACATTACATGTATGATAGCTAATTAAGCTATCGGTGGTTCATCTTGTTCATGTAAACCCAATGCAAAGAGTTTCTTCCTAATCCGATGCAGTTGGTTTACAACTTCATTGATGCTCATCCGTCTTCTTGGCTCTTGGTACGAACAAGTAACTCCAATATTGTACACCATAATCAAACACTCTTGAAATATGTTATCCCTTTCGGAAGACCAACGCCGGCAACTATAGGGGCCTAAATGGTGCTCTCTTTCTTGAAGCATAAAGCTGTCCGTGATTTCTAACACTCATTCAGGCAAAGCTTCCGTGACAAAACTATGAAGAGTCAAATTGTCTCTAAATTTGTCATCGGTGGGACTCAAACTTGTGAATATCTCCAGTAAGAGAATGCCGAAACTATAGACATCACCTTCTCTTGAAACCTCGCATCCCATCGCATACTCTGCCACACATTTTGATCATAGTCCAAATCAAATTAGAGTGTAGATTATCAAATCAAAATGTAATGTGTGTAAGACTATAAGAGTTGTCATAAGCTACCAAACTTTCCATAAGAAGACTGATCAATAATTTTTAGGTTTATAAACTTTTATTGGTTTGAGAGAGAGAGAGAGAGAGAGAGAGAGAGAGAGAGAGAGAGAGAGAGAGAGAGAGAGAACCTGGTGGAGCATAACCCATTGTCCCTTTAAGACCCACTGAGCTCATTTGATTATCTACAGTATCAAGGGATGATTCAAGAAGGAATTTTGCCAATCCAAAGTCTCCAACATGTGCAACCATCTCAACATCTAAGAGGATATTGCTTGGTTTTAAATCACAATGAACGATAGGGATGTGGCAATGGTGATGAAGATAATCTAGGGCAGAAGCAACATCAATTGCAATATTTATCCTCCAAATGAAATTCAACTTCTTCGAGAGCATATTCCAATGAGATGATGTTGCATATGAGTGTAGCCACTATTCCAAGCTTCCATTGTCCATGAATTCGTAGACTAAGGCCTTAAAATCATTTCCTTGGTAATCACTACCAGAGCAAATTGTTAGTATCTTTAAAAGATTTCTATGTTTGATGTTCTTTAATGCCTCGCACTCGGCTGTGAAGCTGTTCAGAGCACCACGACAAACTAAATGAAGTACCTTCACGGCAACAACCATTCCATTGTCCTCAAGTATCCCCTTGCAAATCGAACCAAAATTGCCAACACCGATCAAATTTGTTGCAGAAAAACCTTTGGTTGCTTTTAAGAGTGTCCCGTAAGATACATTTAGACGTGAATCATCCATTGAACTTGAAACTGGCTCATTTACTTTCTTCTTCACCCAACAAAGACATATTAAAACTACAATAAGAGCCATTCCAAGAACTCCGGAAATAACAGAAGTGAAAACTATCACTATATTGATCTTTATGCTTTTGTAGCTTTTGGAAATGCAATTAGGAAGATGAAATTCTGGCAATCCGCCGCATAGCTCATTATTACCAACAATAGAAGTACAAGTAGCATTCTTAAAGACTCCTTCACATGGTAGCATGCCTTCAAACTTATTGTACGACAAATTCAAAAGATTTAAAGATTGAAATACCGCTAAGAATTCTGGAATCTGACCTGACAAATTATTGCGTGAAAGATCTAGATATTCAATGCCTCCTAACGATTTGATTGACTGTGGAATTGACCCGTGGAAGAAGTTGCCCCCATCCATAGAAGTACCAATGAAGTGCAATCACCTAGACTAATTGGGATTTCACCTACCAATAAATTGTCAGTTATGTCCAAAACACTCAAAGCTCTCAAGTTGCCAACTTCTATGGGTAGAACCCCAGTCAAATGGTTATTCGACAAGTTTAGAATGATGGCCAATGATGAGAGACCAATAAGATGTGGGGGTATGGCACCGCTAAGATTGTTGTCAGATAGATCAAGTCCATCAAGAGACCGGCATTTTGATAGATGTGAAGGAATTTGCCCATGAAAATTGTTCCCATGAAGATCTAATTGAATCAACTTGGTTAGATTTCTCAAAAATGATGGGATAGTCCCTCTGAGGTTGCTATAGCTCAGTTGCAATAGCTTTAGAATTTGTAGATTCCCCAAATTTGAGGGGATAACCCCCGAAAGCTGGTTGCGATTCATAAATAATTTCTCCAAGTTGATAAGATTCCCGATTTCTTCTGGAATCTCACCAAATATTTCACCCGGTTGCCACAAAGGACATGAGAGTGGTGGATAAATTACCAAGGCATTTAGATAACACCCCACCAAAATTGTTAAAGCCGATATTCACATAGTTTAATTCAGTGCTGTTAGTTAATGAGCAAAGGAAGCTCAAGCTTTCAGGTTCTCCACTTCCAAGCATATTATCTTGTATTGCTAAAAGAGAAAGCTTATGCAAATTTTCCATAGATGGTAGTTTCCCAGAAAATATGTTTTTGTCAATCACAAGATAAGCTAGCTTTGTGCAATTAGATATCGAGGGAGGAATTGGCCCCTCAAGTTGGTTGTACCAAATAGAAAATACTTCAAGATTTGGGAGTTTAAGGCCCATACCTATTGGAAGAGTCCCATGTATTTGGTTGAATGAAGCATCAAATTTATTTAGCGAAGAGAGATTGAATAAGGAAGATGGAATTGTACCCAAGAATCTATTGCCTCCAAAGCTAAAGATTTGCAAGTTTGTTAGGTGGCCTAGAACTTGGGGAATACTCCCACCCAAGTTGTTCCAACCTATAGAAAGTGTTACCAGGGAAGATAAGTTGCCAATGAAGGAAGGGAAGCTCCCAGTAAAATTATTATCAAACAAACCGAATTTTAGGAGCTTCGTCAATGAACTGAGCCCCCTAGGAATTTCTCCAGTTAGTTCATTTTTTGCAACCCAGAGCACAATCAAGTCCAAGCAACTTGATATGTTTTTGGGAATTTCACCGACCAATGAATTGTTGTGTAGTTGAAAAATACGAAGGCGGCGCAACTGGCCAACTTGTGGAGGGATTTCATGATCGAGACTGTTGTTTTGGAGACTCACTTCCCTTAAGAAGCTGAGATTCCCAATATGAGGAGAGATTGATCCGGAGAGTCCTTGTGATGACAAGTCCAGGATAATGACCCTCCTGTGCCTCTGACCGCATGTAATGCCAAACCATTGGCAAAACTCAATGCTATTGTTCCATGAATTGAGCATGCCGAAAGGATCTCTGGTTATGCTAGCCTTAAATGCGAGGAGCGCAAGTTTTTCTGTTTCATTGGTGGTGGAAGAGACTTGGTTACAATATAGTGCAAGAGCAATACAAAGAAGCAAGGGGCATGATGGAAACTCTCCAAAACTAATGCCCATGAGTTTCATGACTTGAAGCCACAAGAAGCAAAGGGTAGGATGAGTGTTACTGGAAACTTTGAAGAGCTTTATAAGAGTGGGGTGTCAATTTTGAAGCGCTATTTTTATCTTTTTATAAAAAGGTGTCAATCCTTCTTTTACTTTTTTCATGACTGCTTTTTGAAGCGTTTTTCTTCTTTTTTCTTTTTGACTTAGTAGCAATTGAAGCACTTTTCTTCTTTTTGAAGGGCTTTTTTGCCTCTGAAGAAAACTTTGCTTGGCCATCTGCTCATATTGTGGGGCCTGGAGTAAATGGAAGAAGAAAATGTTGAAAACTCATTTTGGTCGAAGGACATGGACATGGCAATTGGAGGCCACTTAAATGTAGGTGAAATATGGACTGGGAGTTTGAGGCCCATTTTCCGTTTTTTGATATGTGATGAGTCAACTTTTTGCTTGGCTTGGTTTTCTCTTTGAGAATGAAGACTCTACAAGATGATCTTGAAAATGTAAATTCTTTGTATAGGGGAATGTAAATTCTTCCCATTAAAATGGCACTAAAGGCACTTTTTTTTTCTTTTTCCTTTTCATTTTAAATAATTGTATTAGTTAGCTACTTCCTTGAAGTTTAAACTCACTTCATCCATGCTCATTTTTCCTTTAAAAAGATAGTAGTAAGTACAGTCAGCAAATTTTGTCCATTTAAAATTTTGGACGATAATTGGTTTCAATAGAATTGCTTGAAAGGAATATTTGTTGTTATGGTCAATGGATTTTTGTTATTATAGCAATATCTTCACGTAATTTTTGGAAGCAAAATGTTACTCTCTCGGGCACTATTGCATCCATATAATTTTCTCTCTCGGATGTAGATGTTTTTCCTAGTTGCTTTAACTGTCAATATCAATGGATTATGGGAAAGCAAAAATAAATACGCAGGAACAAACTCAATTTAATTGTAAATTATAGTGCGCATGTGTAATCTAACATATTCTATGAAAGATGACTGTATTGTAAGGACGCTAATGATGAAATGACACTAATCCATAGCATCAACGACATATAGGCAATCCTATTCACCTTTGGTATCTTACTAAGATCAACATCGACTTGCTCTTTCCAAATTACTCTTAGTTGTACGTCACCCATCTATTTATTAATTTGGTCAAAAATAGGTAGCACATGAGAAAGTCGTTTATGAATTGATTGAAAACTACAAAATTATGGCATTGTAGAATTTATCATTCTTGATTGTTAGTTTCATTTATCACTTGTTGAAATGGGTAAACCACCATTACATCTAGGGAAAAAAGAAAACAACTTGAAAACAGAATATACATACCTCAGCCTTAATCTTCACTTTCATCACATTCCATGGAAAAAGTAACGAAAATTCAGTTATTTAGCAAGTACAAGTACAAAAAAAACAAAAAAACAAAAAAACAAAAAAACAAAAAAAAAAACGTATTATGTACTAATGAGCCATGTGGATCTCCCAACAATTGGGGCCAAGCACTTCTATACCCGTTTTACTAAGGATTTTGTTAATAGGACACTCTTAAACACCTCATATGTTTGTCATTTTTAGTATAATTATCTCAAATTGTTACGACTTTGATACTTCCAAATGACAAGTAAAAATTATACTCCAAATTGCAGTCAAGTCGTGTGCAAAAACTGACTCGTGCAAGAGATATGTTTTGCCATGATCAATGGCTATGATTGTGTGTGATTCATTATGGGCCATGATCAGTATAAGCATGTCCCTTAACTTAGGGTAGAAATTTGAGAGAAGCTTGGTGTCGGGACGTTTATTTCTAAGTCAATTAGTGCTTTGCCCACACCACTACTTTAGTATTCCATAACATAAAGTGGAGTCTCAAATGATCACAACTTTGATTCTTCCAAATGACAAGTAAAAATTACGCTTTGAATTGCAGTCAAGTCATGTGCAAAAATTGACTCTTGCATGAGATATGTTTTGCCATGATCAATGGCTATGATTGTGAGTGATTTACCATGGGCCAAGATCAATATAAGCAAGTCCCTTAATTTGGGGTGGAAATTTGAGAGCAGCTTGGCTGTCGAGATGTTTATTTCTAAGTCAATTAGTGCTTTGCCCACGCCATTACTTTAGTACTCCATAAAATGAAATAGAGTCTCAAATGGTCACGACTTTGATACTCCCAAATGACATGTAAAAATTACGCTCCGAATTGCAATTAAGTCATGTGCAAAAATTAATTCTTGCATGAGATATGTTTTGCCATGATCAATGGCTATGATTATGTGTGATTCATCACGGGCCATGATCAGTAAAAGCATGTCCCTTAATTTGGGGTGGAAATTTGAAAGAAGCCTAGTTGTCGGGGCGTTTATTTTTAAGTCAATTAGTGCTTTGCTCACCCCCTACTTTAGTATTCCATAAAATAAAGTGGAGTCTCAAATGATACAACTTTGATACTCCAAAATGACAAGTAAAAATTACGCTCCGAATTGTAGTCAAGTCATGTGCAAAAATTAGCTCCTGCATGAGGTATGTTTTGCCATGATCAATGGCTATGATTATGTGTGATTCATTGTGGGTCATGATCAATATAAGCATGTCCCTTAATTTGGGGTGGAAATTTGAGAGCAGTTTGCTTGTTGGGACGTTTATTTCTAAGTCAATGAGTGCTTTGCCCACGCCATTACTTTAGTACTCCATAAAATGAAATAGAGTCTCAAATGGTCATGACTTTGATACTCCCAAATGACATGTAAAAATTACGCTCCGAATTGCAATTAAGTCATGTGCAAAAATTAATTCTTGCATGAGATATGTTTTGCCATGATCAATGGCTATGATTATGTGTGATTCATTGTGGGCCATGATTAGTAAAAGCATGTCCCTTAATTTGGGGTGGAAATTTGAGAGAAGCCTGGTTGTCGGGACGTTTATTTTTAAGTCAATCAGTGCTTTGCTCACCCCCTACTTTAGTATTCCATAAAAGAAAGTGGAGTCTCAAATGATATGACTTTGATACTACAAAATGACAAGTAAAAATTACGCTTTAAATTGTAGTCAAGTTGTGTGCAAAAATTAGCTCTTGAATGAGGTATGTTTTGCCATGATCAATAGCTATGACTGTGCATGATTCATCGTGGGCCATGATCTGTATAAGCATGTCCTTTAAATTTGGGGTGGAAATTTGAGAGAAGCCTAGCTATCAAGACATTTATCTCTAAGTCACTCAGTGTGGTGCCCACACCACTACTTTAGTATTCCATAAAATAAAGTGGAGTCTCAAATGGTCACGGCTTTGATACTCCCAAATGACAAGTAAAAATTACTCTTCGAATTGCAGTCAAGTCACGTGCAAAAGTTAAGTCGTGTCCAAAAATTAACTCATGCTTGAGATATGTTTTGCCATGATCCATGGCTATGATTGTGTGTGATTCATCATGGGTCATGATTAATATAAGCCTATCCCATAATTTGGGGTGGAAAATTGAGCGAAGCCTGGCTATCGAGACGTTTATTTGTAAGTCAATCAGTGCGGTGCCCACACCACGACTTTGGTACTCCATAAAATAAAGTGGAGTCTTAAGTGGTCATGCCTTTGATACTCCTAAATGACAAGTAAAAATTACACTTCGAATTGTAGCTAAGTCATGTGCAAAATTAAGTCTTACATGAGATATGTTTTGCCAATGAAACTCCTTGCTCAATTGACAAAGCACAAAAGAAAGAAAAGAAAAATGAGAGAACAAGAGACGCTGGTTTAGGGCTTAGTACTTATCTCTTTCGGAGGCCATGGGGAGGAGTTTTGTATTTCAATGAAATGTTGCCCGCGCTGGGGACCCTTTGTGGTCCATTCAGCGCGGCGGAGGCGGGTACCAAAAAAAAAAAAAAAAAAAAAAAAAAAAAAAAAAAGAAAGAAAAGAAAAATGAGAGAACAAGAGGCAGAGGCAAAATTTTTGTATTGAAATGTTGCTCCTTTGTGGTCCATTCATGCTACAGTCTCCAATACCTGGAGGAAATTGTTCAAAAAATCTTAAACTTTGCACTTTTGCCAATTTAGTCTAAACCTTTCAATTTTGCCAACAACCTTTCAATGTTTTGCCAATTAAGTCCATCTGGTTAATTTTGAATGGAAATAGCCATCATAGATGCCAACCGTTCTACGTAATTCGGTCAGTGCTGACCTTGACAATTTTTAATATATTTTAATATTTTTCAAATTTTTATTTATTTATTTTTTTTTTCTTTTATTTTCCTTTTCTCTTTTATTTTTCTTTTTTTTTTTTTTTGTTCTTTCTTTTTTCCTTTTGTGCCTCTACTAGCCATCGCGGGGCCTATTGTTGGCCAATGGAGGTCGCCACCCTCATTGACCTCAAGCGAGGGACATCCAAGCCTAGATTGGTGAGGGGCTACCCTCGCTTGGGTGGTTGAGGGTGGCCTTGGCTAGGTGGGCGAGTGTGGGCTGCCGTCGCGCCGTCGCTTGGGCGCGCGAGTGCCACCCTCGCTAAGGCAAAGGCTACCCTCACCAACCTAGGCATGGCATCCTTTGCCCGAGGTTGATGAAGGCGGCCCTAGCTTGAGGTTGGCGGTCGGTAACCTTTGTTGGCCATCAATAAGGCCTAACAATGGTCGACAGAGAGAAAAGGGAAAAACAAAGAAGAAAAAGAAATAATAATAATAATAGAAATAATAATAATAATAATAATAATAATAATAATAATAATAATAATAATAATAATAATAATAATAATAATAATAATAATAATAATAATAATAATAATAATAAAAAGAATAAAAAACGAAAAGAGAAAAAGGAAAAAAGAAAAATAAATAAATTGAAAAAATATTAAAATATTAAAATATTATTAATAATTATCTATGTTAGTGTCGGTCATGCCACATAGGACAATCGGTGTTCTCTTCAATGATTTTCGGCCAAAATTAGTTAGATGTACTCAATTGGCAAAACATGGAAAGATTTTGAGACTCAATTAGCAATATTGAAAGATTTAGAATTGAATTGGCAAAAGTGCAATAGGTTTAGAGCTTTTTGAGCAACTTTCCCCCCATACTAAAGACTGTAGCTTGAATTGATCACAAAGGAACAACTTTTCAATACAAGGATTCTTCTGCCACCTCTGCCTCTCGTTCTCCCATTTTTCTTTTCTTTCTTTTGCGCACTATTAATGGAGTTGGGAGTTTCACTAGCAAAATAGATCTCATGCAAGAGTAAATTTTTGTACAAGACTTGCTTGCAATTTGAAGTATAATTTTTCCTTGTCATTTGAGAGTATCAAAGAAGTGACCATTTGAGACTCCAATTTATTTTATGAAGTACTAAAGTAGTGTTGTAGGCACCGAGCTGATTGACTTAGAGATAAACATCCCAACAGCTAGGTGTCTCTCAAATTTCCACCGCAAAGTAAGGGACATACTTATGCCAATCAAAGCCCATGATGAACTGTGCACAGTAATAGCCATTGAAATTTCTGGAATTTGAGGAAAAATCATGTGACTAACAACTTTGGTTGGCTCCAATCCATGTGAATTTTGATTAGACCATGTTTAAGAAAATAATTTCCTCCCCAAAATAAACACCACCTCAACATTAGTGGGGACTCCCACATTGTTATCAATAATTAATTAAGAGAAGAGACTTGGACATGAAAAGAAGTAACTGTTTTATATAAAAGGAAGTTATTATTGACAGGAAGAGAAGTGATGATTGAGCATGAAAAGTGGTGATGGTTCCGATAAGGTACTTACTCTCAAGAGACATGAAAAAAGTGATGATTGAGCATGAAAAGTGGTGATGGTTTTGATAAGATACTTATTCTCAAGCGATGTGTTGTTTTTCTATTATCACATATTGTTTTTTTTTTTTTTTTTTAATCTCTCCTTCATAAATCTCTCTTCTTATCTTTTATAACAAAAGTTTGATAATGCATTTAAGGTGAAATTCTAAAAAGAAATTAGATGAAAAAGAAGAGAAAAGAAAAGAAATAATGAAAAAAAATATTCGAAAATATTAAAATATTATTAAAATTGTTCACATCAACGCTAACTATAGCACATAGAATGGCCGGCGTCCACATAAATGATTTCCGGCCAAAATTAGCTAGATTGACTCAATTGGCAAAATTGAAAGGTTTATGATTGAATTGGCAAAAATGTAATATATTTATGACATTTGAACTACTTTTCCCTCCAGTACCAAGTCCAAATCATCTCACATATATAAAAGACTTGCAAGAAGTGTGGAAAAGTTAGATGATAAATGGAGGTTCATCTAGCTTGCTAGCATACAATAAAGTGAATCACTACTAGTCCATTGATGCATTAAACAATGAGCATCACGGAAGCTGCCTGAACACTGTGTCAAAGCTCTTCCAATTGCAATGGCATCGTTAATGAAATTGTTGATGCTTTCAATTGCTCGAGCATATCATTCCTTCTCGATGCTCCCGGCTATACTTGGTCTTCCAACAACTCTTTGAAACTTCGAACGTTTTAGGATGATATCCACTCATCATGTCCAAGAAACCAAAAAATGCATACATTGAATCAGTTGCATAGGTAAAATGTAAAAACAAAACAGATTACAGAAACGAGTTTGCGTTTAACATTTTTGAAAAGGAACTTAAAGGTCCTCTCACCTTGTGACTTTGATGTTGCAGCGGATGAAAGCAGATTCTACATCTTCAAAACAATATCTGAAACCATGGCTTGAAAGGTGAATTGGTCAGTAACTTTTTGAGGCGACTCAGGAACATGGACATGGCCTTTCATTTTTCGGTGCCAATATCTGACCCAAGTGGTCCTGAAAGGAACATAATTTGAACTTCCGTTTTCATCTGGGAAAGTGGCTGCCGATCAAGATTCAGCTTTTAATTTAAGCATCTATGCAATATTGGAAGCACAGCGCGGCCAATGAACAAGTATGCTAACATTGGCTGTACTACTAAGACTATGAAATTTGTCAATTTACTTCTACTTATAGAGAAAAAACTTTAGTCGGAATCTGTCTCGACCCATTTGCTTCCATCCTTAATTTCTTCCATATTGTTTTCTTCCACTACTGATTTTGGCATTGGTTTTTGTCCTCCAAGTATTTATTGACCAATGATGCTCGACATGCATTTTGGGGATAGATTTTCTTGTGAATTTTTGTCCTCAAAAGCTGTACCATGAGAAAGAAGGGTTAGTGTTGACACCCGAATTTACCTCCGGAAGCACGTGCTGGTCACGAGAAAGTTTTAGATGGAACATCCCGTTTTGATTCGCAAAATCAGTGGAAAGCAATTTTCGTGAAGGCTACTTAAGCTAAGCCTTGATGGGATTATAAGAGGCAAATTCAAAGTCGATGGCCTGGAAATTAATCACACGTGTCAGGCTATAAGGATGGTGTGCTAAACTTGAAGATTAAGTATGATTAGCACTGGAATCATAACGAAAGTAACTGATGTGAGAAATATGAGTAGAAATAGAGAACGGTTATTTGCTTGAACGGTTATGTGGGACTCAAGTACAAGGGCTTCGTGCCTTGGGAAAGAAGTGAGATAGGGCTTCTAGCGGAGCGAGGGACTCGGTCATTAGCGCAGCGATGTCACCACCATACGAGCTGCTTCGTCCAGCAGCCTCCCGGTGGATTCACGGCAAACGCAGGCGACTGAACCTTTTGATGCTCGAGGTTCGTACGCTTCGTCTATCTTATAAGCTCCATCATGCGGTGGGTTCCAATTCAGAGAACAAGAAGAACTGTCTCCCAAGAAACAAACAGAAAGTAAACGAGAGAACTGAAAAGGATGTTATCGCATCTCATTAGCCACTTCACGAACCGAGTACCCTTGGAAATTGCTAGTTGCTCTCTATTTCTTAAACTGGCATCATGAGACTGGCCTTCTGTTCTGAGATGATGTCATGTGGCATGACACTAGGAAAATCTTTATTTGCTCGAGGCGTTTACTTGTCTGAACTGCATGGTCTTTGCCCAGCACGCGATTCTTTCTTTTCTTTCTGGATATGCCAAGAGTTATAGCAGTAGATCCGTAAGAACTGAAATTGAAATGGTGCTCAGCTCTTTATAACTTAAATGTGGTTGCTTGAAATAATTTCGGTGAAAAAATATTTAGAGCTTGTAAATCGGTTGATCAGTTCTTCTCTAGTCAGGTTCTTCCTTAATTTTGCTGTTCGCATTCATAATTTTCGATGAGTTCGCACGAGCTAATTGAATCTAGTTCCTCAGTGATTTTTCCTCTCTCCTCGGCTAATAAAATATATGTTTGTATCGCACATATGCGTATGCACCTGACAAACGTGGCTATCGAATACTCCCCTCTTCTTGAGTGTTTCTGGCCATGCTTTCCAGAGGGAGAGGGAGTGACATTAGTTGCACAAAGAAAACAGGGCTTTCCTTTACATGAAAAACGAATCTTAACCTTCAGTCACTCCTAGACTATCCTTTCCCTTCTTTATCAAGATTAGAAAGGAAAAGAGCTATTCTTTGCTCCAGGAAAGGCATATTATAGACCATGTGGGAAGCAGATTTAGTATGTAGCACGACAGTATGACACATGATATAAGCGTTGCATGATATATTTTGGTGATGCATTTTGTTTGGACTACCGTTCCCTTCTTTTGGTTTTATTGAAATGAACTAGATCAAAAGCCTCGCGCATCACCGAAAGCTACACTCTTTATAGTTAGAATTCCAAATTCTTTGTGCAGATACCTGAAAAGTGGACCACGCAACCTTGAGAAAGATGTGGAGAGAAGATTCAGCTATGCATTGAGTTGAGAAGATATTGAGAATGCTATTCTTGGTGGACCTTAAGAAGTGCCATACTTCGTCGTGGTCCCATTGGTTTGGGCAGAGTGTCCTGCGAAGGAGAAGGAGCAATATGAATGGGCTTGTAGTATTGAAATCTCAGCATCTTCCGGCTTTTGCATGGAGATTGTTCATGCACCCTGTATTGACAGTCCATGTATTTTTAAGAGGCCCTTCTCCCTTTCAACTGTTGAATAATTAGTTCTATTGCAAGGTGAAGTTGCAATATGAACCAACATAATGCGGTTGCATCATTTATGAACATTTCCTTACAACCATATGATGAAAACCACTTAACTGACTATGTTGGTTTACAGAAAACATTTACCCTATTTTCTAAGTGTTTGATTCATTTGGGATAAATCAACGAAAGATATTTGCTTAAATTAAGGATAATGATTTCCTCTTTAAAATTGAAAATCATTTCAAAAAACATGACTAAATATAGATGCTTGGACCCATGCTCAATGTCTCGACACCTTGGGCTGGGTCCACAAAGGCCGAACGTAGGATCCTTGTGCTCCAGCATGGATCCATAACACTCAAGCTTGGGCCTACAAAAATGTGCCTAGGTCCACAAAGGCTGTGTTTGGGTCCATAAAGATGGGGCTCAAAACTCCAGTGCCTGCATTTAGGTCCATCGAGGCCAAGCCTTGGACCTAGGTGATGTGCTCCGATCTAAGAGGCTTGGATTAGAGTTTGTTGAGGTAGATTCATGACTTTAGTACTTGCACTCGGTTTCTCGATTAATTATGTACAAGTTACTAACACTCAAATAATGTATGTTTATTTAAGAAAATCAAATTAAATTTTTTTATACTAAATCATAGAATTATTTTTCAGTTTGTTTATAGGTTCCGATCAAATACTGGAAAATATTATTAATTTCCTTGAAAAATGACTTTATGAAAAATATTTTTGGCAAAACAAATGAAATCAACATATCAATTTGGATAGTGAGAAGATGGCCGTATGCCAATTGAAAGGAAAACAATCTTTGTTGAGGCATGTGACTGTAGATCGAACTGGGAGTTCCTTATTGTAACCGCTTAACATAAATGACGATCGAATAACTATGGTTACGCAAATGATTCTAAAAAGACAATGTTGTCGTCTATTTCTTATCTATCTCCCTCTCTCACGATGTTTCCCGAACATGATACGTTCCAGCATTCACAAATTTTAGCTTGATAATAAAAAATGGGCTCGAGTCCATCGACTTGTATAAGTTTTGAGGTAAAATTCAAAAGAGATAAGTATATTAGAAATCCTGAAATTTGTGAAGAAAATGTAATTAAGTTCTAAACTTGTAACGAAAGTGCAATTGAATCAATCCTAAAATTTTCACCAAAAAAAAAGTACAATTAATGACAGAATTTGATTGAACCAATTTAATAAATTTTAAGACTTAATTGCACTTTTTAAAAGTCTTAAAACTTTCAATGCATTTATTCCAAATTAAAGCATATGATGGTCAAAGTTTTCATGTCCTTAGGAAAAATTATGAGGCCCAATCGACTCGGGCCTCACATTAGAGAAAAGCCCACAAAGAAATTGGGCCGTACCAAATACAAACAAACCAAAACCGGTTAGCGGCTCCAACCTTTGACAACGATCGGCCAATAGCTTCAAAGGCAGTCCAATTTCCAAGTTCCCCCTCTTCGGTGTATTTAATTTAAGCATTTTGAAAGCTCATTCGTTGAAGAAAATGCAAAATAGTTTAAGCTAAAGGCTTTTGGCAAATGCAAAGGTTGTTTAATAAATTACGCTTTGAAAAGTAATTTTGAGAAAAATACTTGTTTAATAGAAAACACATTTGAAAAACCCTTTTGTAATTAATATTTTTTTTTTTAATTTTTATTTGTTTAAAATTGAAAAAATAAAAATATATATATTTTTAAAAGACTAAACCCTTCACTGATGGCAAAGGGTTTAGTCTCTCTCTCTCTCTTAATTATATGTTTTAATTTTTTTTCAATTTTAAACAAATAAAAATTTAAAAACTAATAAAGAAATAACCAAGTATAAAATTGGAAATTTGAAGAATTGGTGAAAATAGTTTTGGAATATAAAAAATGAATTTCAGCATTTTGCCAAATACTAAAAGCTCAATACTAGTCTCTATTAATATTGGGCTTTTAACCTTCCCAATACTAACTTTTAATTAAAAGTTCTTTCAAGATAATTGCCAAATGGTCCAACATTTCCCCAAAGGGGTTTGAAGGCCGAAATCCTCTTGGAAATACTAAATCAAACGCACCCTTTGTCCTTCAACTTTGACACTAAGAAACTGATCGCTTCTGCTCGCGCATCGACTCATGAATTCGCATCAACAATCCATATTGCGGTTACCACTGCAGGCTCAGGCCATTTCCAAAACCTAACGATCCACCAGCTCCGTTCCTGCCGTTCGTTCATTCTATTCGTCTTCTTTATTAGGTAGTGTGCGATAGAGATGGATTTACATGTTCCTCTTGGCACCAATTCAGACATTGGATAGCAGTTTGGGATTACAACTTATGTTAGCAAAACCCATGTGAAAAAGCCCACAGGCCCGGCCCATAATCCTTTCTTGGATGGGCTTTTTTTTTTATAGGTGAATGGGTCCATCTTACCCAGGCCCACTTCGCCGGGGGGTTTTGGAACCTTGGCTGGGGTTTTCTCTCCTCCTTCCCCCGACTACTCAGCTGCAGCAGCTCAATCTCTCTCTCACTCTCGCCGCCGGCCGCCGCCGCTCACGGTGCTTCCGGTAACATCTCTTTTCTCTCTTCCGCCGCCGCCGCCGTGCATTCGTCCGCGGCCTTTGTCGGCGGATCGTTCCCGCTTTTTCGGTAGCTTCTCAGCACGTCGGGCTGTGCTCTTTTTCATTGTTGTGCTGGAGCTCGTTTCTGTTGTTTTTCTTGCTGCTTGGGAGGTTGTTCGTCTGCTTTAGCGTGCGATTTCGATTGGGTTGGTTCTCCCGGGAGGGAATCCGCGGTGGTGGTGCTCGCCCGCGCCGATGTAGTAGCTTGGCTAATTGGACGGCGGCGGCGGCGGCGGGGTTTTTCGGGGCCTTTCGTTCTTGGTCTTCTTGTGGGGTTCCCGTATCGCTCCGTGTGTGAACTGTTGCTGAAGTTCCGTTTTTGTATGGTGGGTCCTCTCTCGGTTTCGTTGTGAGCATTGTTGCCTTGTATGGGATGGAGTGTGGTATAAGGCGAATGGGCTATAAATTACTGCGTTGCGAGGCCGCAGTGACGTCTACTGCTGGTCCTCTTTTAGGATTTTGGTAAGCTCGTGGGTTGGGAGGAGTTGGGGAACCCCTTCTTGTCTGGGATGTTCTTTGTAGATATGCCCTTTTTAAGTCGACGGTTGATGTACTGAAAGGCAAAGGAAGAGATGATGACTATGATTTCATTTTCTCCAGACAAAAGTTGTGCCTTACGAATGAGAAAGTGAGCTCAAGGTTTCAGTTAGATTAGTGGTTTGCTTAGACTGCCAAGTCCCTCTTTTGTAATATCTTTATTTAGGTATTTCACTGATAAATGTAAATGTAATCGTGAGTTGTGGGGTCTCTTATCTGTTCTTGTCGATGGCAGATGAGGAGGTGAACGTTCCCCCGACAAAGTTAGGGACATGGCATTGTCAATTTCTAGAAGGGCGGTACAGTTGCTCGGGCCGTTGAGCCAATGGAGGTGCATCGGTTCAGTTTCGGCCGCGAATGGTTCTTCTCACTGGGCTCATGGTGAGGGGATGTGCTGCTTTCTTTTCGATCTGTTTCACTGCATAGATTGTTGCTTTTGGTTGTTCATTGAGGATGGTTTAATGCTTTTGATAATTTTTCTCGATAGATTTGCGGGGCCTCATTTCACAACAGAGCTTATCCACTGTAGAGTTTTCTCAATCATTAAGGGTATGTTGATGTTCTACTACTTTGTTATAATTACATGTGGTGAATGTAAAGGAAGAGTAGTTTTTTGTGCCTGTGGTTGCTCCCAGGATTTTACTTGATCAAATGCTTATGATGGTATATTATGAGTGAAATCATAATTTTGTATTTGTCTTTAAATGTGCTCTCAGCTTACATTCTATAACCCAGTGGTCTCTTCCTATTGAAGAAGCAAACTTGGGTTGTCTTACTTTCTACTGTCTAGAGTTCATAGCAGTTGATTGATGAACATGAGATAAATCCGTCCTTAGCTCTAACTCTTGACATAAGGGTGTGTTTTATGTGACTGCATGTAGGATGGAGCTTTTTTCTCTGGTCATCGAAGGCTATCAACCTCAATACTGACTCCTAATGGTGAAGCTGACTTCCCTTCTGACTTATTGTCCAAGAAGAAAGTAATGGTGCCTGATCGCGAGATAGGTATGTATGGAATGTGCTTCACAATATGTTTCATGTAAAAGATACAGATAATTATAATTGCCATCTTTTACATGTCTCGGTAGCCCCTGGAAATGCATCTTGAGATATAGAAAATAAGCCATGACTTGCTTAGGAATCAAGGGAAAGCATGAATAGATCCAGAGGTTTGAAATGTCTTGCAGAACTTGCAATGTTATAGGACTCAAGAAGATATTTCAAATATTAAAATGATTTTCAGGATTATTAAGTGAATGCAGGATATCTATAGTGGCGTATCCGTTATATTTGCTTTTCAATGGGGAGATATCAGCACTGCTTATTTGCTGTAGTATTTTACTCACAACATGTTCTTACAGGACTTTACCAGGACCTTGTAATTCCAGTGACGAACTTTCTTAGTGAAGAGAAAGGCTTGATGGTCTTAGCTGGAGATGTTTTTGATGTACCTATTAGAAAAGATATTGTTCATCGTGTTGTGAGATGGCAGCTTGCAAAACGACAACAGGTTTTGTGCCATAATCTTATGCACTTTGAAATCTGGTATTTGTGTCTGCTGAAAATCTTTTCATGCATAGCTTGATGTGCTGAATAACGCTTTGAATTTTATTTACTGCTCTGAGAAGCATCTAAAATATTGTAGAAGACTGAGAAACCACTGATAGACTACTTTCTTTCCATTGAATGGGTTATCTCATTTTCCCACAGTTTTGGAATGCTGAATGTGTTTACTTCTCTGAGAAGCTTTTGTGGAGATTTGTTAGTAAGTTGATGGGTTGATCTACAGGGTACGCATTCAACTAAAACAATTAGTGAAGTCAGTGGGACAGGCAGAAAACCATGGAAACAGAAGGGCACTGGTCGAGCAAGGCATGGTAGTAGGCGTGGGCCCCAGGTTTGATTATGTTTTGTCTAGTTGCTATAGAGGTCTGTTTCTACTGAGATGGTTTGTGTAAAATCTGACAAGCAAATTTTTGGATGACAGTTTAGAGGTGGTGCTACAATGCATGGCCCAAAACCACGAAGCCATGCTATTAAGCTGAATAAAAAGGTTAGGCGCCTGGGGCTGAAGATTGCTCTCACTGCACGTGCGGCCGAAGGAAAGGTGAATCTGTCTCGCTGCTCTTGAATGTTCTACTTGTTGATTGTTCAGTATGGTAAACCTGTGGGGTCCGATTCAAGGCATCTAAGCAATAATGATAACTTTGTAGTCAAGCATGTCTTGGCATGTACTGTCCTAGAGTCTGTTCCTTTCCTACTTCATTATCCCTGTGCTTATGACCTCCTTTTTGGAGGAGCAGTATCTTGAGATTTAGGGTCTGTTTTTATTGGATATGAAAGCTTTCCCTTCAAAATATTGAAAACCAATTTTTTCTTAAATATTTGTAAAGTAGGAAAAAATTCTAAACAGCATACATATCAATATCTGTGTCTTTCCCTTACCAAAAAAAAAAAAATGTGTCTTTTGAAATGTTTCGGGCTTTCAGTTTTTCAACATTAAGTAAAATTAAACTTTGTACACTACAGAAAAAGAAAATGTGAAAGGCTATTCAGCAACCTTTTGCTTTGGTACTTGTTATGTTGAGCTCTTTACTGGTCTTCATCACCACTGTACCTCAAAATGATCCCATTCTATATTCAAATCTTCCTTTCTTTTCTCTATCTATGTTGTATATTTGATATAGTATTTCCTGGCTATTGAAAATTGCACAACTATTCAGCTTCTAATATTTGATGATATGGAGATCCCAACGCACAAGACAAAGAACGTTGTAAACTATGTCGAGCAAATGGAGAACACTAAGAAAGTTCTGCTTGTGGATGGTGGTCCCATCAATGAGAAGCTGAAATTGGCCACGCAGAATCTACACTATGTCAATGTGTTACCCTCTATAGTAAGTTTACCTTTTGGTTTCAGATTTTGCATTGTCGAGACTGATTTAGGTAGGCTTGATATAGCATTCTAGAAAGTTCTCTTACGCTGTGCTTGGGTCTGAGAATGCATGAAATTAACGAGAATGGAGGTGGAGGAATGAATATGAGGGACTATAAATCGTGTCCTCTCCTATTGTTGAGAGTAATGGAAATTGGAGTGAAAATGGAGGGATTTTTCATTGGAAGGAGTTGAAAAACAAGTTGTGGTAGTGCTATAAATTGGGCATCATCTCCCATTTTCTATCCAAACTCATTTCTTTTTTGTGATGCTCCATGGGGAAAGAACGTTGTCATTCAGGTTGTCCTGCCAGAAATTTATTTATATGTGTATGTTGGTATTTTAGGCATGTCCTCTTTCAACTCTATTGATGTAGTTGATAATATCTTGCATCTGAAGTCATCACAGGTTCATATCATATCATAGCAGGATGGGGACTAGTGCAAGATCAATTGTTGGTACTTTTGGTTGTAAGAGATAGGGATGTAGTGACAATATTTCAGGAAGGAATGTATTCTTTTATGTAACTTCTAGTGATGATTAGGAAAACCATCAGGTTGTATTTGGAACAAATAATCTCACTTGCACGTCTAGACCACCAGGTTCACAATTCCACAGCTGTAGGCATGTATAGTAGTTTCCTATTTCGGAAGTTGTGTGATCACTTATGGCCTGAAAATCTTGCAATATCACTTTATTTCATGTTATCGGTTACAGCACTTGGTAGTCATGCTTTGTTGGGCACATTACTACCTACTCTAAAGAGGGTCATCCAGTTCAATAACTGTCGATATGATGATTTGTTTTTTCAGGGCCTTAATGTATACAGCATCCTGCTCCACGACACATTGGTGATGTCCCGCGATGCAGTAAATAGGATTGTTGAGCGGATGCATACTCCAATTAACCGTTGATGCTCTTTTAATGTGATATTTTTTGTTAGCAAAATTTCCTTTGCAGGGACAAATTTGATGTTTCGTGTTGGTATCTGTGCCAATGTAGGTGTTTTTCCTCATCCCTTTTGAGTTCCTGTAATAATTATGTAACTTAGAGCTAGCAATTTTGTGTTTGGCATTGTGTTTTTCCTTGAGTTTTGAGTATAATGATCCGGAATATGCTCCCGCAAATAACATTTTGCACACAATCAGTCGATAAATTGGTAGGGGGCAACTTGCCGATCTTAGCCCGTCTCAAAGCATTTTTCCTTTTTTCGTCACCGTAGGAATGTGTAGCATCAATAATATGCAGGATTGTGTTCGTGCGTGAGGTAGCGATACCTTGGCGTGCTAGGAATGATGCATACTGGATTGACGTCGAATCATGAAATGAGGGGAGCAATAATTCCTAATCAAGAACGAGAAGTAGCTAACATTGGGCCATTGGGCCCGTTTGGTTCAACTTTGGGGAAATGCAAAACCATTTCCCCAAGTATCTTTCAGCGAATGGGCATTTTGTGAATGCTAGTGTGTTTGGAAACTCAATTTTTGTGTATATTTTGCAAAGTAGCTTTGAGGTGAAAAGAAAAAGGAAAAAAAGAAAAGAAAAGAAAAGGGAGGAGGAGATGCAGCTGAAAATTGTTGGGGAGGGAATGGTGGTGGTGGGGAGGCGGCTAGTGGCGGTGGCGGGAGGCGGCTCGCCCGAGGTCTTGAGGTCGGCGATCTTAGGCCACCTCGCCCGAGGTCACGTGACCTCAGCGAGGCTTGGATCTAGCCACTGAAGCGACACCCAGCTTCGTGGTGGACTTGAAGAAGACGATGAACAATAGAGAATGAGGACAAAAGGGGAAAAAATGATTATCAGCAAGGGCAATAGTAAAAAGAAAATTTTTTATTAAATCTTAGACTAGTATTTCGAAAATGCTGAAATTGGGCTTTCAGCATTCAGAATGCTAGCAATTAGCAAATGAAGACTCAAAAATGTGAACCAAATGCAAAAAATTTTCCCCAAGGGACTTTGGGGCTCAAAGTCCTTTAGGAAAGCCGAATCAAACATGGCCAATATTATGAGAGTAGAATTTTTGCAACTGTCATAATGGAACTGTGGGCTCATACGCCATCTCTAAACTCGGTTGATCTTTGTGTAATTAACACCGGCATCGTGGAGTTGATAGGTTTTCTTTTGGGGACAATTCCATCGCAACTTTAGTTATTGATTATCCCGCTGTAAAAATTCATACTTTTCTTTATTTCATTTTGCCGTATTAGGGGAAACTGTTCTCTTGCGGCTCGTCCTTGCTGAGTCTTGACGCCTGCCTTTGGGTACTTTTTTTTTTTTTTTTTTTGGTCGGAAAAACTAATATATTATACGAAAATATTCATACAACCCGCTAGTACAGCATCGGTAAGGATAATGTTCTGGAAATCAACAGGAGGAAAGACAAGCCAGTTAGAAGTAGATCCATTTGCCCGATGGGCTTTGGCGGCCCAGTCAGCCGCGAGGTTGGCTTCGCGAGAGATGTGCTGAACGGAGACATTAGGGCACTGGGAAAGCAGGTCTTGGAGAACGGCAAGAAGGTGTCGCTCCTGCCATGGATGCGGCTGGTTATTTCGGAGGATTTCCACCAAGGAAAGGCAGTCCGATTCAAGCAAAACTCGATGGTGCTGATGCCGCCGCTTGATAAGATGCTGAAGAGCTCGGATCATGGCAAGGATCTCTGTTTGAAACGCCGATCGAGCCAAGACAGAACAGGTAAACACATCGGTAAGCTGGCCTTTGGAATTTCTGAAAATACATGCGATGGCTCCTTGGGGACTACCTGGAATGAAAGCCCCATCGATGTTGCATTTGATGGAGTCTTGATCAGGTGGTTTCCAGCGATGATCAGTACTAATCGATTTCTGTGAAACCCTAGGTTTTGGGGGTTGAATACTGTTGAAGATCCTGTACTGGGCAAGAGCATTGTCCACAGCTTGGATCGGATTTGGAGTTTGCTGTCTGAAAGTGGCATTATTTCGTTGGCGCCAGATCTCCCATAGAATATTAGCTATCTCTTCAAAGCTGGGGGAAGAAAGACAATGGGTGGCACGGGTCACCAACCAGGCATCCAATCGCCGGATTGAGGTAAGGGAAATGTGGATCCTGATTTTTTCATTCTCCCAAATCATACGTGTCCAGTCACAGTAAAAAAATAGGTGTTCAACGGTCTCAGGAGTATGCTGATCACAGAGGGTGCAGTAAGGGCTTGGAATGATGTGTCTCGAGTAGAGATTAGCTTTAGTAGCGAGGGCATTTTTACATGCTAACCATAAGAAAACCCGAATTTTTGGAGCAACTTCCAAATGCCAAATTTTTTTCCAGAGTTGATGGGGAGGCTGATAAGATGATGAAGCATTGGTAGGGGGGAGTTGTTGCTGGGCTAATAAGAAATAATAGCAACTTTTAACAGTATATAACCCAGAGGATGTGGCAGTCCAAATCAATTGATCAGAACAAAGGGAAGGATTTATAGGGGTGTGTAATATTGCTGTGCTAACCTGTTCAGGGAAGAAATGAGATATAATATCCTGTTTCCACGTTGCCGTAGATAAATCAATAAGTTCAGCAACTTTAATGGGTTCTCCTGCAGCAGCACATCCTCCTAGTTGCCCAATTGACAACCAAAAATCTTTCCGGATATCAATTTGCGAACCATCCTTCACCATCCACCTAGTATTAGGAAGAATAGCATCCCTGCCCTTTAAAAGACTACGCCACGCCCATGATGGTCTATATCCTGTATTAGCATACTGAAAAGAAGACCTTCTAAAATATAAACCCTGAAACAACTGACTCCATATTGCCTTGGGTTGCTGTAATAAACGCCACGCTTGTTTACCTAACATCGCTAGATTAAAAGACATAAGATCTCTGAAGCCCATACCCCCGTCTGTTTTCGATTGTTTTATCTGTGACCATTTCATCCAATGTATACCAGAGTCACTGTGATTTTTGCTCCACCAGAATGCTGACATCTTTTGTTCCATTTGTCTACAGAGAGAAAGGGGGAGCAGGAATAGAGACATTGCATACTGAGGTAAGGCTTGAACAACTGCTTTTAATAAAACCTCCTTTCCCCCTTTAGATAAGAAATTTTCCTTCCAACCAGCTAATTTCGCATTCAATTTCGCCAGGATCCAAGAAAACATCTCCCGTTTAGAGCGCCCCCAATCTGATGGAATGCCCAAGTACTTACCATATCTTCGCACCACAGGTATTCTCAGTTCCCGTTGTAAGTTATCCTGTAGCTGTAGTGGGCAATTCGGACTGAAAAATATTGCTGATTTATTCCCGTTGAGAGTCTGACCAGTGGCATGGCAATACTGGTTTAATAGGTCAGAGAAGTTTTGACATTCAGATATAGAAGCTTTAAGGAAAAAGACAGCATCATCAGCAAAAAGTAAATGGGAGAGCTGTGGGCAAGCACGATTAAATTGGATCCCCTGTAAGTGTCCTAAACTGATAGCCTGGTGAATAACCGTTGATAACGCATTGGCCATTAAGATAAAGATGTAAGGGGATAGGGGGTCACCTTGGCGAAGTCCTCTAGAAGGTTTAAAAGATGGGTACTTTAAAAGCAGTAATTGTGTGGATAAATGAGGATAATAAGGTCATAATTTTCTCTTTCGCAAAGGTTAAGCTTATAACTGGAGATGTCTCTAACGGAGGAAAATGGCATGTCAAGTGCATTTGTTTCAAGAAAAATTAGTCATAAGAAATTTTTTCTTTTAAATAATCGCTTGCACAAAAAGAGAAAAATAGATTCTAACTCTTCGTCATGCGGCAAGTGGTAACGTGGTGTGATTGACACATCACTATTGTCCGCGTCCTATGATTCTCATCTAACCTGATGCATGTTCATTCTCTCCCTTTTGATTGGTCAATTTAATCATATACCGTTATTGTAAAGTATCTTCATATATAATACCTTCACTTCGCATCATAGATATGTCTAGTTTTGTTTTTCCTTATCAGAACCGAGGAAAATAAGTATTTCATTAACTGACATGGTATTGTAACAATTACACTTTTATACGCGGCATGTTTCTTCTTCTTTTGAATGATTTATTGAGATGGAATTGATCTTTTCAAGAATGAACTTAAAAGTTAAATTTATAAATTTGCAATTGAAGAGAGTAGAAAAATTGAATACTCAAAATTAATCTAAAATGTGAAATTTTTCAGTAGCCAACAACTTTTACCAACTTCACAAATGAAATGAAAATCAAATTGAATTCTCTAGCATGCACATCATTATGTTATTATTTACCATCCACACTTTGATACGATGACATCTTAATTTTATGGAAAAAAATTTCTTGCTTTCTTAGAAAAAGAAAAGAAAAAAGAGAACTCGGGGAGTCCCTACCTATAACATTTTTTTTTTTTTTTTTAAGAAACGTTTAATTTTGCATTTCATGATTAAAATCATTCATTTGAATTAGGTCAATCAGAATCGCATCAAACTGAGTTCCAAGGGACATTTTTGTCGTTCTTGGTTTAAGGACGTCTTGATCATTTCGCGAGAATTTAACCCAAGTTAATTCAAGGGTTAGGGTTTGGTTCACGATCTGATCATCTTACTTTTTCCTTCAAATTGAAGATCACATTGCTAATTTGTCTCCCATTGGCCAAGTCCAGAGAAGGTCTAGAATGACATTTTTTAGCTCATTTTCGGAAACCCGAACATAGTCAATATAAATGTCCAACTCCATCGTCACAAACCAAATGCATACCTAAACTATGTTCTACAGAGAACAACTCAATGGTTGCGTTTGGTTCAGCATTTGCGAGGGGCTTTGAGCCCAATGCACATGCTGAAAGCCCAAAGCTACTTGGGGAAATGCGATTATGTTTGGTAATTTTTTTTTGCAAATGGACTTTGAGTTGAATGTGTGTTTGGTAAAAAAAAAATTCGCAATGGGCTTTGATAGGTATAATATATGTATATATATCTCCTTCTTCTTCTTTTTTGAAAATTGAACAAAACCCTTTGCCGGACCGGCGAAGGGCTACCGCCGGCGAGCTAGATCTGGCACCACGGACCACCGCCCACAGCTCACCGACCATCGCCCCCACCTGCGGCCGGTGGGCTATGGGCAGCAATCTTGCGGCGACGATCTACGATCGTGCAGCGGTCGTGCGACGGCCATGCGACATTCGTGCAGCGGTCGTGCGACGATCGTGCGGCGATCGTGCGGCGACGGGCGGCGGTCCGTGAGTAAGAAGAAAAAAAAAATTTATAAATTTTTACCAAACACATCTCTTTTCTTTTTCTATTCCTAGAATAGAAATTTTGTGTAATTACCAATCACATTATTTTACTCAGAAATTGATCCCGAAGTAGAAATAGAAAAAAAAACAATTTTTGAAAAGAAATAGTTCCTCGAAATAGAAACCCTTCGCAATGGGCTTTGATGGGTAAAATATATGTATATATATCTTCTTCTTCTTCTTTTGAAAATTAAACAAATGCAGCACGCCGGATTGCACATGTAAACAGACTAAACTCGTTGGAAGCTCAAGCAACTCTGTAATCTCATCACACCTCGTTAAGTCAAGTGTTAAGAGGCAAGAAAGCATGTTAATTGTTCTCGGAACTCGATAGATTTTGGTAGAACATAAATCTAGGACTCTTAGAGAGGAAAGATGTCCTATCTCATCAGGAATATCACCTTCCAACTCCTTGCGACAACCAAGATAAAGCTCCTCTAGTTTCTCCAACTTTCCAATGGCTTTGGGTAACTTCCATTGACTTGAATTTGAGCTAAGCCAACCATTAGTTGACAAATTCAGAGTGCACAATGATTTTAATTCTCCAATGAAGTATGGAAGTTGTTTAATCTCATCGCTTGCCGATGAAGATGTCGCAGCTTTACTAACCCTTCAATTGCACCGGGAATTTCAGTGATTCTTGAGAATTGTAGGAAGAGATCGACATACACATGTAGCTTTTCGATGGACTCGGTAGGCTTCCAATTCTAGTAATTGAAAGGTCCAGCTTCTTTAATGATGCCAAGTCACCGATAGAGGTGGGGAGTATGCTCACACCGTAGCAGCCACGCAAAGAGAAGCGCTCAAGCTTCACTAGCCCTCCAATTTCATCAGGCACATGCTCAATGAGCTTACAATCGATGATATTCAGTTCACGCAAGTGCGCTAACTTTCCAATGGAGCTGTCTATTTCCTTCAACCTCTCACAATTATCAAAAGTCAACCTCTCTAAAGTTGAGTATCTAGACAAATCTAGCATTCTTGTAATGCAATGACATTTACAGTAAGAGAGACTTTTAAGTTTGGTTTTCATCTACAAAAAGGAAGTTTGACTTCGATAATGCCGACATCCTGATGCCGACATCCCAAAGCATCGAATCTCAATCATATAAGGGCAACAAGATACATACAAAGTGTCCATAAGCTATATGGTATGGATAAGCACCGAAGTTCACAACTGAGCAAAGATAAGTGCTGCAATTGTGAAAGTCCCCCGAGTTGAATTTCTTGCAATCCCGAGCAATTAAGTGTCAAATCTGCCAGAACTTTCGAGTTAAATAGTGGCGATCCCGTGGAGCTAAAATTGTGAAGATTTAAGAAAGTAAGGAAGGCGGTAGCTGCTTGAGGGGTTGCAGGTCTAGTCCTCTCAAACGAAGATGTTCTAGAAGAGAAAAGAGACCCAACTCTGGAATCGGTGCAATGAACTTGAGAAAATACAAGCTCAACTCTTTAAGTTTGGATAGCCTTTTAATCCACCCAAGTCACATTTGTGCTTTACATTTGACGAATTTTGATTTGCAGAGAATTCGGATAGGGCCAAATCTACCAGATTGGTAAATTTTGAGAGATTTAGGACTACAGTTGCAATTGGTTCAGCATTTGCAAAGGGCTTTGAGCCCAATGCAAATGCTGAAAGCCCAAAGCTACATGAGGAAATGCGATTATGTTTGGTAATTTTTTTTTGCAAATGGACTTTGAGTTGAATGTGCGTTTGGTAAAAAAAAAAACTTTCGCAATGAGCTTTGATGGGTATAAAATATGTATATATATCTCCTTCTTCTTCTCTTTTGAAATTGCACAAAACCCTTTGCCAGATTGGCGAAGGTCTACGGCCGCCGGTGAGCCAGATCTAGCGCCATAGGACCACCACCCACAGCTCACCGGCCACCGCCCCCACCCTCGGTGGGTGGGCTGTGGGCAGCAATCATGCGACGACGATCTACGATTGTGCAGCGGTCATGCGATGGTCATGCGACATTCATGCGGTCGTGCGATGGTCGTGCGGCATTCGTGCGACGGTCGTGCAAGCGATGTGCGGCGGTCCGTGAGTAAGAAGAAACAAAAATAAATAAAATTTATAAATTTTTACCAAACACATCTCTTTTCTTTTTCTATTCCTAGAATAGAAATTTTGTGTAATTACCAATCACATTATTTTACTCAGAAATTGATCCCAAAGTAGAAATAGAAAAAAACAATTTTTGAAAAGAAATAGTTCCTCGAAATAGAAACCCTTCGCAATGGGCTTTGATGGGTAAAATATATGTATATATATCTTCTTCTTCTTTTTTTGAAAATTAAACAAATGCAGCGCGCCAGATTGAACATGTAAACAGACTAAACTCGTTGGAAGCTCAGGTAACTCTGTAATCTCATCACACCTCGTTAAGTCAAGTGTTAAGAGGCAAGAAAGCATGTTAATTGTTCTCGAACTCGACAGATTTTTGTAGAACATAAATCTAGGACTCTTAGAGAGGAAAGATGTCCTATCTCATCGGGGAATATCGCCTTCCAACTCCTTGCGACAACCAAGATAAAGCTCCTCTAGTTTCTCCAACTTTCCAATGGCTTTGGGTAACTTCCATTGACTTGAATTTGAGCTAAGCCAACCATTAGTTGAAAAATTCAGAGTGCACAATGATTTTAATTCTCCAATGAAGTCTGGAAGTTGTTTAATCTCATCGCTTGCCAAATGAAGATGTCGCAGTTTTACTAACCCTTCAATTGCACCGGGAATTTCAGTGATTCTTGAGAATTGTAGGAAGAGATCTGACAAACACTGTAGCTTTCTGATGGACTCCGGTAGGCTTCCAATTCTAGTAATTGAAAGGTCCAGCTTCTTTAATGATGCCAAGTCACCGATAGAGGTGGGGAGTATGCTCACACCGTAGCAGCCACGCAAAGAGAAGCGCTCAAGCTTCACTAACCCTCCAATTTCATCAGGCACATGCTCAATGAGCTTACAATCGGTGATATTCAGTTCACGCAAGTGCGTTAACTTTCCAATGGAGCTGTCTATTTCCTTCAACCTCTCACAATTATCAAAAGTCAACCTCTCTAAAGTTGAGTATCTAGACAAATCTAGCATTCTTGTAATGCAATGACATTTTACAGGAGAGAGACTTTTAAGTTTGGTTTTCATCTACAAAAAGGAAGTTTGACTTCAGTGATGCCGACATCCCAACAGACTGAATCTCAATCATATTAGGGCAACATTGTACATACAATGTCCATAAGCTATATGGTATGGATAAGCACCGAAGTTCGCAACTGAGCAAAGATAAGTGTTGCAATTGTGAAAGTCCCCTGAGTTGAATTTCTTGCAATCCCGAGCAATTAAGCGTCAAATCTGCCAGAACTTTCGAGTTAAATAGTGGCGATCCTGTGGAGCTGAAATTGTGAAGATTTAAAGAAAGTAAGGAAGGTGGAAGCTGCTTGAGGGGTTGCAGGTCTAGTCCTCTCAAACGAAGATGTTCTAGAAGAGAAAGGACACCCAACTCTGGAATCGGGGCAATGAACTTGAGAAAATAGAAGCTCAACTCTTTTAGTTTGGATAGCCTTCCAATCCACCCTAGGTCACATTTGTGCTTTACATTTGACGAATTTTGATTTGCAGAGAAATCGGATAGGGCCAAATCTACCAAATTGGTAAACTTTGAGAATTTTGGGACTAAAACTGCGTTTGATTTAGCATTTGCAAGGGGCTTTGAGCCCAATGCAAATGCTCAAAGCCCAAAGTTACTTGGGGAAATGTGATTATGTTTGGTAAATTTTTTTTCGCAAATGGACTTTGAGTTAAATGTGCGTTTGGTAAAAAAATCTTTCACAATGGGCTTTGATGAGTATAATATATGTGTATATATCTCATTCTTCTTCTTTTTTTAAAATTGCAAAAAACCCTTCGTCGAATTAGCGAAGGCTACGACCGCCAGCAAGCCAGATCTGGCACCATAGGACCACCGCCCGCAGCTCATCGGCCACCACCCCCACCCACGATCGGTGGGCTGTTGGTGGCAATCCTGCGACGACGATCTACGATTGTGCGGCGGTCGTGCGGCGATCGTGCGACGGTCGTGCGGCATTCGTGCGACGGTCGTGCAGCGGTCAAATAAATAAATAAATAAGTCAAATAATGTACAAGACAGCCGTTATAAATTGACATGAAACCATACCTTAATTAAGTCCCATATTTTTTTAATCATATGTGAACCTATTGTCAAAAAGTTCAAGGACAGCTAAATTATTTGAACGGAAACTAGTCACACTAACATTTGGTGGGGAATGATACCAAGAAATCCATCTCAACTCGCCAAATAAACAACGAAATCCCCATCCAAGGCCCCATAAGATAATCTCAAGAACCTCAAATTTTTAAACCTTCCAATTTCTTCATGGCTAATTGAGATATGAGAACTCCTCCGTAGATCAAGTGCTTCAACATCTTGATACCTCTCTCAATAAATCAATTGCCGTGATTAATTGAAGTTTGTCAGTGACTAGTAATTTTATTTACGATTTTAATGAAAGAAATGGAAGAAAAGATCATGAGCAAAAAGTTGGATCCTCAAAGGCAGGATGTCACTTTTTCATTTGAACCCTATAGTTGTCTTACCTCTTCCGTTCTTATGAAATCGAGGAACTCCTCGCTCGTCCACACCCTACTCCACTTCTTGAGATTTTTAGCATCTCCAGCATCTCGTCGACAAAGGATTTCCCATCCCAGTTCTCTCAGTTGGTCATGCATCAAAAATTTGTTGTCCATTATCCTGATCAAAGACTTCCTCACAAGGACCTCAATGTCAGGATACAATTCACAAGACTCTCACATATAATTGGCATTAGTAATATCCTCATTGATGAAAAAACATGCGATATTGAGAAAAATATCACGCTGAATATCCTCTAAGGCGTCAAAGCTAATGCTCAATGTTCTTGTACCTCATTATGAGGCATTTTCTTTAATTGTTTTAATGTATTCTCCCATTTATGTTTGGGCTCTCCATAAAGTAATGAACCTATGACTTCAAGGGCCAAAGGAAGGCACCCAGTAGTATAGACAATATCTATTAAGAGGTTGTCAAAATCAAAATCCTGTGCCGGAGAACCTTCCACGGTCGATGGGCTGTTGGCAGCAATCCTGCGACGACGATCTACAATTGTGCAGCCGTCGTGCGACGGTCGTGCGACGGTCGTGCGGCGGTCGTACGACCGTCGTGCGGCGATCGTGCGATGGTCGTGCGGCATTCGTGCGGCGGTCAAATAAAGAAATAAATATGTCAAATAATGTACGAGACAGCCGTTATAAATTGAGATGAAACCATACCTTAATTAAGTCCCATATTTTTTTAGTCATATGTGAACCTATTGTCAAAAAGTTCAAGGACAGCTAAATTATTTGAACGGAAACTAGTCACACTAACATTTGGTGGGGAATGATACCATGAAATCCATCTCAACTCTGGTAAATAAACAACGAAATCCCCATCCAAGGTCCCATAAGATAATCTCAGGAACCTCAAATTTTTAAACCTTCCAATTTCTTCATGGCTAATTGAGATATGAGAACTCCTTTGTAGATCAAGTGCTTCAACATCTTGATACCTCTGTCAATAAATCAATTGCCGTGTTTAATTGAAGTTTGTCAATGACTAGTAATTTTTTTTACGATTTTAATGAAACAAATGGAAGAAAAGATCATGAGCAAAAAGTTGGATCCTCAAAGGCAGGATGCCACTTTTTCATTTGAACCCTATAGTTGTCTTACATCTTATGTTCTTATGAAATCGAGGAACTCCTCGCTCGTCCACACCCTACTCCACTTCTTGAGATTTTTAGCATCTCCAGCATCTCCTTGACGAAGGATTTCCCGTCCCAGGTCTATCATTTGGTCATGCATCCAAAATTTGTTGTCCATTATCCTGATCAAAGACTTCCTAACAAGGACCTCAATGTCAGGATACAATTCACAAGACTCCCACATATAATTGGCATTAGTAATATCCTCATTGATGAAAAAGCATGCAATATTGAGAAAAATATCACGCTGAATATCCTCTAAGGTGTCAAAGCTAATCCTCATTGTGTCTTGTACCTCTTTATGAGGCATTTTCTTTAATTGTTTTAATGTATTCTCCCATTTATTTTTGGGCTCTCCATAAAGTAATGAACCTATGACTTCAAGGGCCAACGGAAGGCACCCAGTAGTATAGACAATATCTATTGAGAGGTTGTCAAAATCAAAATCCTCTGCCGGAGAACCTTCCACGGTCGGTGGGCTGTTGGCAGCAATCCTGTGACGACGATCTACGATTGTGCAGCGGTCGTGCGACGGTCATGCGACGGTCGAGCGACGGTCGTGCGGCGGTCGTGCGGCGATCGTGCGACGATCGTGCGGTGGTCAAATAAATAAATAAGTCAAATAATGTACACGACAGCCGTTATAAATTGACATGAAACCATACCTTAATTAAGTCCCATATTTTTTAATCATATGTGAACCTATTGTCAAAAAGTTCAAGGACAGCTAAATTATTTGAACGGAAACTAGTCACACTAACATTTGGTGGGGAATGATACCACGAAATCCATCTCAACTCTGCCAAATAAACAACGAAATCCCCATCCAAGGCCCCATAAGATAATCTCAAGAACCTCAAATTTTTAAACCTTCCAATTTCTTCATGGCTAATTGAGATATGAGAACTCCTCCGTAGATCAAGTGCTTCAACATCTTGATACCTCTCTCAATAAATCAATTGCCGTGATTAATTGAAGTTTGTCGTGACTAGTAATTTTATTTACGATTTTAATGAAAGAAATGGAAGAAAAGATCATGAGCAAAAAGTTGGATCCTCAAAGGAAGGATGTCACTTTTTCATTTGAACCCTATAGTTGTCTTACCTCTTCCGTTCTTATGAAATCGAGGAACTCCTCGCTCGTCCACACCCTACTCCACTTCTTGAGATTTTTAGCATCTCCAAAGCATCTCGTCGACAAAGGATTTCCCATCCCAGTTCTCTCAGTTGGTCATGCATCAAAAATTTGTTGTCCATTATCCTGATCAAAGACTTCCTAACAAGGACCTCAATGTCAGGATACAATTCACAAGACTCTCACATATAATTGACCTTAGTAATATCCTCATTGATGAAAAAGCATGCGATATTGAGAAAAATATCACGCTGAATATCCTCTAAGGCGTCAAAGCTAATGCTCAATGTGTCTTGTACCTCTTTATGAGGCATTTTCTTTAATTGTTTTAATGTATTCTCCCATTTATGTTTGGGCTCTCCATAAAGTAATGAACCTATGACTTCAAGGGCCAAAGGAAGGCACCCAGTAGTATAGACAATATCTATTGAGAGGTTGTCAAAATCAAAATCCTTTGCCGGAGAACCTTCCACGGTCGGTGGGCTGTTGGCAGCAATCCTGCAACGATGATCTACGATTGTGCAGCGGTCGTGCGGCGGTCATGCAACGGTCGTGCGGCGGTCGTGCGGCGATCGTGCAATGGTCGTGCGACGGTCAAATAAATAAATAAATAAGTCAAATAATGTACAAGACAGCCGTTATAAATTGAGATGAAACCACACCTTAATTAAGTCCCATATTTTTTTAATCATATGTGAACCTATTATCAAAAAGTTCAAGGACAGCTATATTATTTGAACGGAAACTAGTCACACTAACATTTGGTGGGGAATGATACCACGAAATCCATCTCAACTCTGGTAAATAAATGACGAAATCCCTATCCAAGGTCCCATAAGATAATCTCAAGAACCTCAAATTTTTAAACCTTCCAATTTCTTCATGTCTAATTGAGATATGAGAACTCCTTCGTAGATCAAGTGCTTCAACATCTTGATACCTCTGTCAATAAATCAATTGCCGTGATTAATTGAAGTTTGTCGTGACTAGTAATTTTATTTACGATTTTAATGAAAGAAATGGAAGAAAAGATCATGAGCAAAACGTTGGATCCTCAAAGGCGGGATGTCACTTTTTCATTTGAACTCTATAGTTGTCTTACCTCTTCGTTCTTATGAAATCGAATAACTCCTCGCTCGTCCACACCCCACTCCACTTCTTGAGATTTTTAGCATCTCCAGCATCTCCTCGACGAAGGATTTCCCGTCCCAGTTCTCTCAGTTGGTCATGCATCAAAAATTTGTTGTCCATTATCCTGATCAAAGACTTCCTAACAAGGACCTCAATGTCAGGATACAATTCACAAGACTCTCACATATAATTGGCATTGGTAATATCCTCATTGATGAAAAAGCATGCGATATTGAGAAAAATATCACGCAGAATATCCTCTAAGGTGTCAAAGCTAATCCTCAATGTGTCTTGTACCTCTTTATGAGGCATTTTCTTTAATTGTTTTAATGTATTCTCCCATTTATGTTTGGGCTCTCCATAAAGTAACGAACCTATGACTTCAAGGGCCAAAGGAAGGCACCCAGTAGTATATACAATATCTATTGAGAGGTTGTCAAAATCAAAATCCTTTGCCGGAGAACCCTCCATGGTCGGTGGGCTGTTGGCAGCAATCCTGCGACGACGATCTACAATTGTGCAGCGGTCGTGCGACGGTCGTGCGACGGTCGTGCGGCGGTCGTGCGACCATCGTGCGGTGATCGTGCGACGGTCATGCGGCGGTCAAATAAAGAAATAAATAAGTCAAATAATGTACGAGACAGCCGTTATAAATTGAGATGAAACCATACCTTAATTAAGTCCCATATTTTTTTAGTCATATGTGAACCTATTGTCAAAAAGTTCAAGGACAGCTAAATTATTTGAACGGAAACTAGTCACACTAACATTTGGTGGGAATGATACCATGAAATCCATCTCAACTCTGGTAAATAAACAACGAAATCCCCATCCAAGGTCCCATAAGATAATCTCAGGAACCTCAAATTTTTAAACCTTCCAATTTCTTCATGGCTAATTGAGATATGAGAACTCCTCTCGTAGATCAAGTGCTTCAACATCTTGATACCTCTGTCAATAAATCAATTGCCGTGTTTAATTGAAGTTTGTCAATGACTAGTAATTTTTTTTACGATTTTAATGAAACAAATGGAAGAAAAGATCTTGAGCAAAAAGTTGGATCCTCAAAGGCAGGATGTCACTTTTTCATTTGAACCCTATAGTTGTCTTACATCTTCTGTTCTTATGAAATCGAGGAACTCCTCGCTCGTCCACACCCTACTCCACTTCTTGAGATTTTTAGCATCTCCAAAGCATCTCCTTGACGAAGGATTTCCCGTCCCAGGTCTATCATTTGGTCATGCATCCAAAATTTGTTGTCCATTATCCTGATCAAAGACTTCCTAACAAGGACCTCAATGTCAGGATACAATTCACAAGACTCCCACATATAATTGGCATTAGTAATATCCTCATTGATGAAAAAGCATGCGATATTGAGAAAAATATCACGCTGAATATCCTCTAAGGTGTCAAAGCTAATCCTCAATGTGTCTTGTACCTCTTTATGAGGCATTTTCTTTAATTATTTTAATGTATTCTCCCATTTATTTTTGGGCTCTCCATAAAGTAATGAACCTATGACTTCAAGGGCCAAAGGAAGGCACCCAGTAGTATAGACAATATCTATTGAGAGGTTGTCAAAATCAAAATACTCTGCCGAAGAACCTTCCACGGTCGGTGGGCTATTGGCAGCAATCCTGCGACGACGATCTACGATTGTGCAGCGGTCGTGCGACGGTCGTGCGGCGGTCGTGCGGCGGTCGTGCTGCGGTCGTGCGGCGGTCGTGCGGCATTCGTGCGACGGTCGTGCAGCGGTCAAATAAATAAATAAATAAGTCAAATAATGTACAAGACAACCGTTATAAATTGACATGAAACCATACCTTAATTAAGTCCCATATTTTTTAATCATATGTGAACCTATTGTCAAAAAGTTCAAGGACAGCTAAATTATTTGAACGGAAACTAGTCACTCTAACATTTGGTGGGGAATGATACCACGAAATCCATCTCAACTCTGGTAAATAAACAACGAAATCCCCATCCAAGGTCCCATAAAATACTCTGCACTTCATATGTGCATGCTTTGATATTCCTTTGCACTTTGCTTTGTCCAACATTGGCACAAAATTTGTAGCGGTACGTTCTTTGATCCTAATAGCACGGTTCCATTTACTTTTTGTCCTTTAGAGTCAGTAGCCATGACTATTGACAAATTGATCGACTCATTGTGTCAATCCAAGAAGGTGGAGTGAAGAAGTAGAAGCACGGTGTCGTCTGTCGTGCAAGCAAAGCTATTCCAAAAAGAGTATAGATAATGAAGCATGACATCTCCAAAGAGCGCCAATAATTCAATGTGATCATGATCTCGATCTTAACTTTCCATTATATTCACAAATTTGAGGGAAATATGAAAGTAATAGGTGTAGGTAAGACCAACACATAAATCATGAGCATTCATTGGACTTTGTGTCATACTTGTATGCAAGAGAATTACGGAACATATAATTGCCATTTGCCACCACAAAAAAGAAGCAAAATTAAACGAGGTCATAATAGATAATTGAGGAACAAACCCTAGCATTTTGCATTACAATGATTTAACAATATTTTATGATTTTCATAGGATTGTTTTAATCTAACAAAAACAACTAGTATGCAGTTGCGCGTGTTAAAAGCACAAGCATAAAGATTTCTGGAAACTTTCGTTGAGGCTATAGTCAATAAAGGTTGGGCATTCTCTGGTTTGAGACATTAATAAGATATATGTGTTATAGCCAATTTAAAATACTCAGACTCGGATAGTGCAAATTTGAATTTGTGTTCCAGCCAGAGGACACTGCTACAATGAATCAATCCTCGTTTTTCAATATTTCAGCTATTCAATTCATTGTGAATTTATGTTAAGCAAATTTGAATATTGCAAGAAAGGCTACATAAACTGTGAATGAGTATATTTTCTTTTCTCTTTTCATCATTCATTTTACTTGGTATTTGAATCAAGTAAATTCTTGTGTACAGGGTCACATACATACTTAACACAAACTATAATCAACTTACACTCAATTTAAAATAACAATCCATCGGAAGTCATGGCATATCATGCAGCTTGTTTTCATAATTTTTCGCTATGATGGGAAATCATTCGCAAAATCACTTATAAGGGCTTCATATAAGCTTACGTTAGAAGATCAACCAACTTCAACGGCAAGTTATGAAATACACAAAAATCGCTGGGGGTAAAGTAATAATTCTACTGAAATGCATAGTTCGAAACAATGAACCTACAGCTACGATAGAAAAATATTTGTGAAAAATAATCGGACCTTAAGGCTCTATTTGTTTTGCGGAAAATAATTTCCTAAAAACGTTTTTGGATTTTCCAATGTTCGTTTCACAGAAAATGAATTCCTTGGGGAAAATGTTTTCCATGAAATGAAAAAAGTCTTCTAAATTAGGGAAAATATTTTCCACTTTCTCACTTGATATCTCTTATCCCACACCTCTACAAATCCTCACTCCATCTTCTTCTTTCTTATTCTTCTTTTCTTTCTTTATTCGAATTATTTTTTAATTATTTTTTTCTTTTTTAATTCGAGTTATTTTTAATTTCCTTTTTCTTTTCTTTTCTATTTCTTTTTCTTTTCTTTGTTTCCCATATTCTTCTTTCTTGGATAGTCGTCGGCCGTTGCTAGACGAACCTCGAGCTCGTCGATCTCGAGCTCGCTCTACACTCTTGCTTATCATTTTCTTTATTTACTCTACCCTGCAGGTTGTACATTGCTCAAGCAAAGGGCTCTACATGCTTTGCTTATTTTTCATTTTGTTTATTAGAACACAAAAGACGCAGAGGAGGAAAGAACAGGCCACTCAATTGGAAGATTCTCATTAAGGCTGTATATACTTTGCTTCTTTTCTCTTTTGCTTCTTTTTAAAATCCATACCAACATTTTTTTGAGTAAATGAGCATTTGGCGACAATGAGGAAATAAAGATATGAAGCAAGTTTGTCCAAATTTAAAGGCAAGTTCATATTTGATGGATTTATAAGTCGGTAAGTGATGCATGCCTAAGTGGTGAAGTCTTAGAAAATATTTTCCTTACCGAAAACTGGAAAATATTTTCCGAAACATTTTTAGTTTTTAGCCGAACACTATAAAATATTATTTTTTCTTGGAAAATGACTTATGGGAAAATATTTTCCAGAAATGGTCTATTTTGAGCGAAACAAACGGACCCTAAATCACGTTGTACGCAAAGGAATTAATTTATAGATAAAAAAAAATCTTTGTTTGAAATTTTATACAAATTCCAAAAATGAAGTTCTATCAAGGGAAAAAGTCACAAAAAATCTCAAATTTTGTCCAATGTGACAAATTTACCCTTAACTTTTTTCGACACAAAAAAACCAAACTTTGTCAATGTGACATATTTACCATAAACTTTTTAGACGAAGGGCATTTTCGTTTTAAATTGTTTTCTTTTTCTTTCCTTTCGTTTTTTTTTTTTTTTTTGTCTTTTTTTTAGGAAAGCCAAACTCAAGCGAGAGCTGCCATCGCTGACATTAGGCAAGGGCGGCACTTGCCTAGATTGACAAGGTTGAGTGAGGACAGCCCTCGCTAGATCCGATGAGGGCAACCCTCACCCGTGTCGAGGGAGAGCGACCCTCACCTAGGCTAGATCTGGTGAGGAATGCACTAGCCCGACGCCAACGAGTGCTGCCCCTCGCCAAATTCAGGGAGGGCGAACCTCATCTAACATTGGTGAGGGCGGCCCCACTGGAGTCCAGCTTCCCTCCGTCATGGCCGGCGAAGGGAAGAGAGAAGAAGAAAAAGAACAAAAAGAAAAGAAAAAGAAAAAAAGTAAAAAGTAAAAGATTAAAATGCTCTATAATTTGGGATAAGTGTGTCACACGGGTATAATTTTGGAATTTTTGTAATACGAAATTTTTTTGGGGAAATGTGTTACAATTAATAAAGTTTAGAGTTTTTTGTGTTACAAAAAAAGTTTAAGATAAATTTATCACACTGGACAAAGTGTGAGATTTTTAGGGGTCTTTTCTCTTGCATCAATAACTATGAGAAAAACTTCATCACTTCTTTATCATAAAAACTTCAAATAGTCAATGAAAGAAACTTTATATGTCATCTATGATAATTTACAGTAAAATTATCCATAAAATTTTAAACCTATTTCACTTTTATCAATTTAGTCATAAACCTTCAATTTTACCAATTAAGTCGTAAACATTTTCACCTTTTGCTAATTGAGTCTATCTAACCAATTTTGATTGGAAATTACTGATGTGGCTAGTGCGAACATAGCACTTTTTAATTATATTTTAATGATATTTTAATAATGTTTTACTAATTTTTTGAATTTTTATGCTTTTTCTTCCCTTTTTTTTTAAAAACTGTTTTTAGGGTTTTGGATGGCCAACGAGGAGCGAGCTTCGCTGGCCACCCTCACCAACCCTCCATCCAAAACCCTAAAAAAAAGTAAAAGAGAAAAGCATAAAAATTCAAAATATTATTAAAATATCATTAATAAATACTCAAGTTGAAGCGATGGGCTTTCCCTATTGAGATCTACACCAAGCAATTCACTATGGTTAAAAGGACCCCGTGACAACGATACTAAAGTGCCGCATCAGCATTGACTATCCATGTCAGCAATTCCTAGCCAAAATTAATCGGATGAACTCAATTGGCAAACAGTAAAAATATTTAGAACTCAACTAGCAAAATTAAAAAGTTTACGACTAAATAGGCAAAAGTATAATAAGTTCATGACTTTTTGGAAAATTTTTCCAATAATTTACACTATCATTCTTAGTGAATATTAAATTATTTATGTTCCATTTATTACACAGAAAATGAATGACTTGAAAATTATTTTTAAATATAATTGATAGGGAAATATTATATTTATGCTCAATTTATCAAATATATGTTTACAAAAATGAATGATCGGGAAAATATTTTCATTGTTTACAAAAATGATTAGAATCAAATTATTATTGATAATGAATTTTTTTTATTGGTTACTTATTTTAAGTAACACTATCAATCATTTTTTTATAAAAATAATTTTCAAATTATTCATTTTTATTGAAATAAACAAAATCTTAATTATATTTTGAATTCAATATTGCAAAATTTAAGAGGTTCACTTGGCCATATAACAAAAATGTGTGAGAATTTGTTAGGATCCAATATTAAAACAATAATGTTTACCCAATAATTAAGAAAGTCATTGATTACCATTAAGTGGGAGAATTTTTGTACTTTTAATAGTTAATGAGAAAATTATTACCATTGATAACAATTTATATATAAACATCATAAATGATGAAAATATTTGTAGTTCGTCTATTTTTATAAATAATATAAATTATCTTTTTAAAAATTTATTTATAATATTATTTATTTTTACGAAATAAAGGGAACCTTAAGTGAGCCAAACCCGGCTGGTTCCAATCTAGCTCCACAATCTAACCCAGACCAATTCTCACCCTTGTCTATTGGTATCCTCATTTTCTGTCTTTGGACGAATCTTCTTCTCGAGCTTAGAACCATAGCCAAACTCAAGTGGTAGCTGGAGAATACATTTATTAGGAAAAGCTGACTCGAGAACGATTTAAGGCCCCAAGCCGAGTTCAAGTTACAAGAAAAAGGGCACGAGATGACCGTACACACATCTCGGGTCGGGTCGGCACAATGGGGAAATGTATTGGGCTCGGTTTGGCCCGCCAGACAATCACTTCACTCATTTAATGGCGGGCCTATCGAGGCCCGGTGGGCCTTTCCGACCCAAACACAGGGGCTCCTCCTGATTACCCCACGCCACCTCCCCACTCCGGCCCCAATTTCTTTCATCGTCATGCCACCCCCTCTCCGGCCCGGTTTCTTTCCATCGTCCCCCACCTAACCACGGCCTCTTCTTCCTTCTCGTCACACAGCTCTCTCCCGCTTGCCTCATCACAGTCGCTTGCCGGAAGGGCCCTCTTTTGCAGCTGCAGCCTCGCCGCCGGCCCTCCATCATAGCATCGCAAACGCGGCCCTCTGGATTGCTTGCTCTTCCTCTGGCCCTCCCTCGCCATCTCGGCCTCACCTCCACCCTCCACCGTCATCCTCTCTCTCAGACATTCGCGGAACGTGTCGAGGAACGTTCAGAGAGAGAGAGAGAGAGAGAGAGAGAGTAGAGAGAGACCTAGATTTGCAAGGGGCTTTTCATCTCTGACAAAATCAACTAGCACAATGCAAACCTAGATTTACCGATTATCCTAACATGTGAAAGATCAAGCCTAGTACTATCCTAATAACTAATAGAACTTAAATATGAAGCATAGGACAAGTACTCCTCTTTCAGCCAAGTACACCGTGATAGTGTAGATACATTATAGGAGGCAGCAAAAGGGCGACTTCGACACTTTCCCTATGCAACTCCTCAAGTTACTCGCAACACCTCAGTCTCCGTTTCTCTCTGGATCTCTATACCCGGCACTACGTTTACAGTCCCCAAATCATCAACCTTCAAATCTGCATTCAACTGTTGCTCCATCTTATCAACCTTCGATGACCACGTCAAAGGTTCACACTCAGCTCTTACCTTAGAACATCTATCGGCCACTGGGAAATCTCCAACTCTTCACATATTTAGGCTCTTCCATAAGCTTCACCTGTTTTTGAATACCGTCTAAATCTCTCTCTATAATTGATTTATCACTCTTTCTTTTGAAATTAAGTAGATGCAGTGAAGTTAACCTCTATATAACCGGGCGATCATCATCTGTACAACGCAATCTAATTTTGTTCATCCCATGTGCATAGCCTGGGAATATGCATCTTCTCACCCTTAGCTGTAGCGTGTCATGACCCACATGAGCAAGCCAAGGCAATCAGACAATCTAAGTCTGGTGTAATTAGCCTGCCCACGTAACTAGGTTTCCTCAGGAGTGCTACACAAAATTGCTAGTGACAGTGAGTTGTGCACTGAATAAAAGGCAGTATGGCTGCTTCAACCTAAAAATTCTCAGCCAATCTAGCATTGAAGAGTAAAGAGCGAGCTCTCCCCAATATAATTATATTCATCAATTCTGCAACTCCTATGTGCTGTATTGTGTCGACAACGATGCGATATTTTACTATGTCTTCTTGAGCACAAGATTGGCTTAACTACTTCGAATCAAACTCCAACCCTTTCAGTTCTCAACCACATGGTCTTTCGTCTTATCTACTTTTCCATCATCACATTCAATGTGGTGAACTGACCAGACACCTCAATATCGTGTTTGAGAAAATAGACCCAGGTTTTTTTTCATAAAGATCATTCAAGAAAAGACAACAAGACTTGGCACCTGCCTTTGACTGCACCTAAGAAGGCCCCTACAAGTCTAAGTGGATGTAGTCCACCACATAGATTCCAGTTTGTTAGGCAAAATGGCGGAAGTGTGGAACAAACGCAAAACGATCGAATGAGGTACAGATGCGGCACAGACATAGACGATTTACGTGGCTCGGTCAGGGGTGGCTAGTCCATGGGAAGAGATCTAAAGAGATGTTCAACTAAATTAATAGGAGAAGATCACGATCGGTCGAGACACATTCCTAGACCCTGAACAAAGCTGAAAAGTCTCAGACTCAAATGGAACAAGATAGAAAATGTGTACTTTTCACGTTCACGCTCCTTGGCGGCTCACTCAACTCTCACTTGTGCTGGGCCTTCGTTCTTGGTGAAAACCGGTCAAGGCTCGCGTTTTGAATCATCCTCGGGCATGTCCAGACGTCCGCACAAAGTGGGCCGGTTGTCCGACCAAAGCTTGGTCGGACGTTCGACTTGGCCCATGAATTTCGCCAAGAAATTTAGGACGTTCGCCCCGAGTCAGCTCAAGCCATACGTCCGATTCCAACGCCGGACGTCAAACGGACACCCGATCTTGAACGCGGGACTCATAGTAGCTTGGACACCCATTTTTGCTCATTTTCCGACATTCGAACCTAGTCAACAGACATCCGACTCCGAAGCCTCGCAAACCAAGACCATTTCGCTTGCTCCGAATGTTGCAAACTTTAATCTCGAATCGGTTCCAAATTGTGTTTGGTCTGAGTTTAGAGCCACATTCGACGTCATCTTTATTAAGTCGAGCAATTATGGAGTTGGTTACCAAGTTGCAGTGTACTTAAGCATTTAATCTGCGAATTTGTAGTTTATCCAATGTAGATAGGAGTGTCATGTGATTGGATCATTTGATGAAAGTCCATGAAGAGAATTGATTCCCTAGATAGCTACATGTATGTTTGTCTTAGGAGATGAACGTATATGCGCACGTCGAATCAACAAGACATCGATGCGGTGACAAACTTGCCCAATGGGCTCATGATTTTTCATTGTCGCCTTGAATCAAGCATTCCAACAGAGGGCGAAGTAGATTCCAACATTATTCAAACCCTTTTTTTTTTTTTTTTTTTGTGAACAAATGGATCTTTCTCATAGGCTTTAGTGCCTACCTCACATGATGCTAACCATTGGGATTCGCATTTATAAGAACACAGCTAAAATAAGTGTTCTCAGGTTAAAGTTATCATAAATTCCTACCAAATCTGCTTTTACACATTCAAACAAATGTACGTAAGTGATTTTCAGCAAAATTGATTAGAAAATGTTTAGGATTAAATTGAAAAATTTAGAATTAATTAGATGATTTCCTCCTACATGTATGTATGTCCTAGGAGATTGACATCTATGTGCATGTCCAACCAACAAGTCATCGTTGCGGTGACAAACTCGCCCAATAAATAAATGATTTTTCGTTAGGCCTTAAACTGGACATTGCAACAGTGGGCAAAGTAGATTCCAACTTACCAAAACCTACTCTTTTATTTTATTTTATTTTTTAAAAACAAATGGGCATTTCTCATTTGCATTAATGCTTACCTCACACTGTGTCCAAATGTGTGAATTTAAATTTCTTTGATCACACTTAAAATAAGCACCATAAGCTTAAAGTTACCTTCAATTCCTACCAAAAGTACATTTGAACATTCAAAAGGTTCATCAAGAATCTATCGTAAGCACACATTAAATAAGTATACTTAGTATTTTTTTTTTTTTTTTTTTGGTTGAAGAGTATACTTAGTAGTTAAATTATTGAAAATCATGTGTCAAGAATTTGGAGAGTGATCTTCTCTTGCACGGTTGGTATCAAATAAATAAATGATTTTTCGTTAGGCCTTAAACTGGACATTGCAACGGTGGGCAAAGTAGATTCCAACTTACCCAAGCCTACTCTTTTATTTTATTTTATTTTTTTTAAAAACAAATGGGCATTTCTCATGTCCATTAATGCTTACCTCACACGGTGTTCGAATGTGCGAATTTAAATTTCTTATATCTCACTTAAAATAAGCACCGTAAGCTTAAAAAGTTACCTTCAATTCCTACCAAAAGTGCTTTTGAACATTCAAAAGGTTCATTTAGAATCTATCCTAAGCACACATTAAATAAGTATACTTAGTAGTTAAATTATTGAAAATCATGTGTCCAGAATTTGGAGAGTGATCTTCTCTTGCACGGTTGGTATCAAAAGCTGGAATATGCAGTCGACAAAGTGGACTGAAAGAGAGGCCCGACGTGGAATTCAAAGGCACGTGACCTTGACTTCTTTGCGAAACATTCAATGCCGGTCTCCAAACGCATTTAACGTGCAGGGACCACGTCCGCAAGTCGTTGCCCAATTGATTGCACAGATTATTCACTGAGTGTAAGCAGAAAGTCTTCACTTGACCGTATAGTACACGCATAAATATAATTTACATGAGAGATCCACCCTATTCAATGGTCCTCCATACCGACTGATATAATTTCTCATTTCGATGTCTTCTGTCACTTACAGAGAATGGAGACAATCTATAAAAACAAGTTCTTTTTGCATGATATGGAATTCAAACGATCGTGATTTGGACGAGACGGGTGTCATCGATTTTGCTAAAATCAAACCTAAGTTGGATAAATATGCAGATCTTACACATGTGACATAAATTAGGATAAGCCAACTCAATTAAAAGGTGCATTTATTTCACAACATTCAGAAAAGGTTTTTCTAGCTTTGATTCTTTATATTACTTAAAACAACGAGTTAATAAAAAAACATTGTTATTAATAGCACCTATGCCGAAACATCTTTGTTAATATCAGAAACGATTTTTATTCATTCACTTTGCCAAGCAAAATAAACAATTTTAAAAATTAATAAAATATTTTTCAAATTGTTGATCTTGCGTGGAATAAATGCACCCCCTAATCATTCACTCACTCAAGATTATTCCCCTTTAAAATGACTCTTTGCATTAAAGACAAAAGTCTTTCCGAAGAAACCTTTTTCATCACATCTCATTCCCCCTACCTGAGCCTAATTTAATTGGAACAACATTTTCCTTCAAGTTGAAAGTCCAACCTTACTTCAAAGTTAGACGAATTTCAAAGCAAGAATCCTGCCGATCAAAAGATAGCATTATTTAAGAACATTCATATATCTTTTGCTGAAAAATAATGTATTTGTCTAGGGAGGGCTAAAATGGGTACAGGCTCTTTCTGTTTTCTCAGTGGCGTATGTGCTTAAAAAAGTGTATTACAATTTGGTCCGGTGTTGATGTTACCATGTGATAGTCAAACATCTTGATGTGGACTTGAAATTGACTCACATATCAACTACCCCATATTATGACATTTCTGACGGGTGTTGACATGCATGTTACATTTAATCCTCCTCTTTTTTTAAAGAGGAACCTTTTTTGTTTTTTTGTTTTTTTTTTTTAACTTTTGAGGGCTATAGGCTAAAGACGACATCAATGAAAACATACAAGGTCGGCCGCATTGGATTTTTCCTAGAAAGATCATGCGCTGTCAATTATTGTAGTGGGTGCCTTCAAATGCCCAACCCTGTCATATGCGACAAACTCCATAAGCTTCTAGATATGACCTATGTAGCACCGACACGGACACGCGACACGCGACACGACACGACACGACACGCCGACACGTCATTTATTAAAAATAGAGAATTTCGACACGTTCCGACACGTTATATATTAAATATATTTTTATATATAAATACATAAATAATAATAACAACAACAACAACAACAACAACAACAACAATAATAATAATAATAATAATAATAATAATAATAATAATAATAATAATAATAATAATAATAATAATAATAGCCTAGAATAATTTACACGAAAAATATTAAATAATATCATTCATTATTTTAATTTGTTACAATAATACATAAAACTTAGAGGAAAAAAAACATTGTTTAAAGAAGAATGCTGAAAGTATATTTATAGCAATTTTATTACTTCTTTTATTACTTCTTTTGTGTATATTTATATTTTCACCCCCAAGTATTAGAAATTTTTAAAATTGACCTCGTGCGTGTCGGAATCGCGTGTCGGAAGTGGGACTCGCGTGTCGAGCGTGTCGGAGAGAGTTGACCACGTGTCGGATTTTTCGACACTCGTTGACCGCGTGTCGGAGAGTGTCGGGACGTGTCGGAGCGTGTCGGAGTGTCGGACACGACACGAAGGCTTCCGGAGAGTGTCCGTGCTACATAGGATATGACATATTCATTGCTAGATGCTCCGAAAGAAAAAAAAAAAATACATCTTGAATCATCATGATGACCTAAAGCTAGAATGGTGCGTTTAACCTTAAAAAGGTTTGTATTTTACCCCCTCTGAATTTGGATTTTGTGACACTTATTAATGCTGTCAACATTTTTTTCGTTAGCATGTGCTTTTTTAAATTGATAAAGTACAACTTTTTTTAAAAAAATATATCAAATCACCTTAAAAGTACCGGAATTGAGGAGAAAAAGGTGCATCTGAGTGAACAGCATAAAATGAAAATTTTGATACCATCAGCCCTTAAAAGTACCGGAATTAGCAAAATATTCTGAAGTATTTAAAAGGGTAAATAGACAAATAAGTAAATAAATAAAATGGAATAAATAAATTGCTATTAATTAACAAAGACTGCAAGATTTTTTTAACTGTTCGAAATGGTCATTAATTGACTGATATAGCTCATTATCGCTGTTGGAACGTATCTTCACTAATTTAATTGTAAAATTTGCGAAAGCTTAATGAAGGCTATGCAATCATAAACAATTAAAAGACGCTAAACTATCAAAATCATATAGCTTCAAATCAATCTTTAACTCACGTTTTAATTTTGAATCTCTTGGAATTTTCGTTTTTCATAATTTTTATTTAAACTAATTATTTTTTTAAACTCTTCATATTATAAATAAATTCATCTTCTGTTTGTTTATATTTTCCTTAATTCGATAGATTAAAAAATTAAAATTAAAATTTAAAGATGGCAGTTATTTTATTCATTTTGCAGGTAAATCTAAAGTCCAGTGCATCGGGAGACAATAATTAAAGCTGGCCGCATTTTTCCTCAATGTGAGTGACCTTGAAGTATATTGAATCCCATAGGGAGTCAACCCATTTTTCCTCTTTGCATAAGATATCTACATATATTTGTAGCCATATTCACAACATCATGAGACTCTATTGATACAAAACCATATTGCCTAGAATTTGATAGAACAACTTAAAAATTCACTTAAAGGAGACTATTCCCCTTTGATGTGACTCTTTGCATCAAAGACAAAAGTCTAACCAAAGAAATCTTTCATCATATCTCATTTCCCACTTTCTTAATTTTTTGTGAGAAATGAGCCCTAGTCCAACTGGAGCCTAATTCAGTGGAGTTACAATTTCCCTCAAGTTGGTAGTCCGATCAAATTATAAAGTAGATTTCCAAGCAAGGATCCCTCCAACCATAAGATGACATTTCTTTGGAGTATTAATATATGAGTTAAGAAGAATTATTGTTCAGTGTCAGTGCTTACCTATTTTTGCCTATACTTTCTCGCCTGCCATCATGTTTATTGCCACTTACTCAAACAAAACATGTGTAACAAAATATTCTAAGAGCAGAATTTTCAGTAACAGTACTTGGACACAATTTTTCGAGAATCAAACATTTGATCGTAATCGATGGAAATCTATTTACCGAGTTACTCACCATATTAAGCTCATCAACCATACGTTAGAGTGCATGGACTGTTTACAGTAATATTCTGCTCATTAACTCAGAAACTCTCATGAGCTTCATTGGCATTAATGTGGTGTCTCGCTATGTCCTCTCCTTGCAAAGTTCATTTAACAACTCCGAGCAAAAGTTCTTACTACTGTCAATCCACACATGTTTAGTCGTCTTTCAAGTCTCCTTTAAATCAAACTTAGACCTCTACACAAAATCTTAGGCCCTCTCAAGTAGTCATCGACAACTATTAATATGAATCTAGCAATAAGCCTACAAACGTTTGAGCAAATCTACTCTACAATCTTCATGGATTCTCTGATAGTTATATTAAATTGCATTTTTTGCCATATGCCTAAATCACAGTACCTGCATGCATTTAGTTTATCAATCACATAACCACACAACATATTCCTTTTACAAGGAACCTTTAGGTTTCTCTTGCTGATGTACCCCAAAAGCATATACCACAATATATACTTTCGAACATCTCCACAACGAAATCTATCACTGTCTCTCCTTGAAACTCATATAGGCCACTATCCTTAATTCCTCTCGTCATCATTGTAGAACCTCAAACAACCTTTAGAATTCCACTTTCTAAAGTATACTGACACCTGGCTTAAGGACAGTAGGTTTTTTTCAATTTTGGAGCATGCCTTTCTTCGGTTAATGTCCCTGTGATATTGTCAAACATTTTGATTCTGATATTACCAATACCCACAACACCAAAACTAAATTGTTCTCTAATTGCCATTCAATACTATCCATGCAATGATAAGTAGTAAAGTTAATGCTTGGTGTAGCGTGAAACAAGCAATCATAATTCATAATTCATTAATCAAACAATGAATAAATTATCCCTCTTCGAGACACTATTAGCTATTGCAATAATATCACCTCATATCATATTTAATATTTGGATCTCAAATAACAAACCCTATTTAGCCAACTCAAACTAGGAACTCAACTCCAACATAGAAAAGTATTTCAATAATTCTTGACTTGTTTCGGTGTCAAACCACAAATTCCATTTGAATTTGGAATATTTCTATTTGGATCATATTCCTTCGTTGGTTCAAGTTTGAGACATATATACAACATACCTCATTTCCCACTTTCTTAACCTTTGTAGGAAATGAACCCTTGTCCAACTCGAGCTTAACTTAGTGAAGAAGCAATTTCCCTCTAATCAAAATGTCCAATCTTAGCATAAAGTTAACGAAGCAATAATCCTGCCAAGCACAAGGTAACATTAATTTAAAGCATTTACACATGAATCAAGAGGAATGATCTTTCAATACTATGACTCGGTGCAAATGATTTATTTGTCTAGGGAGGACAAAAAAATGGGTATAGGCTCTTTCTGTTTTTCAAATTGGGCATATGATAAAACTATAGTACGATGTGGTTCTGTGCTAATGTTTATATGCCAATGTCAAATGATTTTGATGTGGATTTGAAAAGGACAAATGTTTGGTTTTCAACCATTTAAAAATGTTCAACCGCCTCATAATTGTGAGGTTGCCGACAGATGCTGACGTGCATGTCATCATGCCCCCCCAACTCCATTATCACGTTTGATTCTTCTCTTTTTCTATTTATTTTTCAAAAGTTATTTGTTTTTGTTTTATTTTTCCCTTTTGAGGGCTCGACGCGTAAAATGAAAATAATGAAAATCAAATCACAAGGTTGAACGCAAAATGCTTTATTTGAAAGATCATGTGCTGTCAATTTAAGATACTATAGTAATTGCCTTCAAATGCCCAACAGCGTCCTATGCGACATATCTTGTCTTAGTGCGATGTGAACATAGTTAGCTGTCATTTGAAAACATAAGTTAATAGTGAAAATTAGCCAAAAAGTCAAATTATAAATCTTTCTATTATGCTAATTTAATTCTGAGCCTTTTGATAACTTATCAATTTAGTCATAAATATTTTAATGACTTTTCAATTTAATTCTAAATATTTTAATGATTTGCTAATTTTATTTTTCTGGCTAAATTTCAAAAAGTTGCATTGCACCATTTAAACTTGCAAAATTTCTATACCCATTAGAAATTATCCTTAATTGTTCGATTCAACTCATCGTCACTAATTATCTTTAATTTTTTTTGGAAGTATAGGAACAATATCCTCTTTAGGGGAGAGACCTTGACTATTCAACGGTGAAAAATCAGCTCTTCAAAGATGTCAAAGATAAGGTTATCACTTTTAGGAGTGTGGATGATACGTTTAGAAACAGGAGGCTGCAGCGAAGCTAGGACATTGATCTGATTATCTTTTCAATGCTAGGGACTCTTCAATTCCTTTAGGGCCCTAGCCTATCTGAAGTGCCGATACACTTATACCTTGCCTGCGGTTGCTCCTCAGAGTCTCTTCACTTTTGTCGCTGTTGGTCACGGTTTAAGGTTTAGAGTCTTCCCGGTCCTGCACAGCCCTCTTCTGCCTCTTGCTAGGTTTCCTTTGCCTTTTGTTTAGGATGTTCTTCACTTATTTGTTCCGCTCTTTGCGGACTTCTTTTGCATTCGGCTCCCTTCCACTCACTCTGACTTGTTGTCTTATTGAGTGTAAGTTTTATGGCGTCGGATCTTATGTAATTATTGGTTAAAGCTCAATACAATATTACCCTTTTACCAAAAAAAAAAAAAAAAAACTCATCATCACTGCTAAATCATATTTTCAAACTAAAAGGTTATAACCTCGATAGATGCCAAATGCGGAATTGATTCGAACCAAGATTAACAAACGTCATTATACTATTGCATCCACTTCCAAAACGGTCTAGCTTGGTCCCCGCGAGAGATCTGTCATGATCTTAGGAGATCAATTAGGTTGAGTAAATTAGAGGGACCCAAATATTAAAATTGCCTTCTTATTTTTGGCTTTATGTGTGTCAAAGTCTTATCTAGTTCAAGAATAAGAAAAATTGTTCAAATGATACGGAGATCAGCAAACCCGTAAAACGAGGAACAGCTCAATATCATTAAATTCATTATTAGGCCAGATAATCAAATTATTATTAACCACGTGGTTTAAAAGTCAAACCAAGATTTGTGGAAGCCAATTGATTCGCAGGACCAGATCAGCGGAGCCGAGCCAGCTTTGCCTGTCTGTCTTTGGGTAGAGAGATCTCTACTCGGGCTCCACCAAACCCGTTTGAAGCAAGTTGGTGCCCTTTGACTAACCTAACTAGCCGTTGTTCTCTAATGAATTAATTATCATTATTTTTGTACTTTAGCAATATGGTCGGTTATATTGATCTCGCCTGAAAAATATTTACCTCCAAATGAGATAAGAATTATCTAGGGAAATTTATCAAAAAAGTACTAAATATATTTTACAATATCCAATTTAGTTCTAAACTTTTCAATTTGACTAATTAGTTCAAAACATTTTGATGATTTTTCAATATAATTATTTTGGGCAATTTTGACCGAAAATAATTGGCATGGATGTCAATCACCTTTCGGGGGATGCTAGTGTTGACGTGGAGGTTTTTGTTTAAAAAAAAAAATACTGAATTTTTTCTTCTTCTTTTATTCATTTTCTTTTCTTTTGCTTGTGGCTAGTTTTGGCAATGGCTAGTGATCAGACTGGCCTTGCAATGAAGATCAAGAATTCAGTCTATATGATGGGTAGCACAACCATCACGAAGACCAACCACTGGCGAAAAGGAAAAGAAGAGCACAAAACAAGGGAAAAATAACAGAGAGAGGGAAAAATTCTGAAAATTTAGAAAGAATTTGTAAAAATGGTCCATGATAGTTGGTGTTGACTAGACTATCACATTCCAATTACAATTGGTTAGAAGTCCTATATTGAAAGATCTTCAAAATGTCTCAAACTAAATTAGCCAAATAAAAATATTCGGGACTGAGTTGACCACCGTATAATGGATTTATGATTTTTTAGATAATTATCCTGAATGTTCTACCTACCCTTTATTTTTCGGTAACGAACTGTGAATGTGTAATGAACTACGAATGATTGTTCGTGGAGTTAAAATTTCATGGATATACACGCCTCCATGCTAGTGGCTCATGAACTTATATAGAGTAACGATAACAGGGGTAGCGATGCCACAAGAGCATGAACTTTTGTTCATCATGCGATCGAGTAACTGTAATTTTTTTATTTATTTTTGTTCAATCAAGTACCTCAAGTTTCAAAATTAATCTCAATGTCACACCTCTGTTAAATCAATTGCCATGTCACTTGATTCTTGCGAAGGTGGATTACCTAGCAGGTCAAATAATCCATCGATTATGTAAGGGTGATCTCATATTGCATGCAACTTGAAAGGTTCGGATCCTTCATTTATGGAAAAAAAAAAAATGTCTAAGTATATGCTCGCACAAAAGGCAAAAAGTTCAAGTACTTATGTTATCATTACCCCATAATAATATTGTAACATTAGAGAAAACGGCTAGAAATGAGCTCCTTTCTTGATGGGAGGCAAACATTGTTCTTTCTTTACCTTACTTCTTAGGAAATAATATCATTTTGAAAAAAAAAAAAAAAAAGCAATAATGGAACTCCTAATATAAGGTTTTGAGAAGGTTTAGAAATAAATCCAAGGGATTCTATGTCAGGTTGACATGCACACCCTGCAATGGAGGGAGAATTGCCCCAAAAAATCATAAACCTATTATATAAAGACCAATCCAGTCTTAGATCTTTCAATTGTATCAACTTATTCCTAAAATTTTTTACAATTACCTAAATTATATTGAAAGGTTTAAGATTAAATTGGCAAATCATCAAAAGGTGTAGGATTAAATGACACAACTGAAAAGTTTAGGATTAAATTGATCTTTGTATGATAAGTTAGACAATTCTCATGCAATAGAAGAACTGCATATTGACGAACTTGAACAATATATGAGGGGAAACATAGAAGAGTTAGCATTAAATTTCTCATGAAATTTCTCATTGTCTCAAATGCCAAAAATCTTTATTGTCAAATTATGGTGCTAAAATTATACACGACAATTGCAAACAATATTTGTTGTAATTATACACGATAACAAGGACGTATATGCAATGTTGAAGAGTATGTGGAGTGGCCGTGACAGTGGAGCTTGCTCGTGCCAAGAATTTGCATGCACATAACTTCTATTCGCACGGACTTTCCGGACCCAATCAACAAAAAGTTAAATGGATGCAACTGACATGGTTCGTCATTTGCACATCATTTTTGGATCGTGTGAATCTCACGTGGCCACAAAGTTGGACAAATCACATGCATTTGGACTAATGTACTCTTAGTGCAACTAACCATATTGCCCGCTCGATGTCGTTTTCGCACTGACTGTCCACTATTGTCATTACATGTCGGCCTTTTTTCTCTATTTCTGGCTCCTTGTTCGTCACATTAGATCCCTTTTCTTAAATTTCCAATGTTTTACTTCTAATTAACACAAATCAAGAGTTTGACCAAATCAATTAGGATCTCTTAGAATATTCCGATTACCCGATGCCGCCATTATCTATTTTTTCTATAGTCGCCATGTTGACCATCTATACAACCATAATAAAAGAATCTATAGCGTGTACATATTATATTACAGCTGCTCATGTCTAATTAAGACCGGTTCACGCGAAATTAACCTAAGGAGAATGATAGAATAAGCAGAACACAATTGCCCTGAAATCAAATTTGGATGCGCAAGATCAAGTTGGGAGTTAATTTCTTTATTCACGAGTTTGTCGTCCTCTTCGGAAATGTCCACACAACGTTCTTATCGGCAAATATAACAATGATATATCATGGATTTAGCATATGACATTTGCTAATTTTCAAAGGTTCACCGGTCGATTTCTCTCTCTCGTCAAAGATTTGGACCCTTGGGAGTAATAGTGAGTCAAAAAAATCACTTTAAAAACTCCTTAAGATATTCAAAATTCAACGGTTACCATGAGTGTGCTGAGCTGTGGGATCTTGTCGTTCTGGAAAACCCTTTTATGGTCTGTCTACCGGTCAAACTTTGACTCACAAGTGAAAAAATGGTAGCGTGAACGAAGAGGTGGCTCATCGTTGACTATGACATATCTTTTTTTGTTATTATCCTACAAAAGATGTGCAACTTTTACAAATTTTCTTTTCTTGTTAAAGAAAATTTGTTATCCTACAATAGAAATTACCGAACTTTTCCAAATTTTGTGACCGTGGAAGTTCTCTGAGTACGAAAAAAAAAAAAAAAAAAAAAAAAAAAAAATCGTTCCGTATGAGAAATCCGAAGTGATAGCCACCATTAAAAATCTGATGTGGTTACCTTGGCAGAGAAGCATGTGTCCATTGTCACGTCAAATTCGTTTGTATACTATCACGCCAGATGATAAATGGCCATTGGATTGTCATTGGCACAAGTTCGGAGTTACTAGCAAGATGAGAATAGTCTGAAGTATTGACGTGTTGCCAGAAAAGGTTTAAGATTTTTGTTGGTATTACCTTTTTAATTGTTTTCCATAAGCCTCCTTATCCTATTTCTTGATAAGTATGGCGATGATGGGGGCAAATCTCTCAACGATCTTGATGAGGATAGACATCAATGGCGCCAATATGTCCTTAAAGAGTTTCAATATTTTCTTTTTTCTGGAATCCCAGGAAAATAAATGCTTTTTTTTAATTAATAGCCTCATTTTTGTAACATGCTTGATCTTAGCCAAAAAAAAGGCCTTTGAAAGCTAAAAAGTCGCATTATGCAATATTGGAGCTTTTTCTTTGAAATGTCGCATTATGCAATATTGGAGCTTTTTAAAATCAATCAGTGGTCAAAAGTTCAAGTCCAGAAGAGTTGAGACGCTACACGTGCTGGCAGCGGGAATCTGACTAGAGCTGACAGACCTAGTAATGGATTAGGGTTATCAAAAAAAAAAAAAAAATAAAAAAAAAAAAAAAAGATACGTCATATTTTCACTATTTAAGTGCATCCACTTTGTGAAAAATATCGAATATACATTTTATCTTTGCAAATCGCTATATACCTTCACATCAATTAATTTTTGTGTCTTATGTACGATTTTCTTTAAAAAATGATCATCCCTAAATCCTAAATTCTCACATTCACCCAAACAAGCCAACTAAAAATCAGACCATCCAAACTCTAAATAAAATGCTAAAATAAGTTTTCAAGAACGAACAATTTGTTCTTTCAATATGGATTTTGCTCAGAGAATATGAATAGTCTGTGCAAAAATAGATGTCATAAATGGGGAAATTGAGATGCATTTTAATTTTTATTTTTGCCCTACAACGTTTTTATATTCTAAGATATGTAGGAGGTTCAAATAAACTAGGTTGCATTTGGTTCATGCGAGTCATCTAATTCATGTTGCATGAATCATTGGATGAGATGGGTTTCATGTGAAATTCACAGTATCTGCCAATTGAATAAGTTGGACTAATCAAAAGTGAATCATCCTACACTCTATATGCATGAGATACTAAACGTGTTTAGATTAATTTTTCTCTTTACTTAATCTAAATCTTAGCATGCACGCATTTGACTTTCTATAACCCAAAATACCTTTCTCGTTGTTTCTTTATGTGTGTTTGGTTTATTCGTGTGTGACTATATATGCAGATGGACCGATCAAGCCCCTGTACAATGTGATTGAATCAGTCTTATATCCCCCAAATCACAACAAAGTGAATTGTAAGATATAACAGCAAGACTAGTCTTCTTTCCCTGAATAACGTGCACCTCACATCACTTTTTAAATGGCCAAAAAGAAAAAATTTACCATGGAAAGTGAAGACTCCAAGATTGATGTTGGTCCATCTTGATTCCCGTTGCACAAAAAGAATTCATGAATTTTGCTTATTTCACGTAATTAATTATTATAAAGAGAAAATGTGAGTTGTGTACCTAACACTTCCAATGCTTCGGATAGTCATTCAATCACCTACTGAAGCATTGTCCATTCCTTTCCAATTTCGATCAAAAAGTAATTTACGTTCCCAAATAAACTCGTCATATTATTCTGTCAATCTCTTGTTTTCCACACGTATTTGATATGTTTTCCACACGTATTTGATATTTGACATAAAAATCATTTTGGGTTTCCATTTTTGACCGGAGCCAAACACAAATCATAAGGCAATATACTTTAGTAAATCCCGCTTTCTAAATTTCATTTGCAAGTCATCCATCTATCGTATTAGATAGTGTAGCAAACGGGCAAAAAGGTCCCAATGAATCGCTCCTTTTCGATCCGATTCTGCCAATCGACTTCAAAGTGTTGCGTTATGGGTTTGATTGGATTGATGCAGAGACAAAACGAAGACCAAAACAAAAATAAAAACAAAAAAGAGAGAGAGAAAAGAAAAATTGAGAGAGAATTTATTCATTTCTTGTTTCTTTTTTGGCAAGAAAAAAAAAAAAAAAAAAAGGAAAGAACAATCTTTTTTTTTTTTTTGTTAGAAAAAGAACAATCATTGAGATTTTTTGTTGCAATTTGCAAATTTAGGAGAGGGGTGGTGATGAACTGTTGAGCTCTCAAGTCATGGGTTCTTCCCATGCCTAGATGGGACCCGACCAGCACATCATTTTGGACTTGGGAAACGTTTTGGCCACATTATATGACTTTTGGAGACACGTTCCTTTGATCATCTTGTCGGTTTCAATCTCTCTCCCTCTCTCTCGTTGACTTGTCTTGCTCGACTTGAAGAATCCCAATCTCTCTCTTTTTTCTTCAAAAGTATTCTCATATAATAAGTGTAAATGTGGATTACATGCGTCCAACTAGTCAAAAAGGGGATTGATGCTATTGGTCCCAGAGTTATATGCATTTTCTACATAAGTTTCATATCACCTTTTGAAAGGAAATCAACTTTAGACCCTATGGATATTATACGAATCGGGGGAACTTTTGTGTGTAGCTTTTTGTTTTGTTAGTTTGTCTCTATTAAATGATTCTCCTTTCTAAAAGTCTAAGTTTCATACGTGATAATATATATAACGAGGATTGTCTCTATACATCCCAATCATTAGATGCACCAGATAGTTATGCACTAAATGTCTTATTGATATGCATTTTGAATATGCTTACTGACTCAAAATTCGACTATACCTGCTCAATTTTCCCGAGAGGAGAAGCCATTTTGATTTTTATAAATTATCCAATAATTTGATAGTTCCTCATCAATTGACACCCTAAAATAAGGTAAATATTGCTTTTGGTTTTGCTTAAATTTTTCCAATTTCAAGTATTTACACAAGTGATTCGTATGTTGTTTTTTATTTTTAATTTTTGGCCAAGAAGGCCCACACTGTTAAAAACACTATGAGTGAAACCAAAATCCTTCAACAAAATTTGCTGTTAGGCAATATATCATTGTCGATATTGATGCTTTCAATTTGTAGGAGTTAGTGTTCTATTAGTCAAGCCGAGCAAAATTGATCAGTGGGATCTAAACTGTTTGGTTCTTTCTTGCATTTCTGCCTCAATCTAGCTGTAGCTTCTATCCATATTTTCTCCTTTCTAGTTACTCTTGGTGCTATCCAAAGGCCATTCATTTTTCACTCCTTTTTTTTTTTTTTTTTTTTTTGGTTTAGTTTTCTGGTGAACTTTCATCTTAATTGATTTATCGTTCGCGTAATCTTAAAGGTGCATTCTCTCTGATGGCCCTAGTGCTAGTGCTTTGGAGTAGCTCTCAAGATCATTCTTTTCGATTTTTGCCATCAACAGTACTAGGAACGATAATTTAATTGATTATTTTAGTGGGTGTCCTTATCTCCATTCCCAATTATCTTGGATGGGCGGCTAGCAAAAGTTGGCTCACAAGTTGCGAATGTGACTAAATGGATGAAAAGTTTTCTTTCGATTAATAGGAAAGGACTGCGATTCTTCTGGCAGGAAAGTGACTGTCGCCGGTTCACGGCCAATTAGAAAAAATTTCAACACTGTTACAGTAGAAAGAAACCGATTAAAATCCAACTTCAATTGTCCATATATCGAATAAATAACACATGTGATTAGAGTTAATTTAATATAACATTCTTCCACACGTGCACCGGACATGCACGGGACACATGCACGGCATACGGAAAGCTTAACAATGGGCCCGTTTGGTTCGGCTTTTGGGGAATGCATTTGCAAATACCTCTAGGTGAATGGAGTTTTTTGAAATGCAAATAATGTTTGGTAAAATTTGCATTGAGAAACAACTTTGGCCAAAACGTTTTGTAAAATTTGCATTTGTAAATGACTTTTAAATTAAAAAAAAAAAAAATATTTGTTTTTTTTTTGAAAATCCGAACCACCCGACTAGCCCCTAGACGGCCCCTAGGGATGGCGGCCGTCACCTGGGGTCGCCCGACCTCGGCGGCCATCGTTTGAGGTCACGCGACCTCAGGCAACCGCCCGGGTCTCACAATTCAGGCCATCAATCGCCTGGGTCGTGCGACCAAGCGTCACTTGAGGTCTGGCGACGGTTGCCAAGGTCGGGCGACCCTCGGGGTTGGGCGACCCTCAGGTGGTGGTCGCCGGCGTGCGTGACCCCTTGGCCAATGGTCATCGGCCTCCGATCGGCTTCTATGCAGTGGTTTGGAGAAGATGAATAGTACCAAAGACTTGCATTCCCAAGTTGCAACTTCCTAAAGCACCTCCAAAGCTACATTGGGCTAAAGGCTCTTAGAGTCCTTTAGAGATGGAATTGCATCTTGCCAAAGTCGCCCAAAAAAACGAACCAAACGCGTTTGCATTGGCCAAGAGACTTTAGAGTCCCAAAGCTGAACCAAACGGGGCCAATATCTCGTAGGTTAAAATTCAAAGTGGCCATACAATTCCTTAAAAATGAGATTGACTTTAATGATTTAAGGAATGAGGTCCAGAATATCGTACATGGCAACACATCTTCATTCCTATTCCTAGATGTTCCCATCAACCAAGTGAATTATCGTCGTATTATCCAAAACCATCAATTAAGCAAATTATACAATGCATAAGTATACATGTTGATGTCGCCAATCAAATTTGTATCAAGAGTTAGTGAAAGGTGTTGACATACAAAATCTAAGACATTGTAACATGTCATCCACACTTCCCAAATAATAAGATATTGATCCTTCATTGTCTAGACCGATCTGTCTATTTTAAAATCTTTTTTAAATAAGATCATAATCTTTATTGTGGCAAGATTGTGATTCAAGATTGTAAAATTGAAAAGATCGTGCAAAACCATAAACTCTTACTGATTCTAATTCCATTTTATGATAGGAAATCGAACCAACTAAGTTTGGCATTTAACTTAACATAGAAAAATAGAAAAAAAAAAATATGTGCTTTTGCCCCAGCTACACTAGTCATGGTCAAATTTAGGCTTTTGCGTGCGAACACTCGAAAGTTGTGACCAATGGGAGTTTGATTTGTGAATGCTTGCTACTCTGTTTCGTGACAAGTCTTAACAACTACAAAGACAACATGTATTGTTGTTAAAAATCTAAGGTTTGCTTGTCCTCTCTCTCTCTCTCTCTCTCTCTCAAATTTAGGCTTTTGCGTGAGAACACTTGAAAGTTGTGACCAATGGGAGTTTGATTTGTGAATGCTTGCTACTCTGTTTCGTGACAAGTCTTAACAACTACGAAGAGCAACAGGCAACATGTATTGTTGTTAAAATCTAAGGTTTGCTTGTCCTCTCTCTCTCTCTCTCTCTTCTCTCTTTTTATTTTATTTTTTTTTATTTCATTTGTTTATGAACGGATATGAAATTGTTGGGTGTGACGCAGCCTTCTTTTGGAAAATCATGACAAAATCCACAAATTAATTGTGGCAAGTCAACCCAAAAGTTGATATCTTATATTCTTTTTCCTCGGAATCGTGGAGCACCTTCACCTTTCCGAGTATCTGATAAATCTTCGTTGAGTAAAAACAAAACTTGAGCATAGAGTTGTGTTTTGGAAAGTGGCCTTATTAGAAAAAGGCAAATCCGGTAATTTGAAAATTCGAGCATGCTTATATTACTGGAGAACTCTCGAGTTGAGTCTGCACTTAGAAGTTGTTGTTACTAGTTACTGGAGACAGTGACCATTTTGGTCCAATCAATGAGAAATCAACTGGTCAAGAAAATAAAAAATAATATCAATAATCAGGCCGTCAAATTAGAAAAGCAATTCTTGGCCGTGGGCAGCCTACAATCAGCATACTTCTTAAAGTCATCAAATTCACATATGTAAAATGATATAAACTATCCCTTTTGTCTTATTGTACATTGAAAACAGCACACATAGTTAAGAAACCTTAAATTTTGGACATAATGTTTATAACTATATGTAATAATCAGTATCTTAGGAGTGCATAATTGGTGTTTGTTCATACCTAAGACATATTCCCGTTTGAACGAACAGCTGTGTCGTGGGGAGATGCCTAACCCTGCCAGCTAGGTACAAGTCTCCTCATGATTCTTTACATTTTATTTTTGTCTTGCTTGTCGTTGAAACTTCAAACAAACAATTAGTCATCACTCAGCAGCAATGAATATTAAATAGATAAATCAATAATTTAATGGATGGAGGCTTTTCAACCAGATCTTGAAGGCGTATCCCCTCACTAGCAATGCTCCCTTTTTCTTCATTTTTGTTCCCTTGCTTTTGAATTTTGGATTAGCTCCAAGGCATAAAACTAAATCCACCTTTTGATTTGATCAAAAAGAAAGCCAGCAAAGTCAAAAGTAGGACACTTGCTAGAAATCACTTCCTCATATGCCTTTTCATAGCCAAAAAAAATTACGGTTTTTTTTTTTTTTTTTTGGGATCAGTTACGGTTTTTTCATTAACAAGTTACTATAAATTGAGAATTATGGTTGGTTCATATCAACAATTTGATTACTTCCGGTAATAATTCCCAAGTGAAGCGACGACCTAAGATACTTTACTAAATATGGAAAATAAGGTAACGATATCTAATACGATAGATCTGTTCCAAATGGATAGAGTTTGTTCTAGTTCAACTCATTCTTGCACAGAGTGAGTAAGCGAGAGATAAAGTGAGAGCAAGAGAGTGAAAAGAGAGTCATAGATGCAGGATAGGTCAAAGTAAGTTGTGAACACATTTAATACTCATATTATTTTTTACTTTACCATTTTTTATCCATATATGAACTTTTTACTAAATATAGTTAGTCTATGTAATTACCAATCCATTAAAAGTGGGTTAAAAAAGATTTTATGACTCATTTTGACAAATCTAGTTTCGGTTCGTCCAAAACTATAATAGATTTTAGAATTATAATAATAACAATCATCACAAAGTTTAAAATATGAGATAGAAGGATAGTGGAAAAAGACAAAATATGATATGAAAACAATATATATTGATATATATTATATATCGAAATAAAATTTTTAAATTAACCTTCACGTGTATGCTTAAGGAAAAATTAAACAAACAAAGATTCCCATACGTGCCTTTTCACATAAAGATGTTTTTTCGCAAGTAGTTTTGTTCTATCTTGGGTAAATAGAGAATGGACGATGAAGATTACAAGTCAAAAGTGAGTGTAGACCCACGAGAAGCACAGAATCATGGACCAACGGTGACGCCAGCTTCGGCCTATTTATACACTCCCCATCCGCCCCAGCAGTTCCGTGCACCTTGTTCACGCACTTCTCCTCTCGTTCCTTCTCCACTTGTTATCAAATCACTTATATAATCGCAAACAAGAACTCTCTCTGGTGGGGAAGATGGAGATGGCTGACCAGAAGACCGTGGCCAAAGGTGCCGTCTCCGACAACGGCCTCCGACCGAAGTCGATCGAGGACTTCGATCCTCCGGCGAAGCCGCGACGGAACAAGTACGCCATGGCCTGCGCTACCTTGGCCTCCACGACCTCCGTTTTGCTGGGTTATGGTCAGTCTCTCTCTCTCTCTCTCTCTCAATCTTGAGCGGAGCTTACGATGTTGTGAGGCGTGGGAAGGCTCACCATGGTCGTTGGCCACGAAGTTTTGGACCCATTAAAGCACGTATATCTCTGAAAAATGTTATTTGTGAATTTAACTTGCAAACTGTGAATAATAATGATAGATCTATCGCAAAAGGTCATTTGTTTGATGGATAGGGAATGAAAAAGTAAAAAGAAAAAAGAGTTTTTATTTTTCATTTTTGCACGTACTCGCATCTGTTCCGATAAATGATTTCGAATGACATCATCAACTTTTTTTCTTTTTTAAGCCAACCAAATTAACATGTCCATCATGCTTATTATTTATCATTATTCTCGTCTTATTAATAATATATGTAAAGGAAAATCAATTTGAAGAAACGGGGAGGAGAAAAGGTCATGAGATTTAATTTTTCTATCATTCTCTCAATTTCTTGTAAATAATTTTTTTAAATTTTTTTTTTTTTTTACAGACATAGGGGTGATGAGTGGGGCAATCATATACATAAAGGAAGACTTGAAGATAAGTGATGTGGAGGTGGAGATCTTGACGGGGATCCTCGCCGTGTACTCGCTACTTGGTTCAGCGATGGCGGGGCGGACCTCCGATTGGATCGGCCGCCGCTACACCATCGTGTTGGCCGGGGCCATCTTCTTTGCAGGGGCCCTTCTCATGGGCTTCGCCCCCAACTACGCCTTCCTCATGTTCGGCCGCTTTGTCGCCGGCATCGGCGTCGGCTACGCCCTCATGATCGCCCCTGTCTATACCGCTGAGGTCTCCCCTGCCTCCACTCGTGGCTTCCTCACCTCCTTCCCCGAGGTACTAACTCATTTTTTTTATTTGGCTCCCCCTGAATTGGTAGCATCTTTCTCATTATTGTTTTCATTTTTCATCAATTTTGTTTTTTTAATGTTGCATGTGCAGTCTTCTTACTATGGGAAAAATTAAAAAATTAGAATGGTGATTCACGTTTATGGCTTATTTTTCTCGTTTAGAACTTTTTGTTATTACGGCCGCCAACATAGAGCCCACTGGTATGAATGGATGTCATTTTGGTGGTTTAGGTATTCATCAACATCGGCATCCTCCTCGGCTACATCTCCAACTATGCCTTCTCCAAGCTCCGCCTCAACCTCGGGTGGCGTATGATGCTCGGTGTGGGAGCAATCCCCTCTGTCCTCCTTGCCTTCGGGGTCCTCGCCATGCCGGAGTCCCCTCGGTGGCTCATCATGCAAGGCCGCCTGGGTGATGCGAAGACCGTCCTAGCCAGGACCTCCGACTCCAAGGAGGAGGCGGCGCTCCGGCTCGCGGACATCAAGGAGGCTGCTGGCATCCCTGAGGAGTGCAACGACGATGTCGTCAAGGTCACAAAGCGGAGCACTGGGGAGGGTGTGTGGCGTGATCTCCTCCTCCACCCAACGCCGTCCGTTCGCCACATTCTCATTTGTGCCGTTGGGATCCACTTCTTCCAACAGGCTTCTGGCATCGACGCTGTTGTCCTCTATAGTCCTCGCATTTTTGAGAAGGTCGGCATCACCTCCTCCGACAAAAAGCTCGTCGCCACCATCGCGGTCGGCGTCGTAAAGACATTGTTCATTCTCGTCGCCACCTTCCTCCTTGACAGAATCGGAAGGCGGCCGTTGCTACTGAGCAGCGTTGGCGGGATGATCATCTCACTCGGCTCCCTCGGAGTGTGCCTCACGATCATCAACCATAGCCAAACGAAACTCATGTGGGCGGTGGTCATGTGCATCGCGTCAGTGTTGTCCTACGTGGCTTTCTTCTCCATCGGGATGGGGCCAATCACATGGGTGTACAGCTCGGAGATCTTTCCGCTAAGGCTCCGGGCGCAGGGGTGCGCGATCGGTGTCGCCATGAACAGGGTGACGAGCGGAGTGTTAGCGATGTCGTTTATATCGCTATACAAGGCGATCAGCATCGGCGGGGCCTTTTTCTTGTTCATGGCAGTCGCGTGTGCCGCATGGTTGTTCTTCTACATACTAATGCCGGAGACGCAGGGGCGAACACTAGAGGAGATGGGGCAGTTCTTTGGTAATTACACCAAGTGGAGGTCCGTGGCAAGGGAGATTGACGTACAAAGGAATAAAGTGGTGGTCAACGGCAACGGAGGCAATGGGGAGGGCCAATTAGGGAAATGATTTTAAGGTTAGGGCACATCTGGTGGATATGGATGCCTTTGTTAGGGTTTTTATAGTAATTACACGTGATATGATTTGGTTTGATAATTGCTGACGTGGAAAATGCCGGAAAGGGTTGCTTCTTGTTTGGCATTTTAAAGAAACAAAAAAACGAATTACTATGATGAATTTCAAAAGAAGAAGCCGAGAGAAATTCCTTGGTTCATAGTCGTCTACTCTTTTTTCCTTTAATACAGTGGTTGGGACTTTTGTTTTCATCTCCAATTTGGATCTTTACTTAGATAATTTACGAAGGTTATCATCTGGACTTATTCTGTCAAAATCGAATTTATCATGAATAGATGGATCCAATGGAACAACATCAATTTCCACTCATTTCATTTAATAGTGAATATTACCCTTGATATCTCAAGTTCAGAACTTGGGTGGTTCTTATCGTGCGAAAGTTGGTACCGCTATGCCAAATCTAAATTTATTCTTGTCATCAAATGTAGAAGCTACGAACTGTATTGTAACTTCCCTTCACTGGTAGACTACCTTTTTTTTGCTGCACTTAAGTGAATCCACATATAAAATTTTCAACTTTAACGATGAATCTAGGTTATATTCCAAGTAAGGCTATGTCACACCCAATGATAATTTCATATACGTTCATAAACAAATGAAATTAAATTGACATAATTCATAGATTGAATAAGAAAAAGGGGATTGATGATCACTACACAAATTATCACGTAAGATACAATAGATGTTGGATAAATCTATCCATCGATTAAGCTTTTAAAAATAGCTAGGATAATGTCATTCTCTAACCGATGAATATAGTTAATATATATATATCGAGAAGAAGCTCTTTTTGGCGCCCCCCGCAGTGGCGAGGACAGAGAGAAGTCAAGTAAATATATAGTCTTAGAATAAATCAAAAGTACATCGTTGGTTGAGGGCGCATTTGTTTGTGTTTTTGTTCAAAAAGTGTTCCAAGGAAAAACTATTTCTGTTCCGATGAACAATTTTGATCGAAAGACGCGTTTAGTAAACTCGTTCGGGAATAAAAAATGAATAGAAACACGTTTGGTAAATTTATATTCTTTTTTGTTTCTTTTAATTTTTTAATATTTTAATTTTATTTTTCCTTTTTTCATTTCTTTTTTCTTTTTTTCTTCTTTTGGCCGGTCACCGGCCTTCGGCGACCGGCCGACGAGGGCCAGCAGCCTCACCCAACCATGGCGAGGCTCGCCGTGGTTGGGCGAGGCTCGGCCTCGCCTTAGCTAGGCGAGCTCAGGCTTGCCCAGATCCGGCGAGGCCGAGCGTCGCCGGCCCCTAGCGAGGCTCGGCCTCGCCGGTGGTGGGCAAGCTTGGCCTCGCCCAAATCCGACGAGGCCGAGCCTCGCCGGGGCCGGCGACGCTCCGGCGAGGTCGCCGACCCTCGACGGCATCGCCGGCCCTCGACAGCCAGTCGCCGGCCATGGCCAAGGCTGGCAACCAGCTAAAGAAAAAAGAAGAAGAAAAAAAGAAAAGAAAGGAGAGAGAAAAATGTTCTTCAAAAGTGTTTCGGAACAAAAAAATAACTTTTTTTTTTTGTTTCTCATTTCTATTCCAATTTTGTTCCGGAAACAAAAAAACAAATTTTGAACAAAAACGCAAAGCAAAACGCGTTTATTCTATTTTTTGCACGCCCTGAGTTGCTCATCGTGGCACAAAGAACAAAGCAAAAGCAAACATTCAGAAAATCTATTTATGAACTCGTGAAAAAGAAATAAGCAACCATGCACGCCCTGAGTTGCTCATCGTGGCACAAAGAACAAAGCAAAGGAGCAAACATTCACTGATCAAACTCGAAATTGAAAATCAATGTTGATGGATCGTACCGATTAGAATCCACCGAAGGAACTATGGCATGTGTATGTAGGGATCATCACGGACGACTTACCGATGGTTTCTCGAAGCATTTTCCTGCAACGTCTGCACTCCAAGCCGAGATCCAAGCAGTCTCCTTCACTCTACAAAGCATTTGCAACACCGTGGATTAACATCCCCGATCCTTCTTGAATCCGATTGCCGCCCGGTGGTCGACATACCGCAACGCCGCCGCAAACCGCCATGGGAGGATCGACCCCTTTTCCTTGAAGCCGCCTCCTTGCTTTCACTCTTCCCTAATCTGTCACTAGGGCACTGTCGCAGGAAGCGAACGCCGCATTTGCGAGATTGGGCTGCCAAGGCCCACGACCGCTCTTCCCCTGTTGAGCAATTGGGCTGTATTTCCCGTTTCACTTGGTTGATCTCATTTGTGCGGGACGCTTTAGCTGTTGGTTGTTCTGGTTTTATTTCTCCAATATAGTTTATCGTTTCTGACCAAAAAAAAAAACTCTTGTTGCAATTTCTATTTTGAGGTTTAAGACATTATTTAGTCCAATTTTGCTCTTTTGAGACATTCCACTATAAAATGAAGAAAGATTTAAATTAGTAAAAAATTTTGACATTTTTCAATCTTACTAATTTTATGATCTCGAATTATAATCTTATCACGATTTAAATCTCGATCCTATCTAAAAGAAAATTTGAAGCGGATGAGAGTGTCTAGATAATGGAGGTTCAAAATCCTATAAATTCATGAAAAGTGTGGATGACATATTACAATGTCTTAATTTGGTAAGTCCTACATCTTTCACTAAGGCTTGAAAAATTTCGACTGGCTACATGTATACTTATGAATTTAATTTGCTCGGTTGATGTTTCCAAACGCCACGATGTTAATTGACTAGATTTACGGGAACATCTAGGTATAGTAATGAAAATAGTCGTTACGTTCAATATGACAACTTCCATTTATTTCACTTTCTTCTACTTGTTCTAGTCCTTTTCTTTTTTGTCCCACTTGATAGGGGAAAATTATTTTTTTAAATGATGTACGGTACAATATTATATCATAGAATATCCGGTCTCACAAGAATTTCGATACAAAATATATGAGAGGGAACAGGGTGCTCTCATCTGATTTTAATGATAGGGTGGTCATGTTGCTCATTCAAAATAAATAAATAAATAAAATAAAGAAAAACTTTTCAGCTGCACTTTCGAAAATCATGTGGTGGTCGTGCTTCTAAGAAAAGGGTCCACTGCTGAGTGATTGAAATGGTGGGAGGATTGCTTATGGAGAAGATTTAAAGAGGGCATGAACACATTTCAATCGATGCACTGTCCTAATTATTGATGTGGGGAGGGCCTGATTTCTGGCTCTAGTCCCTGTCGGTGGCACTGCTCTCAGTCATCAACCTTTCTCTTTTTTGTCTTATTTCCTAATTTCCATTGTTTGATTTGAGATTCCCAATTCTCAAAAAAGTAGGACCACCAAAATTTCACACTCAAAAAGAACTTTTTCTTTATGCACAGTTTAACGAGCAGGGCCAGAAAAAGGCAAAAAAAAAAAAAAAAATCAAGATGTGGCACAGAATTCGTATGGTACATCAATCAGACTGAACTATGCAAAAATAGTGATGGCAGCTTGAAGTGCACAAGGGAGAAACCATACCAGACGACTTCAATAGGAATGGCTTCATCCGTCGTGCAAGCGAGGCTTGCCAAACGGTGCATGTGCAGTTAGTACCGTGTCTGCGAACCTGACACCTCTCTCTGGTTCATCTCCTAATCAATCATGCATCAGATGGTCCAAAGTTCTTTCCGAGTCGTCAACTACAGAAAGTTTAAAGCACAAATCGGGTCAGTGTCTGGTCGGCCAACAAGGGATACCAGTAGTGCAAAGCTTGGTTCTATGACTTTGATGTGCTGGTTTACTCAACTAGATTGAGTGAAGTTCCAACTGTGTATTAAACCAGAGACCAAGCTCATGTTATCTGGGTGCAACTGAGGAAAGTCATTTTGATGATGCCTTCAACTGATTAGCATTTGAGAAATAAGTTGGATTTTGCGTTGTGTGATGTCTCATAATAGTAAGGAAATTTTAAGTGATTATTTGTTTGTCCCTTGATTGACGATAACTATGTTTGTCTGATGTTGATGTTTTCGGTTGCCCCGTAGACTGAGTCGATCGAGAATCGAGAATCGAAAGATTGCAATCTTTAGATTTTTCACGCAATGTCATTTTCGAAGGAGCTAGGAAATCCATGGCCGAGAATGTTTTTAGATTTCGTGACTTGAGGTATAAGTTGTTGACATTAAGATTTGCAAATGGGCAGGAACTCCTTCCATCAAACCAAAGCATTAGGTACGCACAGAATTATTTACACACATCCCTCCACCCATTTCCTGTTATCCGAGCATAAAATATTTGGCAAACAGAAGAACTTGGGGATAGAGAGCCATCATCAAACTTCTTATGATTTTTCGTAAACTTTAAAGATCAAACATTATCCCAAAATGAAAATTATTTGAAAGGGCACACTTCGACAAAGCATCGGTGTATGTACAAGAACATCTAGAGGCAACACTCGAATTACCTATTAAGGCAAGGCGAGAAGCAAATTCTCGTGGAATTCCTTCTGTAATGTTTGAGACACAAATGATAAGATCTGCTTTCATGTGTACCTATTGCAACTTCGAAAACTTAACAAGTCTCCTAGGATCGCCACACTATAACGTGGGATCGAACCTGTCACATCAAATTAACTAGTGATTGAGATCTTGGCCTTAAAGTATGTGCTCACCGCATCGCCATCACATAATCGAGAGCATTAGAAACAATGCTCGAAAAGCAGTACATCTTTGTCCAGGAGTGAGAATAAGTGCCAATCAAACCAAAGATATAATTTACATAAGCTCAGCATCTTTACACTGTATAACGTGAAGACAACCTGTTCAAAAAGCTCATAAAAATCGAAGAGGAAAGAGGAGAGGGGTTAATGACAAAATCATTTTTCTATGCCTTGCTGTAGATACTGTATTAGGTCATACCGAGCAGTAGCCAATTTGTTGTACGGGTCTATGCAAGTGCAAATCATGAAATTAGCCGCCTCACGCTCACTCATTTTAGGATGAAATCTCTTCCACAAATTGCTGATGGGGTCACCCGGCTAAAACAAGGCAATCCACAATCCACCATTAACTACACCGTGTTGATGATACCATCCATGTGACGATGAGCAGCAAGATAGCCCTTCACACACAATCTAAAAAGAACAAGACAAATGTCAAGTTTTGATATAATGACTGATTAACAATCAGGAAGCCATTGTAACTTAACCAAAGTCAGAAGGTATTGGACAGTAAAAGTTCCGATAATGAAAATATTGCTGGCAATTTGTGTTTTCTCGCATCAAATTTGAAGTATAACATACATTCGTCGACCTGAACGTGGCGAGTTCATTGATCACAATGCATCTTTGCAACCAACATCATCCAAGAATGGCCACAACAACAATAAACTAAGCTTTTATCCAACTATGTGGGGCCTTGAATGACATGTTTAACACATTTTAAAAAGGAATTCCCACATATGAAAGTGTTAAAACATGTTTGAGTATGTTTAAAAGCATATAGACAGATCCAAGTGTGTGGAAATAGGTCACTTAGTATCAATAAAATGTTCAGCTGCATAATCAAACATGCTTAAATGAATTTATATAGGTTATGAAGATCAACTCACACACCAGAAAAATTTAATTTTGCCTTTGCCTTTTATTAATTAGTTAACCACAATTACGAGACAAAAGGGATTAAGTTCAACTAGGATACACCTGATTATGTGCCAGCTCGTGTGGTGTGAACAAGTCGAGTCCCAAATTGCCAATTTATAAAAGATACCATGATTGACTGCATTAAATCTACTTTGCCTTGCGAAGCGATTCCAGGTCTCACTCTTCATGACTTCGGAAAGGTCAAGCAGCTGAGTCATTTCATGTCTCAGTTTGAAGTACACAATTTCAAACCACATATTTCCACCTGACAACGTTTTGGATGAAACCAGAATCGATATGTACAAACCGTCCCATGCTGCATTAATCATATGTCAGGGCTCCTTAATTTTTCTGCAGAACTTTTCTGCAATATAAAATTAGTTTTGTTTGAATGAATAGTATCACCAGTCAACAGAAAATGAAACCTTTCCCCATGAAAAATCAGATGAACTATTTTATCCTCAATACTGCATGACCAAAGTGGTGCTCAAAAGGCATGCCTAATGGCATTTTCCTTTGTTTCTAAACTAAGGTATGCGTGATCACATTGCTAAGTGGTATGCTGCAACACAACACGACAAAGGCATGCCTGAAAATGGACATTTTTTTTTTTTTTTTTATGTATACATGATAAATTATCTTTTTAATTAATTTGATTCAAATTCACAAATAAATGAAGAGCCTAAAATGAATTTACACTAAAAATATCAATCCACCATTTGTTAATATCATTCATTATTTCAATTTAATAAAATTAATTCCATTCCAATAATTCATAAAACTTGAAGGAAAAAAACAAGCAATTCTCATTCTAGAGTCGTATGTCAGCATGTGTCAGAAGAGAAGAGTGAATTGAATGTTATGGGAAGTGAGAGTTAGGAAAAAAAAAATATTACGTTTTTCTTCTTTTCTATTTTATTATTTTTATTATTTTTTTTTTTTTACATATTTGCTTTTACATCCCTCATTTATTGAAAATTTTTAAAATTGACTCCATGCACGTTGGAATCATGTGTCAAGATGTACTTGTCAAAAAGAAGATTGTCATTGTGCCTATCTCTCGAATGTTGAAGCGAAAAGAAGATTGCCATTGTGCCTATCTCTCGGTTGAAGCAGAAGACTAGCACCAGCACTACTAATGATGAAATTTTCACGTGCAGCTTCAAAACTGGGAGAACCAACAGGCCCATAGTCCGTTTCGTTTCACCCATTTGACTTCTGCTTCGAGTGTTAGGCCCAACCTGCAAGCCCAAAGAAAACGTTGCAATGAGCAAACTATTCGAAATATAGTCACTTTAGTAAAAATGAATCTACATTTATCAAATCTTCCTTTCTCCCAACAATAGCTCTGTTAGTAATATACGTGACAAATTTTTAAAAAATAATAATGGATTAAGATGGAAATATATTGTCATTTTTCTAAAAAGTATGTCAAAAAATCAAGATTATTATAATAGGATATAAAAATAATGTTATCCCGAGTTTTTCTCATCTATTCTATAATTGAAAAAAAAAAAACATGCATATTAAATTAGACAATGTAAATTAAAAATATATAAAATTAAATATTGTCATTGAAAGCATTCCTATTGGTATCACGAAATCAAAAGAATAATGTATTTATTTGTACGAATATGATGTAATATCATCATATGTTTCATGCAAGAGTGGTAAATGACAAATCACATCTTACACAATTGAATATTAGGTACGAGATATGCTAGCGATAATTGCCAATTGTATGACAGCCAATTTGGTCATAAATGTTTCAATTGTGCTAATTTAATTTTAAACTTTTTGATAATTTGTCAATTAGTCATAAACTTTTGTTTGTATCAATTTAATTATAAACATTTTGACGATTTTTCAATTTAGAAATAAATCTATTATTTGGATAAATGGCTACAAGGATTACATTGGAAAATTATCAAAAGATTTAAGACTAAATTGACAAATCATCATAAAGTTTTGGAGTAAGCTAGCACAATTGAAAGTCTTAAGACTAAATTGACAAGTCTTCAAAAGGTTTTAAATCAAATTAGTAAAATTAAAAAAGTTTAGAATTGAATTGGCCTCCGTACTATAGGTTTAGGACTTTTAAACAATTTTTCCTAAGTCACAAATATAAGTACCTTCATCAAAGTAAAATATAGCGTACGTCTTATGCGGGTATAAATTGTTGTACAACAAAACGAATACTTTCTTTATGTACCAAAAAAAAAAAAAAAAAAAACGTACGGAGACCAAAATTGTCCTGAAAATTACGCATGTAGGTTTATGTCAAAGCACAAGTATTTTGCTAACAAAAAAAAAAAAAAAAAAGTGTCCCTCTTAGTCTATGTTCGCCATCATTGTCCAGCAGTAGTGCATCATTAGCCCATGAGTATGCAGAAATGGGGCTAGAAGAGGGTGAGGACTTATCAGTGGTAACCTTCCCAGAGCTCAGAGCCGAAAGTATGTAGCTATTAGACTGTATTTGTTTTGCATAAAACATTTTCTTATTTTTTTATATTTAATTTGCCTAAAAAATTGAGTTGATGAAAAATGTTCTCCTAGTTAATGAAAAATCTATTATAAGATTCAGAAAAATTATTTCCTCTTTAAAACATCTAAAATCACTTTTTTCAAAATGTGATTATGTACGAGCACTCACACCTGAAACTCTATGCTTGGGCATAAAAATCCCAATGATGGTTCTCAAGTCTTCAACGTCCAAAACCAGGTCTCCATCACCTTTGGTGCTAGTGCCCTAGGCCCCTCGACTTTGGTGCTAGTGCCCATGCTCGGGACCTCGGTGCTTGTGCCCAAGTCCCTAGCACATGCGCCCAAGTCTATCAATTTAGAGCCCAAGTCCACAAATGCCTTGCTTAGGTCCCTAATACTCAAGCTTAGTCCCTAGCATTCAGGCATAGGTCCACAAAGGTCGTGCCTAGGTCCTCAACACTCGGGCTTGGGTCCTTAGTGCCTAAGCCAATGTCTACTAAGGTCGACGCCTCGGACCCAAGTTGCCTATGCTCAGATCTATCAAGGTTGGGCCTTAAAACCCCGATGCATGCACTCAAGTCCATTGAGGCCAGGCTTGACTAGGCTCGACATCTCGGGCTTGCACCCTAATCCATCAAAGCCGTGCCAAAGACCTAGGTGCCCCTACCTCAATCATTGGCAGCCAAGTCGGGTTCCATCAAGATCGAACCTTGGAATCTGGTGCTCATATGAAGTTCCCCAATTACCCAAACGCAAATTACTAGCGACCGAATAATATGTCTATTAAGGAAAATATTATTATTTTCTAGAAAATGACTTTCTAGGAAAATTTTTCAAGAAATATTACATTTTTCGTCAAACAAACAAAGTATTTATTATTACCTCTTTTTTCTTAGACTCTGAATTATTTAAACGACGCCATCAGCATATGTTAGATTTGGAGTAGAAAGATTGGGGACTGGAAGTTTTTAACCTGATGCACCAATCATTAAATATTTCCCGCGTCTCTTCGACTTGTACTAAAAGCCACCTTGCCGCCTCCTTTAATTGACAAGAAAAGAAGGAAAAGAAATTACAAAGTCACCAAAGAGACCTCCCTAAAATTAAAAGAATGACCTTCAAAATGCACGAAACAAAAATTTATCCAAAAAAAAAAAAAGAAGTACAAAACCGAATGTTCAACATCATTTTCTTTTTTTCTTTATGGCAAATATCATAAAGAATCCAAAATTACTCATTATGACATAAATACCATAATTTTTTTTTTTGGTCATAAAAAAAACCCTTAACTTACCTATTGAATACAAATATCCTCAACTTTTTGTGTCACGAAAAAACTCAAATTTATACATGTGTGACATATATGCATTTTATTTTAGTTCCATTAATGATATATTTGCCACATTGAAATAAGTTCGGGATTTTTTATAACAAAAAAAGTTTAAGGTATAGTGAGTAAGTTTAAGATTTTTAATGATACTAAAAAAGTTCAGGATGTATAGGTCACAGAAGGCATAATTTAATTTTTTTATATTAACCTTTTTTTTAATTAATTTTCTTAAGGGTGAGGCTATTTTCACCTTATTTTAGGTTGAATCACACCTTTTTATTTAAAGTGGCAAAAAAATCCTTATGCCATTAATACTCAATCAAGTAATAAATGACAGTACTCACAGTAACCACGTTTCTCTCTCCTCCCTTCTTTCCCTTTCTAGTTGTCACTTTCCTCTTCCTTACGGTTTCATTTTCCATTTCTACTATTGTCTTCGTCCTGCCATATTTTTTCCTATCAAACAACCAGAGAAACTTTTCTTTGTGCCTACATCCAAATATTAGGTCAAGGTATTTTCATAACTTATGTTATTATTTGAACTATTTATAAAATCTTACCTTCACCACTGTATAAGTCATAACACGCCTAATCATTTTAAGTAAATTGATGTTGGCGTGAAAGTTTGTTTCATTCAAATAATACAAAAAGAAAAGAAGGGGGAATCAAACTTGAATGCAATAAATTTACGTGTTATGTAGTATTAGTATTAATCATAATTCTACAATATTTTTTGTTAAATGTATTACGCCATTCAATCCCAAGTTATATAGTAACTTAAGCCCATATTCATTAATAAATATTTATGATCGAGCTTGCATAGATTTTCACATGAAGTTGATTAATATGGAAGGATTTCAGAAATTTCTTGTTGCGATCGTGTGTATGCGTCAGAAACTACCGCATAACATAGAAGTTTATAAAAATCAAATTCAATTGTATATAAAATCACTAATATGATTATTATCAAATTCTTTAATGCCATATCTACATCAAGATTCAGCACCATACAATATCATAGAAATTTGGCGTATATAGCAGTATGCATTTTAAATGGTTAAATAAAATTGAAAGACAAAACAAAGATTGTGATAATTGAGAGTGAAAATAAAATAAACGGAACAAATGATAGTATGATTGGATTGAGACGTTGAGAGTAAAATTGCAATCGTTCTCTTATGGTTGTAATTTCAATAGAAACATCAATTATAGGAATGGTTGATGAATGAAATCAGACTCCTTGTATTAAACTAAAAAATCAAGTCATTTTATAGGATCGCACTTTTGTGTTCAGGATATTCTATTGATAAATCAAGGAAAAATTATTTTCGGGTGACTTCCACCCCTACTTTGAATGGAAAGTATGTGAATTTGAGTAATGATATTTACTACTTTATCAAGAATTAGTGCCATAAGGGTGTTTTTGTCATTTTAAATAAGAAAAAATGTTGTTCCATCCGAAAATGGGTTGGGAAAGACTTGCCCTTCCCTACCGCATGCGCATGAAGGTGAACATCACTTCAATGTGACGGACTATGGACAGACATGTGTCTGTAAGGATTAATCAACTCAAGTTTAGGATATATATCAATATATTAGTTCCACAAGGTATTTTTATTTTCTTTATTGGTCTTTAATCTGGCACGTCAAATTTTATGATTATTTTTATTATTATAATTTCAAAATACTGAATTTTCGTAGAAGCTGAACGCACAAAACTAGAGAAGGAATCTTAGTAAATACAAATTTCCTATTATAAAAGATAAATTTTATGCGAAATATGGCAGGTACACTATTATCTCATTCTGTCATAATTGGAACGTGATTTATTTTTGACATGGGGCCCAAAAGTGTGGATTAATTGGTTTTACACTGTAATGTAATCCATATAATCAAATGCTTGTGCACTATTCTATTTTTGATGGAACTGAATTTGGTTGAAATTTGCACTATATTTGATAAATAATCGTCTAATTGTTATGAAATACATGAATGGATAGAATACATGAATGAATATTCATTATATTCATCTTATCAAATGTACTTATTATGGTACATTTGTATCAAATGTTCTAAGTACATCTCCCTATACAATGAACGTTCGTCTCCCTTATCCTGTACATGTATCATTCGATACATTGATATTAATGTTAAGTACATTCTTGTTCTCCTATAAATAGGAGTTTAGTTTTGATGTACAATCACACACAATCACAATACAGTGAAATATCTGGCTTTCTCTACTATCTCTAGTGTTCACTTGCTTTCTCTTCTTTAATCTCTTCTCCATTATATATTCGCCACGCGATATTTTACAACACGTTATCAGCACGAGGATCTACCAATTGAGTAAGTAACTTTTGCAAGCACGAAGATCTACCGACTGAGTAAGTAATTTTTGCAAGGTGGGTATTCTTATTATTGATCAACTTATACTTCATCTTCTTCTATCAATTCTTCATTTTTATTTTTCTTAGCCCGAAGCCAAAATTTTAAATCTAAAAGTATCCTTCGCTCCCGAAGTAGCGGTGGATATTTGGAAATCCTTTTAATTAATTTAAGGATTTATTTTTGCAAGGATTATGGCAAATATTGAAAAGCCCAAATTCCACATCCCGGAAGTGAGTGGAAAGAATTATCTATCCTGGCGCCTTGACATGGAAATGCACCTCCAAGGGCAAGGTCTCGCTAATACAATTACAGAGGATGGAACCTCAAATGAAAAGGATAAAGCAAATGCGCTGATTTTTATTCGTCGTCATTTGCATGAGAGCCCGCAGACTCAATATTTATCCGTTCGAGACCCGCATATCTTGTGGACGAGGTTGAAGGATAGGTATGATCATACAAAAACCGTTATCCTCCCTCAAGCACAATATGATTGGCAAAATCTCGATCGCAAGATTTTAAATCAGTGTCGACTATAATTCTGCTTTATTTGATATCGTTTCTCGACTTGAGTTATGCGGTATCAAACTCACCGATGCAGAATTGCTTGAGAAAACTTTCTCCACCTTTCATGCTTCAAATATTGTATTGCAACAAAGCAATACCGGCAACGTCGGTTTGCCACATATTCTGAATTAATTTCTGTGCTTTTCGCTGAGCAAACTAATGAATTGCTGCTCAAAAATCATGATCTTAGACTCCGCTGGCTCAAAAGCATTGCCTCGAAGCACATGCTAATACCGGCCATTTTAAGGCCTATAAGCGCAGTGCAAGAATATAATCCTAGAAGGGATGGCAAGAAATTTAACCGCCCTAGGAAATCAAACTTTGGCCTGAATCATGGCAAAGAAAAGAAGCAAAAGAAGGTGATTAATGAAAGTATTTGTCATCGCCGTGGCATGACTGGGCATTGGTCACGCACTGCCGTACGCCAAAACATTTTGTTGACCTATACCAGGCATCTTTAAAGCATACGGGCAAGCGTGGTGAATCTCATGCCATTGAAATCAATCCTACCTGCCATAACCACCGTTGAGGCCAACAATATCTCCGTTGGTGGGACTCCTTTTGCTCCCGAAGTAGCAAATGCATCATTGGATGTCTCGATTTCTTTGAGGACCTCGATTACTTTGATAAATCAGATTGGTGGATGATAATTTGAACTTTGAATTTTATGTTATTTCGCTTTAAATGTATTACTTTTTTTATTGTTATTTATGAAATACTTATGAACCTTATATAATATTTATCTTTGAAATTTTATTCGATTATACAACTAATATGCAACTTTTATGATACTTGACACCTGAAGTTGTCAATATAAATGCAAATGGAAAATACCGAGAAAAAGGAAGATGTTTGTTTGCTTGATAGTGCAACAACACATACTATATTTTGTAGTAGACGCTTTTTCTCGAGTATGACATTGCGTAAGGCACAAATCCATACAATATCAGGTCATGTTCCGATTATTGATGGTTTTGGGAATGCTACAATTATTTTGCCAAATGGCACTATCCAGCATATTGAAAATGCGTTTCTAAGCATTCGATCAAAAAGGAATCTGCTCAGTTTCAAAGATGTACGCCGTAATGGGTACCATATTGAGACTATTTATGAGCAAGATAAGGAATATATTGGCATTTCCTCTTATAAGATGGGCCTGAAGACCATCCATGAGAAGCTAGAAGCTTCTTCTATGGGTTTGTATTGTGTCCTGATTAAAGCTGTTGAAACCTACGCTACCACATCCCGGGAGATTGGTAAGCCCCGATCGTTTGGACTGTGGCATGATCGCCTTGGTCATCCCGGGCGCTTCAATGATGCGTAGGATAATTCAAAATACAAAAGGGCACCCTTTAAAGGATATAAAGGCATTGTTGTCCAAAGATTATAATTGTGAGGCTTGCTCACAAGGAAAGCTCATTATCAAACCTTCTATAACAAAGGTTAATTTTGAATCTCCTTTATTCTTGCAAAGAATTCAGGGTGATATTTGTGGACCAATACAACCACCAAGTGGACCATTTAGATATTTTATGGTATTAGTGGACGCATCCCGTAGATGGTCCCATGTTTGCCTATTATCTACGCGCAATGTCGCATTTGCACGTTTACTTGCGCAGATTATAAAGCTCCGGGCACAATTCCCGATTATCCAATTAAGAGCATAAGGATGGATAATGCTGGTGAATTTACATCAAAGAGTTTTGATACATATTGTGCTTCACTCGGAATCGAGATTGAGCACCCGGTTGCATATGTTCATACTCAAAATGGATTGGCAGAATCCTTGATTAAACGTATCCAAATCATTGCCCGCACTCTATTATTGAGAACGAATCTCAACGATACAGCATGGGGTCATGCAATTTTGCATGCGGCAGCTCTAATAAGATTACGCCCCACTGCTAGTATTTTACAATCTCCCCTTCAAATGGTTATTGGTTATGAACCAGATATTTCACATTTACGCACCTTTGGTTGTGCAGTACAGGTGCCTGTAGCACCACCAAAAAGGACAAAAATGGGTCCCCAACGCCGTTTGGGCATTTATGTTGGGTTTAATTCACCATCTATCATTAGGTTCTTGGAACCAACTATCGGTGATCTTTTTTTTGCCAGGTTTGCGGATTGTCATTTCGATGAGACTAGGTTTCCATCAATTGGGATACCTACAACTTCCATGACGCAAAACAAAAACCAGTTAAGGTTTTCTCCGGAATGAGAAAAATTTATCTCAATTGGACCCAAGGACTCCCTGAATGTGAAAACGAGGTGCAGCGCATAATCCATTTACAAAGGCTATGGCCAATAGACTTCCGACGCATTTAATGATGCTACTAAGGTAACGAAGTCTCATATTCCAGCTGCAAATGCTCCGGCTAGGATAGCTGTTCCCGAAGAACAGCTAAAATGGATCAAAATCCCCGCACTTGAAGCGTGGTAGACCGATAGGATCAAAAGACACCGCTCCTCGAAAACGAAGGGGAAAGAATCGGGAATCCGCTCCGTAAGAGCTCGGCGTTGTGCTTGCTCCCAAAGAGCTTATTGCCCCGAAGAGGCGCAAACCCATGAAAGAAACACTAGCCCCGGAAATGCGAGAATTCCATTACATATTGTAATGAAATTTGGGATCGAAATGAAATCATCATTGATGATGCTTTTGCATTCTCGTTGCTCATCAAATTATGGATGATGATTGTGAACCACAATCTATTATTGAATGTCGTCAAAGGCAAGATTGGCATAAGTGGGAGGAAGCAATTAAAGCTGAATTAGCTTCCCTAACTAAACGAGAGGTTTTTGGACCTGTAACTCGTATCCCCGATAATGTAAAGCCCGTTGGATATAAATGGGTATTTATCCGAAAACGAAATGAGAAAAACGAGGTTGTTAGGTATAAAGCCCGACTCGTTGCCCAAGGATTCTCCTAGAGACCTGGGATTGATTATAATGAGACATATTCACCGTGATGGATATGATTACATTTCGTTTTCTCATTAGCCTAGCAATCTTTGAAAGATTGGAAATGCGTCTTATGGACGTTGTGACGGCATATCTATATGGCTCATTAGACTCTGATATTTATATGAAAATTCCTGAGGGATTCAAAATGCTTGAAGCATGCACTCCCCGCAATTTATTCTCAATAAAATTGCAAAGATCCTTGTACGGGTTAAAGCAATCCGGTCGCATGTGGTATCAACGCCTAAGTGAGTACCTAATTAAGGAAAGGTACAAAAACGATCCTATCTGTCCATGCGTGTTTATTAAGAAATCAGAAACCGGATTTGCTATTATAGCAGTTTATGTCGACGATATAAATTTAATTGGAACCCGAAGAGTTAGCTGAAACCGCTGAATATTTGAAAAGGGAGTTTGAAGTTAAAGATTTGGGTAAAACCAAACTTTGTCTTGGTCTAGAGCTTGAGCATAAAGCAAATGGAATAATCGTCCATCAATCGGCATATGTTGAAAGATTGCTTAAACGTTTCAACATGGACAAATCTCACCCATTGAGCACCCCTATGGTTGTAAGGTCTCTAGATCCCCAAAAGGACCCATTTCGTCCTAGAGAATTTGATGAAGAGATACTTGGTCCTGAAGTACCATATCTTAATGCAATTGGGGCTTTGATGTACTTGGCACAATGTACGAGACCAGATATCGCTTTTGCGGTAAATTTATTGGCACGTTTTAGTTCGAGCCAACTCGGAGACATTGGAATGGAGTTAAACATATTTTCCGTTATCTCCGAGGAACCATAGATTTGGGATTATATTATTCCAAGGATTCCACTAACTCGGTTTAGTTGGATATGCGATCTTGGATATAGATCCGATCCACATAAGGCTCGCTCTCAAACCGGGTATTTATTTTGTTATAACGGCACCGCTATTTCTTGGCGTTCTACGAAGCAATCGCTAGTAGCTACATCTTCTAACCACTCTGAGATTATTGCTTTATATGAAGCTGGAAGAGAGTGTGTTTGGTTAAGATCTGTTATAACACATATTCATAATTCTTGTTGCTTAATACCGGTTACCAATTCTCCCACTATAATTTATTAAGATAATGCTGCTTGTGTTGCACAAGTCAGGGGAGGATATATCAAAGGTGATAGGACCAAGCATATCTCGCCAAAATTTTTCTATACTCATGAACTCCAAGAAAGTCGACAAATTGATGTTAAACAGATTCGATCCATAAATAATCTTGTAGATCTTTTTACCAAATCATTGCCAACATCAAGTTTTGAGAAATTAGTATATGGCATTGGTATGCGGCGAGTTCACAAGATGCAAGATTGATTAACCCCAGAAGTGGTTATATGGCTCAATTGAGGGGGAGATATTATGAACTATGCATTGCAGCATTGATATGCAGCTCGTTCACAAGATGCAATAATGATTAGTCCCAGGAGTGGCTATATATACATTGCACTCTTTTTTCTTTATATCCGGTTTTTTCCCATAGGGTTTTTCCGGCTTAAAGTTTTTAACGAGGCAATTAATGCATCCATAAAAGGGAGAGATCATAACATTTGTGCTCGCACTCTTTTTCCCTTTTGTCCGGTTTTTATCCCACTTTGGGTTTTTCCGGCTTAAGGTTTTTAATGAGGCAGTATCATTCGATGCACATCGTAATGAATATGATGAATATTCAAGGGGAGTGTTATGAAATACATGAATGGATAGAATACATGAATGAATATTCATTATATTCATCTTATCCAATGTACTTATTATGGTACATTTGTATCAAATGTTCTAAGTACATCTCCCTATACAATGAACGTTCGTCTCCCTTATCCTGTACATGTATCATTCGATACATTGATATTAATGTTAAGTACATTCTTGTTCTCCTATAAATAGGAGTTTAGTTTTGATGTACAATCACACACAATCACAATACAGTGAAATATCTGGCTTTCTCTACTATCTCTAGTGTTCACTTGCTTTCTCTTCTTTAATCTCTTCTCCATTATATATTCGCCACGCGATATTTTACAACACTAATGTCATATTTTTCCTTTTTTTTTTTTGGTCGAATAATATCATCAAATAGATATTGTTATCCTTTCTTCACACTTGGTGATATTAAATAACCAACCCACCCGCACATGGTTGCGCTGGTTGAGGCCTGGCCTCCTGACCGCCAGGTCAAGGGTTCGACTCTCAAAGTCCACCACAACTCCCAAAGCAATTCCGTGACTTAAGCGGGGGGCCCCAACTGGTGGGTTGCTAAGTTAGTTTTCCCCGGGGTATAGTCGGTGCTGTGCTCCCGTAAGGTAAGCTAAGCTAGATCCTCGGCATTAAAAAAAAAAAAAAAAACCAAATTTCTCAAGTCGGGGGCCCCGGCGGTGAGTTTCTAAGCCAGTCTCTCTCGAGGTATAGTCGGTGCTGTGCTCCCGAAGATGAGTTAGGCTGGTGAGCTAGGCCGAATCCTCGGCATCAAAAAAAAAAAAAAAAAAACAAATTTCTTTGTAACTTTTCCCACTATGAAAAGGCATATATGGAAGTAATTTCTTGTAAGTATCTTAATTTTGACTTTGATAACTTTTTTTTAACAAATTAAAAGTGAATATAGTTTGATGCGTTGAGATTCAAAATTAAAATGAAAAGGACAAAAAAGAAACAGAGCTTTGCTAGTGAGGGGATAGGCTTGCTAGATTTGGTTGAAAATCCTCCCTAAGATTTTGTTTGTTTTTATTTTTATATAGACAAAAATAAAATGGGCGGACCCACTCACTCCTAAATTGGATGGGATCACATTTAAGTGACAAAAAAACTCTTATGCCACAAATACCCAATCAAGTAATAAATAGCCCTACTTTAAAAATTCACTTACTTTCCATTTAAAATATGGGCGGAAATTATCCCAATGTATTTTTTTTTTTTTTTTTTCTTGACTTATCCTTGGACCAGTATAAGTCCTAGATAAAAAGCGTGTTTCTATATAAACTACTGAAATTTTTGTTTGAAATAAAGAGTCTGATTTCATTCATAAACCAGTTTCACAGTTGACTTTTCTTTGACCTCGCAAATTAAAGAGTATGATAGCAATTTTACTCTCAACTCCTCAATTCCAATCATATTGTCCTCTGCTCTGTTTATTTAGTTTATTTCTCTCAAGTATTTCAATCTTTATTTTGTTTTCCAAATTCATCTAACCATTTTTTGGTTAAAATTTTATATAACCATTTTAAAATTGTATATTATTAGACATACCAAATGTTTATAGCATTGCATGACACGCAATATATGCCACGATAATCTCATCTGATCTAAATGGAATTAGAAAATTTGATATATTAATCATATTCGTGATTTAATAAAAAATTTAATTAATTTTTTTAAACTTCTATGGGTAGTAATTTCTGACATATACACATTTAATCTCAACAAGAATTTAATAAAATTCATCAATAGTTAAGTTCGCGTCAAAAACCATGCAAGCTCATTTGGAATCATGTGATAATGAATATGTGCCAGAGTTATATATATATATATATATATATCATAAAATTATATTTATATACATAGTGCATCACGCACAAATTTGGGCATTCAAGTTCCTCTGTTTTCTTATTATTATTTGAATGAAACAAAGATTCACACCACCATCAATGTACTATAATTTATATCTTGACCTAATAAATGGATGAAGATTAAAAAAAAAAAGTCTCTTGCTATTTGATGGGGAAAAAAACGAGGATGAAGTGGATAGTAGAAAACGAAAATGAAACCATTTAGGAAAGTTACGATTATAAGAGAGAGGGGAGATGACTGGCCACCCTTCCCATATAGGAAGAGGGATGTAAGAGGTTTGAATCCCCACCTTCTTAAGGGGATTGTGGTGGGAATGATTTATCTTTAGGTGTGAGTCTCGACTCTTACGCCCAGTAAGAAAATAAGGTAAAAGTCTGAGAGTGAATATTAGAGTAAGAATCAAGTAGGACCGACCAAAAAAAAAAAAAAAAGAAAGGGGGAGAAAAACTACATTATGATAATTATTTTTACTTAATTGAGCATTGATAGCAAAAAGATTTTTTTGGCACTTTAAATGAGAAATGTGCGGTTCCATTCCAAATGAGGGTAAAAGAATCCCCACACGATAAGTGATTACATATTTCATGGATGTCAACAAGACGTTTATATATTTCCATGGATAATAGGTATTTGCCTCTAGAAGAAATTATTTCGAAATAATAAATATTCTGTGTGTCATGGTATTGTGTCCAAGGACACAAGCGTAGAAGTCGGAATAGCTTAAAGTTTGTGAAACTTTTTACGAGTCTTATGAATTGTTAAATCTAACCTTTAGCCTATAAAAGTGATCACAACACAAAGGAATCTATACATTGTTAATGAGATTTGAACGGCTATTCTCGAGATCGAGAATTGATAATCCTTTTAAACGTTGGGAAAGATTAACCTTCCATAGAGACCAAGTCCAAAATTATAGATATTTTTAAGCGCTATTCTCCGAAAACATAGTTGCGAGTTGGGAGGACTATTGAAGGTAACTCACTTGGAGTTATCCTTAAAAACCAACTTGTTTGGATAAAATGTCTATTTCTAGTTGTTGGTCGCTCCAAGAGATTTAGATTCCATCTAACTTAAATATATATATATATATAGCATAATATCCTTAAAAAAACTCCCAATTTTAGCCACAATCATAATTTTACCTTTAACTTTTTTTTTTTCATTTTATATATAAAAAAATCAAAAATTTGTCCAATCTCAATTTTAGTCTTTAAACTTTTTTTGATCTCATAAAAAAAAAAAAAATCATCAACTTTAGGTCTAATCCGAATTCTACACTAAAATTTCTTTTGTCTAATAAAAAATCACAAACTTTTATTTGAATCATCTATCTACTCCATTAACCATCCAAAAATAGCCCTTAATAAAGTGGTATTTCCATGTCATTACTCTAGTTTTTCCCTAAATTTCAAATCCAAAAAGGTCTTTTGAAGAAGAACTTTCACGTTTACCCAAACGACATCTTCATTTGGGGAAAACTAGAGTAATTAGAGTTTGCTTTCTTCAATTGTTTTTATTCTTAAGATAGTCTTCTTCCCATCTTACTTGGGGTTGGAGATCTTCGATTTTATGCTTAGTCTTCAATCTCTCATGTTTTGGAGTCTTCCTTCTCTCGTGGTTAAAGAGCTTGCACTCAAGACACTCGGCTTGGGATACTTGTATAGCTCGCGTATGGGAGTTTTCCATCGTTTTACTATATTAAAAAAAATTGAATGGGAGGTTGATGGGTAAATTTGAGCCTCAAATAAAAGTCTGTGGTTTTTATGAAACTATATATATATATATAAGGTAAATTGCAACTAGACCTTTTATGGGAAAAAAAAAATTAAGAGAGAATTGGGATTGAATCTAAAATTGGAGTTCTTTTAGAGTATCACACCGAAAAATATATTGTCTTCTTAACTCATTAAAGGCAATCTAATCTTTATAATAATGACAAAATCCACAAATCAATTGTTGCAAGTCAAGTCAAAACTTCATATCTTCTTCTTCTTCTTCTTTTTTCTCATAATAATAGAGCATCTACAGCTTTTCGAGTATCCGATAAATCTTTATCGATTAAACTTGAGCTTATAGATTTGTGCTCTGGAAAGTGGCCGTATTAGAGAAAGGCAAATCCGGCAATTCAAAAATCGAGCTTTAAGTGCGGAAAATAAACATGCTTATAATACTTGAGAATTCTTGGGCTGAGTCTGCACTAAGAACTTACTGTTACTCATTGAACATTTCAGTCCAATCAATGAGAAATCAACTGGTCAAGAAAATAAAAAATAAAAAATAATATCAATAATCAAGCCATCATATTAAAAAGGCATTTCTGTGGGCAACCTACAATTAGCACACTTTTTAAATTCATCAAATTCACACTTATAATAATATAATGTTTTAAACTATCCCTTTTGTCTTGCTGTACATTTCAAACAGCACATGCACTTAGGCAACCTTGAACTCTGGACATAGTGTTTATACATATGTATAATAAATCAGTATCGTGGGAGTGCATAATTGGTGTTTATTCATTTCTCACACAATTTCCCATTTGAACGTACAGCTACCAACTAGATACAAGGTCTCCACGTGATGCCTGCAGTGCAGAATTTTTTCATTACTGGTGTGATGCCTGCTGATATTAACAGAACTTCTATATGTCTGATTCCCAAAGTACCGAATCCAGAGAGGTTAGATCAATTTCGCCCTATCAGTTTATGTAATTTTCTTTACAAAATAATTTCCAAAGTCCTAGCGAATCGTTTAAAATTCTGTCTACCAGATTTGATTGCCACAGAACAGAGTGCATTTGTGTCAGGCAGACAGATACAGGATAACATTCTGATAGTTCAAGAGGTTTTACATCATTTTAGAATTCGCCATAGAAAGAAGAAATTTCAGGCGCTCCTCAAACTAGATATGCAGAAAGCCTATGATAGGGTTGAGTGGGATTTCTTGGAAGACTATTTGCGCCAGGTTGGATTTCATGATCGATTGGTGAGATGGCTAATGCAATGTGTCACAACTACCTCTCTAAGTGTAAAGATCAATGGCGAGGATCTACCTTACTTTCAACCATCCAGGGGACTCAGACAGGGCGATCCTCTTTCACCGTATCTATTCATCCTAGTGGCAAACATGTTATCCACTCTCATCCAGCAAGCTGTCAATATGGGTCATCTACGGGGACTGAAACTTAACAGGTGGTGTCCTGTTTTATCCCATCTATTTTTTGCTGATGATGCTATCTTTTTTCTGGATGGTAGATCCCAGGAATGTCAAAACTTAGCTAGCATCTTAAACCAGTATTGTATTGCCACAGGACAGGAGATTAATAGGAATAAATCGGGTCTATTGGTGAGTAACAACTGTCCTATGTCTCTCAAGTTAAATATGGCAGGAGAATTAAGGGTGCCTATCCTTGATAAAAACAGGCAGGTATCTAGGCATTCCTTCAGATTGGGGATCATCTAAGAGAGACATGTTTGCTTGGATTCAAACAAGAGTGAATGCTAAATTGGCGGGGTGGAAAGAACAATTAATTTCCAAAGGAGGGAAGGAGGTTCTGTTAAAATCTATGGTGCAGGCTCTACCTCAGTACGCGATGTCAATATTTAAGATTCCTGTCTCTATATGCAAGTCAATCGAACAAAAAATCACCAAGTTCTGGTGGCAACACACTAGCAACAGATCTGGAATTCACTGGAAGTGCTGGGATCTTCTAAAAGAGAAAAAAAGTACAGGGGGGTGGGCTTTTGAGACTTATTATCTTTCAATAAAGCCCTTCTGGGAAAGCAAGCCTGGAGGCTTTTTCAAAATCCATTATCTTTGTGGAGTAGACTTTTCAAAGCCTTATATTTTAAGTTTACAGATTTTTGGCATGCTGAACAGGGATCTAGACCTTCCTGGGGTTGGCGAAGTCTTCTAATGGGCCGAGATTCTATTCTTCCTAAGCTGTGCTGGTCAGTCGGAAATGGCCAAAAGATAAGAGTTAGACAGGATCAATGGCTACCTATGGGAACCCTATGTGGACCTCTTAACAGAGAGGAACCAAGCACAGTAGCAGGCTACATCAACTCAGAACAAAACGAATGGAACATCCAGCTTCTTAATCAGACATTTGAAGAGCATATTGTTAAAGAAATATTGGCAATTAAATTGTGGACAGCATCTACTGATGATAAACTTGTATGGACAGAGACTGTAGATGGACAGTACACAGTGAAGAGTGCTTATCATTTCATAAAGAAGACAGAGGCAACACAGTGTCCGTTTCTCGCCCTTCCTCATCTTATATTACCCCCTGACTATCTCTGGAAGCAGATATGGAAGACCAAAACGGCTCCTAAAATTCGTATCTTCCTCTGGTCTATTAGTCACAATGCTATACCTACAAAGCATAGTCTGTTCCGTAGCGGCATCACCACTGATCCGCTTTGCATTCTCTATTCTACCCATTCCCCCGAAACAACAGAACATTTATTCTTGCATTGCCCATGGACACAGAATATATGGAACCATCCCAAAGTGCAAATCAATGTACAAGCTTATGCAATTCATCGGATAAATGCTTGGCTAGCAAATATTCTTGAACAGAAAGGTAACGTACCGGATTTTGAGATCATAGCAGCTCTTTTATGGCAGACTGGAAGGCTAGAAACCATTTTATATTCCGCCATCATTCCACGCACCCAGACCAGCTCGTCGACACAGCTCTGGCTCTCGCCCACCTGAATATTACAATTCAGAAGCAGCAACCGAGGACAAACCATACATGGTTGAACCCTAACAGTACCTGGATCCCACCGTCGCAGGGCATGACCAAAGTGAATGTAGATGGCGCCTTCCCTATTGCAGAGAATTTGGGTGCGATATCCAGTATCACTCGGGATCACACGGGCAGCTTGATCGGAGGCTTTACCAGAAGCGTTCCCGCAACCTCTGCAATTGAAACGGAGATTCAAGCCTTGTTATATACTCTAAAGGACCTTTTACAGCAAGGAAAGAATCATTCTAACCTGATTGTGGAGACTGATAGCCTTATTCTCGTCGAAGCCATCAACCATGACCGTCTTCCACCGTGGGAATGCCGTGCCCTTCTTGCCGAATGTGGAGATCTTCGCCTGTTTTTCGAGATTGAAGGTGCAACACCGTAAAAGAACAGCCAATGCCCTAGCCGACGGGCCGCAAAAGCCCACGGACGAGGCTCCCTTTCACCAACTTGGGCCATTTCACCTCCTCCACCTATGTTAGATATGATATGTAATGAAGCCCTTCTAGCGGGTTGTACTCTTTTCCCTACTTAACGAGTAATATATACTATTTTCCAACCAAAAAATATATATATATTAAATAGATGAATAATTAATTTAGTGGATGGAGGCTTTTCAACCAAATCTAGCAAGCCTATCCCTCCCTAGCAATGCTCCAGCCCCCCTTTTTTTTTTTTCCTTTCTGTTCCTTTGCTTTTGATTTTTGGATTAGCCCCAACGCATCAAACTAAATCCACCTTTTAATTTGATCAAAAAGAAAGCCAGCAAAGTCAAATTTAGGGCACTTGCTGAAAATCATATCCTCATATGCCTTTTCATAGTTGGAATCATTAACACGTTGCTACAAATTGAGAATCATGGTTGATTCAAATCAACCATTTAATCACTTCCCATAATAATCCACAAGTGAAGGGACGACCTTAGATGTATTACCAAATATGGGAAAAGAAAAAAGGGTACCAATATCTTGCCTTTGATGACATTAAACGGGGACAGTGTCTTGTTTGCGGAAAATAGTGCAAATTTTCATCCAAAGTCAGTTCAATCCGAAACGGATACGACAAAGCATCGATTACTCTGACTAGATTAGAGGATAAAGTTTCCACATATGTAATTAATTCGCACTTTTGGAAGGCATATCAAATATGATTTTCCTTCCATTTTTATGAACTTCATATTTAATTCCTATCCACACCTAGCGCGGATTTATCTTTTATAATTTTTTTTAAATCCGCATTGACGAAGATTCATTCTCCAATTTTGCGTGCTCGGCTTGCATGAAATATGATATTATACGGAATTATACTAATGACGATCATCGTGAAATTCCATATATGTGATACACGAACGGTGGAAAAACTAAAAATATCATACGAAGACAATATATATTGATACATATTATATATCAAAAATAACATCTTTAAATTGACCTTCAAGTGCGTGCGTAAGGAAAAATTAAACAAAGATTCCCATGAGTGCCCTTTCCACAAAAACAAAAAGAAAAAAAAAAGTTTTTTCCTCCGCTTGTAGTTATCTTATTTTATTTTATTTTAGGTGAAACAAAAAGGATCATGAAGATTATGAGTCAAGTGATTGGAGATCCACAAGAGCACAGAATCATGGTCCAACGTTCACGCAAACTTTGGTCTCTTTCCAAGACAAGCGACGCGAGCTTCGGCCTATTTATGGACTCCCCATTTCTGCACACCAGTATTCCTGTACCTTCTTCACTCACTCCTCTCATTTCTTCTCCGCTCGTTATCAATCCATTCATATAAGCACACCAAGAAAGTCTCTCTCTCTCTCTCTCTCTCTCTCTCTCTCTCTCTGGGGAAGAAGATGGAGATGGCTGACCAGAACACCGTGGCTAAAGATGCCATCTCCGACACCGGCAACCAACAGAAGTCGCCGCGCAAGAACAAGTATGCCTTCGCCTGTGCCATCTTGGCCTCCATGACCTCCGTTTTGCTAGGATATGGTCAGTCCTCTCTCTCTCTTCATCTCGAGCATTGCTTAGTCATTATTGCATTTAATTTTCATACAGTGAACCAACCTCTTGCACCTCAACTCTGTTTTTATACGAAATCAGACTATATCTCAGTCCTTGCTTTTCTTTATTTTAGCTTTGTCACTGATAAAAATGATAGATCCATGGCCTTCACCAAAAAAAAAAAAAAATGATAGATCCATGGCCAATGGTCAATTTTTATTTTTCTGATGGATATAGGAAATGAAGAAAATCAGAAACAGAAAAGGAAGGGAAAAACGATTTTCCCAAGAAATGGAAAAAGAAAATTGACCCGCAACATTCTTTTTTTTTTCATTATGATTTTTAAGGGTAAATATTTGGACTTTAATTGTAAAAACTCCACATAAGGATGCAATAAATGGTTTTCGGATAACATCCCTTTTTACCATTTTATTTGAACCAAACAAGTTAATTTCAGATAAAGTCGATTGCGCTTATTATTTCTCATTATCTTCATCTTATAAATGATATATACAAGGAAAATCAATTTGAAGAAAAAGGGAGGAAGAAGAGGGACACGGGAATTTTTTTTCAATTTCTTGTAAATAAGACTTTACATGAATTTTGACAGACGTAGGCGTGATGAGCGGGGCAATCATTTTTGTTGTGGAGGAACTAAAGATAAACCATGTGGAGGTGGAGGTCTTGATGGGGATCATCAATCTGTACTCGCTCGTCGGGTCAGCGATGGCGGGGCGAACCTCCGATTGGATCGGCCGGCGCTACACCATCGTGTTGTCTGGGGCCATCTTCTTCGCCGGTGCCCTTCTCATGGGCTTAGCCCCCAACTACGCCTTCCTCATGTTCGGTCGCTTGTCGCCGGCATCGGCATCGGCTACGGCCTCATGATCGCCCCCGTCTACACCGCCGAGGTCTCCCCCGTCTCCTCCCGTGGCTTCCTCACCTCCTTCCCGGAGGTACCATCTCATTTTCTATGTTTTTACCCTAATTTTGTATTATATTTTTCATTTTTTGATTTGTCATTAATTTTTTTCTTTTTCATGTTGAACTTGTATTTTTCTCATTTAGAAAATGTGTTGTTCAATAGATTTTTTTGTTATAACACTGCCAATGGGGAGCGTACTGGCATAAATAAACGTCATTTTTCAGGTGTTCATCAACCTTGGCATTCTCCTTGGCTACATTTCCAACTATGCCTTTTCCAAGCTTCCCCTCAAACTTGGGTGGCGTCTCATGCTCGGCGTGGGAGCAATCCCCTCGGTCATGCTCGCCTTGGGGGTCCTTGCCATGCCGGAGTCCCCCCGGTGGCTCATCATGCGCGGTCGCCTGGCCGATGCAAAGCAGGTTCTTGACAAGACCTCCAACTCCAAGGATGAGGCTGCGCTCCGACTCGCGGATATCAAGGAGGCTGCCGGCATTCCTGCGGAGTGTTTCGACGACGTCATCAAAGTCACCAAGCGGAGCACCGGGGAGGGCGTGTGGCGGGATCTCCTCCTCCACCCAACCCCATCTGTTCGGCACATCCTCATATGTGCCGTCGGAATCCACTTCTTCCAACAGGCCTCCGGCATCGATGCCGTCGTCCTCTACAGCCCTAGCATCTTTGAGGAGGCCGGCATCACTTCCCCCGACAAAAAGCTCCTCGCCACCATCGCAGTAGGCTTTGCAAAAACAATATTCATTCTCGTCTCCACCTTCCTCCTCGATCGGGTCGGGCGGCGGCCATTATTGCTTAGCAGCGTCGGCGGGATGATCGTCTCGCTCTCCACCCTCGCCACGTGCCTCACCATCATCGACCGCAGCCACACAAATCTCAAGTGGGCAGTCGCCATGTGCATCGCATCGGTGCTGTTCTTCGTGGCCTTCTTCTCCATCGGGCTGGGGCCAATCGCGTGGGTGTACAGCTCGGAGATCTTCCCACTGAGGCTACGTGCGCAGGGGTGCGCAATCGGCGTCGCCATCAATCGGGTGGCGAGTGGAGTGTTGGTGATGACGTTCTTGTCGCTCTCTAAGGCGATCACCATTGGCGGGGCCTTCTTCTTGTACACGGGGATCGCGTGCGCTGCGTGGGTATTCTTCTACATGCTGATGCCGGAAACTCAGGGGCGGACGTTAGAGGAGATAGATCAGTTCTTTGGTAAATACACCAAATGGAGGTCCACGGCGAGGGAGTTGGAGATGCGAAGGAACAAAGCGGTGGTCAACAATGGAGGCAGCGGCGAGCGGCAGCTAGTGTAATGATTATAAGATAGGGGTATTTGGTAGATATGAATGCCTTTGGTAGGGTTTTTAAGAGCCATTATAGATAATAAGAAACAGAAAAAGAATCACTTTGATGAACTTTGAAAGAAAAATCCGAGAGAAATTCCTCAGAAAATTTAATTCCAGTTGATATTAGAAGCCTACTCTTTTTCCTTTGATACAGTGGTTTGGGCTTCTGTTTTCACGTATAATTTGGGTCTTCAGTTAGAAAAATTACGAAGGCTGTTTTCCTAAACTTCTGTCGAAATCGAGTCAATGAAGATGTGTCGCTACATTCGATATGGCAACCTCATTTTTTTTACTTTCTTCTCATTCTCGTCATTATATCTTTTTTAATTCTTCTCACTTGATAGGGGAAGACTTTTTCGTAATGGTGTACAGTACGTTATTACTCTGCAGAATATTCTTTAACAATAAGAGGTCATGTTGCTCCTTCCAAAAATTACATTTAAAAAAAATAATTCTGTCGCGACCTCCCCGAAGCGGGTTGGACCACCTAAGGGTTCGGCTAATGGATTCTAAGCCTAGACTTAGCTCGAGCTCTCCAAGCCCATACCATTCGCAACTTAGGGTTTAAGTTCTTAATATGCAAATGATTTTTATCATGGAGTCGCCACTAATCTATTTTGGGTGGGTCGATTAGAAACCCAAGTAAAGTAATGGGAGAATTACTTCACCCTACGAACCAGAGATTAAATGAGTTCGGGGACTTGATTACGCTAGATTTCTCTAACGCCCTTTCGGTACCCTTTTCTTTTTTTATTTCAAAAAATATTTTGCAGACAGCTCGAATTGATTTTAATTTATCTTCCTAACATGTGAGGTGATCATGCGGGTGCGCAAACCACCAATTTAACACCCAAGAAAGCGATGAATAAATTGCAGAACTTACCTCAGAAGAACGAAAGATTCGCATTGTTAGATCGTAATTCACATCAACAGACTGCAGATATGATTTCTAATTAACACGCAATTTCCTTCTTTTTTTTTTTTTTTTGGTTTTCACTTATTTAATAAAAATCATGCAATATGCAATGCATGCTACTAATTTAACATGATATGACATGGTAGTATATCCTAAACTATATGACATGAGCAAAATAATAATTTTTTTAGAAATTTAATAATTAAATGTGCAACCTAAATTAACCTAATGACTTAATTCTAATGACGAGCAATTTCTAATTAAATGAACCTAACAATCAATCACTAAATGACATACATTTCATGAATCTAATTCTATATGACATGCACATGACATTTTTTTTTTTCTTTTTTTTTCTTAAAAATGCAATTTATCCTAGAAAATAAAACTAATTTATCCTAAGACATGTTTTGTATTTTTCATGAGATTCGAATTAAAAAAATGTGAAAATTATCTATCTAAATTAAAATATCATCTAATTTGTATTAGGAATGAGGTTAAACCAAATCCTAATTTAAACTAGAATGTTATCCTAATTTAGAAATTCCTAACTAAAATGCAATCTATCTAAAAATTTCTTAAATTAAAAATCTATTATCTAGAATTAAACTATATGAAATTTTACCCTAAAATGCAATGATATGCAAAGAGTGCCAAAATTCTAATTTTTTTTTTTTATGTTTTTGTATTAATTTCGAAATTAAAAATTGCCAAGTAATTAAATATGAAACCTAAGTTAAAACTAGCAACCTAAATTGATTGATTTTTTTTTTGATTTTTTTTTTATTTTTTTAAATTCGAAATAAAATTCCTATTCTAAATATGCAAACCCTAAAACAGGAAATAAACCTAGCTCTAGCCTACATTTTTTTGGATTTTTTTTTATTTTATGAAAGCGAAATTAGCTTAAACGACACGACAAAGAAATCGAGCAAGATTGATATCCAAATTGACGAACCATACCCGCGCATGAGATCGGGTTGGCCAATTTTAAATAAATCGCAAATCGAATCTCGGGCGTGAGATCGTGGCGATTTTTCAAGTAATTGCGAGTCGGATTTCGGGCGCGAAAATCGGACTGTCAATCACAAATTTCACAGGCTATTTCATGTCGAACATTCTCAATCTTATATTAAAGAATAATTCTACTAAAAAAGTAAAGTAAAATAAAAATAAAATAAAATAGATAAAAAAACTACCTAATTTGCTTTTTCTTTTTTTTTTTCTTTTGTTTTGCTCCCACGCAGGGCTTGGCTGCTCAATCAATTGAGAGGGGCAACAGCTGTTGGAACTCCGGCAAAGGGGAAGATGCCGGTGAGGGGCTCCGGCAAGACCACGGCATGAGTCGCGTGCGGTTTGCTGGTGCAAGACCGACTCAGGCGAGCAGGGGGCGCGGCAACAGCAGGGGCGGTGGTGCTGCAACGAATGAGCTGGGGTGCGATGATGGGTGCTCGCGGCGTCGGGTGGTGGCGCACACGCGGGCTGCGAGCGTCGGGGTCGGCTCAGATCTGGGCGACGGCAGCGATGGTGACGCGCTCGAGCGGGCTGCTGGCGAGCTGCTGGCGCGGTGGTGAGCGGGCTGAGGCGCAGCTGTGGAGCTGCAGACGTCGCTGGTGGCGGGCGGTGGGCGGCACGGCGACCAGCGATGGGCGGAGGAGCGGCAGCGGGCAGCCGCAGGTCGCAGACGCTGAGCGTCAGTGAGGCTCGGGGGGGTGCAGCGGTGACAGCGTTCGGAGCTTGCCGGAAGGAGGGAGGCTGTGACAGATTGCTGTGTGGTGGAGATGCAGGCGTCGCTCGAAGCCCCCCATTGAAGAAGACAACCCCTCTTTTTTTAAATTTTTTTTTTCACGTTCTTTCTCTCTCTCTGTTGCCCTTCTCTGACTTCACCTTCTTTTTTGGGTTTTTTCTCTGACAGACTCTCTATCTCTCTTCATCTCTTTTTTTTTAATCTCCTCCCCCTGATTTCATTTCTTTTGTTTCTCTCTGACGAGAGTCTCCTTTTTTAATCTCCTCCTCCTCTCAACTCGTGTGTTTCTCTATGTGCTCTGCAAATGAATTTTGTTTTTCTCCCCTGACAAACCTCTCAAATTGAATTTTCTTCGTTCAGCTCCCCTCCTTCCTCTGCGTTTCTCTCCCTCACGTGTATATCTCTCTGTGGGCCTTTTTCATAGATTTTTCTCTTCTGTTCTCCGGCCCCCTCCCTCGCTTATTTATAGGCAACATGTGAACAGGAGGCAGCCGCAACTTTTCCTTGCTTGTTCAAGTTTGGTTCTTTTTTTTTCAAATATGGTGGCCACCGATCTGCTCTCTAGGAAGGAAAGTATTATAAAATGTCGGTCCATCTTTTTGCATGCGTCTGTAGAATTTTCACGTCCCCCATTCATGCGTGCATGTGCATGCATTAATGAGGGGGAGAAAATGCACGTTCATGGATTCTTCTTTCTTCTGCATGCTTGAGGTTTCTTATACGGCTACTTGTCTCTCCCTTCTAGAGGATAGCCACAACTTTTGACTTTTCTTGTTTGTTATTTGCTTCCTCCTTCAGCAAATTTCTCGCTGCTTCTCCTGACAACCCACACTTGAGAGAGAGCATATTATATAATATTATATCATGGGCTCATTTTGCTTCTCTAGGATTCCTCTAGCATCCGCACGTCCGCCGAATTTGTGCGTGCATGCGCATGCATTAATGAGAGAGAGACAACGGACGTGCAGGATCTTCCTTCCTCTTTTTTTGACTTTCGCTCTTTTGTGTGCTCAGAGCAGTGGAGAGAGACCATCCCTTCGTGCATGTAATCGACTGTGAGCGTCGCGTCTTGTTGCGCTTTTTAGTATCGATGCAAATGCAACTACATGAAATGCAATTTTACTATTTTTTTTTCTTAGGGGTTAAAGATTAATCCCTAAATTTTTATGCAATTAATTATTAAATGATTAGTCAAAATTTAGGTGTCAACAAATTCTAATTATTATTTTTTAAATTAAAAAAAAAATCAGTGATTGAAATGGTGGAGGATTATTGCTTATGGAGAAGATGTAAAGAGGGCATGGACATTTCAAATTGATGTCCTTGTCCCCCAATCATTTATGTGGGGAAGAAACTGCATTTCTTGCTCTAGTCACCGTCTGAGCCACTGCTCTCAGTCATCAAACCTTTTCCCCTTTTTGTCTTATTTCTTAATTTATATTCTTTAATTTGAAAATTCCAGCTCTCAAAATGGTAGGAACACCAAAATTTTATATTGCACAGAATTCATATGGTACATCATTCGGAGCGAACTATGTGAAACTAGTGATGACAGCTTGAGGTGCACGGGGCAAAGCTGTACCAGATTTCTTCAGTAGGAATGGCTTCATCTGTCGTGCAAGTGAGGCTAGCCTAACAGTGCATCTTCAATTTTTTCGGTGTCTAGGAATCTGACAACTTGCTCCGGTTCATCTTCTGATCAATCATAAATCCGGTGTTCCAAAGTTCTTTCAGAGTCGTCCACCATATAGTTTTTAAAGAAAAAAAAAATCTTTCATACTTTAACTCTTAATTCACTTCCAAACTTTTGCTCAAACTCTTTACAAAATGTAGAAGTCAAACCCCATACTTAAAACAAAACATTCCCACTATTGAAGGTGGAAAATCAAACACCCCACCTCCCCCTTCCCATATGAGAATGATAGCTACTGGGGCAATTGCCAATGGTTACTATAAAGAGTTTAAAGCAACGATTGGGATACTTTCGGGTGCAACTACTAGGGAGAAAGTCATTTTAGTCATTTTTACAAAACCTTCAATTGATTAGCATATGCGTGATGGGTAATGTCTCGTTATAAGGAAGTTCCGAGTGATAGTCTGTACGTCCCTTATTGATGATAATTTTATATTTCTCAAATGTTCATATTTTAAGTTGCCCATAGACTGATTCAATTGAGGACCGGAAGATTGCGATCATTCGATTTTTCACGCAATGTTGTTTTCACCTGGAAAACAAGGAAATTCTTGATTGAGAATGTTTTTTAGATTTCGTGACTTGAGGCATAATTTGTGCACATTAGGGTTTGCAAATGGGCGGGAACTCCTTCCATCAACTCAAAGCACTAGGTAATGACCAGAATTATTTACAAATCCCTCCAACCATTTAATGTCATACGGGCATAAAATATGTGGAAAACATAAGAACTCGTCAAATAGGTGAGTTGGGTTGAATTTGGATCTGATCAAAAAAGGTCCAACTCAAATTGATCAATTTAATCCGCTTTGACTCATATTCATGTAAAGTAAATCTAGTGACCCATACCTAACCCAACTCATACCCGACACATATCCGATCCGACTCTTATTACTAACAGTCATTAATATTCTAGAGAAACTCACACCCGTTTTAAGCTATATGCTAATCAGATAAAAACTTCAAATAAAAAAAAAAAAGCAAATTAAACAATTAAAAAATGTAGAAAGCCTATAAATTGAAATATCTATAAAGACTAACCAACAAAATATATATTTATTAAAAAAAATTAGGGCGGATGAACCCATTTTGCAACTTGGATTCAATGAGTCCAATTTCATGCCGGTAGCTCTTTTATTTTTAAATTGGTTACAAATGAGTTAGGAAAAAAATAAAACTCAAAAAAATAGGTTTTTAGTAAACCATAATTTAACCCATTTTTCAAACCAGTGACGCTCTTTAAAGTGGATGCATGCTTAGCCTATTCGCGATGGGACCCGTGGAAAATTCACACTTATATCGAAAGATGCAGTTGCCCTATCTCCATTTTCATTGAAACATTGAACATCTCCAAGTCCAGAATACTTTTCTGGGGTGTCAAGCACATGATCAGCAACCACTTCACTTGTCCTCTCTTAAAGCTACATCGACAAAATACAGGCTGCAAAAGGTTCAAACTTCAACATAATTTCTCATTCGATAGAATTTGGTGTCATAGAGGGCAACGGAATACTCTCTTTCCAAAACTAAAGCATAATACAAAGCAGAAGAAATCTAGATTGGGGAGAAGCTACTTGCTTTGCTTTGCGAAAAGCAAAACACCAACAATTACTAAGCTTTAACACCGTAGGCGTTCAGCAACAAAACAGGAAATCAATCAAGAAAGGCCTCAGTTATGCGCATCGAATCAAGTAAAACACAAAAAGTCAGAACCCACATTCGGTGCAAAATAGCACAAAAATCAGGCTGCACCGGGGGAACTACTGCTGCCAGTTGGTTATGGAACTCTGTCGAAAGGCATGCAGCAGTAGCTGTGGGATTTTCACCCACCTTATATCACATTGGGCGAGGGTCAGGGATTGGTTACCCCAAGCCAGCCCAGTCGTAGCCTGTATTGCTACAAAACCGGGGGAACTACTGCTGCCAGTTGGTTATGGAACTTCCGTCATTACCAAGGGAGCAGTTTAAGGACCTACTCAGGTCCAAAATCTTACAGGGAGTTCCCCAGCTGCTATATTTATTAAGGCACGGGAGCTGCCTCTACCCCCTCAGTTTTTTACGATCGGGGGGCCCCTATGCAAGGCAACCCTACTTGGTTCAGCTGGTACCCCACCAGGAGAAGACTCCCTAAGGGCACCCCGTCATTACCAAGAGAGCAGTTTAAGAACCTGCTCAAGTCCAAAACAGCACAAAAGTCTACAAAACAAGAAACCGATGGATTACCTTGAGAAATTACCTAAGCTTCGGAGAGCGAATGACACGCGGGGAGAGAGTATTAGGATTCGTAACCAAAAGCCAGAAGGCCCGGAATTGCACAAGAGCTCAACATTGGATCAACGAGACTCCGCGAAAACCGCGAGCTAACGAAATTCAGGGAGACGACGGTGACGACGGGACGATGGATGAGGGTCGGTCACACGCTTGCAGAGTCAGCCTTGACTACGCTGTTGAGGCAAAAATCGACGGCCGGGAGCTGGATTTTCACGCGATGAGGTTGAAGCTCATCGACCTTCAAGGGAGCAACGGAGATGGCTTGGAGGCAAGCCGCAGAGGGAAGCGGCGAAGGTGGCTCAAAGGCCGGCGAAGGCGGCTCGGAGTCGAGCTGGGGAGGCGAGAGGAGGAGGCAGGCGGGTAGCTGAGGAAGCTTTGTATTTTAGCCTTTTAGGTTACCCACTTAATGTCAAAAATGAGTCTGACCTATGTTCAGCTCAGATAAATTCAACTTAAAACTTATTAGATCCATTTTAACTGAGCCTTTATATTTCTATAATTCACATACAACCCATTCACACAAAATATGAGTCAAAAAGTGAGTTTTGAACCCATTTTGCCCCCCCCCCCTAATAGAAAGCCATCATCAAACTCCGTATAATTTTTCATGAACTCTGAATGATCCAGCATTACACTTAAATAGAAATTGATGGAAAAGGTACACTTTGACAAAGTATTGTTATATGTACAAGAACATTTAGAGTAGACGCTCAAATTACCTATGAAAGCAAGGCAAGAAGCACATTCTCAAGGAATCACATCAAGCATTCAAGCCGGTAAATAAGTTCCTCCGGCAATGTTCGAGACACAAACGACAAGATCTGCTTCCATTACATAATCTAAGTGTCATCGCCGAGATGCGTACCCACTGCAACTTCAAAAGATTAACTAGTCTCGGACAGCCCCATCTGTCGCTATAACTAATGATAGAGATCTTGGCCTTAAAGGATGCACTCACCGCATCACATGTCACATAATTGAGAGTACTAGAAACAATGCTTGAAAAACAGTTCATCTTTGTCCACGAGTGAGAATCGAAGTGCCAATCAAACCAACGATATATAAATATAAGCTCAGCATCTTTACACAAATACAATGTGAGGACAGCCTGTCTGAAAACCTCATCAGGAAACCCCCATGGTCGTCAACAACTCAAATTGCACATGAGAGGGCACACGGATTTTCCCGTTAAATGTAAGCGGGGGGGTTCCCTGTCGCAATCGCGACTATAAAATGATTCCTACGAAGTAGAAGCGTTAATTTACAGAGGAAGACACAAGCTTCACTAAGAATCGAAGAGGAAAGAGAAAAAGAGGGTTAATAACAAAATCATTTCTCTATGCCTTGCTGTAGATACTGTATTAGGTCATATCCAGCAGTAGTCCATTTGTTGTACGCGTCCGTGCAAGTGCGAATCATGAAATTCGCGGCCTCACGTTCACTCATTTCAGGATGAAATCTTTTCCGCAGATTGCCGATTGGGTCACCACGGCTAAAACAAGGCAATCCGCTGTCAACCATTAATAACACTGTGTTGATGATACCATCCATGTGACGACGAGCAGCAAGATAGCCCTTCACACACAATCTAAAATAAACAAGGCAAAAGTCAGGTTTTGATATGACTGATTCATCGACGAGGGAATTCATTAAAGCTATTATAAGCATAGTAAACATGAGAATCCCTCATAACTTCTACACACATTCCTCGACCTGAACATGACAACTTCATAGATTACAATGCATCTTTGCAACCTACACCATCCAACAATTGCCACAACAACAATAAACTAAGCCTTGTCCAACTATGTGCGGCCCGTGAACAACATGCTTAACACGTTTTACAAAGGATTTCCCATATGAGAAAGTGTTAAAACATGTTTGAACATGTTTAAAAGGATATAACAGATTCAATTATGAGGAGATATATCATTTAGTATTAATAAAATGTTAAGCTGCTTAATCAAACATGCTTCACTGCATCTATATAGGTTATGAAGATCAACTCTCACACACCAGAAATTTAATTCTTTGCCTTTTATAAATTAGTTTAAGCACAATGAAAAGACAAAAGGGATTAAGTTCAGTTAAGATAGACTTGACAATGTGCTGGGTTTGTGTCGAATTGCCAAACTATAAAAGATACCATGGCTGACTGTATTAAATCTACTTTACCTCACGAAGCGATTCCAAGTCTCACTCTTCATGACTCCAGAGGGGTCAAGTAGTTGAGTCATTTCATGACTCAGTTTAAAGTGTGCACTTTCAAAACGCATATTTCCACCTGGTGATGTTTCTAGGATGAAGCCAAAATCGATATGGACAAGCCTTCCCATGCTGCATTAATCATATTGTTAGGGCTCCTTGATCTTTCTGCAGAACTTTTCAGCAATATAAAAGACGTTCTACTTGAATGAATAGTATCACCAGTCAACAGAAAATGAAACCTCTCCCCATGAAAAATCAAATGAACCATCTTATCCTTAATAATATATGACCAAAGCGGTAATCAAAAGGCATGCCTGATAGCATTTTCTTTTATTTCTTAACTTAAGTATGCCTGATGACATTGCTAACTAGGCAAAAGTAGAAGAATATACTTGAGAGAGAAAGAGGAGGGATAGAAGAGACATGTACTTGTCAAAAAGAAGATTGCCATTGTGCCTATCTTTTGGTTGAAGCAGAAGACTAGCAACTGCATAACCAGCACTACTAATGATGAAATTTTCACGAGCAGCTTCAAAACTGGGTGAACCAACAGGCCCATAGTCCTGTTGGAATATTTCGTATAAACCCCCATCGGTTGTTTCACCCATTTGACTCCTGCTTCGAGTGTTGGGCACAACCTGCAAGCCAAAAGAAAACATTGTAATGAGCTGTAAGGCAGCCTGTAAATTTTGAGTGTTCTCAAGAATATCGATACTACACGGTGCACGCCATCTATGTTCAACATGGTTAGTATTTCCTCTTCTTTGAAAGCTCTCGTTTTATTTTTTCTTGAGCAAACTATTCAAAATATAGTAACTCCAGTAAAAATTAATCTACATTTATCAATTTTTCCTTTTGGCCAACAATAGCTCCATTAGTAAGATGTGTGAAAAAGTAGAATAATATAATGGATTAGGATGGAAATAATGTTATTTTTCTGAAATGTACGTCAAAATATCAAGATTATTGTAATAGGATCTAAAAATAATGTTTATCCCAAATTTATCCCACCTATTATATAATTGAGAAAAATGGTATTTTTCATGAACACCTTCGTATTCATATCAGTAAAATCAAAAGAACAATGTATTTATTTGTACGAACATGAAGTGATATCATCAAACATTTCATACAAGAGTGATAAATGACAAGTTACATCTTACATAATCAAATATTAGGTATGAGATAAGTCATAAATATAAGTACCACCATAACATTAAAATATAGTGTGTTATGCGAGTATAAATTGTTTTACAACAAAAGAGTACTTTCTTTAAGTACTGAAGACATACGGAGACGAAAGTGTTACTGAAAATTACACACGTAGATTATGTCAAAGCACAAGTATTTTGCTAACAGAGAAATAAAAGACCCTCTTATCTGTTTTCATCATCATTGTCCAGCAATAGTGCATTAGCCCTTGAGTATGCAGAAATGGGACTAGAAGAAGGTCTACTTATCAGGGGTAACCTCCCCAGAGCTAAAAGTATGGAACTCTGGATTATTACTTTTTTTCAGACTCTAAATTATTTAAATGAGATCATCAGCACATTTTAGATTTGCAAAGTAGAAAGACTGGGGACTGGAAGCTTTCAACCTAGTGCACCAATTATTAGATACTTCCAAGAATCTGCTCAACTTATTCGAAAAGCTACCCGCCCCACTCCTTAAATTAACAAGTAAAGAAGAAAACAAAACAAAATATTAATTACAAAGTCACAAAAGAGACCTCCCTAAAGCTAAAAGAATGACCATTAAAATGTACAAAACCAAATTTATCCAAGAAAAAAAGAAAAAAAGTACAAAACCAAACAATCGACATCATTTCCCTGTTGGGAAAGAGAAGTGGACTTCCAATTTTTTTATAGATAACTGATGATTAGATGCCTTCTGTGTCATTACACGTTTTACCTTTCTTGAAACCAACTGAATTAAGTCATAGATGAACAAAGACTAAGCAACTAGATAGCTGACTTAATAAAGCGAACTCATGCTTTCTAAAGCCATGTGTTTGCTGGTAATGACACAGCCAGTATCAAGAGCCCAATATCAGAACAAAGTAAATATCTCTGTAAAAAAAACTGTTTTTATAGTATTCAATCGTATATCATAAGCAGCCAAAATGAGAAAGCAAGGACTCTCCCTCTCTCTCAATCTACGCACTAAAATAAAATACTCTGAGAGGGGAACAAAGAAGGTCAAAAGGACACATTGCTGGGACCAGAGAACAAAAATTGACACGACTTTATAACTATACACCGAGAAGGGAAAGGATATAAGACAATTAATTACCAAAAAAAAAAAAAAAAAATATATATATATATAAACCTGCAGTTCTACCTATATAATATAAAGTTGGAGGTTCAGAACACAGCAACTACAAGCTAACACGATAAAAAGAAACCAACATTGGAGTAAAACATGAGGCACTCAAAGGACACATGATGCTTAGAGAGGTATTCTTGCAGTATAACCTGACGATATCAGTGTCAACCGAAAACTTATTAAGGCATGGAAACATAATCACCTCAATGATTCCTCTTTCTGGGCCAGTCGGGAGAACACCATAAGGGAAGAGATATAGGTTAAGCCCTACTGCTTCAAATATGTCTCGAAGAAGTGATATCACTTGAAGAGCAAGGACATCTTGCCGGCAATCGTCTCCAACCTGGCAAAATTTGATGGCCTCGTTAGATTAATGACAGGAGTAGATTTTGCTGTCAAACTAACCAGAACAACAACAAAACCCAAAAAACATTTAAGGCATGGAACATCCTAACAGAACTGAATGCCATTCTCATGATATCTGCTTTGCACAGGAGACGAATCATAACTCAGATCTTGAATTTAGCCTCACTAAATTCAAGTTATTTATCCCAGAAGCAAAGGTATGGTGATTCTAGATCCTATTTTCAGATGGAGAATTTGGAAAGAATATGCCACAAATTCGAAATTTTCACTCCATTTCCCTCAAAAATTTCAAAATCTCACTCATTTCCCACACACTCATTTCACCCTCTTCTTTCTCCTTTCTCCAAATAGAGGCTGTTCACTTGATCAGAACTAAAAAAGTAACAATTTCATCAATGTACAGAATACTTTTACTGCCCAATCAGTTTTGCCAGGAAACAGGCATATTAAGTTTAACTGCAATTACTTACATGTCAACTTTGGTGTCCATATACTTTATTGGTCATTAAATTATCGATTCATCTACTTACAAAGCCTATGTGATTAACTGAGTCAATGAAAAGCCTGTCATCCTTGATATACCAAAACCTACCCCAATCCAGTCAAATGATGCTAGCTGCACAACAATGTCGATATTGAATTAACTGCTGCCATTATAAGATGTCCCACCAAGATGTTTGATGATAAGAGTGATCAGCTAATTCCCAAAATTCACATCAGACAAGTAACCGGAAAAGCATGCAAAGAAAGCATGTAGAATTTTTGCTGAGTCTGACCCGCTGATTGTTTTTAGAGCTAGTAAGACAGAAACAGCCTCTGTACCTCTGCCATCCTCACCATAATGCAAATACTAGGATGCTGATGAAGCTGTTTCGCATTAGCAAGATGCTAACATGTCAGGTAGGAGCTTGATCTAGCTATCTAGTCGAATAGTTTCTATCCACAAACTAATTCTCCTTCTTAACAGGACATACATTTTTTTCACCTTCACACAAAATCAGTTGTTTTTAAGCACATTTAAGAATATGAAAAAAGAGCTGCACTTTTGGCACGGGGACTCAAGTAAGCTTCTTGAGTGCCATGCCCATGTGAAAACATAGAAACAACATTATGCATGCAGAAGAATCCCCTGCAATTCACTGTAATTTTTCCAACCCGACCATAAGAGGACTAACTGAAAATCCAGAAACCTTCAAGAAAATGATTCAGCACAATTTTTCCTGAGGGTTGGTTTTTTTAATGGTAGAGCAATAACCCATACAATGAGTTCATAGATACAAATAAAGTCAGCCAGGCAATTTGAAAAGTCTTATGGAATCAAAAGCAGAAATACAGGGTCTACAAGCACATGATATGGCACACTCACCTTAAATATACAAGCTTGAGGCTTTATATCATTCAGGTCGCCCTCACGATCAACCACATTGAAGGTGATCATGATAGGAACTTTTGCCGCCGATTGTAGAGGTATTCCACTGTCCACCCGAATACCTCTGACAAGTTTATTAGGAGCAGTTGGTAAATAGAGGTCATCTCCCTCCATTTCAATTTTCTCCAACTCCCTGCCATGAATATGAGCATCAACTTCAACCAATACATAATAAATAATTATCATAGGACAGAATTTTGTCAGTGAAAGGGAAGAATACCTCCGGATGCCGGCTCTACGCTCTTCCTTGGGTAGTGGAAAGAGTACACCAGAGATAGATGTAACTTTGTCAAAGAAATCAAACTCTCTTTTAAATAAATCAAGGGCCTTAGGAGTGAAACCATCAATTATATGCTCCTTCACAACCGGCAACATCGCTTGGAAGTTATTATTCTGAAACAATTAAATGAGTTATTGCGTATATAGCATTAGGATTATAGAAATTATGATCACAGAAAAACCAGTGGTCCTTGAGCATGCGATGGACAAGTTTACTTTGACTTGTTACAAGTGACCTTTACATTTTTACATTTATTTGTTTCAGGTTATTAGAGAGCTTGGCTAGCTGAAATCTGGAAGGTTTTACATTTTCCTGCTTGATAAACCCTGATGACATAGACTTGAAAAGAAGGCAAAAGAATAATGAGATTATTCTAGTGGAAAGCTGCTCACCTACTTTTGTGGAAAATAAAATGCATCAGGTCCTAATGTAACTTTGATGTTTGCATGGCATGAAAAGTTGCTTAAAACATATTGATAAGAAATGAATTGCCTACATTTCATATGATTTCATGCTTGCCATAGTTAGCACCAAGATGCAAGTTATCAGTAGAAACCCAGTCCCTTAAACCGAAGTATTTAGATCTGATATTACTACCTTACACAGGACATCCTTATAGAAAAGCTAATCATCTGAGTCAAGCATTATACAGAAGACTATTCAAAGGGAATCCTAGCAAGCAAGTATGATAATTACTCTACAACATGCACTTAAATTCTGAAAACTCACCAATCCCTCTTAAACACCTAAAAGCCAGTACTATTTTCTTCAGTGTCATGTATCAGGACAGCATAAAAATTTTAATTTTTTCTTCCCGATTCTTAAGATGTGCAGATATAAATGTCAGCAGCGCAATAAGATGCTACAAGGTAAACAAAATCACAGAGACTTTTTGCAACCACAAATGATTAAAATGCCAAATAAAAAATCATGCCTCACTCAGAAAACAAAGAAAAGCATGTACAGTCCAAAAGTGAGTCATGCACACAATTCTAGCAAATCTAATGTTTTGGAAATGCCAAGAAATTCCTCATTTCCCAGAAATAAAAGGAATAGAGTTTTTCCTTCTGATATTTTCATGACCCATAATTTTAAATTACTCAAGAATGTTTGAAATAAATAATGGACTGCGATTGTTTAAATTAGTTATCAATAGCCAAACCCTCTTTTTCCAGAGATTTTTCAATAAAAGCTGTGGGACCAAAGACATAAGAGAATCCTACTCAACAATTTTATAAGTCAGTTTCATGGAAAACATAAATATAAGGAAAGAGGCATAGCTTCACCTTCACAGAAATAATGGTTTCTTTCCCTGGCTCTGATGCGCAGACCTCACCCTGCCAGTTAAACGATCACAGCTTATAAAAAAAATTAAGCACAACAAGCAAATGTTTCATTGATTTCATTAGACGATTTTGAAAAAGAAAACACTAATATTCGCAAACCTGCAGATGCCATATTAATATATGGGCAAATACATCGCTTCTCTGAGCAGCTCTTAGTAGATATCCCTCCACTAATCTCTGCAGAATCAGTTAATCACACATAAAGTAGTTAGTATGGAGTTCATCAAACCAAATGCAAATCCCTCATAATGCGTCTGGCCCAAGTTATAATCTGCACTTCAGCAAGTTAATACCCACACCAAGATAAATGTGCCCATTTTAAGAGAAACAAGAGACCTTAGTAGTTGCTTGGAAATATTTTCAGTAGCTTGCTCTCAATACTTCCAGCTAATGTCAATTGCTTTTAAGTGAGGAAATACAAGCCACAGATTGTGATCTAAAAATTTTACATTCTGCTGCTTTCCAACTCCAACCCATAGCACTAGTCTTTACAAAGGTTTCCTCACAATTTTCAGCGCAAACAACAGTAGAAGTCCGCAGCTCAAAAGCAGGCCACCCTCACCAAACAGTTTAGGTGACAATCTCCACAACTGAGGTTCACCATTTTCCAATTGAGCCCTAAAATTTTACATAATGCCATTGAGTCCCAGAACTTGTCAAAGTGTGCAATCAAGTACCTTTGGTAAGTCTGTTGGTTTTAGGTAATGAAAATATCTGGTGTGACCTTGTTTCTTGTTTTATTGTGCATTAAGGATATTTAGCACTGATGTGGAGCTAAGTAGGTGCTAAATCAGCCTACAGAAAACTATAAAAAAGAAAAAAAAATGGAGTGATTTGCCTGGTTTCCTATTTTTTTTCTTTTCTGTTATCTCATGGTCAACTTGAATAAATCTGCCACAGCCACCCATAGTCACAGTCACAAGCCATCATTAACACGCCTCCGTCCACTATCACTACCACAACAGCAAAGCTACCCTCTCGCCAAGACTCCACCACTGGCTGTCACCGACTCACTGTGGACAGTGGTAGCAAATCTGCATGGTGCAAGTCAAATTGGACACCACCGTGATCCATGATTGCGGCAGATGCGTTTGCAAAGAAGAGCCAAAGAGAAAAGACTGCACATTCTATTCTGTTCTCTGATGCCCTCTCCCCTCTGCTTTTATATGCCAAAACGAAATCTTGGCTTTTCTTCTTGTCTAATTTATTAAACATTTTATGTTAATTCTGAAACATTTCGTCCCACCTTATATTTGCTTACAGGTTTATTTTAATTCTTGACGCCTTTACTGTTCTATACATTGACCATCTCTGGAGTTGCCTAGTTATTCTAGCTTAGGCACAAATCTACACATCATCCTCCTCTAACATTTTCACAGCAAATGATTTCATTGAGTTCCTGCTTTAATCATAAGTAGCAGCAACTACTAAATGTCTTTTCTTTGGTACAGATGGCTCTTATTTCTCTAAAGGTTGCTAGACTGCAGGTGACTCTCTCTCTCTCTCTCTCTCTCTCATTTTTCTTTGGGGGGCAAATTCTGTCAATTTTGCTGATCTGGCACCTACCTGGTGCCACATCAGAGCCAAGTTTCCTCAAAAGTATACAGAAGGAGAGAGAAAATAGTCAAAAGACCACATTCGTAAATTAATGGATTTAATGGAGATAGTTAATTGCATGACTTTCACAAGATTCAGGACAATTGCATGATCTGAAAGTTTTAAGGTTTAATTGCCCTTCGGATACAAACTTTGGGACTTCCAGTGCATTCATTCAAAATAATGTTTTTAAGAACATTTCTGGACATGCCCTCACCGTCCAGTATCTAGGGTACATAACGATAAATATACCTAATTTCCAATTGCCATGTTCAAAGATAAGTAATGGGCATATAAAGTTAAACACTAAAAAGTTCAGCTCAAATTGGAATACTTGATCATATGGTTCCTTCCCCTGTTGCAGTTATTATGTGACGTGAAATAGTCTATGCGGCACGGAATTTGAAAATTTCTTATCCTGTCCAATATACTAAGACAGGTCTCAAACAGCACTATGATGGTGTTCGGGCTGATCTGCCAAATCCAACCCAACGTGACAACCAACAAAATGATATGCTATTATTTGCTTACCCCTTCATCGTATCGCAGTGCCTGAACCAGCTGCGGCATGAAGAATGTCACTCTCTCGGGGGGGTAGGACTCCAGAACTCTGAGAACATAGGCCATGACACGTGGATGACCCTTATATGCAGGAGTAAGAAACTCAAGAGCTTGTGTAATTGAACAAGCAGCCCAATGGGGTAATTGTTGCAACAGCACTGAATTTTCATCAACTGCCTTCGGTGTGACAAAATATGGCAATGCTTCAGGTAAGGTCCGCACATCTAATATATGTGACTGCAAGGTGAACATTGCAGTATGTAAGGCAGCAAATCACAGGGAAAATCATTAGAGATATAAACACAGAAATAGGGACCAGTAATAAATTGAGTTAATCATCGTTTTAAGAAGATTATTATGACTGTGAAGCCAACAATCCTAGCACCTATGAACTTACTCAATAGACATGATTAAATAGATGACTTCAGTGGGAAACTACAAAGCATAAACATGATCTCCAGCAATGGCAAGACCATCTATAAAGAAAGAAATGTTGAGAAATTCTGCCCAACTGCCCTTGTTCCTCCTGGTTCTCCACAATGCTTGAAACGACAGCCAACCATAGTAAGAAATTGCAATGAAATTGGCGACTAGACTGGCATGACATATAACATATGACTAAAATAAGAGAAGTTTAAGTGAAGACACCGAAGTGCCTGAAAATGTCCAGCTTGGGGTACCATATTAAAGGCCAGTCAACTAAGTTGCATTTGAGATTTACCAGATGGACAGAATTTGTTTCACTAATAGTATGACTATTGGCTAGCATAATTGGGCTTACTTTTCCATAATGTGTTTTTAAGTCTAATTAATTAAGATTAACTAACATTTATTTTAAACAAAAATCAAGTAATATACATGTGAAAACATGGGTTAAACATCTTTCAATTTAAAAATGAATATCTTGCTTTAGTCATATGGTTGGAAAATACAGCTACTTTATGCGTGTCATCATTTCAAATGCAAATATCAATATCTATCAAATGTTATAATCTATTGAAATGCTCACAAACAGCATCTATATTTTTATTGGAGGATGTGCGGAGGGCGTTTGTGTCTCCAATCATTACTTATGAGGCTCCAGTAAGTGGAGGCAACTCATTCTCTCACATAAACTATTATGATAAGAAAATGACCAACACAAATTAATGTTGTTTCATATTATCTGTACATCTCTTTAATATGGTAGAACATACTCTGTGGTCATGGAATAAACAAAATTGAAATTGACTAGCTCAAAATACATATGCTCCAAAATTTTCAGGTACCCGGCTGGCATACATATTGCAGTACTTGATGCATCTTATAAGTGCACGCACATTGGCATATGCACTAAGGCACATGTAAATGCACTTTGATATGCGACAACAGGAGTGTGTAGAAACTTTTGCTAAATCTATCAAACATGCTAAATTGACGTGACTAGATAGGTCCGGAGAGATATTAACTAATGCGGTGCAAGTTTCAGTCTATGATTTCTAAACAAAGGATTACGGGATAAGACTCCCCTTAAAGGTTAGACACCTAAAGTACCTCATAAAATACATTTCTTATTGAATTGTATCAGATGTTGATTCATGATCAGCTAGGGGACTAATACATCACGTACTGAAATTATTCCAGTCTAATACAGCATGGACTGAATTTCTTCCGAGCTAGGCAATGTAACCAACAAAAAATTTGGGAAGCTGCAGGGAGGAAAAAATGAGGCTCTTCCCTGTATTGAAAAAAGATAAAGGACCTAAGAAAAAACAAGACATGATTCTCTTAGGTTTCTTCCTTCTGTACCCACCACCTAGGGCCTATCTTCAAGGTGAAGATTAGCAAAATGAGGAAAGATAGACAGAATGGGAGCAGCATCTTATTCTCTCAGACCCTTACAATTGGAATATCCGTTGTGGAAACCAACAAAATGGCTAGAAAAAGAGTAATTACGGCCAAACCCCCAAAACTGGAAAAGACCAACTGAAAATAAATTCCATCAATAAATCAGGGAACAACATCCAATAAAGATGGACATTCTCCATAGATTCTACAGATTCAGATTTGGATGAGCTCCCAAAGTCAGAAGTTCACCATCCTCCCTTACATACGATAAAATCTCACTTGCCCTTCCTAAGCAGATGAATGCCTCCTTTATCTGAAGCAAGAAATATAGAATCCCACTTTACTACCTAGGGCTAGAAATTAGGTGGAAGAATGAACCTTTGAGCATTTGGATTCCATAATTTTATAGGTCTCTCTCAATTGTTAAGATCTTGATGTACGTATTGGCTGTCACATCATCATAAAAGACTAAAGCTAAAGATGTAAATCCATCTATGTCTGAGTATCAAGTCTCCTACCCAATCTCAAAAACAAAAAGAGACTGACTATATGCCTAGTGTGGCGTGGAATGACTTTACAGCTCCCTCATTTTTAATCGGTCCTTGGTTTCTCTGTCATCAAGTCTTTCTCTTCTACACAAATCCACCTCAGGCTTGGAGCGTGTGTGTGCGCGTGTCGTGGCATGTGTGTGTCTCTCTGAGTCTCAGGGAGAGAGAGAGAGAGAGAAGTGAACATGTCATGTCATAGTGGACTTTTTGCCAACTAAAGTTATCTGTGGCATGTACTTCTCCCATGAGTTGCTTTAAACATTTTGTTAGAAACTAGACAACACTAATATGTGTGATTCACAGATATTTCAGAATCTGTTTTGGTTGGTAAAGATTAAGAGAAGAAAAGTACAGGGAACCCTAGTAATAGCAATAATGACAAGTTGTAAGTTTCTAGAGGTTCTACAAGGCCATAGTGGGGCTGATGTATCAACCGCCAGGAACCCATGTCCCCCAGTTGGGCTTCTGAAATGGAGTTAGGAATGGCAATTCCTATATAGATTCAACAACAGAGAACAAATTAGCATGTTGAGTTCATGTTAGTCATGTTCATGTCAAAATCATGTCAACCTGCCTAACACAATCAACAAACAAGTCATGTTCTAACTGGACTCAAATCACCAAAAATGGACCCATATGGCCAGCCCAAATAAATCATGTCAGCTATAAATGGGCCAAAAAACTCAAGGCAGCTAGGTGATGACTCATCCTATATTAGCCAAGGTCAACCTTGCTGTGATGCGTGACTTGTGTAGGTTGCGACCTAATCAAGTACTCCAGTACTCAATTACTTTTAATGCATCTTAAGTACAACAAGTGTCACCATGCATTAACTCTGACCTTTCCAACAAATTAAAGCTGCTGTCATCATCATTATATCCACAAAAATCTAGTTAACCATTACCCAGCTATAACTTGCTTCAGCTGCTGCAGCAACTCAAAGCTTGATCTTCCATGTCACTTCTTCCTCAGTCCCCCAATGACATGATTTTCCCCCTCTATTCCTCACCATTCCTTTATGTCAGATCAGGCAACACTAGTTGGGTTTTTCTTGCCAAGGAAATGCTTTTTCAACACAAAACTGTACATTTTTCCTATGAGAAAATTAAGATACTTAGGATAACATGTTGAAATCATTATATCCTGATTCCTGTAAGTTAATAGTCATATATTATGTCTATTTTCTTTGCTTTTCCTCATTAGCTGCAGATTCTCAAAGGAGAATTTGTTTGTGGAGGTCGAGCTCCTCCTGAATTTGCAGTCCTAAGGGGATTTAACGCTTAAGTGTGGTTCAGTTGCAGTAGTCAAAGTCTGCCTGCAGTTAGGCTTTCCTATATCATGAAATTCTATGATAAGTTTATGTGCACTAATAAAAATAGCATTAAAAGAGATCCATTCACAATGTTGTTTCAGTTTACTTAGACTTTGTAATTTCAATTTCAAATCTAATTAGTGAATGATCATTCAGATAGTAATTTTGCCTTCTTATCTAGCTTCAAACTGTACAAAAAATATCTATAGTTATCACTTTAAGTTGACAATTATTGTAGTAACAGGCAAGTTCAAGCTCAAGCTTGAGCTCAATATAGACAGAAAACCCAAGAATGGTTAGATCATTAGATCAATCTCAAACATGCCAAAAATCATTTGAAGTAGAGTTCAAGCAAAAATGCTGATACTAGATCAAGCTGGAGTCGCCTTCTAAATTATGATTATCATGCTCCAATTACACCCCAAGTGCAATGTCCCACGATGTTCCACGCTGACCGACAGATATAAGTACACTGACAAGATGGCTCCCTCACTCTGAGAAAGCTTGCTATTTAAGTCATCTCATGCTTAGCATTTTAGAAATATTAGTCCAGTCGGGTTTATTACTTATTATTCTATTGTGTTGACAAGTTGGGGTTATTTATGTAATTGTAAAAGGCTAACCTTAAGCCTCTAAATACTTCTTTTGATCTCAATAATAACAACTCTCTCGTTTACCAATAACATGGTATCAGAGCTTAACATTTTTTTGCAACAGATATAAGGTCTGACTGTAGCCCATTTACGATAAGATAAACTTCACAAACCTGAATCAGCTGAGTTACTTCTGCCTTCAAATGAGGGTTTGTCCTGAATCTTGAGACTAAAGACAAAGCAATACGAGGATCCACAGAGAATGCAGTTCTTGCATATTCAATCCATCTATCAGAGCTTATCTTGAGCCGAAAACCAACTTCCCTGGGATTGAGGGCAAACATGGCTATAGTGAGAACAAGATCAACTGCATGCAATATTACCCATAAACACATGCAAAACATGGATTAACAAAAGAAAACCAGAGGAATACTTTGAGTTAGTGGGTTGTGCCCAAACTTCAAGCCTGTCAGTCTCATGTTGACATAACATCAGAAGGAGCTGCTTTCTCTTCTCTCTTCCAACAGCATAATTGTCCATGGCACCCCAGACAGGATGGTATTTGTCATTCTGCACACTCTATACTTATAAGAGCAGAACCCAATCGATGGACAAAAGAGAAGAGCATAAAAATTGTGTTGAACCATTTATTAAGATTCTCCACCATAGTTAGGTAGAGTTAATTACCTCATTGAATAAAGAGCTCCCATTTTCACGTCCTGATCCCTTTAAGTCAGATTGAGGAGAATCTACCCGCTCGTTCTGTAAGTAGTGAACAAATATGGATACGGATTGAGCCTCACTCTGGGCAAAATTCAAATCCTTCATTTCATACCATTCGGGCTCATAAGCAAACCATCCCAGAGAAGCCCTACAAGAAATAACCAGGTCCATATTCACTTCTGACTTGAGATGAGGTACTCAAAGGAGAAAATCAACCCAAACAAGAACACCATGCACAAAATAATCATTATAGTTTTCACTTGTAAGTATGTATATACACGGTTAGGCCCACACACTTACACTTTTGAGAGAAACCATAGAAAATCACAGGTCATTTTATCATGATGCTCAAGCAAAGGACATGGAAAAAAATCTCCACTAGACATGACATATATACTGAAAATGGAACATTGGTGAATTATGTGTATCAGCCACTTGTATTGGATCTTCAGATTCCTGTCCACCATAAATCACAATTGATAGTTGTGACAAACTATTACATCTAATCTAATTGAGTCTACAACCACCAGCAAACTCTTTCCTATATTTCGAAAAGTAGATGTTCAAGTAGAAGTATGGATGCATCAAGCATGCACATCGGCATTATGCACACAGCCACACAACTGTGGATAAAGGGAGGCATGGAAGGAACTCCTTCAGAGAGCAATTTTAGGTGGAGACTAGAATGTCCTACTATATACAACACAGTTTGAAAATCCCGTATCAATTTAATAAAAAAATAAAAAAATAACACAGTAGAGGAAAATTTATTCACCTGAAAATCCGGTCTTCTAGTAACTGAAGTCCAGCTCTAAACTTAAATAGATTACCCTGAGACTGGCACGAGCAGAACTTGAGCCCAAGAAGCATGACAGTGAAGAAAGTACCAGTGGCTGCGGGATGTCGTGAAAAGTTCCATGGAAGCTTTGTAGTTCCTTGCAACATCCGACCAAGGAGCAAGAGCTGTTCCACATTGCTGTGGCGAATAACCTATAAAACAAACAACAATGAGAAGGAAATAACTGCTCTATTCTAGAAGAATAAGTTACATGTCTTTTCATTTTGTAGATACGTAGAGAGAATTTCACTATGAGGAACTGAGCAGGTGCCAACCTTTCAGAAGAAAAGCCACAAGCTAAAAAAGAGCCCAAACCCCAAAAAGTGCTCATAGATATGACTATATATCATACCCAAAGTGACTAGCATACTGACAGCTTCCAAGTACTTGGAGAACACTTTTTTTAAAATGTCTAAATAATACTCGGACAGAATTGTAACAACTAGAAAGATGATACTACAACAAAAACAAAATTGCATCAGCAAAGTACTATGACAAATTGCCATTATCAGAATTTACATCCCTAAAGCTTAAAGTTATTAGGTAGAGAGACAACACGTGTCTATTAGGCCTAAATATCCCATAAACAAGCAACGTGGGATTGACAGATAGGGAACAAGATATATAAAGAACCACACGCAAGTTAAAATATTAAATCAAGCATGAAGAATTTAGACTTGATTTTGATACAATGTTATGATTTCCAATGCAAAAGCTTAAGTCATTAGGTAGAGGGTGACTACGAATAGATCCTGCACAAACAAACCCAGTAAACAGGTGATGTAGGATATTTTAATAACAGTAATGCAGGCCTAACAATTTTACCTTTTACTTAATTTGCAACCATATGTTCTCTCTTGCTTTGATATGGAAATGCAATATAGTGTTTGAGGAGAGAGAGACTGATACTTTCGGAAAAACTTGTCCAAATCAAAGACAAGAAGTCCCTGGTTTAGCAATAATTAATGGAAAATGTTCAAGAGGGCAGAAAGGGCACTTCTAAAGCCTTTATCAAATGAGGAAACAAGTGCTTTATAAGACTGTTATCTTGTTCAATACAGTTATATCTCTTGTAATTGCAGTGAAAAGAGTTTTTATTCAATGCTCTAAGTGTATTGGTGCACCTGAAGAAGTGTACTTTTTCTCTATACATGACTATACTATATCATTATAAAGTGCTCTGCCTAAAAACACATTTCAGTGAAATTAAGTGGAGAATGATAAATGATTCTAAGGACAAATGAGACAATTAATATTTACAGAAATTGAACACCAAGGCAGATTACTTCAATCGAAGAGATGGCACCAATACCTAAAGGCCTTCGATTGGAAAGACTTGTAAGAAATGATAAAGAATTTCTATTATTGCATAACTTCATACCGAAGTAAATCAAACAAACTCTACATGCAAACATCAGATGTCCAATATAATTGCTAGTGCAATCATTCACCTTCACTGCTACCTATTAAATTTGTTATAATATCCAACCCAAAATCTTAATAAGTGGGGCGAGATCATAAGGCCCATTGACACCCCATAAAAAAGCATTGTGGGATACTTAAACGCACCCTTAACAAGCAAACCGGATTGAGAGTGGCATGGGAAATTGACAGAGGGGCAGCCTCGCACACAAACAAAATCAAGGGCAAAACCTATCTCTAATGCCTGTTGGAATATCTAACACAAAAACTTAAGCTATGTAGGGATAATTCATGAATACGAGGCTCATCAAAACCTCATAGTTAAGCAATGGATGTGGGGTATTCTGACAAGATTCATAGATTCATATGGTCAAACTAATGCTTTGGAAAGCACTACAATAGTCCTATAAAATTAAAATATCAACTCTATTTATGCTACAAAAGTTAATTTATCCTATCATATTTGTACATTTATGACCGTTATGAATGCCGTCAGCTATTGGAAAGCCACTATGCCCGCATCCACCACCGCTGCAGCGCAACCACTTCTATGACCATGACTGCAATTTAAAACCTTCATAACAGGCAACTGGGGGGAATGGGACAAAAAGAGCATCTTAGGAAAAGATTCAATCATCCTACCTCAAAGCGGTCAAGAAAAAATCCAAGCCACAGTCTATGAGCAACAATCTGCTCAACAGGATCACTTTCAGGCTGTGCTACAGGTTCCCCTGGTGCAAGGTGCGGCCTAAGTCTGGCAGCAGGTCCACTGTATCTCTCTTCATATGCAAAAAGGCCACGTTTCGTATCAATTGTCCACAACCATGCATCAACAAGCTCTGCTAAAACAAGTGATCCCAGTTTAGGTGCAGCAGACACCAACCAAGTCCAAATATAAACACCAGTCTCCATGGCATTAGCAGTTGAGATATATGCAGGACACCAGCAGAGAAGGCGCAAAAGTTGAGAGAAACCATCTATGTTTGATTTTGAGTCAAGATCCTGTAGACAAATATGAAGCCATTAAATATCTTGTTACTTCTCCTCGTTTCTGAAATCAGTGATTCTCCATTCTTAATTACAAGATCATATTGCGAAAGGAATTCAGGGTATGCATCAACCCAGATAAAAATGAGTATATCTGTACCATATTTGACAATAGGAAGGCTGTTGCCTGTGAACAAATTTGGCGAAACGAGGTCTTGTCCACTTCCCCACCTTTCTCAGCAACATTTACAAATTGCTGCAGTTGCTGAATGAATTTTGTAAGTACTACCTTGTCAAATGAATCACTCTCAGCCGACATCTGCTGAGTAAACACTCCTGACTTCAACCTCTGAATCCCAATGCCCAATCCAAAACCTTGAGCTGCATTGCCCGTTTGAAATCCACCAATGCTATTAAATAAATTTCTCATGCCAGTGATTTCCCCTGCATGATTGCACTTTGCTGTTGCACTGACTATGCCAGTACTGAGTACCTCGAAATTGAAGGGTTCAGTCAACTTCAAGTTTGCACCAGATGCTGCTGCAGCAGCTGCCATGACTGAAGGGATGTTTGCAGTTCGTATGCCAGTCCAACAGTCATTCTTACCCGTTCCAATCCTTATCTCAGATAAAAGAGATATAACATCAGTTGCAGACCTTGATATCTGCCATGAATTTGCTTTACAAAGCCTCTCCTAAAGTGGACATGGAGATCAAGGGAAAAGTTTAATAAAGACCAGACAAGACATCAGGATATGCAACTATATAATTCAATGAAGTGCCTAGATGTCGGAAGGAAAGAAAACTCAAAACAGGGGCACCAAGTCCTCGGAATCAAAAAGGGACAACCATGACTGCTGCAGCAACAGAGTCCCAGAATGAGCATCTAGAATGACTCAATTGCTTTTAATTATCAGTACAATGCCACCATCTGCCTAAGACCCTCCTCCCCCAATCAAATCAATACAGTGAAACTTATTCAAGGGGAGACAAAATTAGGACTACAGTAGATTAGATAAAGATACAGTTGAAATGTGGAGCCACCTCATTCATACAACTGCTAACTGAATAAGATAACGACCTGCCGGTAACGAAGATCGTCTTCAAAGTCCACTAGAGCACTTTTTTTTGGGATCAAACAGAACCAAGAGCTGGGCACTTCTTTTATGCAATGCAATTAAGTTTTGAGGCTTAAAAGCTTCATATATGCAGGTAAGCCTAATGGAATTACAAAATTTTCTGCATAAAATTTAATGTCGTACTTCTGTCTGCTCCAGTCAGAGCAAACTACAACCTTTGGCTTTGTCAGACAACTCAGCCCACTAAAACAGCATTGTTAAGCAGGTACTTCACGTGATTTAGAAACAACCACTTTACACAGAAAATCCACCCACTCCCCACGCCACCACTAATAAAATAAAATAAAAAATAATAAAAAATAAAAAAGGATTCTTTATGCCTAAATTTGAAGCATGTTATCAATAAATATGATAAATACCACCAACAAAAATTAAAGTGAGTAGCTCTTTGCAATGAGTAGATCAACCTGAAGAAGGCCCTGAGTAGTACATGGAGCATATGAAAGAGATTTAATGATCCACTCCCGAACAACTCGTTGGTACAACGACCGAACTGCTGCTATCCATGCAGGATCATTCACAAGAGCAGAGGATGAGCCATCATCAACAGAAAATAACAGGGAATCTAGACAAGACGAATTCCAGAGAACCTGCATGTGTGCAATTCTGTCTGTTAAACTATGCATGCAAACAAAAGAGAATAGAACTTAAAGATTAAAGAAAGTTTTACAGCACCAGCCTACCTGTGGAAACTTGTCTCTAAGCTGAATTAACAAGTTGACAGCAATCTCTCGAATGCACTCCTCCCTCTCGGACATACATTTTATGAGAAAACAGGCATGCACACAAAGTGTAGAATCTCGTGTCACTGCCCCAAGGCCTGTGTCAGATATCCGATCTTCCTGAACCCAAGGTAAAGGATCAGTAATTTTCACCTACATATTGACAAATAAAAAGGCAGATCCACATAGATAGGTAACAAACAGACAGATGGATACGCAAAGTGTATTTACATCTGCATAGACCTGCATGCATGTGTATGTGTTTCGAAAGGGGGGCAGCACTACTTTGACTAATATGGAAGAATTTCATTACACTGCATAATTACAGAATTCAAACAGATAACCCAGCCTTTTCCCAAGATATCCCAAAATCATACTAAATACAGATCCTCAATTTATTAGCTATTCCCAAAAAGGCAAAGGCATCATTCAGAGTAATAAGCTAGCCTTATTAAGCCTTTCAAATTAGATTAGGCTTCATGAGAATCTTCCTCTGGAATGAGAGACCTGAAGATGCGAGAAAACACTTCAGCAGGCTGAAGAAATTTTAGTCCATGTCTACACAGCCCCATCAGACATGGCATCCCCTCTGATCCTAATATACCTAGTACCAGTTATGCTCTCTACTTCACCTTTGTCACTCTACCAAAGTTAGTCTACGACATCACCTGGGTGGCGGTGCAAGTAATTTATTGTAGACAACAATCTGGCAGAAAATTACAAGTCTAGAACCTACAAGCAAGTTGCAATTAGAAAACAATGAATTTATTGGAACTGCCAACAAATTTATTAGGGTATTTCTAATTCCACAAGAAGAAAGCATAAACAAAATGGACCAATCTATTGAAAAGCAGCACCAATATCTCCTCCCATGAATAAATTGCATAGGTAAACGATTTAGAAGGAAGTCTCATTTCCAGAAAAAGTAAGTATACCAGCCATGACACTGCTGTTTCAAATGCCCGATGGACAATTGCTGTCAGACACTGGGAGACTGCGGGCATAAGATTTGGTGTTTTCAGGTATTCAAAGACACAACGGAATGCACTTGTAGAAGAGGTCAAGGTTTCACTTCCATTGAGAATGCCACCATTGCTACTAAAACGTATGATTTCTAAAAAAGCTACAGCAAGAAGATATGTGGCCTTTACACCTGCAAAATAAGTGAAAAATTTTCAGATTGAGAAAATTTTACAAGGCAACAACCAAAATGTTGAAGCTGAGGAACAAAAATCACTCATTCCTAAATCACAGTCACAATCTTAACTGCAAAATGTAACAGACTATCCTAACCTGAAATCGTGCTCATTCCTCCAACATCTACTCGCCCTCCCAAAGCAGCAGAGAGAGCAGCCCTGTGGGTTACAGCAGCTTTCTCATTGCCACTCCCTCTACGACTACCAGGGTTGTGGAGAGCATTAAGTTCCAACTCATCTTCAAGCCATTTCACAGAGCTAACCACCTGGAAAGCAAAGTAATTCTGAGTCAAAATTTTATATATTGTTGAATTGCCAAATTCACTTGGAATATGGAAAAAGTTTCAATCAGGTCACACAGTCGATCTTTAGTAAGAAAAGACCAGAAATTGCATTTATCCAAGGAAACCGGAAACACTCAACTTTACACTTCTGAGAAAGCTTAACCTATAGATGTGAAAAAGGTCCTACAAGTCTACAGTCAATCACCTCACATTACAATGTTCTTGTAGATACCATTAGTCATAAAACTTTCGATTTTAAGCAAATACTCTGTGGACCTAAAAATATGTGAAAATAATGACCTGCCAGATTCACTATCGTAGGATTGCAGTTAAATACTTTTCAACATCAGGCCAGGCCACCTGAGTGTTCAGGCTGGGCCACATTTTTGACAAAAGCCCATCAGGCTTAGCCCATGCTTGCCCCTATCTCCAGCATTATATCCCATTCTGGTAACCTCAATTTTACACCAAGGAAATTAGACTCTAGACTGTAAAAGCTCTCAAGTTTCTCTCCCTCCACATTAGCCAAAAATTTGATTGAGAGGCAGCAGCAAGTATCAGTCTTTTCCCTTTGTCAGTTACAAAACAAATTCCTTTCATAACAAGTTCAAGAAGCCTCAACCCAAAAAAATACTTAAAAATCCCAATGCAGCATTCATTAGCTGTCTCACTCCTCTACGGTGTTCCAACTCGTATTTGCTGTTAAACATAAAGCACCTATTTACAAGCTGAAACCTATCTTTTGAAAGTTGTCAGTTCTAAGTACTTGATCATGCAAAAATATAATTTAGCTTTGTTACTTCTTTGCAGAGCCTTATTAACAGCAAAAGCAAAATACATACAAAAATAGAAATGTTGTTAAGTTCTATATAGTAATGGAAATTCTTGCTTATGAACATCTTTTTCTTTCTGGAATGAAAATCAGTCTAAAATTGCAAAGCACAATTTGTCACATATAAAACAATTGTTTCAGAAATGTAATATTGACCTCTTCATCGATCAAGCAAGTCCTTGTTTTAGAGGGAACAATAAGCAACCCTTATTTAGATCATACAACATTGTTGTGTATCTTTACTGTTCATCATTAGTAATTTCTCAGGACATATTAAGATAGATTGATAAGCAACAAAAATCCAGCTACAGCCCAGGAGAAAAAATTTCACAACCAAATAGCATGCTTTAAATCTCTCCTTATTCTCCACTCTCTCATTCATGAAGATATCTAAAGCAGAAGTAGAGGTCTAAATGAGGAGAAGGCTGACAAAAGTAGTGACCTTGATGGTTCCATGGAGATGGTTAAACAGATCTTTGACAAGCACAAGCTTGCAAAATTTGTGTGATTAAAAGGTTCAAACCATCATTTGATTTTGATATTCTCTTAGGGCTCTAATCTTTTCATTTGAGGCCTCAATAAGATATTCTTGGCTCTAAACCATTTCACCTTTGTAAATAAAAGAATGAATTAAGAAAAACAAATATCCCACATTCCAACCCTCTTCTCAAAGTTACAACTTCACCATGTCCACAAGAAAGAAGGAAAGGCTACCACATCAAGGCTGCAACAAAACACATTAATGCATCAAAGAAGATAGACATTACAATAAAACAAGAATCAGCATCCATCTGCAACCTAATTGCAGCATTATCATGCAGGTTCCTTCATAAAATAGCTCCCAAATTTCAGTCAGTGACATACTAGGAGCTAACTTTGGTATCTAAAAGCATGATTTCTTGTGATAATAAATGAAAAATCTGGCATGTTTTTTGTAATCCCCAAATTTATCGAGAAGAACTGCCGATCATAGGAAAGGATGTGCAGGTGATCTAACAAATTTTGTAAGATTAACTTACAAGGGGAGGAGTTCCTTGAGCAATTTTCTGGACAGCAGCAGACCACTGTGCATTCCACATGTATGGTCCACCCACAGCCTGTAGAGGTATTGAACTTATGCTTCCAATACTATTCAATGTACTAGATATTGGTTTGCTGGGCATTTGAATATTTTGCAGGGGAGGTGCTAGACCAAAAAGAGCTATGTAGAACCACAAGTTCCGAAATAACTTCAAAAGAGATGGCTCCACATCTGTCGATGGATTGAAGTCAGTACATATCTCAGCAACAGCAGGAAGTAGAGGACCCAAAAAATCTGCTCCACTCCTGCAATGTCACAATTAGCATCAACAACTCCTCTACATTTGGAACACAGAAGAACATTGTCTCATTCTATCAGCCATCCTTACTGTTGCTTTCAGAATCAAAAAGAAAGACTTTTTCGGGAGAAAAATAACAATGGTTTCACCTAGTATCACCATTTTATCAACCAGTAAAATATTAAACTAACACATAAAACAGACAGAGTTTCGATTCTGCCAATGGCTTCTTTCTTTTATCACAATGTTGTGAAGTTAATCACAACAGTGTCTAGCAATTTAACTCTTAAGCGTTGAAGTGATGACAAATTCCAATCATATATACAAATGAGGAAAAGCAAGAAAACAAGCATTTGTCAAGGCGTGTTAGATACATTGTAGAAGCTATTCTATTCCCCATCCATTCCTAAAGGAATACTTAATCCAATATTTCATTGAAAAGCTCACCGAGAACAACTAACCCAAATAGCTATGCCTATCCTTGGTCCCATGGAAATAGCTTTAATTCCAGGGCTAATAGGAATGACTCCACAAATGGCCTTATGATTCTCATGCCACCACCACCACTCTTACTGCTTCAACCCCCCCCCCTCCGCCACTTACCATCAGCACCACCACCTCCCCCTCTTCCTCCCACAGCCCTCAGCACTCCATCACCCGTGACTCAATTACACCCTGACCATTTCGTCAGTTCCATCAATAACCAATACTTTTAGAACTGTACCAGTGAGAAAAATGGTCAAGTGATCAGTATGCAGTTCAACCAGTTCGACCACTTGAACTCCAGTTGACACACTACTATATTAAATATTAATCATTTTATCTTCAAGTTGAAACACATGGGAGCAAATGGTTGAGTGGTGGCTGCATAATTCAGACAAATGCAAGGTTGCAACTGAGGTCCAAGTCTTTGCTGGAGCAAGTTTGCTCATTGGTTTAGCTGCTTCTCGTAAAATACAATCGTTGGTATGCACCGAACGGACACCATTGCATGAACTAGCAGTGCATAAATAGTGACTCTACAAGCAGGACCATAGATGAAATTGATGCAAGTTCACCTTTGCTCTTATATTATTCATGTCCAACCGGTTCTGGAACTAGTTGACCCACCAGTATTTCATTTTATTTTATTTTTGGGTAAGATAATAAAGGATATTATTAAACTACAAATCAAGTACATGAAAGAAAGAAAAGGAAAAGACAAAGGAAAACATCACAAGACTCCAGTGAAGTCAGAACAAGATGTCCAAATGTACATAAAAGAGCACAATACATAAGCAACCCAAGATTCTAAACCCTCAAAGACGTGACACAATGCCATGCAGCACCCCAAGACTTCTTAGAAATTATGCCTCCTCCATAACATTCCAAAAATGGAAAAGCAGAATGACATGACTTGTCATAACCTGTGCCACCTTAAATGAGCTAAGGATATGATTCCAAAGGTTAATATAAAAGTCAATGAAGAAAGAGACTCATAAACAGATTACCTAGAATGCTTAAACATGCAACACCAATCATGAGAATGAAATTTTGTTTCCTCATATCTTTGATAGTAAAAATCTTGTCCCAAGCTACCGTACCACAAAAGAAAGAGATTCTATAAGGTATATAAAGCTGCCAGATTGCTTTAGAGGGGCATGAACAACAGAAGATATGCCCCAAATTTTTTACCTGATTGAACCACCAGGTACGGTTTTGACCAAAAAAAAGGAAAACAACCACCAGGTATGGTCAGCTCAACAGGATTGACACCAGTGTGATCACATTTCGACCACAGATGCTTTCACAGTGATAATCAGACTGGACCTACGTTTTCCAGTCCAACTAATTGAAGCGCCAATGCAAACATTGCCCCGAATGCGCCCACTGCCCCGCCGCCTCCCCCAAAAAAAAAAAAAAAAAAAAAAAAAAAAAACAATTCCAATCATCAACAAAATTGCCCCACTGCCATTGCTACCAGTCTACCACAGCCACCTCCATCAGCTGGCCAATGGTTATTCGCAAATCGTTATATATTTAACCTTTGTAGAATTATGCAAATGTATATTTTTTGGCTACTATAAATAAGTACTTTCTAAATTCATTACTTCTAAAGTAAACCTTTTTAAAATTATGGTTACAATAGATGGAACAGAGCTTTAAATTATCATATCAATGAAAACTAGTTGGATTATTCCTTGCCTAAATCTTGCAGGCCAAACATGTCCTGAAATAGTCATTAGATTATACAAACAAAACTGTTGTATAGCTATTCTGGTGCTATTTATTCTCTATTCTATTCTTGTGGCATAGCTACTCTACCCAATTTTATTATGGACCACACACACTGTTAGCTTTCATCTTTTTACAGATACATTTGACATTTGTGCTTGTTATCACCCTATAATAACCATCCCAATATTTTGTTTCAGCCAACCAATGGACAGAAAAAAGTCCCAAAGTAGTGAGCGCATATTTGATTGAAAATCCACGGCGAGGTCATGACATATGATAAATCAAAAGAGTAAGTTCATTTAGACATCACCTTGAAGCTTTCTAGGAATCGCATTTAGGGTTTTCTAAGCATCACACCTAAAAGTCTACATCACACAATCAAAAGCAAAGACCTGCTAAAATTCAAGAATCAGTTCACCAAGAATAAAGTGATAAAAAAGGCGTAGACTTCAAAGAAGATCGCCAAAATGAAAGATTCACAAATGACCAGAGCCATGTCAAGGTTTCAGAAAGGCCAAAACATTTCTGGCGCAGAAGCAAGGAAAATCAATGGGACGGAGTTCCTTCAAGCCCAGGAGAAATGATACAAAATGCTTAATACATGGTTTGAAAATCTACAGAAGGGTTGTTAATTTTGCGAATATTCTTCAATGATAATGAAAGTTGTTTTCTTTGATAAATTAGCTGTATAAGTAAATTCCCCATTCTAGAAATTTTCTATATGATTATGTTTCTCATTTTCCAATACAACCCTCTTTTTGCTTAAAAGATCCTAGTTCAACTAAGATTAGGATTTTCTTTATAAGAGTCTATATATATGATTTTCACTCTTTCAATTTAATAGACTTTATGAAAATTATGGAAATTCAGCAAGTTTTTCTTTAAATTTTCTTAAGCAATTCTCTACATAAGTTGGATGCTTAAGAAACCCTTAAGTATGATGCTTAGGAAGCTTTGTTTGTGTCACCTAAAAGAATTCATTCATTGATTTCTCTCAATTTCTCCATCTCGCTACTGTGGCTACATTAGTTCACTAGGGACTCTACCAAATGTACCACCAATGCACTAAATCTCAATAGAGCTAAATCTCAATAGAGCTCTCAAGCTAAGCTTAAGCCTACTTCAAACAAGGCCGTAGGATGAGTGACCTCCTGGGAAGTCCTGTGTTGCACCCCCCTTTTATTTCTACAGAAAGAAAATGAAGTGTCTGATGAAGATCTTGTGCATAGAGTACAAACAGGATGGTTGAAGTGGAGAAGTCCGTAACAGTATTTTGTGCACCCACTGAATGCATGGTAAGCTTACAGAAATATTCTACGGGCAACAAATATTCTTTTTAGGATGGACCCCATAAGGACCAACATATTTTCAAAATAAGTGTAGTCAAGGAAAGAACACTTCAATGGATGTGCCTGTACACCAGAAAAGACAAAACTAGAAATGAATAAATTTGGGAAAATGTAGACCTAGCTCCGATCAAGAAAAAGTTGAGAGAAGCTTGTTTAACCTGGCCTGGTCATGTTAAACGAAAACCTTCAAAGGCTCAAGTGAGAAGGTGACATTAGGAGATCGAGACTCAATTAAGGAGTAGAGGAAGGCCTAGAAAGTCGGGAAGAAGACAATAAGGAGCGATATAGAGCTTCCATAAGTTACAAATGATAAAACTAAGCACAATGGGATAAATGGACTCATATAGCTGGTCTCAGTTTGTTGTTGTTATTGTTGGTTTTTTGCTTTTGGGTGGTCCATATACCTAGAAAGTTATGTGGAAGGTTCATCAGAAAAACTGATCACCCCCAAAAAAAAAAAAAAAAAAAAACAGCAAAACAAAGCAATGATGAAGGTTTAAATGTATCATTTGCAACAAAAACTCATACTTCCTTAAAATGCTATTCAGAACTATCTCTCCATAATTTTAAGGTAAAGCACATCGATTTTGAAAAGAACAATATCACACAACAAGGATCAAAAGTAACTCAAAAGTACAGCATCGCATCCCCAATTATTTGTGCTACAAAGCCTAAACTATTTGTGGAATGCTACCAACATATATAGTTTGAAGAAAATGATACCTTCCACTTTTGCTCTCTGCCGCCAAGCCTACATCTGAGCACAAAGATAGCAGACGGTGACGGTAATCTGAACGCAATTTACTACTTGTAAGACGGCTGGCAATCAGAAGAAACCCGGCAGGAAGAGTCTACAAACACCATGGAATAAGTCAAAATCCATGTAGTAAATCACATCCTAAAGTCACAAACTCGACAGATTATCCCCGTACAACTTGAAAAGAATAATAAGGGAAACTGTGCAGACCTCAACACGTTCTATAGTGGCTTCTGAGGCCAATGTTTTGCTTTCAGCAGACCCTAAACTTGCAAGCTTGTTCAAGTAGCTTCTTGTCATCAAAACCACAGTCTCACGAAATGACTTCTCAAAACCTAAACTCGCTATATGAGACACAGCATCAAGTAGCTGCAGCAAAAGGTGGAAAAAAAAAGAGTCTGAGAAACTAGGCTACTGAAGGATCCTTGCAGTTTTGAAAAGCAAATTACAGGTAACATTCCAATTACATATGAGAAAATAAGCACTCTAAAGGAGTGGTCCATACACGAATCCGCAATAAACCAGGAGTTGAAGCATCGCCCTCTTCTAAACTTTCAATAAAAAGCGGCAGAATCATATCCACAACTTCCGATTTGCTAATAGCAACACTCAAATCTGCTAGTAAGCGTATTAGGTTAAGTTGCACAACAGGAACTCCCTGCTTCTCCTTTCCATCCTGAAATTAGTAAATATTGCATATACATGTAAACAAATATAGTTAAAGTTGAAAAGAGAAAATTTAAAAATAACAAAAGAAGCACTACACTGAACAGAGTTAAAAAGACCAGTAATTGACATTGCCAGTTAAGATCCCTACAATGAGAACTTAGGCACTTCTTAGAACATTATCAAATTATACAGTCACAAACAGATGAACAAATCACAATAAAACTCAAGCGGACTCCAAAATATGAAATCCAAATATTTCAAGGAGAACATGGTCTATCTTATAAAAGAGCACTATCCAGCAATCATCGACTAACTATATACAAGAAGCATGTACAGCAGCCACAGCTATCATTTATGAGTTTCTCATCAATGACTCACTAACATTCATCAAACCTGTTCATCATAGTCGTTCCTTTCCCGAACACTTGCTGCTAATCCCATGATAAAAGTGTCTATAGGAGCCCGGTCCTTGCTCCAGCCAAATTCGATCACTTCACAACTTGCCTTCATGACACTCTCCACCATGGCTCCAGGGCTACTGGCCCATGCATCAGCCTGCTGCAAATCGTAGTCCCCAAAAGAGATTTTTATGGATGTACACATCAGTTGGAGTAACATTGTGAATGGATGATGCTGACAGGTATGATTCCTTTATTGAACGCACCTGAGCACATGCAGTCAGCACAAGGAGCTTGAGGCGAATGAGCAAAACTCGTAGCTGCTGTCCACCCTTAGTGACAGCAATTTGAGTCATCCCAGTAAGCAAAGCATTAAATAGATCTTCACACATTCTCAATTTTCTCCAGACAGATAGTAAACATGCCTCAGCTGCGTCAGTGAATAATACAAGAGTCTCAAGCCAAAATTTCTTTACAGCTTTACCATCCAAATCAAGAGATGATAAGCTCTTCATCTTCAATCTCGTGATGGCTTGATAAACTGATAGTTTTGCATTTATTCTGGCTTTCAAAGTTGGACCCTGGTCATTCCAGTCCCGCTTTCTTATCTGTGTATGGAACCAACAATTTCAGCAATTGACAGCTTCTGCTATCAAAATATATTAAATTTAAGCTGGGAAACCTATAGCTAGAGCAAGAACTCAACCCTGAAAGGCTGCCAACTACTTCTGCCAAAAAACCATCAAAGAATCTATCTTTCAACTGGACTCCATTGTTCTTACCTAAGTTAAAGTCTATAAGGAAATTATAGTAAGAACCAAGGGGCCACCATTTACAGAAAAAGATAAAAGTCTAGAAAGAAAGGGCACTGCGTCCCAACTTACCTTCAAAAATGCAGGCATAGATTGGACTTGCTTCCTTGCCAGTAATCTCACCTGCTCCAATAACTTGGAATCCTCAATTTGGACTTTGTCTAGAATGTGGGTGATTAACCTATATGCAATCTCTTGCTTCTCTAGGTTCTCAACAGACTCTTCCTCAAATGAAGCAACTTGTTGCCTGAACAAAGCTGCAACACCGCCCCCATTACTGTAACCTCCCGCCATGCTCCCACCGTTCATTGCTCCAGACGCCCTGGACGATGCACTTGCCGAATCATCTACAAGCCTCGAAGCCACACCACTCGATGAACCGCTGACTTCATTCGGACTTGAAATCTCGCTAACATGATAATGGTTTGCATTGGCACTCAATGGCGAACTCTGTGCCGACGACGTTTCGAATTCACCTGCATTTGCTCCCGCGGTGAAGGAGGCAGCAGAACCGGCAAGGCCAGCTGCTCGAGCAGGTATCTCACTAACGTATCGCCATCTGACTGCAGAACCGCCGGGAAATTTTGCGAGATAGCCACCAGAAAAGCCCTGGAGATCGCGGAATTGTCTCCACTGCGGCTGACTGCCGCGACCACATTGTCTCTGGTGAAGGCGGCGACCTCGACGGCGAAATCCGGCGACAATTCCGCGGCTTTCGAGAGGTAATCGAAGAAATCCATGAAGAACGAAGCGACGGCATCGCTGTTGAAGGACTGCGGCCAGAAGGAGACGTCGAAGGAGGAGGGAATCAAGCGCAGGAACTCGAGGACGACCGCGTACGGCCGGTTGTCGGGCACGACGGCGGACTTGGAGAGGAAACGCGCGACGGCGAGGACCGCATTGAGGTGCGGACGCGAGACCCTACGAGATCCGGCGAGGACGGACTCGGATTGGGGGCACCTGCCGCAAATCCACGCCAGCTTATCGGCGAATTGCGCCGGATTCTGCGCGATGAGGTCGCAGAGCTCGATCAGCGCCTCCATTTCGCCCCCCGCCAACAACCGCAGAACAACGCCCCCAGCCCCCGCCCCCCGGCTCGGCTCGGCTCGGCTCGGCTCGGCTCAGAAGCCGCCTCCTACCTGGAGTCCCGACGATGCTGCTGCTACGGCGAGAAGCGGTGGCGAGGCCCCGATCGGGTCATCGGAAGCGGGCGGCGCAATGCGATCGCGCGGCGCGACGAGAGCACGCCGGCGGCGGATGACGGCGGCGGCGGCGGAGGACGGCGGAGGAGGCGAGCGGAGGTGGGCGTTAATGGCGATCGGGCGTGGAAGTTTCGATGGTTTCCACGGTTCTCCTATCGCACAACAGCCTTCCTTCGCGACGTCGCTGTCTTTTGGTTTCCGCTCGGGCCTCGGGTATCTGGAATATTTATGACATTTCCGGTTTTGTTTTATTCGCATCTGCTTTTCTTTTTCTGTTTTTTTTTTTTTCTTTTTGGGCGAAAATTTCGAATGAGGCCCCGCGGTGGCCTCGCTTTTTTGAAAGATTGACTCGAAGTTCATGGTATCTTGAACAAGGGCCTAAATCAGACATGACAGTCTTAAATGAGTACCGGACCCTCGCTATATCTTTCCAATTAATCAAGATCAAGGGTATTATCGTCCAAAACAAAAAAAAAATTTCATCTCTCTTCTTCCTCGCTCATCATCTTCTTTTTCCTCTTTCCAATTAACCCAATTCATAATCGAACGAGAAAGAAAGAGATTAAGCAGAGATTACCTTCGCGCAAAGTCCCAATCAAAATCTCTAGGGTGAGGGGACTGAGGGAACAAAACGAGATGATATTTTTGTTCGGTTAAGCTCATTACTTTTGACTCCTAAGGATCGAGGGGGTTCTCTTCTCTATCTTATTTTCTTTCCTTGTCTAGTTGAGGAGAATGAGAAACGCGGATGTCTATAGCAACCAACAATATGCTCCATCCCTTGATTTTAGTGATAAGCGGGTTCACCAAAAATAAAAAAACAAAAAAAACAATATGCTCCATTCCTTGATTTTGGTGATAAGAAAATCGAAAGGAAATTATACATGAACGAAAATGCCCTTGACTCGCTAGAAGATTTGATGAGTTGGCATGATCAAGCCCTTATATGAGACTGTCATATCCACAATCACATGATTAGAAGTCAGAATCATATAGCGTTGCATTTGCACCCCTTCAGGCTCCCAATGTTCGTTGCACTCACTAAGGTTTTGTAGTTATTTACTTTTGTCTTGATTCAGGTAGTGAAGAAATACTAGGACTACAGAAATTTAGAAACAGGAGATGTGGGGCCATTGATTTTATTGACTTTAGGTTTTGTGGAGTGGAGGGTCCACCAGTATTTGGTTCCTATCATTGTTTCTTTGCTAAATTTAGGATTTATGGAGGTCCCATCAAGATGTATTGAAGTGACCTTCATTCCTTTTACCAATATGCCATTGTTTCTTTTAACCAAGATATCCACTAGTATTTGGTTCCATTAAGATGACTTCAGGTTCGTGGTTTTGTCATTGCGGTTCCCAATTAGTCAACTAGGTTTCACATAGTCAGCTAATTTGAATCTTGGTATTGTGTGGAGTTATATTATTGGTTTGTGGATATATTTACTAATCCAGCAAGCTCTTTGTCTATTGTTTTGGGGGTGAATGGTAATCCTAGCTCAACATCTTTTGGTACCTATAATAGTGATACTCATGGTATGACAAGCTTAAACACTACCTTGGTTAAATTGGATGGTACTAATTATCCTACTTGGTCAATGGCTATTTCTACTTTTATTTATGCTAATCGCTAGTCCATATGGCTTGAAAAAGAAACACTTGTAAATTTAACTAATCAAGAAGAAAGGAAAGTCGTTGATGCAGCATGTGTACTCTTTTATGGAGAAGTATGACTGAATCTCTTCGTCATCTTTTCACGGATTGTGCGATAGCTTGTGAGGTATGGACAAAATGTACTTTATTCCGGATAGAATAATATGAGTCGAGTTTGCGGCATATGGGAAGCTCTATTTGAAGCTAAAATTACTGATGCTAGGTTGGCAAAGTATTATGCTCACTTTTCCTCTTTGTATCAGAGTCTCAGATCGTATTTTCCATTGGCTACCACGGTTACTCAGATGCAGCAATGAGAAGCATATATGATGTTAAAATTAATGTCACGAGTTTGAATTTGGATAATGATTTGTTAAACCGAATTTGTCGATAAATTTTTCCCAAGAAGATTACAAATTGGATGAAGAAATCTTTCTTCTTTTTGGACATTCTTTTGGATGTGCAAAATAAGCAAGGAAATAAGGAGTATGTGATTTACCACCACAAGACAAAAGGGGCACACTTTATTTTATATTTATATTTATCTTTTAGGGGCAAAGATGACTTTGTTGGAAGAGATAAAAAGAGGAAATTCCCTTTTGCAGAAGCAAAATCCTCGTAAGGTTGGTTGTTGATGTGATGGGGCCCAAGGTCAAACTTTTGACGTTGGGCACACACATACACACAAAAGGCGTAGCTTTTCTTTTCTTTCTGCAAGTGACTACCACATGTACAAGCCACAGAAGGGAGTCACGAAAAAAAACCTAGAGAACGCCGCACAAGTCTTGAAGAGGTAGAGAACGCGAAGCTATACGTACGTGGAGAAGACATAGTTCTTGTTTTGGCGTACGTAAAACGTTTTACTTTGAGCTTGAATGCGCGGTAATTTTGTGCCATGAGTTTCTATTCAACTGAGTTGTTTATTTATAAATACTTTGTGTTTGGAGTTAAATTTAGGTGTGGGAAACACTCGAATATGTGAGCAATTGTAAACTCTAATTCTCTTATTATAGTAGATTATTTGCTGCTGGCTCTCCCCGTGCACATAGGTACCGATACTCGGACCAAACCACATATATTTCTGGTGTCCTTATTATTTCTTGTTTATTTCTCTGGTGATTTCGTATTGACGTAAATTGTAAGATCCTGTCATTTCCGCATATTCTATTCCAACAATTGGTATGAGAGCTTGGGATTGAATTTCTTTGATTGTGATTTAGAGTTTTTACTTGTCTGATTATTATTTAGAAATTCTATTATTGCAATTATGTTTGAAAGGAAATCTGAAATTGAGAAGTTTAACGGGAGTAACAACTTTGTGTTATGGAGCATCAAGATGCGAGCATTATTGACAACCTAAGGTTTGGCCAAGGCACTGGATGATGAAGATGAGTTACCTATTATAATGAAAGCCTCTAAAAGGGTAGAGTTAATGGAAAGAGCAAAGAGTACAATCCCGTCAAATTTATCGGATGAGGTTTTAATAAATGTTGTTGAGAAGAAGGATGCCGCAACATTATGAGCAAAACTTCAAGTACTCTATGTGAAAAAGGTTTGAACAATCTCCTATATATGTTGAAGAATGTGTTTCAATTTAGATATACTGAAAGTGCGTCTATCAGAACCCACTTAAATGAATTTAATAAACTCATTATGGATCTAAAGAACGTCGGTGAGATACTTGATAATAAAGAACATGGGATGATGTTATTAGCCTCTATACTAGAGTCATGAGAGCACTTTACTGACTCACTGTTGTAGGGGCGTACTACAATTACCTCAAAAGAGGTAAAGTCATCCTTATTCTCTAAGGAGTGGTAGAGAAATTTGCGAGATGACGGTCTAGCGTAAGGAGTAGCGTAAGTACTAACGATTCGGGGTAGAGAACAACATCGAGAGCCTAATAGCAACAGAGGTAAAAGCATATCGAAATCATGTCATAAAAAGTCCAAGGGACACGTGAAGTGCTTTGAGTATCACAAGAAGGGGCACATCAAGAGAGATTGTCCAAAGTGGAGGAATAAAGCTGATAGGCAGAATACCACAAACAATGTGGCAAACGTTGCCGAAGGGAGCAATAGTGATGTAGAAGCTGTTTTATGTGTGACTACCATTTCGTCAAAAGACAAATTTGTGCTAGATTCGGGGTGTTCTTATCATATGACGCTTCATAAAAATTGGTTTACTACTTACCAAACTGCAGATGATGATAGAGTTCTTTTGGGGAATAACGCAGTCTGTAAGGCTATGGGGATAGGGACAATTCGGATCCGGATGCACGATGGGGTGGTACGCTCATTGACAGATGTGAGGCATGTATCAGAGCTCAAGAAAAATTTTATTTCTCAAGGGACACTCGATGACATCGGGTGTAGGTACATCGCTGATGGTAGAATACTGAAGATCTCTTGAGATGCCATGACAGTGATGAAGGGGAAGAAAGTGAATACTCTTTACCATCTACTAGGAGAAACCGTGACCGGAACCACTGTAATTTCATCAGGTGAATTAGACTCTAACTTGACTCAATTATGACATATATGTTTAGGGCACATGAGTGAGGTAGGTATGACGATGCTAAGTGAAATGGGGTTGTTAAAAGGTCATAAGACAAAGAAGTTGGACTTATGTGAGCACTGTATCTTTAGGAAGCAGCACCAAGTTAAGTTTATTACAGCTGTTCATTCGACCAAATGACCAGTTGAATATATTCATTCAGACGTCTAGGGCCCATCTTTGGTTTCTTCGAAAGGAGGTGCCCGATATATGTTGATATTTATCAACGATTATTCGAGGAAGATATGGGTATACTTTCTGAAGCACATATATGATGTGTTCAATCAGTTCAAGAAATTTAAGGCATTGATTGAGAAGCTATTAGATAAACAAATCAAGTGTCTAAGAACTGATAATGGCATGGAATTCTGTGAAAAAGATTTTACCGAGTTTTATGAGAAAGAATGTATTATGAGACACCGCACAATACTTGGGACACCACAGCAGAATGGCATGGTAGAATGGAAGAATAAAACTTTGTTTGAGTGAGCTCAATGCATGCTTTTGCATGTAGAACTTGGCAAGAAATTTTGAGCCAAAGCAATAAACATGGCATGTTACCGGTTAATCGATCTCCATCATCTGCTATCGAGTGGAAGAATCCTAAGAAAATATGGTCGGGGAAACCTATTGATTATTTCAAATTACGTATATTCGGATGTCCTACGTATACTCATGCGAGTGATGATAAACTTGAGCCGAGGGCGAAGAAATGCATATTTCTGGGTTATGCTATGGTGCACCAATTCTAAATCACCCGGTTTTCTAATCAGCAGAAACGTGATCTTCGACGAGACTGCAATGCTTCAACAGAGGAGTTTGAGACACAACCAACAGAGAAGACAGATTGTGGTGTCATTGATGAGGTGGAGCTTTAGGTGAAGACTCCGGAGATCTCAAAGATAACTAAAATTGAGACTGCAGATGCGGTCACAGTTCCTGAAGTTGGTGATAGTGAACAACCAGCAAAGCCGCAGCACATTATAGCCGCAAATAGACAAACAAAACAAATTAAATTACCGGTACGTTATGGTTATACATATATTGCTTATGCATTGACTGTAGGTGATGTGGTGGAGATAGATAAGCATTCGTCTTACTTTGAGGCAATGGCTAGTTCGGAGTCATCGCAGTGGCTAAGAGCTATGAGTGAAGAGATGGAATCACTCCATCGAAATCAGACATGGGAGCTGGTCAAAGTACCCAAGAGCCAAAAGATTTTCGGAAGTAAATGGGTCTTTAAACAAAAAAATGGCATTCCTGGTGTGGAGGCAGCGATGTATAAGGTGAAACTTGTGGCAAAGGGATATACAGAGCGTGAGGGCATTGACTACAATGGGGTGTTCTCTCCTATGGTAAGACATACTTCTATTCGTGTTTTGCTTACCTTAGTTGCTTCGCAAGATCTCGAGTTAGAGTAACTAGATGTGAAAACTGCGTTTCTTCACGATGAGTTGGAGGAGCAAATTTATATGAGGCAGCCAGAGGGATTTGCTATTCCAGGTAAGAAAGATCATGTTTGCTTGTTGAAGAAATCTTTGTATAGGCTAAAACAGTCTCCTAGGTAGTAGTATAAACGTTTTAATATTTTCATGGCTATTCAAAACTATTCAAAAAGTTAGATTGATAGCTGCGTTTACTATAGAAGATTGGAGAATGATTTTTTTATTTATCAACTCTTATATGTTGATGATATGCTGATAGCAGCTAAAAATATGTCTGATATTGATGTGCTAAAGAGGCGATTAAATGTTGAATTTGAAATGAAAGATTTAGGTGCTGCAAATAAAATATTAGGTATGGAGATTTTGCGTGATAAGACTGTAGAAATTTTACATCTATCTTAGAAGAAATATATTTAGAAGATCGTAGCACGTTTTAATATGCAATCGGCAAAATCTGTAAGTACACCTCTAAGCAAAGCACTTTAAACTTTCAGATAAATTATTGCCGTAGACTGAGGAGGAGGATGAGCATATGTCCCGTGTTCCTTATTCTAGTGTTGTAGGTAGTATTATGTATGCTATGGTGTGCACTAGCCTGTATTTCACAAGCTGTGAGCATGGTTAGTCATTATATGAAATATCTTGGTAAAGCTCATTGGGAAATTGTGAAATGGATCCTCAAGTATTTGAAGGGAACAACAAACGTGGGTATAGTGTACCAAAGAGACAACAATAGTAGTGAGACCACTAGTTTTGTGGATTCGGATCACACTAGTGACTTGGATGATTGTAGGTCTTTAGCAGGGTATGTATTTACGCTAGCAGGTGGTGCAATTAGTTGGAAAGCATCCTTACAGGATCATATTGCCTTGTCTTTGACTAAGGCAGAGTACATGGCACTAACCTTTGTAGCGAATGAGGGGATATTGTTACAAAGTCTGCTCTTGGACTTTGGGTTAGAACAGAAAAGTATAGATATATCTGTGATAACTAAGGTGCAATATATTTGTCGTATAATCCAATTTATCACGAGTGAACGGAGTATATCAACATCATGTACTACTTCATCTAAGATGCCTTAGCTAAGGGTAATGTTATTGTCAAAAAGATTGTTACAGCAGATGACTCAACAAATATGATGACTAAGTTTGTTCCTTTGGCGGAGCTCAAGCTCTACTTGAGCTCTATTGGCGTCTGTGGAGAGTGAGCGCCCGTCGGCGCATTGGAAGAGCAGCATGAATGATGGGCACTATAACTTAGCTTCAAATATCGAGCCAAAGTGGAGAATTATTAAAACTAATATCTCGAGTTTGAATTCGGATAATGATTTGTTAAACCGAATTTGTCGATAAAGTTTTCCCAAGTAGATTACAAATCGGATGAAAAATCTTTCTTCTTATTGGACATTCTTTTAGACGTGCAAAATAGGCAAGGAAGTAAGGAGGATGTGATTTACCACTACAGGACAAAAGGGGCACACTTTATTTTATATTTCTACTTATCTTTTAGGGGCAAAGATGACTTTGTTGGGAGAGATAGAAAGAGGAAATTCCCTTTTGCAGAAGCAAAATCCTCGTAGGCATTGGTTTATTGATGTGATGGGGCCCAAGGTCAAACTTTTGACGTTGGGCACACACATACACACAAAAGGCATAGCTTTTCTTTTCTTTTTGCAAGTGACTACCGCACGTACAAGCCACAGAAAGGGAGCCACGAAAAAAAACCTTGAGAATGCCGCACAAGTCTTGAAGAGGTAGAGAACACGAAGCTATACGTACGTGGAGAAGACACAGTTCTTGTTTTGGCGTACATAGAGCGTTTTACTTTGAGCTTAAATGCGCGATAATTTTGTGCCGTGAGTTTATGTCCAAGTAAGTTGTTTATTTATAAACACTTTGGGTTTGGAGTTAAATCTAGGTGTAGGAAACACTCGAGCATGTGATCGATTGCAAACTATAATTCTCAAATTATAGTGGATTATTTGTTACTGACTCTTCCAATACACGTAGGTATCGATACTTGGACCGAACCACATATATTTCCGGTGTCCTTATTATTTCTCGTTTATTTCTCTAGTGATTTCGTGTTAACGTAAATTACAAGATCCCGTCATTTCCGCGTATTATATTCCAACACATGGTGATAGTCCTCTTTCTCTAAGGTCTTGGTCCATATCACAATGCTCTTCGGCAACAGATTACTTCTCATGGCTTTCTACCGTCCATTGAAGAAGTGTGCTCTCAAGCAACTTGTTATATGCCCAATTCCAAAACTTCAGCTATATTAGATAGTAGTGCTATGGTTGCTCGGGGTAGTCAAAAGCTCATGGTTGTGGTAATGGTCGTGGAAATTGGAACTCATATAGTTTTAACCTTGTCGTGGACGTGGTGTTCAAGGTCGAGGTGCCTCTTGTGGTGGTGGTAACAATGGTTCTAGAGGAGCTCGTGGGGGTCACTTTTGTACTCATTACCATCTTACAGGACATACTATTGATTATTGCTATAACCTCCATCCTGAGCTGCGGGGTCACATGCTTCCATTGATCCTGAACCTTGGTCTCCTTCATCTGGACCTCCTTCTAGACAAATATGATGAATTTGACTCATGCGGAATATGATGAGCTGATTAGGGCACAACAACTTGGTATTCATTCAGGTGCCATTGCTACTTTTGCATAGAATGGTGATTCTACTTGTTTCTTGTCCACTATAGCTATCCCTCGTCCTTGGGTTATTAACTCGAGTGCCACTCATCATATGACTAGTGATCCGCGTCTTCTTACCTTCACCTCATCCATTTCGTCCACTTTAGTCACTTTGGCAGATGATTCTAAGTCAAAGGTGACAGGTTCAAGTTGTGTATTATTGAGCTCTTCCATCCTTACCGTTTGTATATCATATTCCATGCTTCCTCTATAATTTATTATCTGTCAATTCTAATACTCGTGATCTTGACTACGATGTTATCTTCTCTTCCTCTTCATGTGTTTTTTAAGGATCAGAAGACTAGACGTCGAATAGGTGGTGGTCGTAAGGTGGTGGATTATACCTTTTGGATCCTAAGATTATTGCTGTTGCCACTACTGTTTAAAAGAAGGCTATGGATAACTCTTATCAATTACATTGTTGCCTTGGTCACACCTCAGTAGACGTACCCCAACATTTTCCCTTTGAGTCCGGTTCTAGTCTTTAGTTTGATTGTGAAACATGACAGTTGGGTAAGAACAATCATGTATCTTTTCCCCATCGTGTTTTGAGTCATGCGTCTCAGCCATTCAAGTTTGTCCACTCTAATGTTTGGGGTCCTAGTCAAGAGTCTTCATTTGGTTTATGCTATTTTGTCACATTTATTGATGATTGTAGTTGAACAATTTGGTTTATATTTAATTAAAGCTCGTATGGAAGTGTTTCATTCTTTTTGTCATTTTCATAATGAAGTTCATACTCAATATGCCTATCATGTCAAGTGTTTGCATACAGACAATGCTCGTGAATATTTATCATCTTCTACCATTTATTCCATTTATAGTGTTGCACGGTATTTTAAATTAGAGTTCTTGCTCTCACAGCCCACAACAAAATGGGGTTGCTAAATGAAAGATTAATCAATTGTTGGATGTTGCTTGTCGTCTACTTCTCGACACACATATGCCTAAGTCATTCTAGAGCTATACTCTTCTTATAATATGTCATCTTATTAATCGTCTTACATCCTCCGTATTGAACAAAGCTATCCCATATGCTCTTCTTCATCCCGATTGTCCTTTGTGGTCTGTTGGTCCTCGTATTTTTGGGTGTGTATGTTTTGTCCATTCTTTGTCTCTTTGGTTGGATAAATTATCACCTCATGCCAAAAAATGTGTATTCGTCAGTTACTCTCATACTCAAAAGGGCTATGTCTATTATAGTCCTACTCGTCATTGGGAGTATATTTCTGTTGATGTGACTTTCTTTGAGGATCTTTGGTGATGTTTCTCCCCTAGTGCCATTGACGATGGATCTTTTACCATCTTAGGCACCTTATTAGTCGATGCCGCTAACTTCCATTATTTCTCTCACAACTTCTTAGTTGGAACGGTTGTTTGTTCCTTCAATTGGTGCTCCGCCTAATTTAGGATCACCTATACCAACTCTTCTTAAGGTGTATACACGTGGTCCTCGCCCTGTTTGGGGACATGCCTCTCCACCAATGGATGTCCCATCACCACCTTGACACTGGCTTCTAATCCTTTTTCAGCCCCTGTCAATTCTCTTATTGCTCACCGTACTCAATCTTAGGATCCTCTTTCTTATTTTGTATCTTATAATAACCTAAGCCTCAAATGTCTCTCTTTGTGACGTCCCTTGTATCTTTATCTATGCCCAATAATGCGTAGGAAGCTTTGGCCCACCAAGTTGGGCCCATGCTATGGAGGAAGAGATGGCTACATCACATCATAATAAGACTTGGGAAGCTAGTCCCATTGCCTCTTAATAAACAATTTGTAGGTTGTTGTTGGGTCTTTGTCGTCAAACACCATCGCAATAGTTTAGTTGAGTGCTCAAGGCCCTATTTGGTAATCAGCCAAATAGTAAAAATTTCTATTCTTTTATTTTCGAGAGTAGTTTTAGAATAGAATCGTGTTTAGCAAAATTTTTGTTTCCGAGAACAGATTTGGAGTAAAATCAAGAATAAAAAAAAAAAAGTTGATTCTTGTTCCCGGTAAAAAAAAAAAAAAAGAAGAATCAAAAGTGAAACAACCTTACGTTCTCTCCTTTGCTCAAACCAATTATTTTTCTTCCACACATCACAAAACTCACTCTTCTGCACATCACCAAAACTCATTCTCTCCTCAAGAACAACGATGGTGACTGCTGCTTCTTCATCAGTTGAAGCTGCTCGTTCAATGTGAGTTCCCTTCACTCGCAACTATGGGTGGTCGCCATCATGCATATGGGTGGTTGTCGGCTGATCTGGGCAACGGCTCGCTCACCATCGCCGTCGTTCGTCGTATGTGACAGCTGGCGGGAGTGCGCCCAGGCTCGCTCGAGCAAGCAAGCCCTCGGCCAGATCGACGAGGGAGCCTACCAACTCGAGCCTAGGCTCACTCCCACCATCCGTCGCCCCGACGAACACCCTCGCCGTCGTCTATGTCTAGGCGAGCCCTCGTCGTTGTCCGTCTCGTTGTCGTCCATCTCGCCGTTGTCTTCGAGAGAGCCCTTGGCCAGGTATGAGAATGAGGGCTCACTTGGGCGAGCCATCGAGAGCTGGATCTTGAAAACATAATCTCAAGTGGAGGTTTTATAAATGAATTTGAATAACTCCCGTAGACCTAGAATGGATAAAGGATGAATTTCAGATGGATAAAAAGCAATGTTACTTAGGGACAATTTCAAATGTTCTTGTGCGTTCTAATGTTAGCTCAGATGACGGACAATGACAAGCGCCGATTTGGGCGAGGGGTCACTTGCATGAGCCATCGCCTAGATGATGGATGACGGCGAGCACCCTCGCCTAGATCAATAGACGCCCTCCCCATATTCCTCAATCCTCAATTTGGGCAATCCGAGTGAGGGCTCGCTCTCCACCGTCATCCTCAACCCTCACTCACTTGAGTGAGCCCTTGCCTAGATCGATAAACACCCTTGCTACCATCCTTAATTGATGGACGCCCTTGCTGCCATCCTCGATCCTTGCTTTGGGCAAGGGCTCGCTCGAGCGAGCGTCATTTCTCTGATTCTTTGTTTCCTTGCGTTTGATAGTGGCTTGCCTAGCCTCCTATTTTACTAATTGTGCAGTTCTATTAACATTGGTGCATAGTTGACCTTACGCATCTTCAAAATCCGGTATCTCTTTTCTCAGTGTTCTTTGTTCGCTACTTTTGCTTGATGCTTCTCTGTCTATTTCTTTGCTTTTTAATCAATGCTCATGTAAAGCTTCTAGGTTGATTGGAAAAGTATGTGGAGGGTGGATTTTCTTGTTCTTTTTCTTTGCTTTGAATTGTCTAGACTGTGGTCATTGGAATTCTGGTCATTACTCGGCAGAGTTGTCATGGTTTCTGTGAAGTTCACTATGAAGTACGTTGGAGGTTGGTAGTGAAGTTGGAGGCGAATGAGGAAGGAAATCATGTTTAGATCATAACAAAGAACTATTTAAGTGTCCCTAAATGATCACATTGACATCTTCTAGGATGGCGTGTTACTCATCAATGATATGTCGAGCACGTAGAGGCTCGATCATGTTTGTGGCGTAGGTAGGCCTATTTGTTTAAAGTGGAAATTAAAGGTGTCATGCATGCAAGATAGTCATCTACAACCATTTAAACAATTTTAGACTTCTTTAATCAAATAAGTGAGCTTGTTTGTGTTAATGCAATGCATTTATACACATGCAAACACCATTATACACGTGTATATATCTGACTCACATGTTTATGTACTAGAATCAATTCTTAAATTTCTAAGTTTTAATGTCACATAAAAAATAAACAGTCCTACTTCACGAAAATGCATTGGTCCTAAAACTGCCAAAAAAAGTGCATTTAAGTCCTAAAACTTGTCAAATTGTTTCAAATGAGTCCGAACTAGACAGGTATATGTAATCCTTTTTTTTTTAAATTAGATCTAAAAACTCTTCATTTGATTTTCAACAAAAACTAAAAAGAAAAGTTAAAAATTTTATTTTTAAAATTTTTAAAAATAAATTTAAAAAATAATATTAACTTTTAAATATGTTTTTTTATAAATATTTTAACTAAAAAATTATTTTTAATTAAAATGATTATTATGTCATAGTTTTTAAATTTAATTTTTAAAAATTAATTAAAAAATTAATTTAAAAAAGACATTTATTTTACAATGACAATCATGAAAATGTTTGTGTGTATTACTTGTACTTCCTACATGACTATGTTATTAACTTATATGATGCTCAACTATGTTATTAACTTATATGATGTCAAGGTTAAATGGCATCCAAAAAAAAATATATATATATATATTCAACACAAAATGGATCAGGCCTTTAACTAATTCGTTAGTAAGTTTGTTGGTAGAAGAGATGAAAAAGGGAAATTGCAGAACTTCTACTTTTAACAAAGTAGGGTAGAACAACATACAAGCTGAATTCATTAAACGGTCGGGATACCAATATAATCTATTGTAGTTAAAGAACAAGTTGAACAAATTGAGAAAACAATATAGTAGTTTTAAGAAGCTCATTTCAAAATCTGGCTTTGGCTGAAATAATGTGAATAAAACAATTGTTACGACAATCCAAATATTTAGGACTCTCACATCAATGTATCATTTAAGTTTTGATCATTTTGATATTATTATAGATGTAAGTTTTAGAAGATTTGATTATGTTATTGACATATGTCATTATTATGAAAATTGCAGGACAATAATGGGTGGACAAAATTCAAGAATGATAGATTTCCTCAATATCCCGACCTTTGCATAGTATTTGGTGATACATATGTTACTGGAGAGCATGCCACAAGAAATGCCAATGATTTGACGGTGTTAGAGGAATGTGACAATGGTGATGGTGATGCAGGTGAACACCATATTGATGATGAAGTTTTTACATCCGACTATACTTCAACTCATATTCATAACAAGTACAAGTTTGATAGGACTCCAAATGCCAAGAGGAGAAGAAAGAGTAGCTCATTTAGTATTGCAGACACGTGCAAAGCTATACAAGACCTACTCAAAGCTAGGTCAAGTCAATCTGGGAGTGGCTCTGCCACCTCACAAGTCACACCACCACCTATAGACCCATTATTTGTATCAGTTGTGATTGATGTCCTTATTAGTATAAATGAGTTGAAGTAACATCTTTACAACAAAGTAGTGAAATGAGCATGTATTAGTGCCACATGGAGAGAGGCTTTCATCAGATCTCTAATTGAAATGAGATATAGGCATCTTCAATGTCTTTAGTAAATATTGAGATATGTTTTGTGGATTGCATGTGGTTTCACTTGATTGTGTGATTTAATTGTTGAAACTCTTTTATGTGGTTGTATGAATACAATGAATTGCTTGAGATTTTTATATTTGATTTCCTTTTACTTTACAACTTATATTGTTGATTGTTATTGGATTCTTTTCAGATATCTTTATTGATGTTATTGTATTTGTGTGATGATATAGGTATTATGGAAGATAGATCAAATAGTATGTTTAATGAACAAGTAGAACCAATTGACCAATTCTTGGATAACGATGATCTTGACATATTGATAGCATGGTTATACATTGTTACGATGGACATGTTCGTGCATACGAAAGAACCTATTAGGAACTGCAAATTATTAGGACCTAAATGGATAAGAAAGATTATTTGTGGAGATTCAAATAGAATATATGAAGTCTTCAAGATTGAGAGACATGTTTTTTTGAACTTATGTGATTTGATGAGGATAAGAGGTTGGTTGAAAGATAGTCAGTATGTTAAAATAGATGAACAAGTTGAGATCTTCTTATCTTTGGTTCATCATAATAACTCAACTAGAGATTTATGTGAGAGATTCTAACGTTCAAGAGAAATAATCAGCAAGTATTTTAATTTAGAGTTGAAAGCAGTTCTCAAACTTGCAAAAGAGGTTATCAAATCACCACCATTTGATGTTGTTCCACCGAAAATTCTTATGGATCCTAATCATGAACACTATTTCAAGGTATAGTTTTCATATCAATTTTACATCATCAAATACATGTAGTTGATAATCTTTTTTTCATAAATTCACATGATTTTTTTTCTCAAAATAAATTCACAAGGTTGCATATGTGCTATTGATGGCATTCATATAAATGCTATCATCCCCCCGTCTCAGCAAATCCCGTTTAGAGACAGAAAAGGAAATACCACTCAAAATGTGTTATATGTTTCTTTGTTTGATATAAAATTTACATTCATGTATTCTGGGTGGGAAAGATCTGCCAACAATTGTCGAGTACTTTAGGCAGCACTTGAGAATTCTCGATTGCAATTTCCTCGACCGCCACTAGGTATTTGATTTGTTTATGAGGAGAAATTCATTTTATGATTGTATCATCGTTGCATATCATATAAATATATATACATGATAGGCAAATACCACATGGTAGATTCTGGTTATGCAACAGTCCCGGGATTTTTAACTCTGTTTAAATGTGAATGGTATCATCTAAACGATTTTAGGGGGAATGGAAGACGGCCAATGATAGCAAGAGAATTATTCAACCACAGACATTCTTCTTTAAGGAATATCATTGAGAGGTCATTTGGAGCATTAAAAAATCGCTTCACCATTTTGAAACACATGTCTCCATTTACAATAAAAAAAAGTAGGCACTTATTGTAATTGCATGTTGTGCTATTCATAATTATATTCATGACCAAGCTATGATGGACAAAAACTTTTCCCTATATGAAGATCCGGAGTACCCATTTGGACCTAGAGAAGTGGAGGTTGTAAATGATATATCAAATGAGCAGGCAATAGAGATAAACATGCTTCGGAGAAGTATTACAAATAAAATAGTAAGGATTACAATATGCCCGAGATTACATAACTTTATGTTTCTGACTTTAGTAATATTGTTTTTAATTATTGACTTATCAAAGCCAATATTTCAAGTCGAACAATGGACTAAGTTACTTCATTGCTGATTTATGGATAAGTTGCGGTGATGAGTTTCTCGTTAAAGCATTTTCTTTGCTTCAAAGAGTTATGTTGGTTTGAAGACTTATTTTCTTAAACGTTGGGTGTTCGGTTTTGGGGAAGGGATATAGAGAGAGAGAGAGAGAGAGAGAGAGAGAGAGGGGGCGGAAGGGAAGGAGAGAAAAATCTTGGCTAAATTAAAATTAACATCCATCCATATTGAATTCAAAATGGATTAGATATTTAATCATATAAAAGTAAATATTATTTGAAAATGAGCAATAACCATGATAAAAAAAATATTATTTAAATATAAATAATATTGAAATTCTAATAAGAAAACGAAATTTAAAACAACAACAATTTTCGTTTTTATTTTTATTTATTTTTTATTTATATATTTTATTTTAATTTCTTCCTATTCTGAAATATATATTTGTTATATATAGAATACATATTTAATTTTGTATTTTAATTTATTATTTAGTATTTATATTTATTACATATTTTAGGTATATTGGTATAGTTTATACTATAGTTTATTATTTACTATTTAATAAAAATTTGATTAGTTAATATTTTTTTACTTAGTATAAATATAATTAATCAATAGAATTTCTATGATTTGATAAAATTTTAGAATGGAATAGAATTCTAAATTCGAATTCTTTTGAAATTGAAAAATATAATAAAATATAATATGATTTCTTCACTCATAAGAAGACAATTATATTGGTGAGTGGTCCATAAGAATTCAATATCAAATTTATACTCAACTAAAAAGGTAATTGTAAAAGAATTGGAAAAGAAATTTTATGCAGTTACTAAACGCATTTATGTTTTTTTTTCTATTCCAGAATTAGAAATTTTATGCAGTTACCAAACACGTTCTTTTGCTCAGAAATTGTTATTGAAAACAAAATAGTTACAAAACGCGCCCTAAAAGCGCATCTTGTTGCGAAGAGCTATACTTAGACTTACAGTATCGACTATGATGAGATTTTTCCTCCAGTGGCCAAAATTTCTTCTGTACGTATCGTTATTTCTTTGGCTGCCCAATTTAATTGGACTCTTCATTAGCTTGATGTAAAAAATGCATTCCTTCATAGTGATCTTCATGAGGAGGTCTATTTGGAGCAACCACCCAGGTTTGTTGCTCGAGGAGAGAAGATGTTTTGGCTGTAAAAAGCCCTTTATGGACTTAAGTAGTCTCCTCATCCTTGCTTTGGCCACTTTAGTGATGTGGTTATTACTTTTGGCATGCATCGATGTAATGTGGATCACTCCATGTTTAGCATGTCCTCTTCAAAAGGGTGCATTATTGTTGTTGTTTATGTTGATGATATTATTGTTACAGGAAGCAATGTTAAAGGTATACAACGACTCAAGCAGTTTCTATAGAAGGAGTTTAACACTAAAGATTTACGTCGTCTTCAATATTTTCTAGGCATAGAGGTTGCCCATACTAATGGCAGTATTGCTCTCTCTCAGCGAAAGCATACTATTGACACTCTTAAGGAGGTGGGCTTGCATGACGCTAGGCCTAGTGACACACCTATGGATCCTTGGGGTAAGGCTTGATAATGAACATGGAGAGCTTCTTCATGATCCTAAAAAGTATCACTGGCTAATAGACAAGTTAAATTATCTCACTATTACTCGTCTAGATATTTCCTTTGTTGTTAGTGTCGTAAGTCAATTCATTAGCTTTCCCCGTACTACTCACTAGCACGCTGTCCTACAGATTGTTCGCTATTTGAAGGGAGTGCCAGGTTAGGAACTTATGTTCTGTAGTCGGGGTCATCTTCATATGAACGGTTATTCAGACCCTAAGTCTTTGGAGGTGACGGCATATTCTGATTTAGATAGTGCTTGTTGCCTTATGGATCGTCGGTCTACTTCTAGATATTGTGTTTTTCGTTGTGGTAATCTTGTGTCATGGAAAAGTAAGAAACAATATGTTATTTCTCAATCTAGTGCAAAATATCGTACTATGGCTAATGCTACAAGTGATCTTCAATGGGTTTGTATGTCGTTGGCTGGGATTAGACTACGTATGACTGGATCGTCTACTCTTTATTGTGATAATCAATCTACAGTTCACATTGCTAGCAATCTAGTGTTTCATGAGCGAACGAAGCATATAAAAGTGGATTATCATTTTGTTTAGGAAAAGGTGAATTTTTTTTTTTTTTTTTTGTCGGTAGAAAAGGTGAATTATGAACATTTACAATTGGTGCACACACATTCTAAGGAGCAACTTGCAAACATTTTCATGAAATCTCTTCGATGTGTACAAACTTCTTACATTTGCCAAGTTAGGCCTTTTTGATATGTAGGCCCCAACTTGAGGGGAGTGTCGGTTTAGTACCTATTATTTTATAGTATTAGCAAGTTGGGGTTATTTATGTAATTTTACAAGGCTTGACTCTAAGCATATAAATACTTCTTTTACTCACAATAAAATTATTCTCTCTTTTACCAATAATGACCTTTTTTTTTTGCCTTGATTTCTTGGGCCTAGGATCAGATCCTATGTGTTTCAAATCCAAATTGTGTTTTCAATTTGCAAATCTCCCTCCCTCTTTTTACCTTTTTGTGTAGAAGATGACAAAAATAATCATTGAACTTTGATCCAATATATAGTGTCATTCATGGATTTTTAATCAGTTCACTATAATCCCTAAAATGTTAATAATTGTTCAATCTAATCCCTTGATTATATAAATATGTTGAATTTCATCCTTTTGTTAATTTAAATTAACAAAAACATGGCTTCCAATCTATTAAGTTTGCACGATGGAAAAAAAATGATATACGTGAATTATTCAAGTAAGATATTCATCTCAAAATAGAATATAATAATGGACATGTTAACTCTCGATTTTTTTTAACCTTTTCAATAGTAAATAGATAAAAAGATGAATATGTTGACTCATAGTGTTTAAAACTCCAACTCAATTTATATATTCCACATCATCAAATAATATTTACATTATTGTTTAAGCAAATGGAAGGACTACATTTAATATTAATAGTTCATGAAACATATTAAACAAATTAAAAATTCAAAAATAACATTGAATATTGAATTAAAATTTAAGAACCACTTGTGTTATTTTCTTTCTTTTTTACCTAATCAGGTTCTTTTCACATAGTATACAAGCATCACGGCAGTAGATAATTAATACTTAATCTTCACTATTATGTAACATAAACATAGAGTCTCTTTCTTCGAAAAGATCAGAGTCACTTCTAATAGAATATTCTCGGCTAGTTACTCGACGAATGTGATATCGAGGACAAAGGCGTGAATAAATAAATTAATCTTATCTCTCACATATTTTGATTTAAAAAATTTGAACCTTACCAAAAAAATGTTTAACTCTTTAAAAATTTATCTCTTTCCTCGTATATATGTGCAATTTCTTCGTACATTGTGTCAATTCTTTCTTTCTATTTATTTATAATTCAAATAATTCATAATAAACCGATTTTATAATATCTCAAAATGCGATTCATCACAAGCAAGATATATTTGTGTTTTTTCACGAAGAAATATAAGGGACAAAACAACTAAGTCTCCATTTGGGATTTCTTAAATTTACCTTATATTCTTTCTCTCATACCGACCCATTTCATTAAAAAAACCACCTAGTTTCTTTCTCTTTTTCACTGCTAGATTTCCTAAGTCACGGTGCAATTGAAAAGTTAGAAAGAAAAACCTCGTTGGTATAAGAAAATGATAAAAAAAAAATGAAAACAATTGCTAAAGAAGAGATTTGGCGCTTCCCCATGCTTCTTATACCAAGTTTTGTTAAATTTATTGACTTGGCAATCTATTAATTATTTTATTGATCTTCATTACTTTAATTTCTTTCAATAATCTCTCTCCAAAAAACGTTCCTTTTTTTATATTCTTAGTTCCGTCTCTCAATTAGTTTTCTTTGGGGTGATGATGGATAAGCACCTAACCACCAACAATAAATTTACCTCGATACTTCGTCTTAATTATAATCGCCCTTAGAAATTGAGTGAACAAATTGTAATGCGAATGGATTGGGTAATCTTCCCTTCTTTTAGATGCTTTCATGCTTTAGCTCGGAACACTTGTGAAGAGAGTTTTCCAATGAGCCCAACATTATTGATAGGGCAAAACGAGAGATCACGAATTTGAGTTCTCGACCCGAATCGCGGTCACAAGCTCGGGTGTATGGATCGGCATCGACCAAGTGTTGTAAGACGAATAAATATTCTCGTTCACTATAACTAAGAAGTCTAAAAAGTTTTGTTCAATTCCAAGGTCTCTAAGTATGGTTACAAGCAATGGAGCCTGATTTAGGTATTAATAAGTTTGGCTAAAGTGTGATTAGGGATATCTTCCTCACTGATTTTCATTGCATTGGAACTTCTAGTTTCATCATTACTTCAAAATCGAGAAATCACAAACATCTCTGACACTAAGAAAAACACAAGTGACTAGTCAAAGGGTTCATAAATGGGGCAAATTATACATAAACTTTTAAACATATTATATTTATGTCAACTTAGTTCTAAATCTTTTAATAGTGCCAATTGATTTCTAAATCTTTTCACGTTTTACTAATTGAGTACATTTGACCATATTTGGCTAGATAGCTAATGTGGACATTGGCTATCCTTACGTGATGCAATTGATATTGATGGAAACAAATTCTAATAACATTTTACATTTTTCCTTTTTTTTCTTTTCATTTTATTTTATCTCTTTTTTTCTTCCCTTCTTCCTCTAGTCAACGAGGTTTGGCCAACCTCACCCCATTGGCCACTAGTGAGGCTCACTCAAGGCCCACTTGACCCCTCACTGACCCTTACCTCTGACCAATCATCAATCATAATTAAGGCTTGACGATAGACTAAAGGAAGAAGAGAAGGAAAATAGAAAATAAAAAAATAAAAATAAAAAAATATTAAAATATTATTAAATAGTTGTGTATGTCAGTGCCACGCCATGTCATATGAAATAGCCAACATTCATGTTAATGATTTTCCATCCAAAATTCGTTGGACTAACTTAATTGACAAAACGTAAAAATATCTATGACTCAACTAACACAATTAAAATATTTAGAATTGAATTAACAAAAGTATAATAAATTTAATACTTTATAGATAACTTTCCTGTCATAAAAGTGGGCATTGAATTTGACCGGTAATATGACTATTGAAAGACTACTTTTGACGAGTTCAACTGGTTTTGGATAATGGAAACATTTTGTCCATCATATCTTGTCAGTCAAATCTTAGTGAACTTTTGGTCAATCCTAGGTCAACTAAAGAATCTATGGCACGTTCAGGTAAAATTTGAGGCATCAGCAATTTTCACGGTCGAATTTCTTCCATCCTGTCTCATCCTCTCTTTTCCTTAATTTCCTTTAGATGAGCTTAACGGCCTACCTTTGAGAGACAAATAAACTCTCGATCGTTGATAAATAATTAACTAGTTCATTTATATTTTATGTTGGCAATGTTTTATGTAAATATATATTTTCAATTTAATTAATTTACATTATCCCCTCTTCCACTATTATTATTCGATGTATGCGTAATTCTATATAAAACTATAATTGGACCTGGAAATTCTCTGATGCTATCATCAACTATCATTGAATAATTAAATTTTCTTTTTTTTTTTTTTTTTGCAATAAACAAAGTTAAAATTTGATCAATGAGGAATTAGTTCACCATCAAATAAGCATGCATTTGATATGATATGTCTTATTATCATAACTTTGATAATGCACAATGAAATTTCAACAAAATTTTGTTTCGTAAAAGAAAGATAATGATGTGGGAGTAATCTATTAGTTGAAATTTTTGTTGTATAGAAGATTTCGCTTTCTCCGCAAGATTGTGCAGTTGCGATTGCCAATTGGTACACCAAAATAGAATAGAATCAGGGAATGAAATGAAAAAGAATTGGAATGACGATCCAAAATCTTTGTTTGGTGAATCATGCACGTGGGATAGAAATTCTTATGTTTAGTTGTAGAACTAGTAATTTCTAACGTGAATTCAAAATGTATAGGTTTCCATAATATAATTAATTAAAATTATAATGTTTTTTAGTGAATACTTAAACAAAATTACAAAGCCTGATTATGACACGTGAATACGAACTGCTGTTCTAAGAACAAATGCTATGGGAATAAAATTGAATGAGAATTTATTAATAAGTCCGATTTACTTCTAACTTGTATTAATATAAGCTTACAGATTATTATTCTTAGAAATATAATTGGACAGTGCGTTAACATTAATAATTCTTACCTATAATTTTCGAATAATTAATTATATAGTATTGATCATATTGTCCATTAATTTGAATCTATAAACTATATTATAAAATTATAAATTATTTCCATTATTAAACAGCATAGAATAATCGATATTCTTCATTTTCAACGAAAATAATGAATTATTTAACAACAGTGATATTCTTTTATCATGTATAATCTATTGATCATAATTTAAACTTATCAATTTATTTACTAATGAGGAAAAATGTTGTTAATATGCACGTTGCATAAGGGTACGTTTGGTAACATTGCTATTCAAAAATTGTTTCAGAGAGTAGAAATATAAAAAACTATTTTCATTCCGAGGAACAATTTTTGAAAGTAAGAACGCGTTTGATAACTACACAAAATTTATGTTCGGAATAGAAAAAGAATGTAAAACACATTTGGTAAACTTGTATAATTTTTTTGTTTCTTTTAATTTTTTAATATTTTTATTTATTATTTTTCCTTTTTTATTTATTATTTTTATTTTTTTTTTTTCTTCCTTTTGGCCGGTCACGGCCTCGCCCATGGCCAGCGACCAACCGACGAGGGCCGGCGGCCTCACCTTGGCTGGGTGAGCCTGGCGAGGCTCGGCCTCACCGAATCTAGGTGAGCTTGAGCTCGCCTAGCCAAGGCGAGGCCGTGCCTCGCCGGGCCACCGCCCGCGGACGCTCCGGTGAGGTCGTCGGCCAAAAAAAAAAAAAAAAAAAAAAAAAAGGAAAAAATAGGAGAGAGGAAAATTGTTTCTTGTTTTTGTTCCAAATTTGTTCCCTGGAACAAAAACAAGTCCGGAATAAAAACATAAACAAACGCATTTCATTTCTTTTTTTGTTCCCTAGAACAAAAAATTAGAAATTGTGTTTATGCTAAGAAAAAAAGAACACAAAGGGTGCGTTTGTTTGTGTTTTGTTCAAAATTGTTCCGGAACAGAAATATATTCTATTTCTGTTCGGGAACAATTTTTTATTAGAAAGACACGTTAGGTAAACTTGTTCGGGAATAAAAAATAAATAGAAATACGTTTGGTAAATTTATATTCTTTTTTGTTTCTTTTAATTTTTTAATTTTTTTATATTTATATTTTATTTTTATTTTTTCTTTTTTTCTTCTTTTGGCCGGTCGCCGGCTATGCCGAGGCCGGCTCCGGCCGACGGGGCCGGCAACCTCGCCCAGCCACAGCGAGGCTCGCCGGCCCCCGGTGAGGCCAAGCGTCACCGGCATGGGCGAGGCTCGGCCTCGCCAGGGGCCAGCGACGCTTCGGCGAGGTCACCAGCCCTCGACGACCGGTCGCGGGCCATAGCCAAGGTCGGCGACCGGCCAAAGAAAAAAGAAGAAGGAAAGAAGAAGAAAAAAAGAGAAGAGAAGAAAGGAGAGAGAAAATTTGTTCTTCAAAAGTGTTTCTAGAACAAAAAAATAACTTTTTTTTGTTTCTTATTTCTATTCTAATTTTGTTCCGGGAGCAAAAAAATAGATTTTGAACAAAAACGCAAACAAACGCGTTTACATTCTTTTTTGTTCTCGGAAACAAAAAAATAGAATTTTTGTTCATAAACAGAAAAAAAAAAAAAAAAAAAAAGAATACAACCATGCACGCCCTAACAAACCGGCCTAAGTAATCAGTTTCCATAATTCCTTGGGTTGGTCTCTCTTTTGAGGAATCCAAGACATGTCAAGCCCAACAACCTTAGCCATGGAAGCCCGCACAGCAGCCTTCTTCTTCCAACCCAAGCCCCTGCACGCCTCAAGAACCCATCAACAAGCACGAAGACCCACGTCGGGAAAGCGGAGGGAGAGCGCTTGGGCGAGCTTGCATCCCCGATTTGACCGCCAGCGGTGTGGTCTTCGCCGGCACCTCCAACGCCATCAGGGTTTGCAGAGGTAGGTGGAGTCTTTGGCTTCTTGGGAAGGTGGGTCTTGATTTGTTTGATTGGGGATAGAGGTAAAGTCTTTGGCTTTTTGCAGAGATAGGGAAGTTTTCGGCTTCTTGCGAAGGTGGGTCTTGATCTTTCTGATAGAAGAGATAGGTGAAGTCTTCGGCTTTTTTGCGAAGGTGGGTCTTGATTTGTTTGATTGGAGTCTTTCAGTGCTGACAAGAAGTTGAATTGGATGATTCTTTGAATCATTTCCGTTGTTCCTGGAATTTGAATGCATTCGTTTCATTCCTCTGAGATTGCACGCTGCTTGAACTTTTTGCCAACACTGCAATTCACTGGGGAATTGTAATTGCGGAGTAGGGTAGGGAGTTGGGCGTCCCGTCGGGATGGACAGCATTGTAGATTCCTTGAGCAGCGCGTACCAGGAGTTCCTTGCGGCTGCGGCGAGTGTTCTCGAGGCCAGGGAAGTGTCCGGGGCCCAGAAAATAGCTGCCACCGACGCTGCCCTGGAGAACTTCAAGCAGCACTGGGAATTGTTCCGGGTGGCGTGCGATCAGGCAGAGGAGTTTGTGGAGTCAGTTAAGCAGAGGATCGGATCGGAGTGCCTGGTGGATGAGGCCACCGGCTCCACAGCAGGGAAGCCCGGGCAGGCTGCCACACCTGCCCTGCCCCCAATAAGCGCGGTTCGGTTGGAGCAGATGAGTAAAGCGGTCCGGTGGCTTGTCATCGAGCTCCAAAATGGTACTGGCACCGCCGGCGGAGTGGCACATACTCATTCTGCCGCACCTTTTGATGCTCGATTCTCTGAAGATGCAGCTCAGTAGGTAACTCCTTGTTCGATACTTTTCCGGATAGAGTTGAGCTGGTTGGTTCTTATATTATTTAGGATCAACAGATTGTAAACCAATGTTGTAGTTTGAGGTCAAGGGCCCGTGTGATTCCATGTCTGTATATTTTCGCTCCCTGGTCTTCGACAAAGATGAATTTATGTTCTTCATACTTTTGAGCCACGTGGAGCTTTTTTATTTCTGTTTTTTGAAATTTTTTAGTACACTAAGCTTCTCCACCTCAAGAGACAGTTCTCTTGTTCAGCAATTTGGTACCTTTGAAATGGATGTATGTTTTTCCTTACTTTTCTTGTTGTAAGAAGCGTGTCTGTAAACTATCTGTCCCAAACACTAATTTTTTTTTTAGATGTGACTGAGTTTTCAATTGCCAATTCCTGGCAATTGAATGGTTGTGTTGGTGGTTGGCACTGCTGAAGCACAAGCAGTTGTTCCACTTTCTGCTAAAAAGACTATGATAAGTTCCTAACCTGCTTTTGCTGTCAATATTATACTGATCCACAGCTTCATGCAGTAGCACCAAGTTTGTGAGTTCAGTGTTAGTGCCTTGACGTGATACCTGGGAAGCACAACCAATGGTAGATTTGGGTGTTCAGGGGGTGGGGGCATGGGGTTTGGGGTTTGGGGTTTGGGGATCATGGGTTTGGTACCAGCAAAGAACTAAAAAAATGGATCATGCTATTACTCGCTGTTGTGTCATTTCCTGGCATTTGGCTATAGGGTTGCTTCATGATCTCATCTTGTGCATCATCATATTTACACCATCTGCCAGTGAAATTTTACTGATATTTATGAAATCGACAAGGGACATTCTCTCACGAATAAGACTTGGTAGCTGATGGCCATTAATGTCAGCTGCAGTTCATGTACATGTGGCATCTGGTGCTATTAAAAGCAGTGAGAAGGAAGTTAGAGATCAGATCTGGGGGAATTGCTCCTTATTAAATTGGGGCCTTTGATATGTTAATCTCTTGGTCCTTGGCTTGTTTAACATTAGTTTTCTTAATTGACTGTCAGATCAATTGTTCGATCGATTGACCTCGTGCTCTTTCTTAGATTTTGTTTTCACTTTATGACAGATTGTCGACTATGGTGAACCATTTATTATATTCGTCATGCTTCAGTTTAGTAAATGTCATTCGCTGTTCTTGGTATTTGGAAAACTGGATTTGGCTCCACTTGGCAATCTGCTTTGCTACTTTTTATTCTTGTGTGCTTCTAGATGTGCTTCAAATCTTTGGTGGATATACTTTTTTATATCAAAGGGTGCATTCGTTCAAGTTTAGGGACCTCTCGGTCCATTACCATCAACTGATGAGGTTTGGTGAGAAGCAAGCATTAGGCATGCAGTGCACTGCACAAGCCATTGAGCATATTTGGACATCACTGATTTGCATTCCAAGTAGCGTCCTTGTAATGTACCATGTCCTAATGCCTAGATGTTTCCACAAAATCTCTTAAATTATGTTTGCTACATTCACAAATATAGTTTAGGGTGTTTCTCTATCTTCTTTTGGTGATTGGTTTTGAGTGCTTCAAACTAAGACAGCTCTACTTTAATTAAGTCGTATGGCTAGTCTTAAGTTCTGATAGCAGTTATTATAATGAAAGAAAAAGAGGGGACTATTCCCCGCTGTAGCAAATACATCATCATTTGGCAACTTATCTCCAGAAGATGTTATGATTAGCCAAGAGATAATCTTTCAATTGGATTGTCCAAAATCAATTGTGGTATTTTGGGTTATTTGACACTGATATCACCTTTCAAGTTTGGAGAAATATTCGAGGTGGCAGGAGGCTTCTATAATTCCCTGAGGAACTGTCTCTCTTGGAGGATCGGTTCTGTCCTCCAAGATACCATGGAAATTCCCCTATGCAACATTAGTAAAGGATTGGTGGTGGTTCTGAAAATTGCTTTTGATGCAGCTATGTACTACACTTGGAAGGTTAGGACTGATAATTCATACTGAAAATCAGATACACATTCTATTTTGGCATCTCTAGAATTTGTTGTTTCAAATAGATGCATCTGTTAATATTAGAGGCGAAGTTGCATTAGAAATCTTTGTACAAGGTTGGATGAGATTGTCTGATTGTATCGGTACGAGCTTGAAGCCAAGGAGTGGTTTTTTTGCCAACTTGTGAAGTTTACAAGTAAGCATTACTGGAGTAGCTCTGGTCTGCAGCTTTCAAACTCACGAAATGGTGCATTTGATTGCAATTAGTAACAACCATTGCGGCTGTGATACATCTATCGGGGAATGATATCTATTCTATTGTTTGTCTCAGTAAGCTATTATTGTGTATGTTTGACATTGTCTATTATTGCACAGTTATGGTACAATGGAAGCTAGTTTTTAACTATTGGATTATAAGTTATAGCGATTTTACAAGTCTATACTGAATATGGAATATCGATAATTGTACTATTTTTTATTTGCAGAAAACAGTTACATCCTTATATTTATAATTTCAATAATCTAGTAACGGTATAGATTTAGTGTATGATGAGATAGAGGGGAAAGAGAGGAGGGAAATATTAGGAGCACTCTGTCACATGTACCCTGCATTTGATTCTCTGGAATATTATATGAGGCTTACTTAGTGGCCATTTCAGTTTTGGTCATTGTTGGGATATAATACGCGGAAACGACAGGATCTTGCAATTTACGCGTATTATATTCTTGATGCTCCATAACACAAATTATTTCTTCCATCAGATTTCTCAATCTCAGATTTCCTCTCAGACATAATTGGTATCAGAGCTCAAGGTTGGATTTCTTGATTGGTCATAATGGAGATTACAAGCGCAACTATCATTATTGCAAACAAGCAAGTTCACTTGCTTTCTAGGGAGATATCATTATTGCAAAACAAGCAAGACAGGGTAAGACCGTCCTTATGTATTAATGTCCAATATATCAAAAAGGTTTCTCTGCATAAGGTTTTTTTTTTTCGTTATGAAATGTAAAGTGTTCAGGGCTTTTTGAGTACCCAATTGATCCTAAATTACGCATGGCAATAATACCAACCCAAGGCACGCGTGTGCGCTTCCTGTACACAATGGATAATTGCTATTCACATGTCTGTGCTTTCAGGGGTCACGCTCAAGAAAAATAGCCACGCGTATGTAAATTAACAAAGCCTCCTATGCCTGATTTAAGAAACTTCTGTGATGATAGAATGAACATGATAGAAATGCCGCCAGATCTTTTGTTGTGTCGGAAAAGACATGATTAGAAATGACTATATCGAGAAGAACAAACCGTAAGGCGACATGCAATAAAATAAGGGAAAATTATCAAAAAAGTCGTAAACTTATTGTAATTGTGCTAATTTAGTCTTAAATTTATCTTTTTGACCAATTGAGTCTTAAATCTTTTACAATTTTTCCCGATTAGTCCATCCGGCTAAAAATGGCCAGCCGGCACTGATGTGGCAGTCGGCCAGCGCGGCGGCATTTCTTTAATGATATTTTTTATTTTTAAAATATTTTATTAATTTTTTCCTTTTTTTTTTTTTTTTTCCCTCTCCCCCCCCTCCCTCCTCCTCTCCTCCTTCTTCCCTTAGCTCCGGCGACCGGCCAGAGGGGAGGGCTGGCCGGTCGCCGGACTGAGGCGGCCGGCGGGGCGAGCCCTCGCCAGATCCGGCGAGGGGGGCCTCGCCGTCGCCGGGTCTGGCGAGGCGAGCCCCGCCTGATCTGGCGAGGGCTCGCCTCGCCAGTCGGCGCGCGCCCAGCGACGGCGGGGCGAGCCCCCGCCGGATCTGGCGAGGCGAGCCCTCGCTAGATTCGGCGGCCTCGAAGGCCTCGCGCGACCCGCACCGCCTCCTCCTCCTCGACCCGTCGCCCTCGCCGCCGTCGCCGCCGCCGCCTTATTAGGGTTCATCGGCAGTGCCACCATCGCGCGCGGTGGAAGCCGGCCCCGGAATCACATGCGGGGGAGAGAAATCGCGGCTCCCTGCAAATCGGCGAGGGCTCGCCTCGCGGCGCCCGCAGATCCGGCGGGGCTCGCCCCGCCGGGGCGCCTGCCGACTGGCGAGGCGAGCCCTCGCCAGATCAGGCGGTGCTCGCCTCGCCAGACCCGGCGACCGGCCAGCCCTCTCCTCTGGCCGGTCGCCAGAGCCAAGGGAAGAAGGAGGAGAGGAGGAGGAAGGAGGGAGAGGAAAAAAAGGAAAAATTAATAAAATATTTCAAAAATAAAATATTATTAAAAAATGCTGCCAGCGCCGGCCGACTGCCACGTCAGTGCTTTGGCCGGCCATTTTTAGCCAGATGGATTGATCGGGAAGAATTATAAAAAGGTTTAGGACTAATTGATCAAAAAAAAATAAGTTTTAGGGACTAAATTGAAGACAATCAATGATGCTGATAGGTTTATTTTTTTTGGTAATTTTTCAATAAAATAAAGAAAAAAATGTATACCAGGTGTTTTGGACATGAGTTTATCTAGCTAAATTTAGCTAGAAATTACTAACGTGCTCCACAATACGACTGATGCAGACGTTAACGTTTTTAATAACATTTTAATATTTTTTTGAAATTTTATAATTTTTTTGTTCTTTTCTTTTTTTAATTTTTCTTTCTTTTTTTCCTTTCGACAACCCTCACTACCCAAAAAGAAGGGAAAAATAAATAAATAATGCAATTTTTTAACTATAAAATTTGTTAGCGTGGGGCCATGGCCATGTTATGTAGGATGGTCATTATATACATCAGCAATCTCCTATCAAAATTAACTAGAATGACTTAATTGACAAATCATGAAAATGTATAGAATTGAATTAATACAATTAAAATGTTTATGATTAAGTGGGCACATGTATTATGACTTTTTTGCATCTTTACATGTGGGATTAATTAATCGATATGTTATATATTTAATGCTAGATGTTTTAAAAGCTCTATGAACCTTTTATCCAAACGAATCACGGATAAATGGTAAGTATATTATAAACCTTTATATATATATAAAAGAGTTCCTTTCAAAGAAAAATGCTGTGAGATGTTAACATCTGAGAATCAATTTGGGCCCCCTAAATACTTCTCCTATGTCAAAGCAATCACAACCCCCGAACCATCAAAAGATCCCAGCAGATTTATTCATCATTGCGATGTTGTTTGCCTTCGAGGACTCCCATAAATAAATGCATGTCCTTTGGCACTCTTGATGTTTGGTGAGTGTTTATGACGCCAATGCCAAAGCAAACATCATTTGGTCTCTCAAGTTCAATCCAAGACTTCTCTCCCCTCGTGATCATTCTGACTCTTTTTTTCCACCAACTTCTGGTATCATTCTCAATTTTATGAAATTATTATCTCATCAGATACAACATAAAAAACTCTTCCTATATCACTTCTCTTTTGCACGAAGAGTCCTTAAAACCCCCAAAAATATGGCATCGCTACTGATTAGGGCATAACAGACAACTCGAGAACTAGAGTTCATCTATTCGAATTTCGCTAACCACATGCAAACTTATTTGAATTAAATCTATATGCACAAACAAAAAGGCTTAAAACTAAGAGTTAATATCACGAAAAATTTCAAACTGGTATCCTATGAGAAATTTATCCTAATGTAATTTTTTTATCACTAAAAACCTCAAACTAATATATTTATAACAAATCGCCATTTGTTAGTTTCCGTTAAATTACTCGTGGTAGTTGATAGATGTGTATTAGTTTGGGGTTTTACTCTTTGTTTGTTACAAGTGTACTAATTTGTGATTTTCGTTATATAAATTTAATTTAATGGAAACTAATGGAAGGTAAATTTATTATAATAATCTTGGGTAAATTTGTTGTAAATATATTTTTGGGATTTTTGGTAATTAAAAAATGAACCAATGGAAAATTTATCACAAGTATATCAATTTTGGGTATTTCGTAATATTAACCCTAAAACTAACCATTTATGGAGCTTGCAAAGTCTTTCATCCATTAATTTTCACATAATCAACGTTCATGTCGTGAGTTATGAATTAAATTCATTTACCTTCGCTGTAGAAAAAATAGGTCAATCTTCAAGGTTTGAGTTATTGTGCTACTTCACAATCATTAGGTAGGAAGTAACATTTTAGTCAGCTAGGTTCAATAGGATTGAGACCAATGACCAGTGGGAGTTGTTAAAAACAGAGTGAATTGCTTCTTTTGGTATGTAGATTGTGCTACAAGCATGAACCAATTGACCATGACTATTAGATAAATAAATAAAAGAGTTTTGAACTAGAGAAACCCATTTCAAAATATTGTCTCCTCAACTTATAAATTAAAAATACCAAAGAAATCTTTGTCATTAATCAAGGAATCTATCATAGAGACGGGCTTTGACTCCTTTTGTCCTCTTTACTCCTTTGTTGAGGCCTTTTGCTCTCTTTGCTAAATTAAATTGAGATTAGAAAATGATATTAAAGGGTAAAAATCTGAAGTTTATTGCATAAGCCATGAAGCCGCCTCAAAAGGGAGAAAAATGAGAGAGTAATCCAAAGTATAAACCTCATTTATAAATGAAAAATAAATTGAAAATATTTTTTCATTAACTAATTATCCTTGGAAACTAAAAGCTGAAAAATTTGAGTGTTCTAAAAAAAATATTTTCCATTAAAAATCATTGCAATTTCAAATTTAAACAAATTATTGAAAATATTTTTATTAACTAATTTCCGAAAGGTGATAACTCTTTAAAAGATGACTTTTCAAACATTTGTTTGATATTAGACTCATTATTAAGTCTGTTTCAATTTGGCATATATGAATACAGCTTTAGAAGATAACCTAGTTCGATTTGACACACATGTTGATATAGACTCATTTTTTTAAACTAAACACAATTAGACACATTTCAACATGATTAATAATCATATATCTAAAGATTTTATCGTGATTAGTTCTAAAAAATAACACACGTGTTAAGTAAAACAAATATTGAGAATCATAGAAACCCTCGTACAATAATACAATTTAGATATGAAATGTACTTGTTGCCTAGAGTTTTAAAAAATTTAACCCAGGCTATTGTACATAAATGTTTTACATGTTTATTGTTGTAAACATGTCAACATAGCATGCCATGTTAGTACAAAACGTGGTGATACATTTAATAATCATGTTAACTAAATCGTGTCATGTAACTCATTTTGTTAGACATTTTGTGTCCGTGTTGAGGCGGTTTGACATGTTTATTTAATGTCGCATTCAAATTAGCCACACACGTCTTATATCACTAATTGAACACAACATGACACAAATCATTAGCTCTTACTTTCAGATAGATGATTCAAATTTGATTTTAATCAGCTAATACATCGAGTTTGTAGTGTATCATATGACTAAAATTAAAGTCGAAAAAAATCCCAAGTTTCAGGTCTACTTTTCGGGTCTCGGACGCAGGAGATGGGGTTCTCGGATCCATACTCTTACAAAAATAAGTTTTAGGTTTTCAAAAAGTGTAAAAGAAATTTCAAAACTTAACCATAAATTTGTCTTGAGCTAGAAAATTTTGCTATCGCCTCATTTTCCAAAAGCCATACCGATAAATGGCAGAAAATTTGGTAAAAAAAAAAAAAAATTCACCGCCAATTAATTTTTTGCGTGAAATAAACAGTTCGTGACCATAGATTAAATTCATCTAAGTAATTAATGTATAGTTTTCAAAAGAATAATCAATTTATAATCAAATTTTACATAATTTCATTTTGGCAAAAAAAAAAAAAAAATGGAAAGTCCACCGTCGCTACCGCATAGCTGTAACCTCCCTTGCTTCCTCTGCCGCTATATTACAATCCCACTCGACTCCACCAAGAGCTTTCTCCGTCAAGCTCCCGGGAAGATCCACCTCGCCGGCGACAATGGCGGCCCCCGGCGACTCTCTCCCGGACATGCTCGACTCGCGAACGCATTTCTTCGGCCTCAAGCTCTTCGTCCTCGTCGGCGTGGCGGCCGTCGCCGTCGTCTGCGTCGTCGCCGTCTTCCTCGGTTGCCTCTGCATCTGCTCGAAGCAACGGAGCTCGAAGGGCCGCGACGTCGGGCCGAGGCGGAAGCACGGGCCCGGCTCCGTCCCGGCGGTGACCAAGACGATGGTGGAGCTCAGGGCAGGCGCGGCGGATCGCGTCGAGCGCGGCGCTAGACAGGATGGCGGGATCGGGTATGCGGAACCGGATCCGGCGAAGTTCCGGGAGCTACTCGAGATCGACCGGGACGAGGCCGGGCATGGAGGAGGCGGAGGAGAGAAGACGAGGAGGGGAATGCGTGGCGACGACGGCGACGCCGGCCCCGGCCGCCGGAGGGAGCACGGCGGCGGCGAAGGCGGCGGGGGCGGCGGGGGCGGCGGGGGAGGAGAGGAGGAACGTGGGGTGGGGAAGGTGGTACGGCTTGCGGGAGCTGGAGATCGCGACGGGCGGTTTCGCGGAGGAGAACGTGATCGGAGAAGGAGGCTACGGCGTCGTGTACAGGGGGGTCTTGGCCGACGGCTCGGCGGTGGCGGTGAAGAACCTGCTCAGCAAGAGGTACGCAATCCGTAACCCATGAACGCGCGCTCTCCCGTTTCTGTCTTTTTACTGCGAATTTTTCCCGAGAAAGTTCCAGCAACGCGCTTTCCTGGAAACGTCTTCTGTACGAAATAAGAAGAAAACGAAGAAGAAGATGATGATGTGATGCGTATGCGTGCTGTTCTTAGATCAGCAGCCACTGACATTTTCATTTCGACGAAGACGAAGACACTTGAGAGTCAAACCACCTCGTAATTTGGGAAAAAAGAAAAGCATTTTTTTTTTATGTAAGTAATTAACAAAGAAAATGGGTTGTGTTGACTTATTGACCAATGCTTTAGATATACTTATTTTGTATAATTAGATAAGAGAAAATTCATTTTTCTAACCACTTGTCTATTAAAAATGTACTTTTTTAAGCATGTGTTTTCAGGGTCAATGCATCTACATACTTTTTTAATAGCTTCTCCCTGTCTTGTTGCAGTAGTGACATTTAAGAGGCCAAGTAGAAGAAGTGAAGTAGTTAGATTTGAATGCTAGTAATTTATTGCAATGTGAGTTTTATCTGGGTCACTTTCGGATCCCGGACCAAGAATATGTTTTTTTTTTTTTTTTTTTTTTTCAACGAAAATATAAACAAAAAAAGAAATTCTTTTTCTTGAGACGTGCCTGGTCTGAAAGAAAAGTTTTGAGCACGAATAGAAACGGAGACATTTTTTTGCTTAAGGAAAAGCCATTTTTTGAGAAATTTTTTTCGGGCTTTCCAAACGAAAATCAGTCAACCGAAGAAGGCATGAGCTAGATTGGGGAAAGCAACTTTTCTTCTTGCAAAAGAGAAATTGTTTTCCCTGATTCTTGAATCTTGTTGTGCATTCAAGTGAGAAGATCCCTCTATTTCTATTTCCTATCTCTCATCAATTTTTCTCTTTTTGAATATCGATAAGTCTCATCTGTTCCTTTTTTTTCATAAATCTTGTCTATTATCTCTTTGTTATATTTCAATGATGCTCCTGTTATTTTACACTTAAAAAACACCATTGTATGATATTTTGCAACTATAATTGTATAGTTTCTTTCCTCATATTTTGTAATTCTTGTTATTTTGATACGTTACAGAATAAATAAAGAAGATGTTGATTTTAGTTTCTTAATTTCATGTCATTTTTAACAACATAGGCTGCCTTTAGTGGATTCACTTCTCATGTATGAAATACCATAATACCAATTTTTTCAACTTACTTGTCTTCGGCGCAACCAACACCAGAAATGATCTATTCTCTCTGAAATTGAATTTGCTGAAAAATTTTTGGACGACAAAAAGCTTTAGTGAAACAATCTTAACTGACATCTTCATTTTCTTGGAATTAGTGGTGTGACCTATTTCAAGTGACAAAATAAATATGCAGATCCATGTGTAAGGTGGTTGTTTGGCTACTAAATGCATAACATCCAAATAAAACTTTGTCACCAAATGAAAAAAAAAAATAGTGACCTTTTTAAGTATATCTTGTATTGTTGATCTTCAACTTTTTAAGTATATCTTGTATTGTTGATCTTCAACTACTGATTCCTTTTTCTTTCAAGTCTGAATTTCATGTCAGATGCTTCTTCTTTTGTTCTTGCTCCTTGAAGAAATGCCATAGTTTCTGGCTTATATCTAAGGAGGAACTTTGGGGTTTATCGGACAGATAAGTTCCTTGTATATTCTGGAATGCATATGACAAGTTTCAAACGTAAATGATTTTATCAGTTTCGAACCTTACGAGAGATGAAACCTCACATAAAGTTCAGTAGGAAATTCAGCATGTGAGCTTGCAACATCCGTGAGACTCACACTAGGACAATGCATCTGATTCAGAGTTGATAGTGTTGGAATTCAGAAGATGAGAACTCCTCCACATTTGAATCTACCCCCATGCTCACTGAGTATCTTTGTTTTCCTATGTTCCTTGCATATTCAGAGTTGATAGTGTTGGAATTCAGAAGCTAAGTACCATAGTTTCTAAAGCTCATCCACATGCAATTCACAATGTTTGGTTTGTGTTTGAGTCGAAGAACAGCGATGTAATGAATAAAAGCCAAACGTACTTACTTGTTTTCAGGGGTCAGGCGGAGAAGGAGTTCAGAGTGGAAGTTGAAGCCATAGGTAAAGTAAGACACAAGAACTTGGTTGGGCTGGTTGGATATTGTGCAGAGGGTTCTAAAAGGTAATTGTCTAGCTGCATTACAAAAAAATTTCCATGAGGCGAAGTTCTGTATAAAGGTCCCTATTGAAACTAATGTTCATGACCACAGGATGTTCGTGTATGAATACATCGATAATGGGAATTTGGAGCAATGGTTGCATGGTGACGTTGGACCTGTTAGCCCTTTGACATGGGACATTCGGATGAAAATTGCAGTTGGAATAGCTAAAGGGTGTGTGCAACTCTCGCCTCTGATTCTTTCTGTTCTGCTGATTTTGTGGAAGGAAGTTTCCCCTTCACTTTGACTTGCGTTTTAGAACGCTAGCGGTCATGGTGTTTCTATTAATTGTTTCATCTATTCATTGGTTTTGGTCTCTCAGTGACTTTCTTGTTTTACTTCAGTGGTCTGGTTTTCTTTTCAGGCTAGCCTATCTGCATGAAGGTCTAGAACCAAAAGTAGTACATCGGGATGTAAAAGCTAGCAATATTCTTCTGGACAAAGGATGGAATCCCAAGATATCAGATTTCGGCCTCGCCAAACTTTTGGGGTCTGAGGCTAGCCACGTGACTACACGTGTAATGGGCACTTTTGGGTTCGTTCTTCTCTAATCACCTCTTTATCAAAGTTTAAGGAATTATACAATCCGGTCCACCCTTGCAGCTCATAATGTAGAGAAATTGAGTGACTTCTCATCATCTTTGCAGTTACGTTTCTCCTGAATATGCAAGCACGGGCATGCTTAATGAATGGAGTGACGTATACAGTTTCGGGGTTTTACTGATGGAGATAGTAACGGGAAGGACTCCGATTGACTATTCCAGACCAGCAGCAGAGGTGAATATATTGCTCACTAGGATAACTTTCTGTAATGACCGATAAACCTTACTCGACATCCTGAGGTTTCTGTTGCATGTTCGTCAGATGAGCCTAATAGAATGGGTTAAGGAAATGGTATCCAGCCATCGCGGGGAAGATCTTGTTGATCCCTTGATTGCAGTTCAGCCCCCTCCTAGAGCTCTGAAGAGGGTTTTGCTGGTCTGTCTGCGCTGTATAGACTTAGAGGCCACCAAACGACCGAAGATGGGGCAAATTGTTCACATGCTCGAGACAGATGATTCCCCTTTCCGCGCCGTAAGTTCTTATCATCTCTAGAAGTTCGTATTTTCTGCACTCCATCACTTACTGCTGAACATGCCATTCTGTTAGTGAATCATTCTACTGAGTTTTCAATTGCTTTATCAGTGCCGTCACCATTTCCTACTATAAATGCATAATGCACATGTTCCTCAGGTGCGATAATGGCTTGTGAAGCCTCGAATCTTGCATTTTGTTTCCTCGTGGATGCATTGCTGGGATTTGAACTTTCTGCAGCATCTTAACCAATAGCAACTTGAAGAGAAAAAACTTTTAAAGGAGAGTAGTATGAAAAAGTTAACGGTGAATCTGATTCTGCTGAATAAAGTGTGCCTTTGCTAACAAAGGTGACTCTCCCTCACAAAGATAGACATGATATCTACATTGTGGGCATGAAAGAATGGTTGCTGTCACAACATGACTGAATTGTTCGAGTGTTCACTTGACTCGGTTGTTTCCGAGTTTGCCACACCGCCACAGGAGCAGCAGCTCGAGCATGTTATAGCCATGTATCGATTTCCACTAGCAAAACTTTTCTGTCTGATGAACTCTTACGTCAGCTAATCTTCATTCGAATATAAGATCTTGGGTGAGTGAATCATCTCCAAATGATTGCAGGAACACCGGCCAGCTCGAGAGAAAGATCCACTTCTATTGAGGGGGGTTGCTTCACATGACATTCATCCGGATAGATTGAGGTGGCGATAACGCATGTTGCTGGACTCGCGGGTTCACCGTCTTGCGGCCTAAGTCAATTCATACGAGAAACAGATTCTTGGATAACTTTAATGGGTATACAACACATATCTTGTGTCTCTTGTCTTGCTTCTAATGTATTATTTCACCTGTAAATGCTGGAAATTTCTCCCGTTTTAGTTCGATAAAAGCCATGTAAATTTGTCGGCTCGACGGACAGACTTAAGTGGAGAGGAGTGTCTCACATTTTATTGCAGTGATTCTTAGCATACTGGGAATTCCCTGCTGTGCATCCAAATTGAATGAAATTTATGGCAAAGGCAATATATTTGGGAAGATCCATCCTGGTTTTCTGTTCAATCAAACTTCCATTTCCACACTGAAGGAACTTAAACTTAACCCTTGCCTTTTGGGCCAAGTTTGTTGAACCTAACGACTGAGCCCATTTGAGACGTGCTGTCCCCAAAGTGGACAAGGCCCAATATGGCGAGCGGAGTAGGGGCGGGCCGTTGTCATGACTGAGTTTACTGGTGTCGCTCCGACAAAATGGAATGGAATGGAATGAAACGAGGAAATTGAGGAAATTGAACGCGAAAGGAATCGATGTTAGAGAATCCCAATGCCTTCTTGGCCGAATAACGAGAATGGAATGGAACGAGGGTCCTCTTACTCAGGGTAAGAAAATGGGAATGTAATGGACTAATGATATCGGCATGTTTAATATGAAACTTAGTATATATCAATGATAGGTAAATAATTGCAAGAGTTTACCTTTTCCAAACTTATTTTTTTATTATAAAAATCAAATTAGTATACATGTGAGAAATTTATCTCCAAACTTACTTTTTATTACAAAAATTCTAAATTTACATTTGTAATAAATTTTATTCTTTCATTATTTTTTATTAAATTTCTTGTCAAATTGTTAAATTGCATGATACATTGCAATTGACGAGTATACTAATTTTGAGACTTTACTCTTTGTTTGTAACATGTGCATTGATTTATGATTTTTCGTAATATTAATTCAATTTAATAGTAACAACATAAGGTAAATTTGTCACAAATGTACTAATTGGGAGTTTTTGATTGTTAAAAAAAATAATTTTGGTAAAATTGTCGCAAAGTATACAAGTTCGAGATTTTTTATGGTTATTAGTTTAAAGTAAATTTGTCACGGTATACTAGTTTGATGTTTTTTGTGCCGTTAACCCATTATTTTAATCTAGTGAGTTGTTATAATTTTTTCTTAACTTAAAAGATTAATGTGATTTGCAATTCATAATAAGTAATACATTGGTTATCCAAATTCATATATTATAATCAACTTAATACCCTAAAAAACCTCCAATTTTAGCTTTTAATCCAATTTTATCTTTTTTCTCATAAAAAACCCACAACTTTAAGTTCAATCCCAATTCTACCTCAAACTTTTTATTGTCCTATAACCCTCAATTTTAGGTCATGTCACAATTCTATCCTTATTTTTATTTTGTACTATGAAAAACTCACGATGCTAGGTCTTGTCCTAATTTAGCCCTAAAATTTGTACTATCCGTAAAAAAAACACAAACTTATACTTAAGTAACAAATCTACCTCTATTAATCATTTGTCCAAAAATTTGTTGACAATTGAGAGCTGGAAAACTCCCAAATACGAGTTGTTCGATCTTCCCAAGTGCAATTTCTCTGATTGTGAGAGACAAAACATCCCAAGTAGAAGAGTTGAAAACCAAGTGCAAAATAACTAAGAGCAATTTTGACAAAGGATTTATGAAGGCAGATTTAAGATTCAAGTAAAAGTTGGCGATCTTTTAGGAACAAAAAAAAATAATGATAAAGTAAATTGAAAGTTGAATTTTTTTATGAGACAAAAAAGATTTAGGGTAGAATTGATACTAAACCTAAAGTTAAGGTTTTTATACGAGACAAAAAATAAAGTTTAGGGTAGAATTGAAACTTGACTTAAAGTTGGGGATTTTTTAGAGGACAACATAATATTTAGAGTAGAATCGAGACTATAACTAAGGTTAGAGGTTTTTTACAAGACAAAATGTAAAATTGAGATAAAAGCTAAAGTTTAAGGTTTTTTTAGGGTATTAGGCTTGTTATAATAAGTGGTATTATGCCAGTTTAAAATTTGTTATTTATTACTTTTTATTTATGCTTTTATGGGGACCCGAGCTCGCTTCTCAAAATAACAAGGAAAATTATCTTTTTAATCTCAAATTTATTGTAAGGATTTCAATTTAGCCTTGAATCTTCTAATTTTGTCAATGTGATTCTAAACTTTTATGCCTAATTCTTATGTAACTCTAATCAATTATTGTCGAGAAATACTAATGTGACGATTCATAAGTTATCCTCATTAGCTTGTCATGTAAGATAATCGACGATGAGCAACCTTTATAGAAGAACTTGGCATAAAGGTTTCAAACCTCATATTGGCGAAATTGAAAAATTTGAGATCAAACTTGACATTTCTATAATAGGTTCGGATCAATTCGAAATTAAAATAACATGTCGGAGAACCCCCAACGGATCTCTCACGTGGCAACACTCTCTAAAGGCTAGAATTCAAGTCACATCAATCATATGTGTCGAAAGATGAGAGAGAGAGAGAGAGAGAGAGTTGCCATGCCATGTGATAATGCTTTTTGCACAAGGAAGTGGAACGGGTGGGGGAGAGAGGGTTCTTGTCGTTTCTTTAAGCATGAGAGACACGATGCCATTACGGCCTTTGCCGCGGACCAAAAGGTCAAAAAGGAAGGGGCCTACTGGGCCTTGTACTCGCGTTGGCCGACTTGACCTTTCTTCATTTTTTTCTCGTCTTTTCCAATTTACTTATTTATTTTGCGGGTATCATACTTTCCATTTATTCATCGCAGGCGACACATTTCCCTCCACCTCTAGTCAACTTTAATTGATCGGCCACGAATTGTGATCGCCGTGGATGCCAAACAAAATAGAATTCGGTACAGATTATGCCAATGGCGCGTCCCATCAATCAGCTATTAAAAGAAATTCCTTTTGATCTTGATTGGAGAAAAAGCATTGCCTAACCTTGCAAGTAAAGCGTTTCAAGGCGTTTTGTTTGAGTTGTGCAAGATGAAATTCTCATTAATGGAGGAGGGGGAGTAATCCGGACAATTGTGAATGATATAATCAGTAAATATGTTTTTCCTTGTTGCAACATATTCATTCAATTGTCAATGAGGAATTATGCTTACTTGATCTTCATTACAAATAGTTATGGGATTTGCTATGAATTTCACGCGAAGAAAAAAAAAAGCTGCTTTTATGGCCCGCGTCTCTTTTTTCTTATTTTTTTTCAAGCTCTTGTTCTAAGAAAAGAAGAAAAATAATCACTTGCATAGCTAATTTCAAAGTTATGAGATACCCACTTTGTGGATAAGATGAGACCTAATTAATTGAAAGTGACATGAGTGAAAGGGATTGCTCCATATTCACCCGAAGCAAGTGATAGGGTCATTGAAATTTTCAACCTGCTTATAATGTAGACTTTAATCTTTCTAAAAGTTCAACCCTCCAAATTTGACTCGTATTAGTTGAAAAGGCAAAAGGGTATCACATAGAAAGGCAAATTTCACAATTCATTTTCTAATTTTACTATTACAAAGACAAAACAACCAGCGTGCTCAATTTTATATTAAAAAAAAGCTTAAGTTTGAATTTAGCATCTCAAATTTTACAAAACCCGACGTTAATTCATGACACCTCGAGTTCCCGATATTTTCTTATTTTTGAATATTGCTAAATCTACCAAAATCTCCATCTTCTTAATCACCCAAGGTTGTGTAAAATATATTGGTTTTACCTGCAAAATCGAGTCTTAGATTTAAGAGCTCGATCACGTGGGAAAATGACTAGCGTCTAACAAATTACCGTCATTATCATGATATCTGGTCATGTATTTAATTTGCCAATATTAGATGGTTTCCTAAATTGAAAAAGAGGCACTTTCCAATTTTAAATGCTAGCATGACTATTTAGTGAAATTGTCTATTGATTCAACATCATCCTTCATGAAACGGCATGACGGATGCCCCGAAAACTCAAGAAGTTCATGATGCAAGTAGGTACAATAACCATGTGTGAGTGGGATGATTAATACACAAGCCATCTAGATAAGAAAATCATCTCACATTTATAAGCATCGTTTGATTCATGAAAAATAAATAATTTGAAAAGTATTTTCCTAAAATCGTTCATTTGTGTCATTTGAAAGAATCGGTCAATAAAAAGTGTCTTCATTGTCAATAACAATTTATATCTGAACATTTTTTGTGCACAATATAACTAATTTTTATTCATTCACTTTTGTAATCAATTCAAATAATCATTTTTTTAAAATTAAGTACTTTATTTTTCGCTTATTGAAATTCTAAACACTTCTGATCAAAAACAAAATTCTGAACACCCATTTATATCATACCATGCGATATAGTATATTGACATTTTTATATATATTTTTTTGTGTGTACAATGTGTATTTTTATAATATACTATAATGTAAATATAGTAAAAGAAGTTGTCGGTCCAGAAAGTTGTCTCCATCGGAAAGTTCGCGCGGTCTTGAGGAAGTCACCAAAAATGTTCAAATGACGTGTGCGAGAGAAAGAGATTGGGTTGCCCTTTTCCACCACCGTCCTTTACCACGTGTACGCGACTTTTGGGCTAATGGGATGATGCCACGTTAGCGAATATAGTGCCCGAACCTGCTCAATTCTACAAAAAGAGCAAGAGATTTGCCTCAAATCATTTAATTAGAGTAGGTAGGATTTAAGATTCAATTTGTCAGCATAGTGTACACATGTCAAATCTTGATTATTGTAAATTAGGTGGCTTTTGAGATGGAAAAAGAATGAAAGAAAAAGTTTAGAGGCCTTGTGGTCCACCTCGATGTCTTAAAGCAACATCACGAGACAGATCATTACCTGGCAATTGCTACCTCATTCGTGGATTGGTTGTGCACGTGTTACAATTTAATTGTTATTAGAATAAGCTTCCTTGAGTTGTGATAGGAATTTTTTAACTTTGGCAAACATGAGAGGTGTTTGTTATTCGTTTTGTCATAAGTAATGGAGGCATCGATTGGCAATGAAGGAAGAAGATGAACCAATGATCAGGGTTTGGGACTTTAACTAGGTGAATTCATGGCCGAACCGTTCATCTTCTTTTTGAATTTTCTTTTTTAGCTCTGTAAGCGAGTGGGGTTACATCCAATAAGCAAATGCAAAAAAAAAACACATGCATTCGATCCATTTCAATCGAATGCCGTGAAAGAACTTCAAATGAAAGTAATTAATATTAGTAGCCCGACAATATATCTATACAGAACTTTGATCTTGATTATCATCTACCCTTTTGAACATTTGCAATCCACCCGACCTATTGAAAACATCATGTTGCACTCAAGCACAACGCTAAAACCCATGGAGAAGATGGTCCTTAGACAAAGAAACAATCACATGCACCCCACACCAACTCCATTCAAAGGGTTTAAATTCCACTTTCCCTCGGTCCATCCTCAGGTGGGAAACCTCTTGAGGAGGGTTGATGAAGAAATGGAAATACTATTGGTCTTTGGAAATTACTTGAGGGGAGGTTTCTCAGATGGGGGAAGATAAGGCCCCGCATGGAAACATTTCTGTTTTTTTTTTCGTTAGGAACGTAAAACAAACAAAAGTGTTTCGTTCTAACGGTTTTGAATAAAAGAACGCGTTTGTAACGTTTGTTTCGGGAATAAAAATGAATAGAAACACGTTTGATAAATTTTTATTCTTTTTTGTTTCTTTTAATTTTTTAATATTTTTATTTTATTTTCCATTTTTTCCTTTCTTTTTATTTTTCTTCTTTCGGCCGATGCCTCGCCCAGCCACGGCGAGGCCGAGCGCTGCCGGCCCCGGCGAGGCTCGGCCTTGCCGGCGGGGGCGACGCCGAGCCTCGCCGGGGGCCGGCGACGCTCGGCCTCGCGGGACTGCGCGAGCCCGAGCTCGCCCGGCCAAGGCGAGGCTCGGCCTCGCCCGCTCCGGCAAGGTCGCGACCCTTGACGGCGTCGCCGGCCCTCGACGGCCGGTCGCCGGCCATGGCCGAGGCCGGCGACCGGCCAAAGAAAAAGAAGAAAAAAGAAGAAGAAAAGAGAAGAGAGAGAATTTTGTTCTTTTTTGGCTTCGAAGAAGTGTTTCTTTCTCAGAAACAACTTTTGTGTTTCTTTTTTTGTTCCTATTTCGTTCCGGGAACAAAAAAACAAAAAAACAGAAACGCAACCAAACGCGTTTTGTTCTTTTTTTGTTCCTAACAAAATCCGTACGTAAGTATTCCAGAAACATTTTTGGAGTGTTACCATGCAGGCCCTAAGATGCGGCTCCAACCACCATTTGATGGCGGAAAACCCCTAGAATCTTGCTTGGTCCCACCCAATGCAAAAGTGTTTTGGAAACGGAAGAACATGGCCAATTTTATTTGTATATTATAATTCGAAAAAAAGGCCCATTTCTTCATGATAAAGAAAAGACACTTTCAATTCTTGAAATTCCTATCATTTCGCTAGCGATTTTATTTTGAATTAGCATGCCATATTGATTGATTGGCATCTTGTACGTCTATTAATGATAACTGAAAGCATATTTCAAACAGAAATATAAACTTATGAGCTTTTACGAGATCTTTTGGAATTTCGTAATAGGGTTAATACCCTGAAAAACCCCAAACTGGTACACATGTGACAAATTTACCCTAAACTATTTTTTTGACCATGAAAAACCTCAAATTGGTACACATGTGACAAATTTACCTTGACTGACCCTAAAAAACCCTAAACTGGTACATTTATGACAAATTTACCCTAAATTAATTTATTTGATCGCAAAAAATCTCAGACTGGTAAATTTGTAACATATATACTCTCCGCTAAATTGGATTAATACCACAAAAAATCACAAAAATTGTAAACTGTGACAAACGATGCGTAAAATCCTAAATCAGTATATTAGTCAACTGTCACGTGTCATTTAACTTAATAATTTGACAGTAAAATTTAACGAAAATTAATAGAGGGTAAATTTGTCACAAGTGTATCAGTTTAGGGTAAATTTGTCAAAAGTATACCAGCTTAGGGTTTTTGGTGGTCAAAAAAATAGTTTGGGATAAATTTGTCACGGGTGTCTGGGTTTGGGGTTTTTCAGCAGATTAACCCTTCGTAATAAATCTATAATAACACGAAGCATATGATTTCTTAAAACGTTAAACTCTCTTTTCTTTCCCTCCCCTTTTCCTTTTTTTGTCGGATTTCACCTCACTCTCCAAAATTTATATTTCCATTTTTCTGTTTTTTATTGCGGAAATAATGATTTATCTTCATTGTCGATAATAATTTATATTTAAATATTTTTTGTGCAAAATAAAAATAATTTTTATTCATTCACTTTTGTAATCATTTCAAATAATCATTTAAAAAAAAAATATTTGTTACATTATTTATTTTTCGCTTATTGAAATTCTGAACACTTCTGATCAAAAACAAAATTCTGAACACCCATTTATGTCAGACCATGTGATATAGCATATTAACATTTTTATGTATATTTTTGTGCGTACAATGTGTATTTTTATAATATACTATAATGTAAATATACTAAAAGAAGTTGTCGGTCCAAAAAGTTGTCTCCGCCGGAGAGCTCGGGTGGTCTTGGGGAAGTCGCCAAAAAGGTTCAAACGACGTGTGGGAGAGAAAGAGAATGGGTTGCCCTTTTCCATCACCGTCCTTTACTACGCGTACGCAACTTTTGGGCCAATGGGATGATGCCACGTCAGCGAATTTAGTGCAAGAACATGCTCAATTCTACAAAAAGAAGAAGAAAAAGCAAGAGATTTGCCTCAAATCATTTAATTAGAGTAGGTAGGATTTAAGATTCAATTAGTCAGCATAGTGTACGCATGTCAAATCTCGCTTATTGTAAATTAGGTGGCTTTTGAGATGGAAAGAGAAAGAGAAAGAGTTTAGAAGTCATGTCGTCCACCTTGATGTCCTAAAGCAACATCACGAGACAGATCTTTACCTGGCAATTGCTACCTCATTCATGGATTGGTTGTACAAGTGATTAGAATAAGCTTCCTTGAGCTGTGATAGGAATTTTTTTAACTTTGGCTGTTTGTTATTTTTAACTTTGGCAAACATGAGAGCTGTTTGTTATTCACTTTGTCATAAGTAATGGAGGCATTGATCGGCAATGAAGGAAGAAGATGAACCAATGATCAAGGGTTGGGACTTTAACTAGGTGAATTCATGGCCAAACCGTTCATCTTCTTTTCGAATTTTCTTTTTTAGCTCTGTAAGTGAGTGGGGTTACATCCAATAAGCAAATGCAAAAAAAAAAAAACATGTGTATTCGCTCCATTTCAGTTGTATGCCCACAAAAGAACTTTAAATGAGAGTACTTAAGATCGGTAATCTGCTAATATATATATACAGAACTTCGACCCTTATTATCATCTATCTTTCTGGACATTTGCAATCCACCCAAGTTATTGAAAGCATCATGTTGTGCTCAAGCACAACGCTAAAACCCATGGAGAAGATGGTCCCTAGACAAAGAAACCAATCACAGGCACCCCCAACCAACTCCATTCGAAGGGTTTAAATTCCACTTTCCCTCATTCCATCCTCAGGTGGGAAACCTCTTGAGGAGGGGTGACGAAGAAATGGAAATACTATTTGGTCTTGGAAATTACTTGAGGGGAGGTTTCTCATATGGGGGTAGATAAGATGCGGCTCCAACCACCATTTGATGGGGTAATAGGCCTGCCAAAAAGTTTGGTTTTCCCTAGAATCTTGATCGATCCCACCCAATGCAAAAGTGTTTTGGAAACGGAAGAACATGGCCAATTTTTTTTGTATATTATAATTCAAAAAAAAAAAAGCCCTTTCTTCATGATAAAGAAGAGACACTTTTCGATTCTAGGTGTTTTTAGAAAAACTAGGTTTGAAAAGCGCGTCGGACAGAATGTTGAAATCAGCATATGAAAATCCTAATATTTCACCTCATGGTTCTATTTTGGATTGACGAGCTACCTAGATTGAATTGTGTTCTTTTGCATAGAACTCATAGTAATAAGTAGAAAAATCATTGGAGATTTCAAATAAAACGCTGATCATAATGGAATGTGTATTTTTAGCAAGGTTGTGAACTTATAAACTTTTTGAGACCCTTTGGAATTTCATGATAAAAATGACTTCTCAAAATGTTAAACTCTCTTTTCTTTCCCTCTCTGTTTTTCTTTTTTTGTCAGATTTCACCTCACTCTCCAAAATTTATATTCCCATTTTCCTGTTTTTTATTCGAAATTGGGGAATTGTTGGGGGAGAATTATGTGGTGGGGGGTAGCAAAACCAGCCGCAGTCCAAAAACAGCCCCCAGACACAACCCCTCCCGTCACGCTAACGCCGCCTGCGTCAAAGTCAATGGGGAGAGAGGAGGACGAGACCAAGACTCCTGCTGTCGGTTGACCCCATAAAAATAAAATAAGAAAAGGGAAAGTTATATTTCTATAATTAATTGAAGTTTGAACCCCTGCCCTTTTCACACCGAATCGAAACTGCTCCGCTTCTTCTCCTTCGTCCTTCTTCGTTACCGTTACTTTCCTTCCACCTTCCCTTATTTTTCTCCTTTCTGTTTTCTTTTCGACACATCTTGATGGATCATTAATGAAAAATGATAGAAAGGGTCCTGAACTTTTACACAATGTGAATATGTATAGACATATTCGATTTCATCTCTAAATTATATGAAAAGTACTCAGACTCACATTAATCATATAAGAATATTAGATACTTTCATGTAATTTTGATACTAAATTTTTGGTATATGTTTAATTTGATTCTTAAATTATATAAAAATATTTAATGTTTTTTTCAAAGTCGAATCAATAGAAGAAGAATAATAATAGTATTTTTATATGATTTATAAGCTAAATTAAATATTTAGGTCAAAAAGGAAGGGGCCTACTGGGCCTTGTGCTCGCATTGGCCCACTTGACCTTTCTTCACTTTTTAGTCGTCTTTTCTATTTACTTATTTATTTTGCGGGTATCATACTTTCCATTTATTCATCACAGGCGACGCATTTCCCTCCACCTCTAGTCAACTTCTAATTGATCGGCCACAAATTGTGATCGTCGCACATGCCAAACAAAATAGAAGTCAGTACAGATGATGCCAATGGCACGTCCTACCAATCAAAAGAGCCGCTAAAAGAAATTCCTTTTGATTTTGATTGGAGGAAACCACTGTCTAACCTTGCAAGCAAAGCGAGATTTTAGGGCTTTTTGTTTGAGTTGTGCGAGATGAAGTACTCATTAATAGAGGGGGAGTAATCCGGATGATTGCGCATGATATAATTAGTGAATATGTTTTTCCTTGTTGCAACATATTCATTCAATTGTCAATGAGGAATTATGCTTACTTGATCTTCATTACAAATAGTTGTGGGATTTGCTATGACTTTCACGCGAAGAAAAAAAAAAAGCTGCTTTTATGGCCCGCGTCTCTTTTTTTCTTATTTTTTTTTTCAAGCTCTTGTTCTAAGAAAAGAAGAAAAATAATCACTTGCATAGCTAATTTCAAAGTTATGAGATACCCGTTAACTTTGTGGATAAGATGAGACCTAATTAATTGAAAGTGACATGAGTGAAAGGGATTGCTCCATATTCACCCGGAGCAAGTGATAGGGTCATTGAAATTTCCAACCTGCTTATAATGAAGACTTTAATCTTTCTAAAAGTTCAACCCTCCAAATTTGACTCGTATTAGTTGAAAAGGGAAAAGGGTATCACAAAGAAAGGCAAATCTCACAATTCATTTTCTAATTTTACTATTACAAAGACAAAACAACCAGCGTGCTCAATTTTATATATTAAAAAAAAACTTAATTTTGAATGTAGCATCTCGAATTTTACAAAACCCGACGTTAATTCATGACACCTCGAGTTCCCGATATTTTCTTATTTTTGAATATTGCTAAATCCACCAAAATCTCCATCTTCTTAATCACCCAAGGTTGTGTAAAATATATTGGTTTTACCTGCAAAATCGAGTCTTCGATTTAAGAGCTCGATCACGTGGGAAAATGACTAGCGTCTAACAAATTACCGTCATTATCATGATATCTGGTCATGTATTTAATTTGTCAATATTAGATGGTTTCCTAAATTGAAAAAGAGGCACTTTCCAATTTTAAATGCTAGCATGACTATTTAGTGAAACTGTCTATTGATTCAACATCATCCTTCATGAAACGGCACGACCGATGCCCCGAAAACTCGAGAGGTACTAATTTCATGATGCAAGTAGGTATTATAACGGTGTGTGAGTGGGGCGATTAATACACAAGCCATCTAGATAAGGAAATCATCTCACGTTTATAGACATCGTTTGTTTCACGAAAAATAAATAATTTGAAAAGTATTTTCCTAAAAACTTTCATCTTTGTCACTTGAAACAGTCGGTCAATAAAAAGTGTGTTCATTGTCGATAATAATATATATTTAAATATTTTTATGCAAAATAAAAATAATTTTTTTTCATTCACTTTTGTAATTGATTCAAATAATCATTTTTTTAAAATTATTTTTCGCTTATCGAAATTCTGAACACTTCTGATCAAAAACAAAATTATGAACACCCATTTATATCATACCATGTGATATAGCATATTGACATTTTTTATATATATTTTTGTGTGTACAATGTGTGTTTTTATAATATACTATAATGTAAATATACTAAAAGAAGTTGTCGGTCCAGAAAGTTGTCTCCATCGGAAAGTTCGCGCGGTCTTGAGGAAGTCGCCAAAAAGGTTCAAACGACGTGTGCGAGAGAAAGAGAATGGGCTGCCCTTTTCCACCGCCGTCCTTTACCACGCGTACGCGACTTTTGGGCTAATGGGATGATGCCACGTCAGCGAATTTAGTGCCCGAACCTGCTCAATTCTACGAAAAGAGCCTCAAATCATTTAATTAGATTATGTAGGATTTAAGATTTAAATATTCAGCATAGTGTACACATGTCAAATCTAGATTATTGTAAATTAGGTGGCTTTTGAGATAGAAAAAGAATGAAAAAAAAAGTTTAGAGGCCTTGTGGTCCACCTTGATGTCTTAAAGCAACATCATGAGGCAGATCATTACCTAGCAATTGCTACCTCATTCGTAGATTGGTTGTGCACGTGTTACAATTTAATTGTTATTAGAATAAGCTTCCTTGAGTTGTGATAGGATTTTTGAACTTTGGCGAACATGAAAGCTGTTTGTTATTCGCTTTGTCATAAGTAAGGGAGGCATCGATCGGCAATGAAGGAAGAAGATGAACCAATGATCATAGGTTGGAACTTTAACCAGGTGAATTCATGGCCGAACGGTTCATCTTCTTTTTGAATTTTCCTTTTGAGCTCCGAAAGCAAGTGAGGTTACATCCAATAAGCAAATGCGGAAAAAACACATGCATTTAATCCATCTCAATAAAACCCATGGAGAAGAATGCCCAATAAAAGAATTTCAAATGAGTCCATCCTCAGAAACCTCTTAGGGTTGACGAAGAAATGGAAATACTATTTGGTTTTGGAAATTACTTAGGTTTCAGATGGGGGTAGATAAATGCGGCTCCAACCACCATTTGATAATATATTGAATTGGCCAATTTTATTTGTATATTTTATACAACTTCATGCTAAAGAAAAGACACTTTAAATTCTTGAAAATCCCATAATTTCGCCAGCGATTTTATTTTGAATTAGCATACCATTTAGATTGATTGGCGTCTTGTATACAACTTATAGTAATATGCAAAAAAATCGTGTCTATTAATGATAACTGAAAGCATATTTCGGACAAAAATATAAACTTATGGGATTTTACGAGATCTTTTGGAATTTCGCAATAAATCTATAATAACATGAAGCATATGGTTTCTTAAAATGTTAAACTCTCTTTTCTTTCCCTCCCCTTTTCCTTTTTTTTTTTGTTGTATTTCACCTCACTCTCCAAAATTTATATTTCCATTTTTCTGTTTTTTATTGCGGAAATAATGCTTTATCTTCATTGTTGATACTAATTTATATTTAATTATTTTTGTGCAAAATAAAAATTATTTTTATTCATTCATTTTTGTAATCAATTCAAATAATCATTTTTTAAAATTTACATTATTTATTTTTCGCTTATTGAAATTCTGAACACTTCTGATCAACAACAAAATTCTGAACAGCCATTTATATCAGACCATGTGATATAGCATATTAACATTTTTTATATATATTTTTTGTGCGTATAATGTGTATTTTTATAATATACTATAATGTAAATATACTAAAAGAAGTTGTCGGTCCAGAAAGTTGTCTCCGACGGAGAGCTCGGGCGGTCTTGGGGAAGTCGCCAAAAGGGTTTTTTTTTTTTTTTTGGTCTAAGCCAAAAAGGTTCAAACGACGTGTGGGAGAGAAAGAGAATGGGTTGCCCTTTTCCACCACCGTCCTTTACCACGCGTACGCGACTTTTGGGCTAATGGGATGATGCCACGTCAGCGAATTTAGTGCCCGAACCTGCTCAATTCTACAAAAAGAGCAAGAGATTTGCCTCAAATCATTTAATTAGAGTAGGTAGGATTTAAGATTCAATTAGTCAGCATAGTGTACACATGTCAAATCTTGATTATTGTAAATTAGGTGGCTCTTGAGATGGGAAAAGAGAAAGAAAAAGTTTAGAAGTCATGTTGTCCACCTTGATGTCCTAAAGCAACATCACGAGACAGATCTCTACCTGGTAATTACTACCTCATTCGTGGATTGGTTGTGCACGTGTTACAATTTAATTGTTATTAGAATAAGCTTCCTTGAGTTGTGATAGGAATTTTCTTAACTTTGGCAAACATGAGAGCTGTTTGTTATTGCTTTGTCATAAGTAATGGAGGCATCGATCGGCAATGAAGGAAGAAGATGAACCAATGATCAAGGGTTGGGACTTTAAGGGGCTATTTGAACTATCCAAATAGTATCTGATTCTGATTTTTTGTTCTCGGAAGTAATTTTGAAACAGAATCGCATTTGATAAAATTTTTGTTCTCGAGAACAAATTTCTATTTTTTTGTTCCTGAAAGTAGATTTGGAACAGAATCAAGATATAAAAAAAAATTGATTCTTGTTCTAGGAACAAATCTAATAATCAAAACAAACTCTTCTTCTTCCCTTTTCTCTTCTTCTTTTTCTTCATCGACTGCTATCTCGCGGTTGTAGTCTGCCGCCATTTGCCACCGTCCGCTACCGTTTGCCATCGTCCATTGCCGACGGTCGCCGGCAACTGGTCCGGTGAGCTCGCTAGAGGCAAGCCCGGCCCCGGGTGGCCGAGGCGGGCCTCGCCGGGCGAGGCCGGCCTCGCCAAGAAGGCTTGGCCGACGAGGGTCGGCAACGCTCTAGTGAGGTCGCCGGACCGGCGACTAGCCACTTGAAGAAGAAGAAGAATAGGAGAGAAAGGAAAAAAAAGAAAAGAAAAAAAAGTAAAAAAGTAAAAAAATTATTTAAAAATTAAAAGAAATTGATTTGGAACATAATCAAATGAATACGGTATCAAATACAATTCTATTACAGAATAAAATTTTTTGGACAGTTACCAAATATCTTTAAATGCTTAAAAATTGTTTCCAAAAAAGAATAAAAAAGAATAATTTCTGATTAAAATATGTTCCCGGGAACATAATTGTTATCAAATGGGCCCTAATTAGTTGAATTCATGGCCAAACCATTCATCTTCCTTTTAAATTTTCTTTTTTAGCTCCATAAGCGAGTGGGGTTACATCTAATAAGCAAATGCTAATAAAACACATGAATTTGCTCCATTTCAATTGTATGCCCATGAAAGAACTTCAAATGAAAGTGCTTAATATCAGTAACCCGACAATATATCTATACAAAACTTCGACCCTGATTGTCATCTACATTTTCGGACATCTGCAATCCAACCAAGCTATTGAAAGCATCATGTTGCGCTCAAGCACAACGCTAAAACCCATGGACCAGATGGTCCCTAGACAAAGAAACCAGTCATAGGCACCCCTACATCAACTTCATTCAAAGGGTTTAAATTCCACTTTCCCTCAGTCCATCCTCAGGTGGGAAACCTCTCGAGGAGGGTTGACCAAGAAATGGAAAAACTATTTGGTTTTGGAAATTACTTTGAGGGGAAGTTTCTCAATGGGGCGTAGATAAGATGCGGCTCCAACCACCATTTGATGGGGCAAAAAGCCTGCCAAAAAGTTTGGTTTTCCCCTAGCATCTTGTTTGGTCCCATCCAATGCAAAAGTGTTTTGGAAACGGAAGAACATGGCCAATTTATTTGTAGATTATAATTCAAAAAATGCCATTTTCTTCGTAATAAAGAAAATACACTTTTTGATTCTAGGTGTTTCTAGAAAAACTAGGTTTGAAAAGCGTGCCAGATAGAATGTTGGAATCGGCATATGAAAATCCTAATATTTCACCTCATGATTCTATTTTGGATTGACGAGCTACCTATATTGAATTGTGTTCTTTTGCATAGAACTCATAGTAATAAGTAGAAAAATCATTGGAGATTTCGAATAAAACGCTGATCATAACGCAATGTGTATTTTCGAGCAAGGTTGTGACTTACATACTTTTTCGGGACCCTTGGAATTTCATGATAAATATAACTTCTCAAAATGTTAAACTCTCTTTTCTTTCCCTCTCTGTTTTTTTTTTTTTTTTTGTCGGATTTCACCTCACTCTCCAAAATTTATATTCCCATTTTCCTGTTTTTATTCGAAATTGGGGAATTGTTGGGGGAGAATTATGTGGTGGGGGTAGCAAAACCAGCCGCGGTCCAAAAACAGCCCCCAGACACAACCCCTCCCGTCACGCTAACGGCCCCCAGCGTCAAAGTCAATGGGGAGAGAGGAGGACGAGACCAAGACTCCTGCTGTCGGTTGACCCCATAAAAAATAAAATAAGAAAAAGAAAGTTATATTTCTATAATTAATTGAAGTTTTTTTTTTTGGTTTGAAGTTTGAACCCCTGCCCTTTTCACACCGAATCGAAACTGCTCCGCTTCTTCTCCTTTGTCCTTCGTTACCGTTACTTTCCTTCCACCTTCCCTTATTTTTCTCCTTTCTATTTTCTTTTCGACACGTCTTGATGAATCATTAATGAAAAACGATGGAAAGGGCCCTGAACTTTTTACACAATGTGAATATGTATAGACATATTCGATTTCATCTCTAAATTATATGAAAAGTGCCCAGACTCACATTAATCAGATGAGAATATTAGATACTTTCATGTAATTTTGAGACTAAATTTTTGGTGTATATTTAATTTGATTCTTAAACTATATAAAAATATTTAATGCTGTTTTCAAAGTCGAATCAATAGAAGAATAATAATAGTATTTTTATATGATTTAGGAGCTAAATTAAATATTTATAAAAAATCAACGATGACGTTATATATTATATATTAGACAAAAAAAAAAAGAGCTGATTTTATGGCCCACGTCTCTTTTTCTTAATTTTTTTTTTCAAACTCTTGTTATAAATAAAAAGAAAAATAATCTATTCAATTTCCAAGTTATGTGGTACCCCATTAACTTTGTGGATAAGATGAGACCTAATTAATTGAAATTGACACGAATGAAAGGGATTGCTCCATATTCACCTGAAGCAAGTGACAGGTTCATTGAAATTTTCAACTTGCTTATCATGTAGACTTTAATCTTTTTAAAAGTTCAACCCTCCAAATGCGACTCGTATTAGTTGCAAAGGCAAAAGGGTATCACAAAGAAAGGCAAATTTCACAATTCATTTTCTAATTTTACAATTACAAAGATAAAGAAAACCAGTGTGCTCAATTTTATATATTAAAATAAAAACTTAATTTTGGAATTTCACAAAACCCAATGTCAATTCGTGACACCTCGAGTTCCCGATATTTTCTTATTTTTGAATATTGCTAAATCTACCAAGATCTCCATCTTTTTAGGTTGTGTTTGGTTTAACATTTCCAAGGGGCTTTCAGGCCTGAACCCCCTTGGGAAAATACTGGACCGTTTGGTTCAACTTTGAAGCCGGCTGTCAGTTTTCAACTTACATTCAAAATACTGAAAGCCTAAAGCTAGTAGGGGGCTTTTAGCATTTTGCCGAATGTTGAAATTATTTTTTTCCCTTCCAAAACTACCATCACTAATTCTTTATATTTCCGATTTTGCCCCTGATTATTTTTTTTTTTAATTGAAAAAGGAGGCAGCTCTTCGCTGGACCGGCGAAGGGCTATGGCCACCGGCGAGCTAGATTTGGTGCCGGTGGCCGTCGGCTGAGGTCGCCCGACCTAGGTGACGGTCGCCTGGGTCGTGCGGCCCCTGGGTTGAGCAACCTTAGCCAACAGCTGCCAGTGCCAGATCTAGCTCGCTGGCAGCCGTAGCCTTTCGCCGGTCCGGCAAAGGATTTAGTTCAATTTTCAAAAAAAGAAGAAGATATATATTATAGCGAAAGTTTTTTTTTTATCAAACGCACATTCAACTCAAAGTCCATTTGCAAAAAATTTTTACCAAACACAATTGCTTTTCTCCAAGTAGCTTTGGGCTTTCAAAGCATTGTGACACACATTGAGGGTGTTTGGTTCGAGCACTTTTCCCAAGTTTTGGCCTCTTGGGAAAAATTTAAGGGTGTTTGGTTCGGCTTTCAAAATTTCTTAAGAAAATCTTGCTTTGGAATGCTGAAAGCCCAAAGCAGGTGGCATTCCAGCATTCTCGGCATGCTGATGGGAGGATTAATAAATTTTTCATTCTTGTCCATTTTACCCTCAAAATTTTGTTAAAAGTCCAATTTTACCCTACCCCAAAACAAAACCCTACCTTCTCCACTGGACGCTCTTTCCTCTCCTCTGTTCTACAGTCCATCACGCGAAGCTCTTTTCTTTTCGTCGATTCTCGTAGCATCCGTTCTCGCCGATTCTCGCAGCATCGCATCCGCTCTCGCCGATTCTTTTTCTCTCCTCTCTCTTCTACCTGGTATGCCTCTCTCTCTCTCTCTTTCTTCCTCCCTCTTTACTTCCTTTTCGTCGCTGGATGGTAAACGAATCTGCCTATTATCGGTCTTCTCGATTTGTTCTCTCTCTCTCTCTCTCGCACACCCGATCCCTCTCTCTTTTCTCCCCCTGTTCTTGTTCGTCCGTTCGGGTGTTTGTTCAATTTCGATTCGTGGGTATGATTATGTTTTTCTTGGGTCTACGCTGGAACCGCGTGATTGGGGTCGGACTGGCGTTGTCGGTGCGTTTGGAATTCGATTGATCTAGGAGTGTTGCGGTTTTTCGGTTCTTGAATTTCACACAGGGTTCGGTGTGCGATGGGTGTGTGCTTGGTGAAGTTTGCTAGCTGAATTTCGGGCTCTTTCGTTCTGTTATGTGCCAACTCGTTTCTCTCAGGAACACCTGACCGAAGAAGGCGAGGACGAGTTGTTGTGTGGTGCCGAGTCTAGGTGGGTTGAAGCTCGAACGTGGTGCGATCACTTGGCCTCCCTGTGCTCCAATCTCGTTCACATTTCGACCCCCGACACACCCTGCAACAGGTTGGTCTACGATCTTGCTTGCTTTGATTGATGCATTGTTATGGATTTCCGTGCCCTGTCGAATGGTGGGTTCGGTTTCACCACCTTTCATCATGGTAGCTGTAAATTGTTATAGCTGGAAGACAGCGCATAGTAGAATTGAATGAGTGATAGTTCGATGTCCTGTGTTGTAGAGCAGGAGGGGTTTTGATCCTTCCTGTTGCATAGATGAATGCATAAGTTGTTAGAGGCACAAGAGCTTAAAAGATGATGCAGTTTCCTGGATCCTCTATTTTGGTGTACTCATGGAGGGAAAAGTATGATTAGCTTGGAAAACTGGATTGTCTGTGCTGTGATGAGAGGGACTTCGAAAATTCCCTTGTAGGCATTGACCATGATTGCAAAATGCTTATACAATCGCCTAGTTATGCTGCTTTTGGCATGAAACAATGTGGGGGAGTTGGAAAAGAACGAAAAGTAGGATCATATGATGTGATTGTAATTCATGGATAGTTTGGTTATGTACTTTTCATTAGGCAATTGTTTTTGCTGGAATTCCACACAAGCTGGAGGATGCCCATGTTTTCATCTTGTTCACAGGTGTCTTGAAAATCTCAGGGATCAATTAATTTTTGTTGTCTTTCACCCAAAAGAAAAATTAATTAATTAATTTTTGTTGTCTTGAAGATGGGTCAGAGGTTGGAGTTTGGAGTGTGCCATCATTTGCTTCACGTGGAGAAATTGTTTTGTAGATCTTACTCACGGATAATAGCAATAAGTGAATCGTGTCCTAACTCACTAGCTGTTGGTGATTTCGTGCTTTAGCTGATGTTGCTTGAATCTTTCAAGCAGAGATAAGGGTAATTTGTGCAGTTCTGCCTGTTTGCTTTTAAGTCATCCAAGAGGATACGGCTTGTTTCCTCAATAAATGTTGTCGTACATTCAGATTGACTTCTTTGTTAAAACATTCTCTGTCATGCCTTTTTGTCCACCTCAATACAAAATTAGCCATTTACCTGCAAAGATTGTATTTCCACTTGTTGTGGCGCTGTTATACGTTCTTTATTTTACTTAACATGGTGGATGAAGCAGTGGAAACTAGGAATTTAGTTTCTTCACTCAGCAAGGTGAAGCTCATGAATCCGTTAACACAATTCCAAAATAATGAGTGCTGTGATTGACCTTTTCATGTAAATGCTTCCAATTGCAGATAGCCACTTTAACCATTGCTTTGGACATGTTGGGAACAGATTATCATGGGTTAAACATCTCCGAATCTAGAATGCTTTTCTGGGTTACCCGTTATCTCGATAAACCATGAGCTATATGGCCTCCTGACATTGCAGGGACTGCACTTTGCACATTCTTAGATCAAGAATGGGAAGCTTTCAAGTTTCTGCCTTTCTTTTTTCATGCATGACCAGCACTTATGGCTTTTGAAGTTGATTGTCCTGCTGTTGTAATAATTTGACATCACTTTTCTTCCATCCTGTTCGCCGCCTGTTGTGAATACAGACGAGACGTGGATCCCCTGAGGACGATCTTCTACGGGGAGTACCAAAACTGCGGGGCGGGGGCGAGCACGGCCCAACGGGTCGCGTGGGCCGGGTATAAGCCAGCTCTCACGGCGACTAAAGCCGGGAAGTTCACGTTGGGGTCGTTCATCCAAGGGAGCGAGTGGTTGTTTCAAACGAGCGTGATGTTCGACACCGCTTTGTAATACGGTAATTGGTAATGATGTAGAGCCGCGAAGTGCCTATAGAGAAAAGAAAACTGTTTTCTATTGTCCCCTTCTTCTTTTTTATTTTTATTTTTATTAATCGACAATGAAATTTCTTTGTAGCGTTTCGGTTTTCTCATATATGCTGTACACTAATTATGAAAACGGCAAAAAGAGAATCAATAGAGAAACGGTACCACTTTCTAAGCTTGTTCGTCCTTATGTCAGCCGATGTTCCATTATTTAATGGATGTGTGTGACAAGAGGTGAGGGGGAGGTTATATGGTTCACCGATGATGGATTCTCTAAGTCTTAACGGGTCGCAATACATTAAAATTCTTTGTAACTCCTGCACAAAATGTCATGACGTATGAAAATTTCCGAACTTTAAGATCGACACATGAAAGTAACCGAACTTTAAGATCCTGCACAAAATGTCGTAACGCATGAAAATTTCCGAACTGTAAGATCGACACATGAAAGCATCTGAACTAAGATCAACCCCCATATGGAAGATAGTTGGATGATTATGTTATATACTCATTGTTTCTTTTTACAATTTTAAAAATACTAAAACTAAAACACTTAATTTGGTCACACCAAATGGCTTTTCAAATACAAGTTACCAAACAAGCAGTTTTGCATTTCCTAAAGCACTTTTCAGTTTTAGTTTACCAAACGATCTAACATTTCGGAAAACCCTTTATCTCAAAGGTATTTGCATTCTGCAGGGGACTGAACCAAAAGCACATTGCAAATGCTAAACCAAACGTAGCCAACACCCAAGGTTGTGTAAAATATATTGGTTTTACCTGCAAAATCGAGTCTTAGATTTAAGAGCTCGATCACGTGGGAAAATGACTAGCATCTAACAAATTACCCTCATTATCATGATAACTGGTCATGTATTTAATTTGCCAATATTTGGTTTCCTAAATTAAAAAAGAGGCACTTTCCAATTTTAAATGCTCGCATGACTATTTAGTGAAATTGTCATATTGATTCAACATCATCCTTCATGAAACGGCACGACAGATGCCCCAAAAACTCGAGAAGTACTACTTTCATGATGCAAGTAGGTACAATAATGGTGTGTGAATGGGATGATTAATACACAAGCCATTTAGACAAGGAAATCATCTCACGTTTATAGACATCGTTTATTTCACGAAAAATAAATGATTTAAAAAGTATTTTCCTAAAAACATTCGTCTATGTCACTTGAAAGAGTTGGCCAATAAATTGTGTGTTCACTGTTGATAATAATATATATTTAAATATTTTTTATGCAAAATAAACATAATTTTTATTCATTTACTTTTGTAATTGATTCAAATAATCATTTTTTAAAAAAATTAATTTTCGCTTATCAAAATTCTGAACACTTCTGATCAAAAACAAAATTCTGAACACCCATTTATATCACACCATGTGATATAGCATATTGACGTTTTATATATATATATATTTTTGTACAATGTGTATTTTTATAATATACTATAATGTAAATAAACTAAAAGAAGTTGTCGGTCCAGAAAGTTGTCTCCATCGGAAAGCTCGGGCGGTCTTGAGGAAGTCGCCAAAATGGTTCAAACGACGCGTGCGAGAGAAAGAGAATGGGTTGCCCTTTTCCACCACTGTCCTTTACCACGCTTACGCAACTTTTAACCTGCTCAATTCTACCAAAAAAAAAAAAAAAAGCGAGAGATTTGCCTCAAATCATTTAATTAGAGTAGGTAGGATTTAAGATTCAATTAGTCAGCATAGTCAGCATAGTGCACACATGTCAAATCTTGATTATTGTAAATTAGGTGGCTTTTGAGATGGAAAAAGAAAGAAAGAACAAGTTTAGAAGTCATGTTGTCCACCTCGATGTCCTAAAGCAACATTACAAGACATATCTTTACCTGGCAATTGCTACCTCATTTGCGGATCGGTTGTGCACATGTTACAATTTAATTTTTATTAGAATAAGCTTCCTTGAGTTGTGATAGGAATTTTTTAACTTTGGCGAACATGAGAGCTATTTGTTTTTCACTTTGTCATAAGTAATGGAGGCATCGATTGGCAATGAAGGAAGAAGATGAACCAATGATAATGGGTTGGGACTTTAACTAGGTGAATTAACCACTGGAGTTTGCCCCAGTGGCCATCCTTCCAATATGGAATGAGGAGATGGGGGTTCGACTCCCATCTTTTCAAGGGGGTTGGGGTGGGGACGATTTTGTTTTATGAGTGGGTTTCGACTCCCACGTCTTGCAAGGAGACAGGTAAAAGTTTGAGAATGAGAGGTAGTGTAGGAATAAAGTAGGACTAACCAAAAAAAAAAAAAAAAAAAAACTAGATGAATTCATGGCCAAACCGTTCATCTTCTTTTCAAATTTTCTTTTTTAGCTCTATAAGGAGTGGGGTTACATCCAATAAGCAAATGCAAAAAAAACACATTCATTCGATCCATTTCAGTCGAATGCCCATGAAAGAACTTCAAATGAGAGTAATTAATATCAGTAACCCGACAATATATCTATATAGAACTTCGACCCTGATTGTCATCTACCCTTTCGAACATCTGCAATCCACCCAACCTATTGAAAGCATCGTGTTGCACTCAAGCACAACGCTAAAACCCATGGAGAAGATGGTCCTTAGACAAAGAAACCAATCACAGGCACCCCACATTAACTCCATTCAAAGGGTTTAAATTCCACTTTCCCTCAGTCCATCCTCAGGTGGGAAACCTCTTGAGGAGGGTTGACCAAGAAATGGAAAAACTATTTGCTTTTGAAAATTACTTGAGGGGAAGTTTCTCAGATGGGGGTAGAAAAGATGCAACTCCAACCACCATTTGATGGGGGATAAGGCCTGCCAAACAGTTTGGTTTTCCCTAGAATCTTGCTCGGTCCCACCCATTGCGAAAGTGTTCTGGAAACGGAAGAACATGGCCAATTTTTTTTTTGTAGATTATAATTCGAAAAAAAGCCCCTTCCTTCATGAAAAAGAAAAGACACTTTCAATTCTTGATTTTTAGAAAATTGAATTCAAAGAGCATGTGTAGCGTATAACGTTCAAATTAGTATTATATGAAAATCTATCATTTCACCTAGTGATTTTATTTTGAATCAACATGTCATATAGATTGATCGGTATCTTGTATACAACTTAAAGTAATATACAAAAGATCTGTCCGTTAATGATATTTGAAAGCATATTTCGGGCAAAAATGTAAACTTATGAGCTCTTACGAAACATTTGGAAATTTCTTAATAAATCTGCAATAACACAAAGCATATGGTTTCTTAAAAAGTTAAACTCTCTTTTCTTTCCCTCCCCTTTTCCTTTTTTTTTTTTTTTTTTTGTGTCAGATTTCACCTCACTCTCCAAAATTTATATTCCCATTTTCCTGTTTTTTATTCGAAATTGGGGAATTTTGGGGGAGAATTATGTGGGGGTAGCAAAACCAGCCCCAGTCCAAAAACAGCCCCTAGATTCGGTTTCAATTACGAAACTGCCCCCGACACAACCCACCCCTTCACGCTAACGCCCCCGCGTCAAAAGTCAATGGGAACAGAGGAGGACGAGACCAAGACTCCTGCGGTTTGTTGACCCCATAAAAATAAAATAAGAAAAGGGAAAGTTATATTTCCATAATTAATTATTTCTATATTTCTATAATTAATTTTTTATATAATTAATTGAACTCCTGCCCTTTTCACACCGAATCGAAACTGCTGCGCTTCTTCTCCTTTGTCCTTCTTCGTTACCGTTACTTTCCTTCCACCTTCCCTTATTTTTCTCCTTTCTGTTTTCTTTTCGACACATCTTGATGAATCATTAATGAAAAACGATGGAAAGGGCCCTGAACTTTTTACACAATGTGTATAGAGATATTCGATTTCATCTCTAAATTATATGAAAAATACGGACTCACATTAATCAAATGATAATATTCGATACTTTCATGTAATTTTGAAGTTAAATTTTTAATATATATTTAATTTGATTTTTAAACTATATAAAAATATTTAATGCTGTTTTCAAAGTTGAATCGATAGAAGAATAATAATAGTATTTTTATATGATTTAGGAGCTGAATTAAATATTTATAAAAAATCAACGATGACGTTATTCATGCAGTTATCTCAATTATTTATATCTGGAGCTCGAACTCCCCGAACCACTTTTTAAAAACACTTGAGCACGCCCGCACACTCCATATCCAGCTCATCAAGCACCATCCATGGCGGCTTCCTTCCTCTCCAATCCCTCCTCCCTTTCCTTCCTCATCCTCCTCCTCCTCCTCCATGCTTCTCGCCTCGCCTGTAAGTGCTTTCTGAGTATATCCTTCTCTCTCTCTCTCTCTGGGTAGATTCTTGGCTAGTTGAGCAGCGGAATTTGCAGTGTTTGAGCTGAATTTTGTGTGGCTCATCGAGTCAGTCGAGTCTTGCGGGAAATGGGTATCGGAGCTTCTCGCTGGTCGAGTCCGGATTCGATGTGGGTTCGCGGCGGTTTCTTCCGTTTCTTTTCGTTGCGTTCGATCTGCCTGCTCGAAGTTTGTCCAATCTTGAGCGGGTCGAGTCGGGTGAGGAAGCTGAGGAATGTGTCTGACGGTAGCTATTTGCCTCTGGTTTCGTCTCTGCAGTTTCGCAGTCCTTCGTCGGAGTGAACTATGGGCAGGTGGCCGACAACCTCCCGCCGCCGGAGTCCACGGCGAAGCTCCTGCAGTCGACGACGATCGGGAAGGTCAGGCTGTACGGCGCGGATCCGGCGATAATCAAGGCGCTGGCGAACACGGGCATCGGGATCGTGATCGGCGCGGCCAACGGCGACATCCCCTCGCTGGCCGCCGATCCCAACGCGGCCGGCCAGTGGGTCGGCGCCAACATCCTCCCCTTCTATCCCGCCAGCAACATCACCCTCGTCACGGTGGGCAATGAGGTGAATCCTTCAGCTCTCTCTGTTCCTCCGAAACGGGCAAAATCAAAGCGCGACCCTTTGAATTTCCCGAGATTCAGGGGCTCAAGAAAAGCTAATTCAAGAAGTCTTGAAATGAATTCGAAGTCGCCATTCGAAATTCATATAGCTTAAGTTCGTTCGCTGCCGGTTTTCGACACGACCCGTGATCACGAACTCGAACACGATCCTAATTGACGCAAATAATGCAGCTAAAACGGCGTAAAGGCCTTTGTTTTTTTCTTTTTCATCTGGCTTTTTGGTGGGTGTGAATGATGTGAGAGATGGTGCCATTCCTTTTCTCTTTTCGATGGAGCTGACATCAAGAAAGGACCAAAAGAAAGCGCTGAAAAATTCGCGTTTTTCTAATGTTTCGCAGGTGTTCATGTCCAACGACGAGAATTTGATGTCGCAGCTCCTGCCGGCGATGCAGAACATGCAGAGGGCCATCACCGCAGCCGGGCTGGGCGGCAAGGTGAAGGTGTCGTCGGTGCACGCCATGTCGCTGCTGAGCCAGTCCGACCCGCCGTCGTCGGGCCGGTTCCACCCCTCGTTCGAGGCCCGGATGAAGGACGTGCTGCAGTTCCAGCGGGAGAACGGGTCGCCCCTGCCCGTCAACCCGTACCCGTTCTTCGCGTACCAGAGCGACCCGAGGCCCGAGACGCTGGCGTTCTGCCTGTTCCAGCCCAACGCCGGGCGGGTCGACTCCGGGACCGGGATCAAGTACATGAACATGTTCGACGCTCAGGTGAATTTGGTTTCTATCTCTTTCATTCTTGTCTTCTTCTTCTTCTTCTTCCTGGGAAATGGGCCTTGGTGAGAGAGTTCTCGGCCCATCTCTGCTGACACTACTCTTATCTTTCTAACGGTCGAATGCATTGACGTTTGATTCTTTCTGTATGCCCACTGGCCATGGCCTGATGATGTAGATAGAGTCTAGTTAAAGACTGCATTTCAATACTCGAGCTTGACTCGGTCATACACAGCTTGATGTGAAAGCCGAGTCCGAGTTCGACCTGACAAAGTGAATTATCTGTCCATGGTCGTCCAGTTTGTGTTTCGGGCTGGGGGGCAAGCTGATTAAGAACTTTTGATCTGCTCTGTGCAATATGGTCATTTGTTCTCGAAAAGATGGTGCCTGTTTAAGACATTTACTTTCTACAGGTGGAGTCTTGGTCAATCTTTTAGAAATGGTGGGCCTCAACTGAGCAATGAATGAATTCTCTTGAGTAGACTTAGAAAAAAGTGAGTCCACAACCACCCCTTCTTCGTTTAGGTTGGGTTCTCTACTAGCAACGTGGTCCCATAGAACTGAATGTTTTGCATCTATGTATGTACTATGGTGGTGTCAAAGCATGCCCGGTCCGCTGCCTTGTTGTGTCCAAATTCCACGGTACTTGTTGACCTTTTGTTCATTGACCGCGAAATGAGAGTTTGCCTGATCAGCTCTCTCATAGTTTAGATGCCATGTTTCTTCTCCTGTGTATGGGTGTAGCAAAAAGGAGGCAAGAGAGATGCTTTGGTTTTCTTTTCTCTTTTCTGGGTTGTTTTCAATGGTGAGGTTCGAGTGTTCTGGCTGAAAAAAGTTTGCTTCTGAGAAGAACTGATGACTCAAACCTTCCAACTTCTGAAATAGGTTATTCATGGTGGTTGTCACTGTAGACCTCCATTCAAGTACCTTTGTCATCACCCTTTTTCATCTTGCCTTTTGAAAAAGCATCTGGTTCTGTTGGTACATATGCCCACGATGTACCAGCACAAATACAAATCGATAAAATTAGTCACTGTACTTTTGCTTAGCTCATCTCTTTAGAATCGTGATCATCTTGTGCTGTGAGAGATGGGAACCTTGGAAAGTTACTTGAGGTATGGGCTGACAGGCTGTCCAGAGGAAGAATTTTAGACAAAAGCCTCCAAACATCTTTTGGCCACGTACCTAAAGTGAACCAGAAATTAAAACAAGTTGTGACAGGCAGGGACCACCCGATGTCAAAGCCCCTTCCATAATGTGGGTGAAAATGTAGCCATGGGGATAGAGTAGTTCTCATTAACTAGCTAGGTGACATATTGCGCGTGCTTTTATCTGAAGAACAATGTGAGTTCACTTGATAAACGAGCAAAATCACAATCTGCAGGTTGATGCTGTTTACTCTGCCCTAAAGGCTTTGGGTTACAAGGACATTGAAATCATGGTTGCAGAGACGGGGTGGCCATACAAAGGCGACAGCAATGAGGTCGGGCCTAGCGTAGAGAATGCTAAGGCTTACAATGGCAATTTGATCGCTCACCTTAGATCTTTGGTTGGCACTCCACTGATGCCTGGCAAGTCCGTGGACACATACATTTTCGCACTCTATGACGAGGATTTGAAACCAGGGCCTACTTCTGAACGATCGTTTGGAATGTACAGGCCTGATCTGACCATGGCTTATGACATTGGTCTTGCAAAGAGTAGCCAGGTAAAACAACCACGTTCACTCTTCTTCATGCCATTATGGCTCTTTATTATGGCAGTATGTAATAGACAATACAGGAATCGTACTGTATCGAACAATGGACATGAAAGGTGGAGTATGCAAACTGCTTTGCAATCCATGTTTGAAATAATAGAACTATGGGTCTTGACCTTCGTGACAGGAGACGAAAAGGTGCGATAGGCTTTCAGGATATATATAGGCAGCAAAATAAAACTTTAACAGAAATCATCTAGGGCCTACTCTGTTCTAGTCTGGCACAAAGCTACTATCATGCACATTATTTTGCTCTGTTGACCCTGCAAGGCACTCTGAACAAGAATTCTTAGTATTTGGAGGTTTTTCTTTCTTTCTTCCAATTTACTTTTTGGCTCAGAATTTGGGAGAGTTGGAACCACCTACTTCATGTAGACATCATATGTAAAAGCCCCATTATTCATCAAGGATCATAGTCTGTACCTGTTGCAGTGACAGCTTCATTAATCAAATCCAAAAGTTTTGGACCTCTATGCATACAGTGCTTTATTTCTAAGGATAGCATGATGGATAATGGGTACTTAGAAGAGGAATGCATTTGTGGTTGCCCTGTATTTGTATTTGATAAGTTGCTGCATTTAGGAGCTTTAATTCTGCAACTCTTAGAAGATGTAAAATCTGAAATTAGCACTTAATGATTCTCAAAGTTTCTCCTGTACTTCAGACCCCAGCTTCTCCAAAAGCTCCAGTGACTCCGACCCCAGTGACGCCGACCCCAAAACCAACAGGACCGGGCTGGTGTGTTCCCAAATCCGGCGTTTCCGATGCTCAATTGCAAGCAAGTCTCGACTATGCTTGCAGCCATAACATCGATTGCGGTCCGATCCAACCTGGCGGTGCTTGCTTTGATCCGAACACCGTAGCGTCGCATGCAGCTTTTGCCATGAACCTCTACTACCAAACATCAGGCAGGAACCCTTGGAACTGCGATTTCTCTCAAACGGCAACGCTCACGACGAACAATCCCAGTAAGTCTTCCAAAGCATGGCTCTATGAGTTCTCACACTTAACCTAGACAATTATAATTCCTAAACATGCGTAAATGAACACTGATCCTCGTATCTTTAGTATCCTTAGTATCTTATGCCTAACCATATTGCGCTACCCAAATCGATTCTTTATTTTTCCTCCAAAAAATGCCTTTGTAACCAAATGCATTTGCTACAAAATGAGAAGAGGCAGAGTAAATTAGAAGGAAAAAAGGATGAAGTATGAGCTGGTTATAGGCATTGCTTCTGCGAATACTAATATGGTGTTAGACTAATCGTTTTCTCCAAAAGTTTAAGCTACTAAGAATCAAGCCATGGACTAACAGATAGAACAGGGGGTGCCCAAGTTCGAATTCGCGGTCCATGCTCGGATTCATGCAAAGATAAAACATTATTTCCGCAAAGTCGAGCAGACGAGCCGGGGCTAGTGATGTGCAATGAGGTCATCTCTGTAGTGGGTTATTGCTAATTTGAACTGAATTGTCTGAATTGCAGGTTACAATGGCTGTGTTTACCCTGGTGGGAGCACCTGAAGTGCGATAGAACTGTATCGTTAGATGTTATATATGAAGGCGGAATAAGGAATGGCGGTGTAGTTGGAGAACTTTGTCCCTATATTTAGGTGTAAAGCCCTTCTTATATTTATAGGTGTAATGCAAATACATATATGTAGTAGCCCTTTTCTCCGTCATTTTATTTATTTTTCCTCATAAAGTTAATGAGTATGGGAAAAAGGATCCCTAAGGTTTTAGGTTTGAATAAGTCTTCATATTGTGCCATGTACCTTATTTCCTAGATCTTCAGTTAAACTACATGAATTTTGGGCATTGATTTCGATCCAAAGGATCACTCTCTCTCTCTCTTTCTCTCTCTCTCTTTTCTTTTCTTTTTTTCCTGATCCGATTATTTACTGATTAAATGCGGTATTTTCGGTAGAAGCTGTGCCAGACCGTATTATATTTTTTTTATTATATGAGTTGATAAATTAGGTAAATACGTATACATGTGAAGTAACGAGATGATGGGGTTTGGTCAAGGACGCACGAGGTTTTTCATTCTTTATAGGGACAACTTTTGAACCAAAAGGACAAAGCACAAAATTGATGGGATAATTACCCAAAAAGTTTTAATCTATTATAATTATGTCAATTCAACCATAAACTTTTTTTAGTTAATTCAATTATAAATTTTTGTATTTGTCCAGTTGAGTTATTCAACCAATTTTGATCGGCCGACACGACGCGACACTACCGATCTTAATGTAGTTTTTTAAAATAATATTTTAATAATTTTAAATTTTTTTTAATTTTTTTCTTTTCTTTAATTTTTTTCTCCCTTCCCCTTCTCTTAGAGTCAGCCCTTGCCTGGTTGGGCGAGGGCTGCAATGCCCTCACCCAATTTGGTTGGGCGAGGTCATCACGAACCTTGCCCACGCTAGCGAGGGCTGTGATGCCCTTGGTGACTCTAAGGGAAGCAGAAGGGGAAGGGGGAAAATTAAAGAAAAGAAAAGAAAAAAGAAAAAAAATTTAAATTTTTTTAAAATTATTCAAAGATTATTTTAAAAATGTAATGTTAGCATTGGCTATGCCATGTTAATGTCAGCCGGTCAAAATTGGCTAAATAAACTCAATTGACACAAATGTAAAATGTTTAGGATTGAATTAAAAAAAATTAGGATCGAATTGGTAGAATTTTAATAGACTTAGGATTTTTCTTTTTGATAAATCCCTCCAAAATTGACTTTTGGAAGTAGAAAGAGGGAATGAACGAGAGACGATGGGATTTCTTTTGCAAAAAGGAAAAACTGGGAATTGGGGATCGGGCGGATTAGGTTGGGTTTGGAATTTATTTTGGGTTGCTCGGATTCGGCTCAGTACGATTAGGATCATAATCGGGTTGTTTTAAATAGGTCGACATCTTATCGATCAATATCCGACCGAGTTATATCTTTTACCTATTAGCCTATTATTTCCCTTAATATAGGCAAGAATTTCGTTTGGTGAGATGGTTCTTTGTCAACCCATCAAATAGAAAATTTTATGCGTTGGATCGGGTTGAATCCCGTCATTTTACGGATTAGAAAGAAGGAAGCACGCATCTTTGTTTGCACGGACAAAAGATGGGAGAAGTTGAAGCCAGGATATACGTCTTCTATGGAGTCCGTTGATACCGTCAATAAGTTTTAGCAAGCATCCATTGTGTATCCATCATACCACTTTAGAGAAAGTGATTTCCTTTCGAGAAACCACCAAAAATACATGATCAAGAGCCATGTTCTTGAAAGAACCAAGTTTTCTTAAAATAAGAGTTAATACTAATAAAAACCCTAAATTAATACAACTATAACAAATTCACCCTTCATTGATTTTCATTTAAATTTTCTTATCAAATTCTTTGTTGGATGATATGTGATAGTTTATGGGTGTATTAGTCAAGTGTAGTACTTACCCTAAAATTTTCTATGATATGAGCCAAAAAAAAAAAAAAAAAAAAAAAACTAATAGATGGTAAATTTATTAAACTGTATTAATTTGGAGTATTATCATAATCATATTAATTTATGATTTTTTGTGAAAAAAAAATTAATTCGAGATAAATTTGTCTAAATTTGGGATTTTTCATAGTATTGATCATAAAAATAATAACGATGGCACTGATGACAGTGAAAATTAAAATAAATTATTCAACTATCATTTGAAGGTCATATAGATGATTTAATAATAATTATCATGCAGCTCATATCAACTGTTCCATTGTCGTCCAGCGGTTAGGATATCTGGCTTTCACCCAGGAGACCCGGGTTCGATTCCCGGCAATGGAACTTTTTCCCCTTTGTTCCCCCCCCCCTTTTTTTTAAATATCAAATCTGCACATAATTAACATATTTTCTAGAGACTAATAATTTTTCCAATTAAGGTAATTTTGGTTCGCATTAGAGTTACCAAAAACAGTCCCAGACTTCCGTTCACTCTCACTATCAATCCTCTGAAACCTGGCTCCTCCAGTTTAGCTAGTTTCTCTTCATCACGCGGGAAAAAAATCGGTCCAACTACGGATTTTATGGTTCACTAGAGCTCGCGTCTGATCGACGGGAAATTCCTCATCGGTGACAAAATGAACGACAAAAAATAGTGACAATGTCCGAAAAAAGAACACCGGATAGCAGAAACTTAGGACTAAGAAACAAATCAAATTTCCATGTCTGTCTCGGCACCGTGACGGTAAAACATAGAGCCATGGATGATTGCTACTGCATTCCATTCCTGCTTGTGACCAGTTTGAATCAAAAAGAAAAGGGAGAAAGACCCCGCATGATTGAAACAATTATTAGATAGTTCATAAATGCCAATGCAGCAATAGTGCAGCCGTGTTCGTCGTACATGAATGGATCACTGAGGCAGTTGTACAATAGAAGAACATGCAGAAGGAAAAGCCTGATCCAGCATCTTCTTTTTGCTCACTATTTTCACTTTGAATCATACCTAAGTGGAGATGAAGCCGAGACGCACAAATCAATGTCCAACCACCCTATGCCGAGAAAGTTTCGGTCTCTTCTGCAAAATTCCACTCCAGCTCTCCTTTCTTAAAGACCAAAAAAGTAGAAAAATTGAATACCCAAATCAACCGCTCGCTACAATCTCGTGTATGGCATCACTGACGCTTTCATCCTCGGAGCGCACAGCCAACTTCATCGCGACATCTCTCTGACCATCTATTCCGAAGGACAAGCGCACCAGGACCTTCACATTCCCAATATATACACCGGATAATAGGCAGCTGTGGGACCTGGAATTGCTTGGGACCACTTCCGTTCCCTAAAGACATAGAACAAACTCGCTTTCACTTCAATGGATGATAATACATCATAAGAGAGTACATCTAACAACAGAATGAAAAAAATGGTGACCGCCAATCTGCACCGAGTTGGAAAATTCCTCGGAGTCCTTCCATCTTTCAATGTCATAGTTTTCTTATCAGTCTCAATGTCTTCTATTTATCAAACTTTAACAACCTTTAGTTCAAGGTTTTGTCTAAAGAAGAACACCCACTTATATAGAAAGTAGGTCCAACATGGTCAGCCTAATTTCCATCGCTATAAGAAAACGAGTTCATTCACTTATTCCATGGACTTCAGGGCAAATGAAGAGGTAGAAACAGCTTTCTGCAATATCTGTCTTTATCTTGCCTCAGAAAGCATACCGACATGAAATTGTTCATTTGCATCTTTATTAATTGGGTCAATAGAGTTTCAGTATAAAGGATTACTATGTCAGAAAGCCCAAGGCAGGTGTAAACCAACATCAATATTCTGGCATATATGTTCTTAAACCAACCTCGAGCTGCAAATAAAAGTACTTCCAACAAAAGAATACCTCACAGGGCTGCATGCCAAGAAGGTCGATGACTGCATTCATAGCTTCGGTCAAGCTCTCCCTAGATCCCAGGCCATATTCATCAACCCGCTCAAAATCTGCACCCATGCTTTCCCATGCATTTCTGAAATTGGATACTCCGACTTTCAGCATGTAATCTGCTGCAACAACCTCAAGGTCCTCAAGCTGATATTCATCTTCAACGCCATCTTCCTCTGCTTCACCAGTGGGCAGATCAACCTGATAGGGAAGTAAAATATTAAACAAAAAAGCAATTCAATACCAAAGAATAAAATTGGTCTGTTGATTGCATTCTCTCCTCTTTATGCAAGTTAATTATGAGAATTTACCCGAAAATGTCAGTAATAGCATTAAGATTTATGGGTTTTTGAATTAAAAGCCGTCAGTAGAGAATGGGCACTCTATCCCACAGGAGAATGTGACCATAGAGTAGCACGTATGCTTCTACCGTACTGAATGTTTTCACATGTTGAGGCAATTAGTGAGAGGATTTCATGTCATCTACAATAGCTGACAATGACAACAGATGATATTAGACCAAACCAGTTACTGAAAGACAAGCCGTTATTAAAAAAATCTTCAGTTATATCACGTTAAACATGATATTGAAGGTGACAAGTCATTCTTCTCTAAACTATAAGCTGGAGAAGAATGAGGGGATAATCTAAGTAAAGCCAACTAATACCTCTTTAACTATGAACTTCAAAATATTGGAGAATTTTCCAACTGCAGGCACACCGTCAGGCTTTTCAAATGCCACAAAGGTCTGTCCAGGTGAATCGTAAGGAAGAGATCGTAGAGGTTTCGATGCAACTTCAGAAAACTCCTCCGCATCCGAGGAATCCACTATAACAGCAACCTAGAAGCAAATTCAGAAACTATAATTGCAGTCTCAAGCAATGTGTCGAAGCAATATATGGCAGTTTTGAAGATAACATTACATTTTCCAATAACACCTCCGGAATCGTGTTGGTGCAGTTGTACTGAAACACGACATGGCTATCAAAGATGTGTTTCACAACATTAACTGCATATTCTGTTCCCGCTTCAGTCAACTCGACTGGCGCAGACGACTGCAAGAAAAAGAAAACCCTTTTAAGTAAATCTCTACCAGCAAAAGGTGGACATAAGCATTACTGAGATAAAAATATAATTACAGAACCTTAAAAAGCTTCCCAAAGCTGGAAAACTCAGCAATTGAAGAAAGAAGTCTCTCATAGGCATCAACAGTTGTTGCAGGGCCACTTGGAGGAGCAGCCAGACCAGCAGTAGGCTTCTTTCCAGGGGCTTTTTTCTCTGCAAGTGGCTGAGACTTGATCTCCTTGGGCACAGAGTTTATGTCAAAGGACTCATCTGAAGGCTCCTATATTGGAAATGGACATGTAAGTCAAAGTTAAAGGTCTTTAGACAAGGAGTGAGGGGGGAGATAAGACTGACATAGTTTTTCAGACTTGTCTCCAAGTTGGCCAGGGGAACTTCCAGTGACCCAAAGAGAAACTCATTCGCGCTTGCACTAGTCTCAACTTCTGAACCATCACCCCCAAGTGTGTTTAGGTAAAGAGTTGCTCTGTCACGAACCTGCAAGTGTGCATAAACTAAGTCGAGGCCAGACACAAAGGCTCATATAGGGGGAAAAAAATCTAAAGTGCACGACAAGCAAAATAAGCAAAGCTAAAAAGCATATAACATGATGTATGCCCAGACAACTAACCTCATCATCACTATCAAAGAGACAGCGCCGTAGAAGAACAAAGATACGGGGCTGCAAGGAAGTTGTCAGTGATTAATCCAGCATTGATCAGATCAGAAAGAACTGTTGAAAGGTGCATACAACATTTGCTAAATAGCAGAAGTAAAGGAAACTCGGCTTACCTTCAATGATTCGACCATGGCACCAAACTTTGCCAGGGTGCTTACAGCACTAGCCCGAACAGTAGCATTCTCAAGATGTACCCGATTGTAGATGTACCTTATGTACTTACTAGGATCTGAGGTTTTCGGCCCTTCGATTCCCAGAAAATGGAGAATCTACCAATGAAAATGTAACCACACATGAATAAGTTGATTTTTAAAGAAAAGGGGAACTCTTTAAACATAATGTAACTCAAACACCCCACCTGTGTCGACAGATAAGTAAATTCACAATCTTCAATAAATTCACACAGATGAAGCAACCCACTTTCTTTTGCTTCAGGTATATCCCTGATGAGGATCACAATGGAATCTATAATAGCCTTTTTATACTCGAATCCACCTTCTTCCCTAAGAATGTTGCTAAGGAAGTTCATCCTGATGAAAACCAAAATAATGTCATCATAGGTTAATCCAAATCCACGTATCAGTTACTTCAGAGAATAACCACATGATAAGATATATTTGTTGTACCAAAAAGGAAAATGGAAGGAGGCCAACTCACAGGGATCTGTATTTCAGAGGAAACTTCAAACATAATGACCTTATGGCTTCCACCACTACAATTTTAAACTCATCAGCAATATCTGACATAAAATTGGTAATCTGCTTCATCAGACGATCAACACTTGATTCATTTCCTGTCTTCAGAAGAGTGGTGATGGCAAGTGTGGCGATGCTTCTGTTCTGGTCAGAAATAAGACTCTCCATATCTATATTGCAATTAGCGACAGCCATTGGATGTGTCATTGCAACCTGTTCAAGAATATTCTTGGAGATTTACTTGGAATAGAACTGCAACTGCAGGAATGTTAATGAAAAATATTGGTTGTCCCGCAACCAAACTCTTTTTTGGGGCCATGTGGAATCCTTGGCCTAGGTCAAATTTTGACAAAAGATTCAACTATATCCAAACCCACGAACAAGACGCAAACTATGTGGAAATCTAAACTTGAGAGGTCTTATTCCAACTCCCATGATAGTGCCAAGAGAAGAGCTCCTCATTCCACCACTAGTTCAGTTCTAGACATCCTTTCAGAGCCTGGTCACAACTCAATTCTGGACAAAAGTCCACATTCACATCATCTGAAAATTTCCATCTTACAATTACTGGGGCGATAAATAGGGTACAATAATCTACAACCAGCTGCTTTCTTTCTGTCCTCCTGGGACTACAAAAAAGGTACGAAGACCGGAACACGTTGCTCTGTTTCTTCAAATATATGGGTGCCTGTGCACCTATGCTACATATGTATGCATATGCATATACAACTAATGAAGAAAGACAAGAGTAACAATATATGCAGACTGAAGGTGATGATGACAAAACTGCTCACACCCATTTGGAGGATATGTGGATATTTACATTGATTAGTCTTCTACACATAAAAAGGGTTTTAAAAACGTATTGGCAGATTATCTAGGGAGGAGTAGGGTGGGAGGTACTGACCTTATTCAGAGTGCGGACGGCTGCGAATCTCAGCACTGGTTTGGAAGAACTCAAAAAGAGCTGGAGAACAGTTATTGCTGGAGTCAATTCCCTGCTTGTCACTCCATTAAGCTCGGTGATAGCTCTTGCAGCCTCAAGAATCACCATTTCAGCCTTGTGCCGCAGACAGCTTTCCAAATAATCAAAAAATGGTCTTTCACCAGTCTGTGAATTACTGGCTGACTCATGGATAACCTGCATATGTTGTTTAATAAATGATAATGTCATGCAAATTAGTTATGTCATATTGAAAAGGACTTCTTCCAGCTAAGTAGCTACAAGAACCTGACTAGTGTAGCGTATTAAAAGGCACTGGGCCAAAGGTGATCGAACAGATCCCCTTGTCAAGCTTGTTACAAGCTTGCTCACAGCAAGTCTATCATTTTGCCGAATCTGCGTGTTTTGAATAGGATGTAATGTCAGCACCTTTAAACTAATAAGTAATCCAAATACATTTTAAGCATACAGAAAAGAGGACAGTCTTGTTATTGTGTGGCATTGTATACATTAGAGTATAATCAGAGGCTCTTTTCTTTCTTGATGGCCAAAAGGATTGCCTCTTTCCACAGCGAAAAGGGAAAAAACAGCATGATACGAGACAGTATGTCCAGCAGCACAAACCAATGCGCTCAATTATGACCATTCAATGGAGACGACAAATTCAGGTTTGTTTTCAGAAAAGGAAAGGAGATCAAAAGTAAATAAAGGCGATGTGTCATGACACAACATGAATCAGCCAATTTACAGAATAGAATGAACTGTTAAATTTAAGTTGTTCTAGGTATTGAAGAAAAGGGAAGACCAAGTATTTACACTTAACCCACCATGATAAAAGTGAAAATATAAAATATCTGCATCCTTCATGTCTTTTGTCAAAATCAATATGACCAACTAAAGATAAATTATGTCTATTTTAGATCGCAGATCACTGACCACAGGGAAAGCTGGTATGACAGTGTCAAAGATCTCTCTCTCTCTCTCTCTCTCGACTTTTCATCAACTAAAAGTGATAGGTTTCCTCCTATGAGGCTACATATGAACTTGTATTAGTTCAGAACAATAACAGGAAAGAACCATTTGACAAGCAAGCAGTTCCTTAATGTAGAAGAAATAGAGGAAACAGAAAGAACAGTGAAAAACACTTCAGAATCTACTAGCTAGTTTCTATTGCGGAAAATGAGACAGCTTCTCTTCCCGAATGCAAATTCCAGAAGCTAAAAGTTCATCTAATTCATAAAATCACGGATTTTTCACAGAGGTCAACAAATGGATCTATTCATGTTTAGCTTCAGATAGTAAATCATATTATTGCCATGGAATTAGCCTTCCACTTGGGACGGGCAGTCAGGCATCCATAGACATGAAACGCACAAAACATGATCAAGTCTAAAATTGTCTATGCAAAGGTAAATAGCCATGCAGCTGAAAAAATACTGGGATATAAGACTGCAGTTTTTCCAAAAATTGCACCTAAATTGTGAAAAGGTAAGTCCAATCGTCTAGACGAACAACGCTTTAACCAACCTGATGGAGTACGGCCAGTGCATGAAACTGTACAAGGGCTGCTCTTGATTGCACAGCTTCCTGAACCTCATTGCTCCACCTTTTTACAATCTCCGGGCTCGTCTGTAAACATGAGACAAATATAAAGAGGCACATTTTGACATAAAGAAGGAACTAGCTACCATCACCAGAAAGCATTTAAATGAACCTGAAGTAAATGGATCCCGCTAACTAAGGCTGCACTAGCAACCACTGGGTTCTTGTCAACAATAGCTTGTTTCAAGTAGCGTTCAATTTGGGTGAGCAGGGTTCCATCTGTGATCCGACATAAAACTCGAATTGCATTGGCACGATACATGTCAGTCTTGCTATTCATATCCTTCATTAGGGAGCTTGTCACAATAATCACCTAGCGAAGCAAAGAAAATTCAGCAAGTCAGAATTTGCAAAACAAAACCAAGGCTCATTCATATTAAGGGAGTCAGGATTAGAATATTCCAATTGAACATACAACCTCATCTGCAGAAGGAGAGATCTCCTTTATCATCAAATAAACCATTCTCCTTAATCCTATGTCTCTGGATTGGAAAAGTTTTGTCACAGCAAAAAAGACTTCTGTCGCTTCTGTCTGCATGATTGAATGGAGATCCAGTCACATATAGCACTCAAAAAAAGACACATTAATCAAATTCTCCATGATCTTGACCAAAACAGCCAATGAAGCATAAGGGGTAATGATTTGGAACATTTAAAAGAATTTGACCTTGGTGAATGATTCCCCCTGATTCAGCAGATAGAGTAACTTCGTGATGACCTGTCGAGCGAACAAACACCAGAAAACTCAGTTATCGATGAAAGAACTGGGCGCGAAATGTAGGTTCAAAATTGAATACCACAAAGCGAGACCTGAGAGCATCGCCTAGGGTCAAGCTGAGGGTCGTTGAAAACTCTAGCTTCCTGAAGAACTGCCCCCTTCTCGATCCCGAGAAACGGAGAGTAATCGGCTGCACAGCATTCGAATCGCAAAAATCAGGTAAATCAAAAGACCCACATACGGGAGCTCCATCCCATCCCATTTCACACAAGAAGAACCAGAAGTCAGCAATCACTAGCAGCCGACGAACATTAAAACAGCAACACCGAAAGGAGAAAAACCCAGATCACACCCATCGACACCGACTAGATTCGCACAATTCAACATCCCCATTGCTCGTAGCAGCCGAATTCACAATTATCTCCGCCGATACTACCAAACAACACGTGAACCCGCGATCCCACATGAACCCGCTCGGATCCACATATGGGAGCTCCATCCCATCACATTTCACACAAGAAGAACCAGAAGTCAGCAATCACTAGCAGCCGACGAACACTAAAACAGCAACACCGAAAGGAGAAAAACCCAGATCACGCCCATCGACACCGAGTACATTCGCGCAATTCAACATCCCCATTGCTCGTAGCAGCTGAATTCACAATTATCTCCGCCGATACTACGAAACAACACGGGAACCCGCTCGGATCGAGCGAGGGCGAAAACCGAACCAAGTCGAGAAAACAACCGCAGCCCATCCGATCAGTCAGACCCATGCCCCGACCAAAACAACAATTCGACATCGCCATTGCTCGCCGGAGCCACATTCCGGATTACTTCCGCCGACAGATACGAAACAGCGCGGGAACCCGCTCGGATCGAGCGAGCGCGAAACCGGATCACGCCGAGAACACGACCGTAGCGCATCGAATCAGGACCGAAACGACGGATCTAGGAACCTACGACTCGCGTCGGCACCGCGCGAACGGATGTGCAAGCAGAAACCGACGAATCCGATGAGAAGAAAACAGAGGAGGCTTTACCTTCTTCGTCATCGTCATCCTTCTTCATGAACGGCTGAGCCATGGCGGCGCGGCGAGAGCGAACGCGCGGCGGAATGCGGGGGGCGCGCGGCGGCGCAGTCTCTGAATCTGGCTCGGCGTGTGTGAAGCTTTTCTGGAGCGCGCGGGGGGGATGATACGGAGAAGGAAGAAGCTGTGAAAACTGTAGGAGAGGACTTGGGAGATCTGGTGTTTTGGTCTCTTGGGACGGGAGCAGGAGGAATGGGAAGTAATTTTGCAATCCAAGTCATCCATTGTATGTAAATTTCAAGTGAGTCGAAGGGTGTGCAAAATGAACTACCTGGATCGAACTAGACTAGCCAGTGCAGTTTGATTCTTAAGAGATTGTCGGTTCTTAGGGAATCGAATTGGATCGGACCGGATGGACTATAAATACCTTTTTATTATTTCTTGAAAAAATATTAGAATGTGAACTAAATATTAAGTCATCCAATGGTACTCCAAATTATGGCTCAATAACTTTTCATTCATTGTTGCTCCTGTCAAAATCTTAAGATTTGTTACTTTCTTTTGTTGTGCACGCCTACCCTTTAAGGGTGAGAAAAAGTAGCCAATTCCATTGGATTGGATTGGAACAAATGGTTCGATTTGGTTTATGGTCTTGGGTCCAAATGGTTCGATTTGGTTCCCAATTCTACTTTGGAGTTGATTCAGTTCTCGATTCTACATCTGAACCCGAATGGATCGGAAACCAATCACCCCCACTCAAATGTAAGGATGAGCATGGTTTCAGAGTAGAACTTAGAACCTAAAAAGCAGATTAGTGGAACCTATTTTCCAAAATTTGTAGGGTAAATTATAAGTTCGAAAAATTAGGAAACCAGTTTTAATGAGCAGGAGGTTCTAGATAGGTAGAACCTGGAACTTGGAGCTTTGAACTTGGAATGTGATCCTATCATATTTTATGGCTCCAATGATGAGTAGGCCCTATCTCAAATAAGGGCGTGAATTGACCAGCTTAAATTGAAATGGGGAGAATTACCAAAAAAGTCATAAACTTATTACAATGATCAAAGTCCTAAACTTTTTTTTTGGGCCAATGCGGTCCTAAACTTTTTTTTTTTTTTGCCAAAATTTAGTCATAAACCCGATGAATTTTAAATGGCATTTTTAATATATATATATATATTTAAATATTTTTTGAATTTTTGAATTTTTTTTTTCCCATCTTCTCCTTCCGGCCCTAGAGGCGAGGGCCGGCGAGGTCAACTTCGGCCAATGGTGAGGCTTGCCCGTTAACATGGACCGCAGGTGATCGGTGAGGGCGACGCTAGATCTAGCGAGGTGACCCTCACCGGCCACTGGCTGGGTGAGGCCCTATCGGATCTGGCGAGGGCGTGCAAGTCCGCGTTGCTGAGGGCGAGGAGTGCAAGACCTCAACGTTCGAGGAGCATAGGATCCTGCCAACCTTAACCTACCCAGCTGCACTGTGCAAGCTGAAGGCGAGGACGACGCTGGTGGTCCCATGCAAGAGAGCCCTACTGTCGTTGGATTAGCTCGAGTTCTTCAAGGCAAGGAGCTGCGGTGAGGGTTGACCTCGCTAGTGCCCGCAGGCTTCTCGCCGATCTGGTGGGGCCTCGCCCTCGCTAGTGGCCGGTGAGGTTGACCTCACCGGCCCTCGCTCCAGCTAGTGGGGGCAAGCCTCGCCATTGGTTGGGGAGGGAAGCCACGCCAAGGGAAGGAGAAAATGAAAAAAAGAAAAAGAAAAAAAAAGAATTAAAAAATTCAAAAAAATATTTAAAAATTCGAAAAAATAAAATAAAATTTAAAAATGCCATGTCAACGTTTGCCGGACGATCGGTGTCCACGTTAGTGCTTGGCAAACCAATTTTGGCCAAATAGACTGAATTGGCACAATTATAAAAGATTTATGACTAAATTGGCAAAAAAAAAAAGTTTATGACTAAATTAGTACAATTACAATAAGTTTATGATTTTTTTGTTAATTCTCCTGTTTAAATTAGAGTCGAAGGTCACTAGAAGGCCAGGTGATCACTAATCAGCTCACTCCCTAGGCTAGAGCAGGATCAATTCACCGAAAAGAAAAGTAAATTTGGTTTGACCCAATTTGAAGAAGCTCTAACGAATCCCCAAATAAAAGAAGCTAGGGTTCTTCGGATTGAAATTTTCCTCCGAAAAATTCACTTGCAAAATCACGTAGTTTCTCGATGCAGAAGCCTCCTAAAGCGAAGAATTCGTTTGCTGCTTTCACTCAAAGACACGAGCTGTACCGAGTTGAAGGAGCTCCATCCTCAATTGGAGAAGTGTCGATTCCATCTAAATATCAACATCATCCAATTTCATTCGTTTCAATCGAGGTTAGTTTACCAAATTTGGTGCACTTGATCCTTCGTTTGTCTAAGAGAAGGGGGTTGCAGCTTATTAAAGCAACATATCGATAAAAAGTGTAGGTATATCATGGAATACCACATTTATGACAACGATGGTGGTAATAATAGGATAGATTTTGTTTGTTTTATTTTTTATTTTTTATAGTGTTGCTTTGGCTTATTAAAGCCAGATTTGTGGGTGCATTCTATCTCCTTTTTTTGCGAACGGATGCGTGAGTTGCATTTTCAAATAGCAAGTGGTATTCTCCATGCATTTTATAATGGGATTTGCTGTCGTTGCAGTCCCTACGTGCCAGTCGTGGTCCATTTTTTTGCAATTTTTTTTTTTTTTTTTTTTTTTTACTGATTTCACTTTGCTTTTTCCTATATATGTTTCGTTGTTAATGACCCGTCTATCGATTCGAGCTTTGTAATGTTATTGAAAGCATTTGTTCTTATTTTTTGGAAGTAGACTACAGATTCGTCTTGATAGATTTGGGATAAGTATCCCATAATTCCTAAAACTTGTTAAATAAGTGACATTGAAAAAAATGCAATATAAATCCTAAAACTGATCAAATTGGTACAATCAAGTCCTTTTATAAACCCTGTTCGACTTGACTAACAAAAAACAATGACATGACTAAAACATGAATGACACGACCAAAATGTTATTTTGGTCCATATCAAGTTTTTATTTTAGATATTATTTAATTTAGGTTAATAAATTAACTAAACTAAAAAAATAAGAGGAAGGCAAGAGAGGGCTAAGGCTTGCAGGCCCTTGCTATCGCCGCCCTACCACCATTGGAAAGGGCCGATGATTTGCAACAAGAGTCAGTTTGGGTGGCCGAGCCCGAGTCAATTGCTGGTGACCTTGGCCAACCGTAGGCAACAATCATGGCCCTCCCCAAATTTGGGTAAGGCTCGACAACCTTGGCCAATGGGGCAGTGACCCCACTAGTGATGGCCCTCAACTAGATCTTGGCAAAAGTCTGCAACTTTAGTTAGACTTGAGTGAAGGTTGATAACCCTTGCTTGATTTGGGAAGGGTCGTGACCCTTGCTTGTGGTCAGCTAGGGTCACTGACCATTGGGTGGGGGCTGCGACCTGGGTTGACCCTCGCTCGATGTCAACGAGGGCCCTATAGGCTCTCGCCCTCTTTTGCCTTCTCTTTTTTTTTAGTTTAGTTTATTTTTAATCTAATTTAAATAATCTTTAGATTAAAAATCAGTTTTAAATCAAAATGATGTCAATTTAGTCTTATCCTTCATGTTTTAGCTACGTTAACACTATTAGAAATGAGTAAATAATAAAAAAAAAATCACGTTAGTGTTTTTTGTTAGCTAAGTTGGATAGAATTAATGGAAAGATTTGATTGCACAAATTTGAAGTTTTAAAAATCAATTGCACATTCTCAACAAGTTTTCGGATTTTTAATCCACTTATCCTAATAAATGTTTACATAAATAGCAATTTCTAGAGCCGCCACGAGCATCGCGATTTAAAATCTTATATAGCATGGGTGTTGGGCATCCATATGATAATGGAATTCCTCGACTCAAATGGAGGTTTTAAAGCTTGAAAATATGTAAGGTGGTTGAATTCAATTGGTTTGTTCGTCTCCAAATTTTCTAATTTTGGGATAAGACAAATTGTTCGCCATGCAAAAAAAAGGAAGTGGATTAGTTAATAGGAAAATTAGTAATTTGTGAATTATAACAAAACGTTGCTAAGTTGAAAAAAAAAAGTGTAAGTGTTTTATCAACAATTTTTTTGGAAAAAAAATTCCTTGTTACCAAATGTTTTCGACACTTGCCAATGGATTAATATCCTGAAAAATCTCAAATTGGTACACCTATGATAAATTCACCTCAAACTAATTTTTTGACCATAAAAAACCCAAAACTGATATATTTTTGATAAATTTACTAAAAACCGCTACATTTATGACAAATTTACTTTTTATTAGTTTCTGTTGAATTTTACTATCAAATTGCGGAGTTAGATGACATATGACAGTTGACTAGTGTACCGGTTTGAAATTTTATTTTATGTCTGTTACAGTTGTACCATTATTGTAATTTTTTGTGGTATTAATTTCATTTAACGGAGGGTATATTTGTCATAAATATACTAATTTGAGATTTTTGGTACACAAGTATACTAGTTTGGGAGCTTGTTGTGTCATTTAGGGTTAATTTGTCATAGGTATACCGGTTTAGGGTTTTTCGTGGTTAAAAAATTAGTTTGTGATAAATTTATTATAGGTATACCAATTTGTGATTTTTCGGGTATTAACCCCTTGCCAATATATATTGAATTTTACTGTTATAGAAAAGAAGTTAGTATTTTTTTGGGCATGACACAATAGAATTTTGCTTGTTCGCGACTTTCCATGATTAGCTAAAGCGATTTAGGAGTGGCAATTGCCGACACTAAGGCCCTGTTTGTTTGTGTTCTTTTCTTCTGTTCATGAACATAATTTTTTTTTTTTGTTTAGGGGAACAAAAAAAGAATAGAAAAACGCGTTTGTTTCTTTTTTTTTTGCTCCAAATCTATTTTTTTTGTTCCCGGAAACAAATTTGGAACAGAAACAAGAAACAAGAAAAACTTATTTCTTGTTCTTGGAACACTTCTGAGAAACAATTTTTCTATCTCCTATTTTTTCTTCTCTTTATTTTCTTCTTCTTTTCTTTTTCTTTTTTCTTTGGCCGGTCGTCGAAGCGTCGCCGGCCCCCGACGAGGTCGAGCGTTGCTGTGGCTAGGCGAGGCCGTCGGCCCTCGTCGGCCGGTTGCCGGCCATGGTTGAGGCCGACGACTGGCCAAAAGGAAGAAAAAGAAAAAGAAAAAGGGAAAATAAAATAAAAATATTAAAAAATTAAAAGAAATAAAAAATTATACAAGTTTAGAAACGTGTTTCGTTCTTTTTCTATTCTAGGAACAAATTCACCAAACGTATTCTTCTGTTCAAAAATTGTTTCCCGAAACAGAAATAGTTTTTTCTATTTCATTCCTTGGAACAATTTTTTAACAGAAACGTTATCAAAGGCACCCTAGTTAACACGTTTAAACATGATTATATGGCAAAGCTAAAAGGGACACACATTGATACAAATGCCATACAAATAAGTTTAAAAACATAATACATAAAAATTTAATATTTTTCAATGATACAAGTACAACATCTAGTTATGATATGTGAACTTGAAGTAATCTTCTATGCCAAATATTTGAGTCATTTAGGAAGTGCATGTCTTATTTTACCACATGCCGAAGTTGCCGTGTGATCGAATTTCTCTAGCTTCCTTGGTACACACCAAGAATTTCACTTGATGCAACATTCGTTGCGGTAGCATATCAACAACATGGGTTTTTCATCAATCCCGAATTGACAAAACAATAAAAAAAACAAAATTGCTAACAAAATGGGGTTGTTGCTTCCTACTTTTTGCACTTGTAAAATTTGCTAACAATTTTATTAGGCTTGGAGGATTAAATCAAACAAATGAAACATGTTTCCCAAGTTATACATACTACAGCAAATGGAAATTATCCATAAAAAACGAAGAAAAAAGATTAATTTGTTTGTGCTTATAAACTAATTATTCATTTTTCTTAAGTTGATTTTCTATATCTCTCAGTATTATACATATATCTTTTTTGATTGTGAATATCCCCGACTAATTATAATGGGTATTGTGTTAATCTTTGATAGTCATAAAAATGAAGTCTATAAATATGCTTATGTACTATTTATGAATATATTGAAATATACACAAATTCGGTATTTTTCTCTTCCGCACTAATTTCTAACTTCATATAAAAGCCATTTCAATGCCAGCTGTGGAGGTGGATGCTAGCCACACAAACCGCATGGCTCAAAAGCTATTTTCCCAAGTTAGTCGTACAGGTCTTTTGATGCCATCACGCTAGCCATATTGGCTGCATTGCTTGATACTGCTTTGCAAGCTAGTTGCAGCTCATTTGATGCCATCACGCTAGCCATATTGGCTGCGTTGCTCGATACTGCTTTGCAAGCTAGTTGCAGCTCATTTAATGCTATCACGCTAGCCATATTGGCTGCGTTGCTCAGATACTGCTTTGCAAGCAAGTTGCAACGTATTAGTGGCTTACAATTCCCTTTCATCTCTCAACATTTTCGCAAGTTGTTTCGAGAAGCTGACACTATCGGATTCATTGCGCTTAAACGGGCCTTCACTTGAAGTTACGCCTTAAACAGTCGTTAGATGTTGCCTGACACGCTACCATGCACCGCCTCGTCACAAATCCACTAAGCCCACTGTTGGGTGCTGATTTCATGGAGAAACAAGTTTTCTTAGAACCGTTGGACTTGATTTCAAACAAGTTTAGTCATTTTGAGTTTAATGGGATGTTAGAGATAATTAGGACTTTCTCTAGTATAAATTCCCATGTTAGATATATTTTGATAATTCAATTAATTTTTCGAATCTCTAAAGATTGTGCGTATGTCTCCCTTTGACCGTGCATATATCGAATGATATGTCATCTTAGATAGTAATATAGTAAAGCCTATATAGACTCATGTACTATCTTTTGGCATATATCGGAATATATAGAAAATTTCATTATTCTCTTTTTTGCTTTATTATTCTCAATCTGGTATTTGAGGCATTGTTCCTGAGGAACCCTAAGCGCACCGGGTGCATCCGAGCACAAAGGTGCACACTCAAAGATATCCATCCTTGCCAACATAAGTCTCATATGAGGAAGCACTTGATTAAGAAATGATGCGGAAGAAAGAAATACATAATTTTTATATTGATAAATGGTACATATGCCTGAATTTATTATATGATTATCTAAAGTAATAAGATAAACATGATACGAAAAATAATAATCAAGGATATGCATAATCGAAGGAGATATATGCATAATCCCAAGAGATATGAAAAATAAAAAATATCATAATATCTTCAACAAGCGTCCTCGACACGGAGAAGCAACTATTCATGATTGGCACTGATGCGGCTGATCGGGCCGTGAACGCCCTCGTGCTGGTGGTGCTAGTTTTCGTGCATGCTTGCCCCAGGAGTGTAGCTCTGGCAATCCCCAATGCAGAGGGGCGGAGCCTTATGCAGGATCTGGAGAACATCTAGACTCGGCTCCTTATTATAAGCCCGTTCTCCTTCGTGGCCCTTCATCAGAACTCGGCTTGCCTCGCTTGGTCGCATCGATGTTCCCATCAAGAACAGCAAAATCATCAGGCCGGCTGCTGCTTTCGGCGTTAGGATGTTCTTCATCTCAGCTGATCTCCAACTGTTTCTGGCTATCTTCTTCTTTTGGCTGCTGCAAGTTGCGTGTCTATTTGTGGGTACGATGAAGAGAATGCGTCCGAGGATGTCTCCTATTTATATCGTGAACTACCAGCAATTTGCTGTCGGTTTCTTCTTACTCTTGATCAAACCTGTTGAACGGGGCTGGGTTTTTGAACTTTTGACTGCCCCAGTAATGGAGAACCAGCTCTGGAACTTCCCTGGTTATAGAGAGGGATGAGGAAGCAGAGGGATTTGAATTGGTGGTCGACCACAGTTTAACGTGGCAGCTCGGTTTGAGAATGAATGAGCTGGAAAACCAATTCCTAAAAATATGGGTTTAATTGTTTAAAATAATTAGTTAACGAAATATTCATTATTGACAACAATTTATATCGAAATATTTTTTGTACATTAATTTTTAGAAGCAATATAAGCACTTTTAGGTAAATATTTTTTAGATCATTTATTTTTCAAGAAATAAACATGTCCAAAGTAGTTAAGGTTGACCATAAGGGAAATTAAGATTTCGATATACATCTAGAAATGAAGTCAATTCTTACTTACATTTATTTCGCAGAAGATGAATGATTTGTAAAATATTTTCTTTAAAATGATTATATGTGTCACTTACAAAAATGAATGTACGAAAAATATTTTCATCATCCACGAAAATGTTTAGACATAATTTGTTGTTGATAATAAAAATATTTTTCATTAACTAATTATTGAAAACAATACATGTGATCATTTTTAGAATTTTTTTAAATCATTTATTTTCCGTGAAACAAATGAAACATATTCTCTGGATTTTTAACTCCTTCCTCCAACTCCTTTTGGATTGATTCAATGTAACTGTTCTAACATTTTCTTTTGTTCAAAATACATTATCTAATAAATTAGTCATGCAAAATTTGCCTTGTCACCTTTCATACTGTGAACTTAACTAACATTACTTCCATGTTTAAAGCACCAACTTGGCTATAAAGATTTAAGATTGAGTTTGATTGTTTGCATATCTAGCTATGATATAATTGAATATATGATAGAATATAAAATCCAAACATTTGATTATGTTTTATCCACTGTTTAATGAATTGCAGTAACATAGTTGATATTTTCATAACTATGCTGCCCATTTTTTTCCCCAAAAATTTCATTGCCCCTCATTCTTCGAGAATTAGAAAGATCATTTTTAAGTTTGAATTTGTTCATTTAAAATAAAAAACAATGACCGGCTACAAATACTTTTTTATTATTTCTTAAAAAAATATTAGAATGTGAACTAATTATTAACTCGTCCAATTGTACCCCAAACTACGGCTCAATAACTTTTCATTCATTGTTGCTTCCGTTGATATCTTAAGATTTGTTACTCTCTCTTGTCGGGCACGCCTACCCTTTGAGGGGGAAAAAGTAGCTGATTCCATTGGATTAGATCGGAACCAATGGTCCGATCCTATTTCCATCCTATAAGACCAAATGGTCTGGTCTAGTTCCCAGTTCTTCTTTGGAACTTTGGAACCGCACCTCTCGGTTTGGTTCCTGGTTCCACCATGGAAATGGATTGGATCGAGAACCAATCGCCCCTACTCAAATGTAGGGGTAAGCATGGTTTCGGACTAGAACTTAGGATATGAGAACCAGACTAGTGGAACCTATATTTTCTAAGTATGCATGGTAAGTTATAGGTTCCAAAAATTAGGAAATTTGTTTTAACGAGTAGGTTTTAGGTTCTAGGTAAGTGGAACTTGGAACTTGGAATGCGATTTTATCATATTTCATGGCTCCAATGATGAGTAGGGCCCTGTCTCGAATAAGGATGTGAAGTAATCGGCTTAGTCTTAAATGAGAGTTGAAGGCCACTGAAAGGCCAAGTGATCACTGAACAGCTTGTTCCAAAGACAAGAGCAAGATCCTTCGTTTGTTTAAGAGAAGGCGGTCGCAGCTTGTAAAAGCAACATACCGATAAAAGATGTAGGTATATCATGGAATACCACATTTATGGCAACGAAGGCGGTAATAATAGGATAGATTTTTTTGTTTTATTTTTTATTCTTTATAGCGTTGCTTTGGCTTGTTAAAGCCGGATTTGTGGGTGCATTCTATCTCCTTTTTGGTGAATGGATGCACACGAGTCGCATTTTCAAATAGCAAGTGGTATTCTCTATGCATTTTCTAATTGAATTTGCTGTCGCTGTAGGGTGCGTTTGGTAATGATTTTATTTATGAAAATAATTTTTGATGAGAAATGATTTTTTTTTATTTTTGTTTCCGGGAACAATTTCTGAGAATAATAACGCGTTTGGTAACCGTATAAAATTTATATTTCCGGGAAAAAATGCATTTGGTAAAATTGTATAATTTTGTTATTTCTTTTAATTTTTTAATATTTTAATATTTTTCTTCTTTCTTCTTTCTTTTTTTTTTTTTTTTTTTCTTTTCTCTCATTCTTCCTCCTTTGTGGTTGGTCGCCAAGTCCGGCAAGCTTGCCAGAGCCTCACTTAGCCACCACGAGGCTCGACCTTGCCCAGTCAATGCGAGGTCGGCCTTGCCCTGGCCTAGCGAGGCCAAGCTTTGCCATGGCTCGGCGTCACTAGCAGCCTATGACACTCTAGCGAGGTCGCCGACCCTTGTTGACCAGTCGCCGGTCATGGCCGAGGTCGGCGACCGGCCAAAAGGAAGAAGAAGGAAAGGAAAGAGAAGAAGAGAAAAGAGAAGAAAAAAGAAGAGAAAAGAAAAAATTGTTCCCGAGAACAAAAATTTTACCAAATACGTTTCTATTATTTTTTCGTTCCCTAGAATAAAAGAACAGAAATAGTTTTTACGAGGAACAAAAACAATTTTTACCAAACAGGCCCGTAATCCCTACTTGCCGGTTGTGGTCCATTTTTTTGCAAAATTTTTTACTGCTTTCACTTTGCTTTTCCCTATATATGTTTTGTTGGTAACAACCCATCCACCGATTCATGTTTTTTAATATTATCGAAAGCAGCTGTTCTTATTTTTTGGAAGTAGACCATAGTTTCATCGTAATAGATTTGGGATAAGTATCCCATAATTCCTAAAACTTGTTGAATAAGTGACATTAAGCCCTAAAATATTAAAAAAAGTGCAACCTAGATCCTAAAACTGACCAAATTGATACAATTAAGTTCTTTTGTAAATCTGTTCGACTTGACTAACAAAAAATAATGATGACTAAAATATGAATGACAAGATCAAAATGTCATTTTGGTCCATATTTATTCTAAATATTATTTAATTTAGGTTAAAACATTAACTACACTAAAAAAAAAAAAGAAAAAAAAAAGGAAGGCAAAGAAGGGCGAGGGCTTATAGGCCCTTGCTGTCGTCACCCCACCACCATTCAAAAAAGCCGAGGATTTGCGACAAGAGTTAGTTGGGGTGGCCAAGCCCTAGTCAATCGGCAGCAACCTTGGCCGACTATAGGCAACAATCATGGCCCTCCCCAAATTTGGGTAAGGCCTGACAACCTTGGCCAATGGGGTAGTGTGACCCCACTAGTGATGGCCCTCAACTAGATATAGGCAAAGGTCTGCGACTTTAGTTAGATATGGGTGAACGCTGGTGACCCTTGCTTGATTTGGGGAGGGTCGTGACCCTTGCTTGTGGTCGGCTAGGGTCATCGACCATTGGCTGGGGCCTGCGACTTGGGCTGATCCTTGCCCAACAATGACGAGGGCCTTAAAGGCCCTCGCCCTCTTTTGCCTTCCCTTTTTTAATCTAATTTAAATAATCTTTAGATTAACAATTAGTTGTAAATCAAAACGACGTCATTTTAGTCTCATCCTTCATGCTTTAGCTACGTTAACGCTATGTAGAAAAGAGTAAATTTGTTAGCTAAGTTGGATTGAATTAATCGAAGGATTTGATTGTATAAATTTAAGTTTTAGAAATCGATTGCACATTCTCGACAAATTTTAGGATTTTTAGTCCACTTATCCTAATAAAGTTTTACGTTAATAGCAATTCCTAGAGCCACCACGAGCATCGCGATTTAAAATCATATAGCATGTGTGTTGAGCATCGACATGATGATGGCATTCCTTGACTCAAATGGAGGTTTTAAAGCTTGAAAATATGTAAGGTGGTTGAATTCAATTGGTTTTGTTGGTCTCCATATTTTCTAATTTTGGGATTAGACAAATTGTAAGCCATGCAAAAAATAAGGAAGTGGATATGTTAATAGGAAAATTGGTAATTTGTGAACTATACCAAAACGTTGGTAAGTTGAAAAAAAAGTTTAAGTGTGTTACCAACATATTTTTTGGAAAAAAAAAAAAAAGTCCTTGTTACCAAATGTTTTCGACACTTGCCATTGGATTAATATCCTGAAAAACACCAAACTAGTATACTTATGATGAATTTATCCCAAATTAATTTCTTAAATATCTAAAATCCATAAAAATTTACCAAAAACTGTTATTCTTATGACAAATTTACTATTTATTAGTTTCCGTTAAATTTTATTATCAAATTGCGGAGTTGGATGATATGTGACAATTGACTAATGTACCCGTTGGGGATTTTACTCTCTATTTGTTACAGTTGTACCATTTTTGTAATTTTTTGTGGCATTAATCCCATTTAACAAAATGTGTATTTATCATAAATATATTAGTCTAGGGTTTTTAGTGCACAAGTGTACTAGTTTGAGATTTTTAATAGTCATTTAGGGTAAATTTATCATAGGTGTACTAATTTAAGCTTTTTCACGATCAAAAAATTAGTTTGGAATAAATTTATTATAGATGTACCAATTTGTGATTTTTCGGGTACTAATCCCTTGTATTTCACCATTATAGAAAGGGAGTTAGTATCTTTTTGGGCACGGAACAATAGAATTTTGCTTGTTCTCGACTTTCCATAACTAGATAAAGTGATTCGGGAGTGGCAATTGCCGACACTAATTAACACATTTAAACATGATTATATGGCAAACCTAAAAGTGACACATATTGATACAAATGTCATACAAATAAGTTTAAGAACATAATACATAAAAATTTAATGTTTTTCAACGACACAAGTACAAAATCGAGTTATCATATGTGAACTTGAAGTAATCCCCTATGCCAAATCCTTGAGTCATTTGTGAAGCGCATATCTTATTTTATCACACACCGAAGCTGTCATGCAATCGAATTTCTCTAGCTTCCTTGGTACACACAAGGAATTTCACTTGATGCAACATTCGTTGCGGTAGCATTTCAACAACGTGGGTTTTATCATCAATCCCAAATTGACAAAACAATCAAAAACAAAATTGCTAACAAAATGCGGTAGTTGTTTCCTACTTTTTGCACTTGTAAAATTTGCCAACAATTTTATTAGGCTTGGAGAATTAAGTCAAACAAATGAAACATGATTCCCAAGTTATACATTTTACAACAGATGGAAATTATCCATAGAAAAAAATGAAGAAAAAAGATTAATTTGTTTGCACTTATAAACTAATTATTCATTTCTTTTAAGTTGATTTTCTATATCTCTCAGGATTATACATATATCTTCTTTGATTGTGAATATTCCTGATTGATTATATTTGGTATTATGTTAATCTTTAATGGTCATAAAATAAAGTCTATAAATAGGCTTATGTACTATTTATGAATATATTAAAATATATAGAAATTCTGCATTTTTCTCTTCCACATTATTTTTTAACTTCATATACAAGCCATTTCAATGCCAACTTTGGAGGTGGATGCTAGCCACACAAACCGCATGGCTCAAAAGCTATTTTCCCAAGATAGTTGTACAAGTCATTTGATGCTATCACGCTAGCTATATTGGCTGCGTTGCTCAGTACTGCTTTGCAAGCTAGTTGCAACGTAACACATAAATTTTGGCGACCCGTTTAGTCATTTATTTAATAGATAGAAAATTAAGGATTGATTTTATCCCTTAAAAAAATTAATTAATTGCATAGCAAATAATTTTAGGTGCATTTATTTTTAATTTACATTTACATTGGACTAGTGATGGATGGGTTCGAATTGATGGTTCAGGGCAAATCGACCCAAGCCCGTATCATCGGAGAGATTTTACGGATTTATCTTTGCGAAATTTTAAATTTGAGAAGAATCATCTTGCAATCCTGAATCGTATCAAAAATAAATATTGTATTTGGAAAAGCAAATATTGCGTTTGGAAAAGAAAATATTAAGTTTAGAAAAGAAATTTTTGTGGATATGAATTTGGAAAAAATTAAAGCCTATAAAAGGATTAAACGCATAGGGTTTGAGGGGGTGCGCGCCACCCGGGCAGCGTTCCCACTACCCGGTACCTTCATTTGGCTGTACCTGCCACGGAATGCTAAGCATGGACCGTGGCCCAGCATCGTGGCCATCTGGTAGGGTCACCCAATCCACTAGGGACGTTGGCGCGGTGCCCAATGGGAGAGAGAATCTTTTTCAAGGCCTCTCACGCCTTTACGGAAGATAGACACACATGATCTCCCACCCCAGGGCGGGTCCCTCCGCCTGTTTCTTCTTTAGTCTTACGAGATACTATTCCAGCCACTATCTTTTTCTAGGTGTGAGAGCTACCTATACCTTCCTCAGTTTAACACCGGAAATGAACCTCAAAGAGAGGCTGGCGCTTATCAGCTGACTTGAGTATCTTTCAACTCAAGTCCCATCCTTTAGGAACATGGGCATAAGGGTCACTCTCCCTAGGAGGATTCTCTCCTCTATTTCCCGTAGGTCTTTTATACACTTGCCTAGGTCTGGGGGGCTTCTCTTCGTTCGAAAAAAAGAGAACAAAAAAAAGTCAAAAAGCGAAAATGAGAGAGGAAAGGGAAGAGGGGACGTGCGGCAGGGTGAGGGAAAGAAAAGCAGAGAGAGACAGACGTGAGGAGACGTCGACCAGCAGGGAAAAAGAAAAAAGAAAAAAGAAAAAAACAAAAAACAAAAGAGGACTGTTCATCTTCCCCGTAGCCGCTCCGCCCCGCGCCGCTCGAAGCCTCCGCTGCGCCGGCCGCCGCGCGGCATCGCCGCTCGTCCGCGAGCACCGCCGCTCGTCCGCGAGCACCGCACCACCGCCGCGCCCCGACTCGCCTACAGCCCGCGCGTCCGCGACCCCCTGCTGCAGCTGCGACGGTCCGACGCTCGTGCAACCCCCCTACCCGCACCACCGTGCGCTTCCAGCAAACGCCGCAGCAGCCCGACGACCTGCTCCTCGGCCACAGCCCATCGCCGACGCTCGCCCTTTTGCCGCGTCACTACTGCTCAGCCGGTCGCGCCCTCGACGTGCGGCCCCGTCGCCGAAGCCCACCGCGACTGCACCAGCCATCGCCGCTCGACTCCTCGCGACGGCCCGACGCCCGCGTCTGTACCTCCGCCACCGCCCGACGCCACCGGAGCCCACATCGCCGGTCTGCTGCTCCGCCGGACGCCGCACCGATCCCTGCCGCCGCGACCCGCCTCCTCACGACGACCCGACGCTCACCGCTGCTGCAGATCGCGACGCCAGCAGCCCGTTGAAGCCTCCGCAGTGCCGCTCCGAGCAGCGACCCGACGCTTGCTGCTGCATCTGCCAGCCCCGAGCCTTCCGCCCGAGTGTCGCTGCTGTTCCGCCCGAGTCCGCTGCTGCCAACGCCGCCGGTCCGCCCTCGCCGGAGCTCCGACGACCACCCCCCACTCCGGCGGCGACCCATCACCTCCGGTGGCACACCACACGCCCTTGCCAAGCCTTGGTTGGAAAGCAAAAGGAAAAAGAAAAAAGAAAAAGGAAAATCAAATTAGGTAATTTTTTTTACTTTATTCTATTTTTTTATGTTATTTTATTTATTTACTTTTCTTTTAGTAGAATTATTCCTAAATGTAAGATTGAAATTCTCTCCACAAAAATTAGGAATTGACAGTCCGATTTTCGTCCCAAAATCGACCCGCAATCGCTTGAAAAATCGATTTGCAGTTTATTTAAAATTGATCAATCCGATCTAATGCGCGAGATATGATTCGTCAATTTTTGGATATCAATTTTATCTTGCTTGATTTGCTGTCATGATGGTTAAATCAATTTTATTTCCGTAAAAGAGAAAAATCAAAAGAAAACATTTGAGATAGGATTAGAATATTTCTTAATTTAGGGTTATCTTGCATATTTAGAATATGAATTTTATTTCGAATTTTTATAATAAAAATAAAAAATTAATTTAGGATGCTAGTTGTTTTAAACTTAGATTGCAGTTATCTGACAATTTTTTAATTTCGAATTTTATAAAACAAAACACAAAAATTGCCATGCATATGTCATGTAGAATTAATGCATTATTTGCACGTCATTGCATATTAGGATATATTGCATGCTCTTTAGGAGAATAGAAAAATCATGCGCACGTCATATAAAATTAAGTTTATGAAATGCACATTATTTAGTGATTGTTGCTATGTCCATTTAATTAGAGATTGCCCGTCATTAGAATTAAGTCATTAGGTTAATTTAGGTTGCACATTTAATTGTTGCATTTCTTTAAAAATTATTTCTCATGTCATATAGTTTAGGCTATACTGCTATGTCATATTACTTCATGTTAGATTAGTAATATTGCATTGCATATAGATTAGATTTTATTAAACAAGAGAAAAGATTGAGTGATTGCGTGTTAATTATAAATCATATGTAGAACTGTTGATGTAGATTTTGATCTAATACTGCAGATGCTTTCGATGCCATGAGATAAGTATTGCTTTTCTTGGATGTTAAATTGGTGGTTTGCACACCCGCATGATAACCTCACATGTTAGGAAAATAAATTAAAATCAATTCAAGTTGCTTGCCAAACATTTTTTTTTTTTTTTCGCAAAATAAAAGATAAATGTACCGAAATGGCGTTAAAGAAATCTAGCTTAATCAAATCCCCGAACTCACAATCTCTGGTTTGTAGGAGTAAAGTAAATCTCAAATTAGTTTACTTGGTTTCTAATCGACTCACAAAAAATAGATTAGTGACGACTCATAATTGAAAAGTCATTTTTATGTTAAGAACTTCAACCTAAGTCTCGAATTGGTATGGTGGACTTGAGAGAACCCGAGCTAAGTTTAGGTTTAGTAATCCATAAGCCAAATTCTAAGTGGTCCACCCGAAATTTTGGTTGCGACAAGTGGCTTACAATTCCCTTTCATCTCTCAAAATTTTCGCAAGTTGTTTCGAGAAGTTGACACTATTGGACTCGTTGCGCTTAGATGGGCCTTTGCCTAAAGTTACACCTCAAACAATCGTCTCAAACAATCGTCAGATGTCACCTAATGTCGTCTCGTCAAGGATCCACTAAGCCTGCTGTTGGGTACTGATTTCATGGAGAAACAAGTTTTCATAGCACCATTGGACTTGATTTCAAACAAGTTTAGTCATCTCGAGTTTAATGGGATGTTAAAGATAATTAGGAATTTCTCTAGTATAAATTCCTACTTTAGATATATTTTGATAATTCTATTAATATTTTGAATCTCTAAATGTCTCCCTTTGACTGTGCATATCTTAATCTAATAAAGCCTATATAGACTTATGTACTATTTTTCAGCATCTATTGAAATATATAGAAAATTTCATTATTCTCTTCTCTGTTTTATTATTCTCAACTTGGTATTTGAGGCATTGTTCCTAGGAACCCCTAAGCGCTCCGGGTGCATTTGAGCTCAATTGTGCACACCCAAATTTATCCATCCTTGCCAACATAAGTCTCATATGAGGAAGCACTTAGTTAAGAAATGATGTGGAAGAAAGAAATACATAATTTTTGTATATTTCATCATATATTGATAAATAGTACATATGCCTATTTATCAACTTTATTATATGATTATTTAAGCTAATAAGATAAACATGATACCAAAAACAATTAATCAAGGATATGCATAATGGGGATATATGCATATGATCCCGAGAGATATGGAAAATAAAAAATATCATAATATCTTTAACAAGCGCCCCTCACATGGAGAAGCAACTATTTATGATCGGCACTGATGCGGATGATCGGCCCGTTAATTCCCTCGTGCTGGTGGTGCTAGTTTTGGTGCATGCTTCCCCCAGGAGTGTAGCCCCGGCAATTCCCAGTGCAGGGGGGCGGAGACTTTTGCAGGATCTGGAGAACAACTAGACTCGGCTCCTTATTATAAGCCCGTTCTCCTTCCTGGCCCTTCATCAGAACCCGGCTCGCCTTGCTTGGTCGCATCGATGTTCCCATCAAGAACAGCAAAATCATCAGGCCGGCTACTACTTTTGGCGTTAGGATGTTCTTCATCTCAGCTGATCTCTAACTGTTTCTGGCTATCTTCTTCTTTTGGCTGCTGCAAGTTACGGGTCTATTTGTTAGTACGATGAAGAGAATGCGTCCGAGGATGTCTCGTATTTATATCGTGAACTACCAGCAATTTGCTTTCAGTTTCTTCTTCCTCTTGATCAAACCTGTTGAAAGGGCTTGGGATTTTTTAACTTTTGACTGCCCCGGTAATGCAGAGCCAGCTTTGGAACTTGACTCCCCTGGTTATAGAGAGGGAAGAGGAAGAAGAGGGATTTGAATTGGTGGTTGACCACAGTCTAACATGGCAGCTCGGTATGTTTCACAAAAGAATGAATGAGTTGGAAAACCAATTCCTAACAGGGCTTTTATTGTTTAAACAAAAAATAGTTAATGAAATATTCATTATTGACAACAATTTATGCCGAATAGTTTTTCGTTCATTAATTTTTAGAAGTGATATAAGCGCTTTTGGGTAAATATTTTCTAAATTATTCATTTTTCAAGAAATAAACATATCTAGAGTAGTTAAGGTTAACCACAGTGGAAGTTAAGATTTCGATATACATCTAGAAATGAAGTCAATTCTTACTTATGTTAAATTCGCGGAAAATGAATGGTTTGTAAAAATATTTTCCTTAAATTGATTAAATGTGTCGCTTACAAAAATGAATATACAAAAGATATTTTCATCATTCACGAAAATATTTAGACATAATTTGTTATCAATAATGAAGATATTTTTTATTAACTAATTATTGCAAACGATACATGCGATTACTTTTGGGAAAATATTTTTTAAATTATTCATTTTCAGTTAAACAAATTAAGCATAATCTCTGGATTTTCTACTTCTTCCTCCAACTCCTTTGGATTGATTCGATGTAATTGTTCTAATATTTTCTTTTGTTCAAAATACATTATATAAAAATTGGTCATGCAAAATTCGACTTGTCACCTTTCATACTATGAACTTAACTAACATTGCTTCCATGTTTAAAGCGCCAGGCTGGCTATAAAGATTGAAGACTGAGTTTGATTGTCTGGATATCTAGCCATGATAGAATTAGATACGATAGAATATAAAATCTAGGCATTTTGTTATATTTTATCTAGCATTTAATGAATTGTAGTAATATAAATGGATATTTTCATATCCTACGCTATCCATTTTTTTTCAAGAAATTTCATTGCCCCTCACTCTTCGAGAATTAGAAAGATCATTTTTAAGTTTGAATTTGTTCATTTAAAATTTGGTTCTTCTTTATTTTTTTACTTATTTTTTAGTTATTTTTATCCTTTTTATTTTTTTTTTTTATTCCTTCATCATTTCTTAATAAATTTTTTTATCAAATAATAAAATATTATAGAGTAGAAACAATTCAAATATTAAATAAAAATCTGAATAAATAAAAATGAGAGTTATTTTTTATTTTGAATTTTTTAATATTAGAATTCAAATATTATTCATATTTTATTAATAATATATTTTAATTTTATTATTTAAGAAGTTTGCTATTCAAGAAAATAGCTTTTATATCACGAATATAAGAAATTATATCCACCTTTACCTTATCTTTCTTATGAGATAATTTTATCAAGTTATATTTATCTTATATTCGACTTTATTTTTTCTTGGGCTGGAGCCAAATACAAAATAGGATAATTCCCGACTTTTATCTTGACTACTAAATGTAGCCTAGGTGTTTCCAATAGATATGCACCGAGCAAAGTAAAGTGCCATGTGATTATAACACATGAAGCGTCCATATTGAATAACTAATTAAGATGCATCTTTGTCAATAGGTGCAGGTCTCACGGTACGAACACAAAAAGCCATTGAGAAAAAGCTCACGATGCTGGAAGGACTGTGTTAGACAAACATGCGTAAAAGAAAGTTTAGACGGAAAGGTGATCATCAGTTAGGTAAAAATTGAATGGCACGGTCGTCAAAGGAGAAGTAATTTTATAAATTCAAAGGTAGGACGGAGAGGTTGAGTTCGATTGACGGAAGTGGGTGGGATTTGGAAAAGAGGTAGGGCGACAAATGGCCCGACGTGAACATTCTTCGTCCGTTTCGAAGGGGGCAATTTAAACCCATTTTCCTCGTTTGAATAGAGGATATTGCAATTTCTCCTTACCAACATTCTCTTCCACGATGCTACGTCTATAGTGTCAATATAAAATTGCACTTGGAATTTTAATCCTCTATGTTACGTCATTCGTGAAGTATGATCCTTTACATTTTCTTTTGTGTAATTAAGTCCTAAGGGGCGATCTTTATTTATGTAAGTAAGTCCTCCTGTTAATTGCCTGGTCTAGAGCAACTATTAAAAGTGTCGACATGGCGATATTTTATTATGATGAGACTTAGGCCCTGTTTGGTAACCATCCAAACATGGCCAAATTCTGATTTTTTGTTTCCAGAATCAGTTTGGGCTCAGAATTGCGTTTTGTAAAATTTTTGTTTCGGGGAACAAATTTGTTTGCGGGAACATATTGGGAGTAGATCAAGAATAAAAAAAAAAAAAAATGTGATTCTTATTCCAGAATCAGAATTGAGAATCAAAACTCTTCTTTTTCTCTTTTCTTCTTCATCGATCGCCGTCCCGTGACTGCCGCCTGCCACTGCCTGCCGCCACTCGTCGCCGCCACTCGTTGCCATCCCGCTGCCGTTGCCGAACCGGTCCGGCGAGCTCACCAAAGGCAAGCCCAACCACCGGCGAGGCCTGCCTAGCCCCGGTGAGGCTCACCCAGCCCCGTCGGTGGCCAAGCGGGCCTCACCCAACCCCGGTGAGGCTGTCTCGCCCGTGGCCGGGCGAGCCACGTGACGCCCAACCCTGCCGGTGGCTAGGTAGGCCTCGCCCAACCCTGGCGAGGCCAGCCTGGCCACCGGTGAGGCTCGGCCTTGCCAGATCTGGCGAGACCAAGCCTTTGCGAGGCCGGGCGAGCCTCCTCGAGGGCCGGCAACGCTTTGGTGAGGTCGTCGGCCCTCGTTACCAGCCTGAAGAAGAAGAAGAATAGGAGAAAAAAAAAAAAAAAGAAAAGAAAAGAAAAGGAAAAAAAGGAAAAAAAGAAAAGAAAAGAAAAAGGAAGAAATTATAAAAATTATTTAAAAATTAAAAGAAATTGATTTGGAACAGAATCAATGAACACGGTACCAAATGTAATTCTATTCTAGAATCAGAAATTTTGTACAATTACCAAACGCGTTCTTTTACTCAGAATCAGTTCCCCAAAACATAATAAAAAATAATCATTTCTTATCAGAATTTGTTCCTGGGAACATAATCGTTACCAAACGCGCCCTTAGATGGTGTTGAGAATATTTCTCTAGTTTGAGTAGGTTTCCTAAAAGAGATTTTCTATTTTTGATAAGAACATGTGTGTGTGTGACACACACACAGTACTGCAAATAAGAGAAGTGTCGGATTTTCTCTCTATGAGTTTTTGAGTGAATTCTTCCGAGAAATTGTGAGATAATACTTGTAGGTTTGCTTTGGGCTTATATTTGAGCGTGCAAACAATTTTAACTTTTTATTCTCCAGATTCATATTGGATTTCTTGTGGCCGGCTCTCTCCATGGAGTAGATACCAATACTAGACCGAACCAAGTAACTATCAAGTGTTCTCTATTATTCCTCGTTCATTTGTCCGGTGATTTTGCGAGAATTTAATTGCTAGTCTAGTTAGCTTCCTCATTATATTACAATAAATGGCATTGCGATTTATTGTTTAATAAACATGACGAAGATATTAGAAGCATGTAAAAACAAGTCGACAAGGGAAAAGGAATGGAGGGTTGTGGTTTTACTCAGCCATGGCGTAGTATCTTTGCCAACACTTATGTTGGCCTCCCTATGAGAAGAAGCTCGTGACCAAGCCTCCAATTTACATACTTCTTAAGCGTTAAAAAGCTAGTGAATATGGCGATAGGTCGAGGAAAAATCACCCGTGGGCAGGTGTTTCAATTAAGAAAACAGTGAAGTATGAGAATATTTTGAGTTGAGGTTGCGCCTTAGATATAAGGTCATGATTTCCTAATTTGAGGCCATGCAACCTTGATTCAAAGTCATGATTTTTATCGGAGATCGAAGGTGGGATATATATATAGGATGGGCATGGCGGATGAACATAGCGGTGGTCGGATGCAAACCAAGGAAGGAGGACGAGAGAAAAATAAGAGAGAAAAGGGAAGGAAAAAAAGAAGAAGAAGGAAAGAATTAGTTTTTACATTTCAAACGGAAATGACTAATTTTTGTTGAATGATCTGTCACGCCAATGATCGTGCTCAACTTGTACTGAACAAGCAAGTTATGTCGACCAAATTAGATGACATGAAAATTTATTTAATAGAAGTCTTACATTGATTTATATCGGAAAAATTTAAGGTGCTTTAATCGAAAAGAAAACAACCGATTGAACAATGAGCAAGAGGCGTTTGCTGTGTCCCTGCTCCATAAAATAATTATACCAATAAAGTAGTACTCTCGCATCACTGTTTCTCTTCCAAAACTCCCTTGTCGAAGCCAAATAGCTCAAAAATTGATCGAAATTGTCACAGCTGGAGTTTAGTTTTATGAGATACAAAACCGATCAAGACCTTATTACAAGAGACTCAAATATCTTAAGTTTTAAACCACTTCTATAGTAAGAAAAACCAACATAGATCGAAACTGAATTCATACCTATGGGGCGAATCTTCAAATCAAGGCAGGCTTTACTCAAATTCTATAAAGGGAAGACACTCTAAGATAGGCACCTTTTGTTCGCGGAAAATCAATGATTTGGAGAATATTTTTCTGAAAATGATCGCTTATATGGCTTGAAAAAATTAGCTAATAAGAGATGTCTTCACTATTAGTAATAATTTATGTTTGAATATTTTTGTGGACAGTGGAATTTTTTTTGTTCATTCACTTTTTATGCGATAAAAATGATCATATTAAGGAAAAATGTTTTTCAAATCATTCATTTTTCACAAAACAAATGAAGTTTTAGGTGCGTTTATTTCTTGAAAACTTCATAATAAAGGAAAATATTTTTCTTGAAATCGTTTTCAAGAAAAATTAGAATATGATAATTTGTGGAAAGCGATTTTATTCTTGTCAAAAGGGAAGTTGCTTTCCCATAAACTAGGGGTGTGCATGGTCCGGGCGGGCGGTTCTTGACCTAGAACCGGGAACCGCCCGCTAAGGACCGATTCCGAAAAATTGGAACCGGGATCCACCCATTTGTTGCATGGATCCACCCGGGAACCGGACCGCTGGTCTGGTCCGGTTCGGGTGGATCCATGGAACCGGTCTCCTTTTCTATTGATAATTTCAATAAAAAAAAAAAAAAAAAAAAACTAATTTGCACTAAAATATATAAAAAAAATTGCCGCTAATTATTTTTATTGATAACCAAGTTTACTACCATAGCAACAGGTTACTATTACCAAGATAATATTCAAGGGATGGATAAAAAATAACCATTGAAAACACAACATAGCATTACAAGAGGCAACATTCAAAGACCAAAAGAAAATTCCATGAACCATATAGTCTCCTTTTCTCATATTAGGTAATAATACACTTGTTTCCTGTGTCTAATTTTCATATATGCACTGGGCCAGTGAAAATTTAATACATAGTAAAGAAAAGGAAGAGGACATTTGGAGAGAGTATCTATGCAAATTTATAGCTGCAAAGAGAATACACTATCGACGATCCAAGAAGACAAACTCTTTAGCAGAGAGAGAGAGAGAGAGAGAGAGAGAGAGAGGTGGGATGGGAGTACAAAGATGATGTTGATGATGCACGTAAAAAAGAGAAGGGGGGGTGTGTTGGAGATTGAGACTGTGACTAACGGCTGATGACTGAGAGATGAAGCGAGGAAGGAGTAAATGCAAATCCACTCTGATTTAGCAAATAACTGAAATCAAAGACAGGAAAGGCCAAAGAAAAGAAAAAAGAAACCGAGAGAGAGAGAGAGAGCTATTTCCATAAAGTCCCAATCCACCTATCAAACCCTTTGTTATAAGTCCAGTTTTTAATATTAAAAATTAATCAGTCTGGTCTGGGTGGGCGGGTGGATGGATCCGGTCCGGTTCCCGGTTCCAATTTATGGGAACCGGTGGGTACCGGTCCGGTTCCCGGTTCCATGGGCGGATCCATCCACTAGTTCCTTTAAGAACCACTGGTTTCGGGCGGTTCCGGTCCAGTTCCGGGCGGTTTGGGCGGATCCCGGTTTTTTTGCACACTCCTACCATAAACTAAGTTTGTTTCTTTCGGTTCATGGAAAATGCTTTCCGTAAATTGATTGATTTTCCATCATCAAACATTGAAAAGTCAGAAAACAATATTTCAAAAACAAATTTCTTTCAAATAAACGAACCCTTAGAAGTGCTATAATTTCAGGATGGTCAGGGTATTTGCTCTACCATAAAACTTATCTTGCGGATACCGGTCCCAAGAATTTAGAACTTGGAAACTACCTTATAAGTGCCTCGAACCACCCTAAAATCTGAAAGCCGACCCCCAGGTTCCAAGTTTCGTATTGTACATATTTAGGAAATCTTACATTAAGAAAGCAATTTCCACAAATTCTATCTGATATTAACACAATCAACATATGAAAATGCATGTTTATGTCCATAATTACGTAAACACAAGAACATAATGACATTGCAGGTTGAAAGTAAGCCTTCCTCCTCTAATTGAACATGCCAATTTCACGGATTCTGCAGATTTGAAGAAATTATATTATCTTTTGATTTTTTTTATCGAAAGAAAATTATATTTATTTCTCAAAAAGATACATGAGAAGTAATAAGGTTTCATGGAAAAGCAAATTGAAGTAGAGCAATATCAAAATACTATGAAATAATGTTAAATCCAAAAAATAAAGAGGATCACCGTTAAGAGTGATTTATATATACACAACTTTTGTCATTTTTTGCAAATTTTTTACACGTGGCATCACCTTTGATCAATTACTAGTAATAATGCTTAAAATTGAATTTAAATTCAGTGAAAAATGTTCATAAATGTGATTTTCTCTTTTGGTATTAATTATTATTCATCATTGCCAATTCAACTGTGCTTTAACAACATTGAGATAGCTGAAGAAATGTGGAAAAAGAATCAGAAAGGATCAACATTTTATAAAATGCTAATAAGATGGACTTTTCCAAACTTTTAATGTACGAAATTTTAATTTCATCGAATTCGATTATGAAAAAAAAAAAAAAAATCAATTTGCCGCAACGCAACACAACACCACACATCAATATATATTCCTAATTTTTCTTCCAACCCGAACGCATATAACAATTGTTCAACGGAAGTTTACAAGAAAAAGAAGGAAAACATAGAAAAAGAAAGGACCATAAGATTATTATCCGATTCGGGTCGATTCGTCCCATTCATCGGAAACGATCCTTTCACGGACTATGTCTTCTGGACCCGACTTTGCTCGTCTCCTCCGTGTCGCTGCTTGAAGAAGAAGGATTCAGCCCGTACTCGCTCGTGCCTCCATACTCGCTGCTCACGTACTCATGATTGTTAAACGCGACTTTCTTGAATTGCCTCATGTTCTCGCTATAAGAGACGCTTTCGTAATCGGTGCTGCTCGATCCGCCGGCGGCCCAGTTTTGGCCGGTCGAGCTTTGGCCGTTCGACTTCGGCCAGAAGTTTAGATCGTCGAAAGAACCGTCCCCTTCTAGGGCTCGAACAATCTGGCCAATTCGCAATTAGTTAGAACTGAGTTTCCATGCTGTGGTATGATCTATAAATTATGTTGATGCCTTGGGCAATTGCTGTGTGGATCATAGCAGGAGAATGGAAAAATTGAAGTGGTGGCTTCTAAAAGAAAAGCCTAACTTTCTCGACTCTTTATCCATGCCAAGTAGACCGGATCATGGATCCGGCGATATCATAGGTTAATCCTAGGACTTGCTTGAGCCAATAACCGATCTTCCCCCTTGGGCCCTAGCCTGATCATTTAATGAATAAAGTCGATGTTTCTCAAGTCACGAGCAAGCTCGGACAAGGAATTTCAGCCTCGATATCCGGACCGACCAACCAGGTCCATCCATTGATCGAGTCCTATATATTAGTAGCTGGCGGGATTTACATATTACCGTGTAATCTTTCCTAGAGATGCCCAAAAAAAGAAAAAAAATTAGCTCGATAAGTGAAAACATGTACCTGGCTCATCTTGGGTCTCCTCCTAGCGGAGTGCCGGATACATGCGCCAGCACACGCCGCCATGCGCGCCATCTCCTGATGGTCGTAACGGGCTTCCAACCGCGGGTCGGCTAACTCGTTGAAGTTTTTCTCTTCCAAGGCACGTCCGATTCGGGGCCTAGCCTGCTCATCCAAGAATAACATGAATTAAACTGAAAGTTCAAATTTAAGCTACCAAATGTAAAGATTTTAAAGAACAATAATCCCATGCATGGCTTGTTCGTAGTAAAGTAAGAGAGAAGAAGGAAAACAAAACCATATTGAATCCGTTTGCATTTTATGTCAACTATACGCCTCTCCATTTGGAATTTATTGGTCGTTTTGATATGGTAATGGTGAGTTGTTTTCTCAAGTAAAATGAAAGGAAAGAGCCGAACCCAATCCACGAGGCTGTCCTCCATCAGCTCGCTGGTGGGGTCGGCCGGACGCCGTCCCGTTATCAGCTCCAGAAGCATAACTCCGAAGGAGAAGATGTCGGACTTGTCAGTCAGTTTGCCGCTCGCTGCATACTCCGGGGCCAAGTAACTGCAAAAAGTAACGTTGACTTAGTTGGTCAATAAGTGATTGTTTTCAGAGTAGATAAGTCTCAGGTTCTTGATCTGGGATCTACCCTCTCAGAATTGATTCCTCATTCAGAACTGGGCGGTTCCAAGCCCATATCAAGGTTAATTCGGGAATCAGGCCTACAGTTTAAGTAGGTTAATTGCTATTTTAAGAAAACTTATCATATTTAACAGTTTGTAGTGTAGTGAATAAGGCATTGGTGGATTTCCTAGGCTTCCCAGTTCGTAATAGATCTCCAATGTACCTATCCTTTTTTCTAAACAAAATGAAAAAGTGAGAGAATGGTTCAGAACCAGTTCGCGGTGTAAAACCAGGAATTGAAACGGTCATGGTCGGTTTCCTAAGTTTTATACCCAGAAACCTACCCGATCCATGTATGAACCAGCCTAGAAAAAGTCGGATAAGGCCAGTTCGGGTTGGTTCCTTGGATTGAATCGGACCGGTTGCTCAGACCCTATTGGAGATGAAATTGAGTATTCATATTTCTTACCCGAATGTTCCCATGATTCGTGTCGACACATGAGTGAAATTGTCCGAAGTAAGCTTAGCTAGTCCGAAGTCCGCCACCTACACAATCCATCGCCATGGTTACGAATTCAAACGGCTTCAGACGCAACTTCCAGCCCTGGAAAAAAGAAGACGAGAAACGTATACTGACCTTGGCCTCGAAGTTGAAATCAAGAAGGATGTTTGCACCTTTGATATCCCGATGGATGATACGAGGGTGACCTGTTGATTCAAGTTGGAATGATCAGTGTATCATTGCAGAGAGAGAGAGAGAGAGAGAGAGAGAGAGAGAGAGAGAGAGAGAGAGAGAGAGAGGAGAGGGAGGAAGGGAGGGAGGGAGGGAGGGAGGGAGGAGATGAGATGCTCACAATCTTCATGCAGATAAGCGATGCCCTTGGCAGATCCTAAAGCAATTCGAAGCCTGGTGGACCAACCCATGGGCGGACGATCTTTCCCTGTGAATTGGTGTGATTGTTAGTGATATATGAAGGTGATACTCTCATCAAACAAGGTGATCCACCCTGTGAATTGGGTGTGACTGTTAGTAATACATTGTAGAACCATACCGCGAAGGTGATACTCTAGGGTTTTGTTCGGCATGAACTCATAAACCAACATCCTCTGACTTCCGGCGATGCAGTATCCTATCAGCGACACCAGATGACGGTGATGGACACGGCTGATGATCTCCACCTCAGCCTGAAACTCCCTATCTCCCTGCCCGCTCCCGGCTTTCAAGCACTTCACGGCCACCTCCTGCCCGCTCGGCAGCACCCCTTTGTGCACGTACCCGAAACCTCCTTGACCTATTATGGTGTCGAAGGCAAATCCGTTTGTGGCCATCGCTAATTCGTTATAGGTGAAGGTGCTCTTGTTGAACCCGAGAGTGATGGAAGAGTCCAGGCCATGTGAGCTCCTCGAGTTCCCTTCGGTGCTGCTCGAGAGAGGTGGTGGCGGCGTCGGCCAGCCTGAAGGTAGAGCACCTGCCACTGCCCCCGGCGGGGGAGGGATTTGAACGACGTGATCTGTTCCAGGTGGCTGAGTTTTGTGCCGACTCGAATAGGTCTTGTGGTATCCTTTGCTTGCTAAAGAGAGAAAAAAGAAAAGGAAAGAAGATAAATCATTTATTCTTTTATTGTCTTTTTTTCTTTCCCTTTAGCACGAACTAGGTCTAGTTTGTGCACGCACCTTTTGAGCCATCGCCAAAAGAGCCAGCGTGATGATTCGTCTGAGCTCGCGGGTTCTTCTTCTTCTTCCCAGCGCACGAAAAGATAAACCACACCAAGAGCACGGCCAATAACACTCCTACTCCTATCGCGACTCCGATCATGACAGGCAAGATAGGGAGTGACGAGGAGGAGCTAGGAGATGGTGGCGAGCTGCCTCTTGTCGAGGAGCCTGTCGGAGGCGACAGAGAAGGTGTCGTCCCATTTGACGGGGGCGTGAGAGATCCTGGCGGCGGTGGCAAATTTGGTACCACGGTCAATGGAGGAGGCGGTGATAATGCGCCAACAGAGGGGTCACCTGGCGGCGGAATTACAGGAGGAGAGTTTGCTGGTTGAGGAGGCGATAGGGAAGGAAAAGGCGGCGAGTTCGGCGTACTTGGCGGTAGTGGCGACGGTTGTTGCGGTGGAGGGCCAGGGGCAACTATTGGCGGTGAGGGCGGGGTATTTAGATCACTTGATGGAGGCGGCGGAGACGGGATGGCCTCTGAAGGTGGCGGCGATGAAGCCGGGGGAGGCGAGGTAGCGGGTGGGGGCGAGGCCAATGGTGGTGGTGATGCGGTCGAATTCAACGCCATGGGAGGAGGAGACGGTGGCGATGGTGGTGGTGACGACGGCAGCGGAGGCGACCGTGAAGGTGGTGGTGACGATGGCAGCGGAGGCGACCGTGAAGGTGGTGGTGAAGACGGAGGGATTGGCAGCACCTGAGACTCCAGCGGCGGCGATGGGTCCATCTACAGCGCCACTGAGACCCAAACGGCTCACGGCAGGGCGGCGGCAGTCGGAGGAGGAGGAAAGATCCCCCAACACCCTTCCCGAGACAAACAAGCAACCCACCGTCATGAAAGTTCCATAACGTACAACGAAACACGCACGAATCAATTCATCAATCAAACGCCAATCGAATTCAGCAAGAAAAGAAAAGCAAAACCATCCAACTGCTCATCATCAAATCTCATCATCTGCCGGACAGAAAGAGAGAGAATACCTGCCGGAGAAGGTCTAATTCTCCAGGAAACAAGAGCGATGGAATCGTTTTGTAATGGCGCGTTCCTGGAGGAGGAGGAGGAGGAGGAGGAGGAGGTGTTGGCCAATGTCCTCCTCCCTAGAAGGTGTTGGCCAATGTCCTCCTCCCTAGAAATCAGGTGAATCTTCTCTGGACCCTGTTATCATCCTAGAAACGTCCAGGACAGTTCTATTTTTAGCTCAATTAGTTTCGTGTTTCCCCTCCAAATTGCTCGCCGAGCAACCGAGGTAAGCGATCGGCAAAATCTCGCCCCCGCGACGCTGAATTACTACGATTATAATGACTTGGAATGGACACAGACCTGCCCGAAATAGTCCTCCAACTATGCACAGCTCGCTAATGCCATGTTGTTCGACGTATCTAGAAAATGTGATCGAATATGTTACTCTATGTTTCCGAATATTAATGGACCGTGTCTTTTTTTTTGCCCCCCGGATTCTGTGACATTGTGAATTTCTCTGGGGAAAAACATGTACCGCCATGAGATATATCGGTTTATAAAGCGCACTGTGTTTTCTCCTCTTTCGATCGGCTCTCTCCATATGCTTTTACAATCTCTGGGTCCGTTTAATTTGTGGAAAATGTACCATTTTCTGAAAAATAAAAATTCAAAAAAATGTTTGGCTGAAATCTGAAAAAAGAAAAAAACGGAAAGCATTTTTTGTCATTTGGTAAGGAAAATATGATGCCGAAAAAAATCTATCTTTTTAATATTTTTATATTCTTTTCTTTTTGCTAATAAACAAAATTAAAAAAATCAATTTTTAAAAAAAATTAAAAATCTGATATCTATAATAATACATATTTTTGTAATAACAAACGTTTCATTAACTAAGAACCCGAGTCTAAGCACTGAGGACCGGAACATGGCCTTTATGGACACAAGCTTGAGGGTTAGGACTAGAGCTTGAGCATTGGGCACCTGAGTAGGGCCTTTATGGACCCGAGCTTGGGTGTCGGAGCATCAATTACGGGTATCAATAGGGGTGAGCATGGTCCCTAGCACCTAACCAAGGGACCAATCTACATAGTGTTGGTTCTCAATTTTTGGGATTGTGGACCGAGGACCGGATCGACTCTGTGGGTCTGGTCCAATTCCAAGGTCAACCCAGGATCAATCAAATTTTTTTTTTCATTTTTTTATGTTCCTTAAAAGAATAAACATATTCTTTTTAAATTACATATTTATCAATAATGCACATTGAATAATCAATCTATGAATGTCGGTACATATCAAACATAGATCTAAGATAAGGTAACAACACTCCATTTGCCATTGTTGAGCTGTGATCGTGAGGCAGGCCAAAAGAGGTGAGCAATTTCACCGGTTGAGCTATGTTCATAAGGAGAGGCTAGAGGCTAAAGAGGCAAGCGGCCAGTAAAGATGGTTTATATCTTTTATTTTTTGGTTGAATCCAGGCCAAGCTTCTACTTTCTTGTTTACATGGAAAAACTGCATAAGAAAGAATAGAGGCAGAAGTGCAATGATTTAAAAGTACACAAAAATATATATGATATGCATTATGTATATAATATATACATGTTAGACCAACCTTAAAATCTCAAGACCAAAAATCAACCCCATAGTGCAGGGTCTAGAGGTCTCAAGACCAAGGACTGCTTAGTCCCCCTTGGAATCGGTGGGCTGATCCTAGGTTGACTGGACCGATGCTCACTACTAGGCACTAGGGTTTAGGCCTAGCCTTGATGGACCCAGATGTGGGCATTGGGGGCTCAGGCCTAAGCACCGAGAGTCCTAAGCCTGGCTTTGATAGACTTGGGCTTGGCCATTGGAAACCTGGTCCTAAATGCCAAGACTAGGGAGCCGACATTGGGGCTTTTGTGCTCAAGGGTAGAGTTTTGGGTTTAAGCGTTGATACCTAGTCATATTTTGAAAACGTTTTCTAATTCATTTAAAGAGGAAATCATTTTTCTGCATTTAAGCTTTGGTAGGAAAATATTTTCTATCGATTAAGAAAATATTTTTCATTGAATTATTTTCCTAAGCAAATCAAAGGTTAGAAAATGAGGAAAATATTTTTTACGAAATAAATGACCCTTCGTGTTTCTTTCTCTTTGTGTAGTAATGATCCCGGTGGCCTCCGCTATTGAAGGGGCTATCGCCCATCATCACTTGGTCTTCAGATCTTGAAAATCCAATATCTGCCGAGTGTGGCGGCATGGAGATCAAGCATGTAGGAGACGGGAGACTGAAGGTGGCAGCGACTAGAGAACCGGTGTAATCATAAAGGCTCTCGCTTCTAGGCACAAGCTGGCTCCCGAGGAGAACTGCCCTTAAACCAGTCAAAGGGTGAAATCCCGACTGCTGAGCTGAGACGACGGCATTGTCCTCAACCGGGGGAACTCGGTTAACTTGTGGTTGAAAACAGTGCCGTAAGGCATGTCAACCCAGCTATGAACATTTAATCTATCCTCACTCACTTTAGGCGTGGGAGGCTACTATACTTGCCTACTTGGTAGTAGCCAGAACTGAAGTCCTGACGTGGTGTCTACCTTTACCACCATTAGGCCTCCTAATTCTCTGTCTATCTTTGTCTTCCCGATAAAAAGGGAATAGGATGATAGCGCGAGGTCTTTCATCTTAGGGCGGTTTTTCTGCATGTTTCCTCCGTGAGCCTTTTAAGGACTTGCTCAGGTCCACGACTAGATTGAAACTAACTATAATACAAATTATGAACATGCCAAACAAACTCGGTTCTCCGTAGAAAACGGGAACCGACTTAATTTGTTCCTAGTCCCGCTCCAAATCTAACCGGTTGGATTCCTGCTTTTGATGTATTGGATTCCGAGGTGTAGCTCTGGAAACGATTAGCCTTAAGGGACATGATGGTTACGGCGGCTGCGGCGACTCAGCAGTCAGGACGGTGACTTTAGTCTTCCATGCTCCCTTATATTCATTAGACTTCACTCTGTCTGTTGGCTCTCTCGAAAGAAGTGATGCAGTTGAAAAATGAAAGTCATATTTGCTGGGACTAATAAATTTGAAGCTCACATTCTCATAAAAAAAAACATAACCTAATACCGTTGCGTTATTCGATCCGAAAAGAAATGTGAGAAAGTTTATCGGGTTTGTTGCTCTTTCGCAGTGCTATCTTTGTTTTCTAGGTCAATTTTACGACGGATAAGTCTAAGGAAACTTCTGACCAAAAAAAAAAAAAAAAAGTCTAAGGAAAGTTTTAGGTTTTATAATATTTTTTTTCCTTAATCCTTACGTTATTTGACAATTACTAGGTAATTAACTAGGAGTAGCTAAGTTCGTATTATAAGATACTAGTTTCTTTATATGCACTCCACGCGTGCTTGATTCAAGATGGATTTGGATGATTTTTAGCAAATATTATAGATATAAATCTAAAAGGTAAGAATATGTGCTCCATAAAATTAGGAGATTTGTAGAGAAATCGCTTAAAAATTTCAAATTTTCATAATTTATAATGCTCATTTTACTTTTCTTTTTATTGGGATAAAATAATATTCAAATTCGAGTGATGCTCAAGCTTGTTTGCTTGGGCTTTCTATTGAAAATTTATTGGGAAAATTCTAAATAAATGTCTGAAGTACTCTCATTTTCTCAAATAAAGATATAAAATGGATGCTATTTCAAATGAAGACCTAAAATAGCTATTGGTTTCGAAGAAGGGCCTAATTTTCTAATTGGTCAATGGCATTTTCATCTTTAACATTTTTTAAACTTTTTCGTTCTTTCTTTTTTCTTGTTGTCTTAGCCACCAAAGAGGGCTAGGCGAGGGCCACCCTCACTAGCCATCGGCAAGAGATAGCCTCACCTAACCAAGGTTGCTTGTGCCAAATCTACGTGGGGGTTGCCTCACTTGCGGCCAATGAGAGTCGCCGGGCGCTTGCTGGTGCTTATTGAAAAGAAAAACAAAAGAAAAGAGAAAAAAAAAGCAATTTAAAATTATAATTATATTTTGATGAAAAGTATCCCTTGATCGATAGGAATATCTAGCCAATCAGTAATTAGTGATGTCAAGCCATTTTTTGAAACTGTTATGACCATTTCAAATCCTTATTTAAAACTAACATGTCAATTCCATACTCTTATTTTAAATAATATTCATTTCGGACCCTTATTTGAAATTTTTCCAAGGTTATTTATTCGAATTTCTTGTTAAAAACAAATAATTTTTAAAATGCTAAGGAGGGATAAGAAAAAAAAACGTGATTTCGCATATATATATATATATATATATATATAATATTATATATATATCTCTTAGGAATATTCCAGTCAAATCGAGTCAATTAATTTTTTTTTTAAATATATTAAAGAAATTGGCAGAAGTCTGTAAATAAATAAATAAAACTTTGCTCCTTGCCCCCAAAAATCACGACATTTTACACGCGTGCCAGCCGGGCACTTTCCGCTAAATCTCACGTGCGGTTACTAGAAGATCCGCGGACCAGCTAGCGACGGAAGCTGCAAAAGCCCCTCTCTCTCTCTCTCTCTCCTCGAAGCAGGCTGCGAGAATTTCGAAGTGCTGTCTGCTCACACCTCTCTCTCTCTCTCTTCTGTGAGGCAGTGCGATGCGGTCCCGCCGGAGAACGCTCCTCAAGGTCATCATCCTCGGGGACAGCGGGTGAGTCCCCATCGCTCGCTTCCATCTCTTGCGCCGTTGCTCTGCATTCGCGATGCGTCTGGGGGGTGTGTTCTTGGGCAGGCGGGGGCTGCTGATCGTCCCGTCGGATCTTAGACTACGAGGCTTGATAAAAAAACTTGGGTTTGGTCAGACGATCGGGGGGGAATCGTGGGTCGCGTCGATGTGGTCCAGGCGTCGGCAGGGTGTGGGGAGGGATCGGGAATTGCGTCGGGGAAGCTCCGTTTGTCTTTACGCCGGCGCTTTTATGGATGAACGTTGTGGCTTAGGGGTCGGGAAACAGTTCCCTTCTCTGGTTCTGTCGGGGTGAACTTCTCCGCGGAGAAAGTTTCGTTCTTGATGAGGAATTATGGTTGTTTGCGTCTTCTTTTTTTGGGCCAATTACACCTTAAAGATCATGCGGGATCGGCTTTGAGTTTGGTTTTTCCTGTGATTTGCAGGGTCGGGAAGACCTCTTTGATGAACCAGTATCCTGTTCCTCCCGCTTCAGTCGGTGTCAAAACGTTTGGTTGTATTTTATTTTCTTCATTTGGATATTCCCTTTTGTTTATTTTAAGGAGTAGTTGTTACTTTCTGGTAGCCAGCTATCCCGGTCTCGTTTCTTTTTGAGGATGTTTGCCTTAAATCTGTTGCTTTTAAGATATGTAAATAAAAAATTCAGTTATCAGTATAAAGCAACTATTGGAGCTGATTTCTTGACCAAGGAGGTTCAGCTCGACGATAGGCTCTTCACTTTACAGGTCAGTGACAGACAGCTGCTATACTATGATAGCATGCTTAATTTCATTTTGACTGCAAACAATTTCACGCATTATTTGTTGGGCGAATATCCTAAACTATGTTCATTATGACATATTTAACCGTAAATTTTCTTTGCAAGACCTAAAATTTCAAATTTATACCCGTGTGATGCATTTACCTTTTGTCAAAGTTATGACAATAAGAACTGTTAAAAATTTACCTACGTGGATGCCCTAAAGCAAAGAGTATTGACATGGCGCTCATGTAGCTTAAGTGAAGTACAAATGGCATTGCTTTGGCTGTAAAATCATCTAACAGAACCTTACTAGAGGGTAAATGTGTCATTTGGCATAAGTTTGGTTTTATTTTTTATTTTATTTTTATTTTTATGCCACAAGGAGAAGCTTAGGGTAAATGTCACAAGGAAAAGCTTGGGATTTTTTACATCACAATAGGCATAGTTTGGGATTTTTAATGTTACGAAAAAAGTTGAAGGTAAATGTGTCGCGGTGGGCATAGTTTGGAGTTTTTTTTTTTTGGTAAGTGGGCATAGTTTGGAGTTTATTTTGACTTTTTCCATTATTTGTCATGTTCGCACCTTTTATTGTGATTTTCTCCAAAGACATTTGATAGGTGTTTCCTATCACATTACACGTTAGTATGGCATGCGTGAAAACTGCACCCCCCCAAGGGGTATCTTTTAAAACTATGGAATTTTTTTTCCAGTTTAGTACCCTGCACATCAGAGAGGATATGTGCCTGAGAAAATTGATGTTATCTACTTAGCGAGAAGTGTCATCCCTGGACGTGTGCCTTCTTGTCCTTTTCTTTCAAAAAATGTGGAGGAAAAGTTTTTAATCCCCCAAGTTTCAGCCATGAAGTTAGTCAAAGAGATCTTGTCATCAGTTTGTTTTGAGCAAGGCTGCAAGGTTTAGCTTTTTCTGGGAAGCTGTCTATCTAAATCAAGGTTTATGACGGAATGTAGGGCAATTCTCTGTTGCTTGGGCATAAACATCAGTAAACAAGTGCGCAAAAGAACGGAGTCATTAAATTGAGCCTTTTTGTTGGCAAAAGACATGTTTGAGCCTCTTATTGAGTTTTTTCCATTTGATGCGGTATACAGAATTAGTTTGTAGACTTTGCACAAGCACTTGTGCATGAAGAATTCATGCATGAGAAATATCATGTTTTAGTAAAATGCTGCTGAGTTTCTTAGCAGTAAGTGCTGTCCCATTTTCTGTCCTGTTGTGGCGTGGCTCAGCAGAAAAGGTGAGAGAACCATAAGCCTGTAAGACAAGCATGTATGTCCTATTTAGGAATTACATGTTTAGAATTCCATATCTTGAGGTGTTATTCCCAATGCTTTGGAGTTATCTTTAACAGTGTTAGACCCACCTAATGTCACTTGGACACTAGCCATAACTGCAATGGGATGAATAGGCCATTGGCACATGAGAGTTTCTTAGTGGTAGGTGCTGTCCCATTTCCTGACCTATTGTGGTGTGGCTCAGCAGAAAAGGTGAGAGCACCATAAAGCCTGTAAGCAAGCATGTATGTCCTATTCAGGGTAAATGTTTAGAATTCCATAGCTCGAGGTGTTATTCCCAATGCTTTGGAGTGTTCTTTAACAGTGTTAGACTCACCTAATGTCACTAGGACACTAGCCACTACTACAATGGGATGGATAGGCCCATGGTACATGAGAATTTGTGCATAAGGTTGCTGCTGCAGCATAGTCCAGTGGTGCTATTTATATGCACAAATGCAGGTACAAATATGAATTTGGTGTACCACCGCCTTGGTGGCCACGATGGTTTGGGCTCTCTCCCCCTCACGAAGGGGAGGAGTTCGAATCCCCGCACGGTCGCTTGGGGTCTTAAGTGTGATGTCGAGGTGGTGGGTCCTTTGCTAGCGTCACTCCAAGGTTTACCCGCTGGCTGCCGGCTGTACGGGATTCCCTGAGTATAAAAAAAAAAAGAAAAAAAGAAAATGAATTTGGTGTGTGTTAGTTCCTTTCTCTTTCCTCTTACATTTTTTTGGTTAGATATGACAGCAAAATTGCAGATTCATATCAGAGGGAATGAGAGAGAACGCAATTTTTGTTTGGTGTTGAACACTAGAATAGGTCTGCATTGTGGCTTCTGCCAATCAGCAATGCATGATATTGCAACCGATTATTCTCGACATAATCAGTTGTTCTTTTGTCCAATTCTATTATTTTTCCTGCCAATTTTGCGCATTCACTGATTGATGTAATGTGTGTCTTCTTTTGTCTAATAAGATTTGGGATACAGCTGGTCAAGAGAGATTCCAGAGTCTTGGAGTGGCTTTCTATCGAGGTGCTGACTGCTGTGTTCTTGTGTATGATGTTCATGTTATGAAGTCATTTGACAATCTTAACAATTGGAGGGAGGAGTTCCTCATCCAGGTTTTACTTTAAGCTAAAATTCGATTGAGATTTGCTTCTCTTTCACTTCCCTAACAATCATCTGCAGACGTGACAGCCTTGAAATTGAAACAAGCTTCAAACCTTGTGCAGGCAAGTCCATCAGATCCGGAGAATTTCCCATTTGTGGTCATAGGAAACAAAATCGATGTGGATGGTGGAAACAGCAGAGTGGTACTTTATGTTTCCTTGTTTTTTTTTTTTTTTTTTTTATATATATATTTTTTATGTTTCCTTGTTTACCTTCTCTCTTTAGAGCCCTCTTTTCTCAAGTGACTGTATGGAAGTTGGGTCGACATAAGCATTCTGATGTGTGCTTTCAGGTATCGGAGAAAAAAGCTCGAGCTTGGTGTGCTTCAAAGGGGAATATACCATATTTTGAGACCTCTGCGAAGGAAGGTGTCAATGTGGAGGAAGCTTTTCAGTGCATAGCTAAGAATGCCTTGAAAAGTGGTGAAGAAGAAGAGATGTAAGTTCCTATATGACCCTTGCTCCTGTTGACAAGCATATTGAGAATCTCATGAGCTGGGTTTGTGTCTGCCAGTGGAACCTTTGACACAGTATCTTTATTTTGTTAGTTTTCTCATAAACCAGAATATGATTAATATTATTTTGATTGGCCTTAGGGGATGTTCTTGTCTAGTTGTGACACCTAGTTGCTCCACTATTGACACGTCATCTATAAATATGCATCTTTTGGTAGCTGAGCTGTAACTCAAACTTTGAAGTTTCGTCTGTAATTCTGAGCCTGTTGATAAATTTGTTGGGCTTCCTTTGATTGTCCCAGTTACACCTGCACAGATAAACCTTGCACTCTAAAATCCATCTCTGTAGTGTACTGTTTCATTTTCTGTATCAATGATAATACTAACATAGTCTTGTTTGTGCTCTTCGAATACTCTGCAAAATGCAGATACTTGCCAGATACCATCGACGTTGCAAACAGCAGTCAGCCAAGGCCATCAGGATGTGAGTGTTAAGGACTGCCAGATGCTTCTTCCCAATAAATGAATCCATGAAGGATTACTCAGATATTAGCAGGTTCTGCTTGTTTTAGATGATGCTGGGTTGTACATTGCTTTTGCCAGAGAAAATGGTTGCTGACAGATTCTTTTGTCTGGTTCCTTCCATTTATTGCCGAATCAAATGTATTCTTGAGTGATGTCCTACTTGATTTTCCTTTCATGATGCGGCTTTTCTCATCAGTGTTGATTTTTGTTGGTGTATTGATCTTTTTTGTGTGTGATCTAAGTACAAATATGCCGAGTCCACTTTCTGTTTCAGACAGTTGATGGAGCAAGCTCCTTATTACTCATCAACACATAGTACATCCAACTGAAAATATGACCATGAAAGAACTGAGACAAACGTATCTCATCTTGAAGCAGGGAATGGTTTACTAGTTGTACAGGATGGAAGTGAGTTATATTTGTATTGTATAACTATCTTTGGGTTCAAAATGATTCCTGTATTCACGTCATCTGGTTCTGGATTTTGCTCACATGGACTGACGCGGTTAAAAATCGCTAACCTGTAATTGATGCAATGAAAATATTGATGACATATTCGGTTTCATTCTCCCTCCCATTTTGTCTCCAACCATTGAGACTTTAGGCTTTGGCTAAAGTCAGTGGAGTTTTCCTCTTCACTTCGAAAAGACATCTTCAATTTCAAAACCCGGAGCCATCTTTGCGAGGGCTCAATCTCTTCTTGTTCACTGCCATGGCTGCTTGAGCTTCAAGCTTGCAGCCATTGTCGCTAGCTCTGGAGTCTTGCGGCCATGGACACCCAATTCAGAGTCTTGTAATTGCCATGGCCTCTAGACCAAAGTCTTGTGGCCATGTACAGTTGATATGGAGTCCTTAATTGCCATAGCCGGTGACGAGCTTGAGCTCGCGGCAAACATGGCCACTAAGATTTGGAGTCTTGTGGCCATGGACTTTCGATCCGGAGTCTTCGTTTCCTCTCATCTATATTCACATACTAAAGAAAGCTTCTTCAATTCCTAGAGGTTAGCGGCAAGGGAAATTTCTGGCGGTCGAGTGTGATGTCTTCACCTTTTGATATTGTCATATATCCTTACAGAATTTTCACAAGATTGGAGAGTGCCACTGTCATGAGCCAAAATTTACTTAAAAATTTGACGAGTCGCCATTTTTTCTTACTTTTGTTTTCTTTGCCTATTATTCTATCGTTTCAGTTGTGAGTAGTGGATGCAATTTCAGCTCTTATAGTCCTTGTACCTTTATAAATATTAATAGAGTGCATGCTCTTTACTGCTTATTCCCCTTCGCCCTTTTCTTCTGTTGGATTTAGTCTTAGCTCAAAAGCATGGTCAAGTGAGATTAAGATAGGATGGAACGCGTATTGAATATAGTGTGGAGGATTCTCCAAATCCGTGTCAGCCTTTGGGATTCATCTTTCTTTGATTCTTGTCTCTTCTCTCGTGATAGTTTCCGGCATTAGTTGGTATCAGAACCGCGGCGCACGTACGAGCAAAGTATCTACTGAAAGCACAGGCCTCTAAAAACCCCGTTTTATTTATTATCATAGAACTGCACTAGTGCCATAGAACAGACCAGGAGAATTTGCAAGGCAATGACAAACCACCACCAGAACATGCGACACACCACAATCGCCATCGCCGTACATCAGTTCTATTCGAGGTATATACCGGCTTTGTCGACACACACGTTCACAATACTGCAGTAAAATCAAATACATTACGTGAAGCAGTAGCACCTCATCGTTGTCTCTTCTCACCATCACTTCTGGCCATAAGCTGTTATGTCGGGTCTTGGCTCGAATGTATTCACGAATGGCTTCTTCCCTTTGAGTTGAGCATCGTCCCCATAAGCCGTGACATCAGGCCTCGGCTCGAAATCCTCTGCGAACTTCTTCTGTTGGAGCTTGGCATCGTTCCCATAAGCCGTGACATCAGGCCTCGGCTCAAAATCCTCTGCGAACTTCTTCTGTTGGAGCTTGGCATCGTTCCCATAAGCCGTGACATCAGGCCTCGGCTCAAAATCCTCTGCGAACTTCTTCTGTTGAAGCTTGGCATCGTTCCCGTAAGCCGTGACATCAGGCCTCGGCTCAATATCCTCCGCGAACTTCTTCTGTTGAAGCTTGGCATCGTTCCCATAAGCCGTGACATCAGGCCTCGGCTCAATATCCTCCGTGAATTTCTTCTGTTGAAGCTTGGCATCGTTCCCGTAAGCTGTGACATCAGGCCTCGGCTCAAAATCACCTATGAGTCGTTTATGGTCCTCTAGCTTGTCATCTCCGTGGCAGTCAGCCTCCTTCTTCTCGGGGAGAGAAGTGAGATGAGGTCGATCTGATGCAGGGTTGATCACATGGAGGAGGCCTTCAATTGCTTCTGGCATGGGCTCTTCTTTCATGATGCTCACCCAGTACTCACCCGGGTCTGTTCTAGCAACTGCTGTGCCAGTGAACTGAAAAGGCAAACATAGAAATTTGACAGGTGATGATATAATGTCACGTCAGGGCCATAAAAGGGTCAATTATCCATTGAACAGGAATCTTGAGAGAATTTTATTATTTCAACTGGAAACTTCTATGGTTGGAGAGTTACTAGTTGGTTTGACAGTACTCAACAAAGTGTGATCTAAAGGAGAAGCATGAGAGTGCATGGAAAAGCTTACGATCAGGACGGCGACGAACACCACAAAAGGTACTTGCGGATTCATCTCTCTGAGTGTTTGAGCTTCTCTCTTTGAAGGTGAGTATGCTGTTCTAAGTTGGCATTATTTATAGGAGATGGTCCGGAGGCTAGAAGGGCCCCTTTTGTTGTTCTTCTTAAAGTGGATGAGATCGGCAGTGACCCACAATGACAGTAGAATTACACAAGTCTCCTCAATTGGAATTCTTGTTCGGCAGTGACCCACAATGACAGTAGAATTACACAAGTCTCCTCAATTGGAATTCTTGTTAGAGAGAGAGAGAGAGAGAGAGAGAGAGAGAGAAAATGACATTAATAGTCCTAAACAAATGTCAATATGTAATGTTGTCCCTAAACTTTTAATTTATTCAATATGGTTCATAAACTTTGATCCAATGTGCAATAACGTCCTTGAATTTTTAATTTGTTCAATGTAATCCCAGAATAAATGCGGTTTTTGAAGTTTTAAATATTTTTCATTTAGTTTGTGGACTACATTAAATATTTAAAAATAGTTCATGGACTACATTGAAAAAATTAAAAATTTAAAGATGATATTGTATATTGGCCCAAAGTTCAAAAATCATTTGTGCTATTATTAGAAAATAAAACAAAAATCTCATGTAGGTAAAATAGAAGGAAACTACATATACATGAGAAAACTTATGCAAAGAATGTTTGAAGAGATGGGCTCTTAAGTGGATATTACGCATCAAATTAGCATGATTATAATTAGGATGCATTTATTCCGTAAAAAATGAACGAATTGATAAACATTTTCCTACAAATAATTGCTTATATCACTTATAAAAATGAACGAATAAAATAAATTTCTTCGTTCATAAAAATACTTAAACATAAATTATTATTGATAATGAAACATTTTTCATTAACTAATTATTTCAAACGATTATTTTTAAGAAAATATTTTTTATATTATTCATTTTCCACAAAATAAATGACACCTTAATATTGACTAGGCACTTGGGCACTCGTGGCATCTTGGGCTCGACTTGTCTCAAGAAGCTTCTATTTTTACATAAATTCAAAAATCATGAATAGTTGTGATTGAACAATTTCCAAATGTATTTTTAATAAATGTTGACTTTGCAGATAAATATGTCCATTGGAAATTAACTGTTCCGTCCAATTTAATGGTTGGCTGTTCACGAGACACATTGCTTCATTGTTCTGATATGAAAATATTCCTTCATTCGGCTCCTCCGATTTTCCTATATTTATGTTGAGAGAGTTTTTTTTTTGGTCATGTTGCTTCATTGTTCTGATATGAAAATATTCCTTCATTCGACTACTCCGATTTTCCTATATTTATGTTGAGAGAGTTTTTTTTTTTTTTGGTTAGTCTTACTCTACGCCTATTCTAATGCTCACTCTCAAACTTTTGTCCTGTCTCATTGCAATGCATCCCCACCCCAACCCCTTGAGAAGGTGAGGATTCGAACCCCTCACCTCTCTCTTCCAAGTTGGAAAGGTGGGCACTAGAATAAACTCTAGTGGTTATGTTGAGAGAGTTTGAGATGTTAAGTAGTATTATTGGGGCATTTTTACCTTAAGAAAGTGATTTTACACATCTACTAGCTGAATGATTTGGGTTTCCATACTATTTGACAACCGTGTCATAATTTTTCAAAAGATCATTTAATTGTTATGATTTTTAAAACTGGATCATTTAAATTATGTCCACGATTATTTTGCCAAAAAATTCTACATATTATTAATTTCTTTGGAGGATTTGATTTTAATTTAATGTCACATAAATATTTCAGATAAGGAAGACTATTTATATAATTTATGGTGATCAATTTTTCAAAAGTTATACTTACCAAAAAAAAAAAAATTCAAAAGTTATGAGACTTAATTGATCTAAAATTATTATGCATAAATGACTATTATACGAAAATTATGACATTGTTCGTGTCATTTTCAAAAGTTGTATTTTGCGGATTATTACCTTAGGAAAGTGATTTCAAATGCCTTTTAGCCGAACAATTATATTTTCCGTGCTTACTTTTTTTAACTTCTACTACGCTGACCTGAGAGTTATATTTGACATCCAACAATGGAAATTATACGAAATATACTTTTGCAACTACTAAAGTAAAAGGGGGGATATAGGAGCTAAATGAAATCTTTTGGACGTATACAACTAATGGATTCACCATTAATAGTGCCACAACTTTGGTATGGCATGTGCTTTTGTTGTTTTTACTTTTCAAACGATAATTTAAACGTCAAAAAATTTTAAAAGCAGATTACTTAAGTTATCTCGGTTATTTTCTTGTTAGAAATATTGATGACTCTATGAAAATAGAGTTATTTTACATATTTTAGGCAACAAACAATGCAATATTTGTGAGAAAATATTTGAATTTTCTTCTATTTACTCAAAATTTTCTTGTTTATGCAGCATAATGAGACATGGAGAAAATAAGGAAAAAATGGCAAAAAGAAGGAAATGAAGAATTATGTGATTCAGAAATTCAAATCAGGAAGCCTTAGAAGTTGGATGCAAATTCGGGATTCTATGATTTTCCCTAATTTAATGCGAAAGCGTTGGAGGGTGGATACAAAATTATGGATTATATGATTTATTTCCTAATTTTATGTGAAAAATAAGCAATTTCTTTGTGATAAGAGTCTTGGATGTATCCTATAAATAAAATAACATGCAGAGCTTGGGGAAACAGTTAGGTCTTTATATTTATATTGTTTTTCCATTGTTCAGGAAATTTTTCAAGTATTTTGAAAAGAAGACAAAAAGTGATAACAAAATTCTTGTTATTTGATTCAATATGTTGGGTTTAATTTATATTTTTGTTTCTTCTTCTATCGTGTTCTAATTTTCTTTTGTTATGGTTACGATGTAGCCTGATTATAATGATATAAGTTTCATATTTTTTTATATTTTGCATATGACTTCATTCAAGTGAGTTATATATTATTGTGCTTAATACTTTTGAGTAACTGACCATTATTTGAATGATTTGATGTGCATATTTGGGATTGAGAAATGATAATATGTATTTATTTCTTATAATATATAACCATAAATTAAATGTGAATAGAGATATATGATGTTATTTATGCGGCTTTCAGTGATATGATGGTCCAAAAGATTCATTGTAAATCGGGAATGTTAACTGATTTTAATATACTTATATTTATACATTACACTCATATATTATAGGATTGAGAACTCATGATTCATGTGTGAAAGCATAATTCCAAAAGTAGATTATTGTCAGCTTTATTTTTTTAGAAACGAGCAAGAGAACCCCACTTACCAATAAGGGTTAGGCGAAGCTACAATAATGCGGTTTTGGAAGATACCATGTTGATGGGATGTGGTTTTAGCGATGATGAGAATCTGGCCAATTTATATGATCTGTCATTTGTCATGTACAACATAAATATGCGTGTACATGTTGTCAAATTTATATAACATGAAATACGTGAGGTCCATGAGGGAGACATGCATCATTCGCGAACTGATGAAAAATCTTTTGTCGCAGCTGATGTTGTTCCATGATAATGGAACCTAGTTAATCCGCTCCACGCGTAAATCAATTGTTTTGCCTAAAACGAATTTTGCACCTGACATAAGTCAGTACTTGGAAGCAATTTCTAGAGTATTTTTCCGAAATCCCGTAATTTGACCTCGATCAGTAAGAAACCTGTCCAGCTGCACGTTCGTATCTCCCTTTCCTTTTCACTTTCCCTCTTGATTTATAGACGAGATCGCATACTGCCTGCTGTGTAAGTATGAAATACATGACAATAACAGATTGAAGCATGTTACTTTTTTTTTTTATAGTAGAGATGAAAAAAGTGAAAATGCTGGACCTATGTTTATCCACAAATTCGATGAGTGATTATCTTGCCGGCATTAGATCTAGAGTATGTGAAACCAATTGAAACCACGATAATAGATCTAGTCTCCTCCTACCTTCTCTGCAATGGAGAATTCTCTCTACCGCCTGAGTAGTCTCCTCCTACCTTACGGGTAGGTTTTCCCATTTCTAAATCGACTCCCTGCTACCCATCACTACTGCATTCCACCTTCATACTTCCTAGTCCCACAGAATCGTTTATAAGAGGATGGGTAGAAAAACCTTAACCCCATTCCCAGTCCGTCTACACCAAAACCCTCCCTCATCTCATCTTAGCTTTATTCCACTCGCTCCATCTCGATCTTCAGGCAAACTCCATCTACCAGCTGGTGCCGATTTCTAGTTATCTCCATCTGTAGACCCGGAACTCCCTTCAATCGCAAAGGATTTATCGTCCCGTCCTTGGTGGCTTCGCTATTCCATCAGGTCAGCACTAAAACCCTAGTTCGATCCTGTTCCTGTAATCACGAGATGGCCAATCAGTACGAAGAAGAAAGACGAGTGGCTGCCCTTTGTAAGAGTCTGGGCAATCTTTGGTCAGATGAAGATGCTGTAGAGATTACAGGTGATGTTCCTAAGGAAAACTTGCAGACTTGCCGAAAAACTCTGTTTGGGAAGTTTTTTAATAAGACCAACATCAACTTCAATGCTTTTATTGGCACAATGCAAAAAGCCTAGCGAAATGAAATGTTCACTTGTGCTGTTATTGAACCTGGATATTTCCAATTCTCGTTCCAGTCAGAGGATGAAAAACAGCGAGTGTTCGATTCAGGGCCGTGGTCCTTTGGGCACAATCTACTAGTCTTAAAGCAATGTGATCCCGACACCCCTGACATTTGCTACGATTTTAACAAGTGTGATTTCTAGGTAAACTTATTTGGCCTACCCATTGGGAGAGTAACAGATGCATTAGTCAGGGAAATAGCATCTAAAATTGGAGATGTAGTAGATGTCAAATTAGTAGCTAAAGGGAATAGCAATTACAAAGTTGGCAGGGCTAGAGTAAAGTTGAATTTGGAAACCCCTCTCAAAACAGGTATACTTGTGAATTTTGATAGCAAAAGACTGTGGGTTGAGTTTAAGTACGAAAGACTCCCGAATTATTGTTATTCATGTGGGAAGATCGGGTACTACGCAACCAACTGTCAAGAAATTCCATATGAGGAGACAGGGTTAGCAAAGAACTTACCGGGTAGATTTGGACATTGGCTTCGCGTAGAGGCACGTGAGCTGAGTCCATATGGCAAAATCTTCTATGGCAAGCAAGAAATACAGCCAGAGGAGGAGGAAAGTGTGCCTGAGACTCCCATTCAGCCAGCCCCTGAACCAGAACAGCATCAGAACGTAATGCAGCAAACCCACCAACTTGGCGAATTGAGCAATGCTGAAAACTTCAACTTACAGGAATACCACCATACTTTCTCTTCACAAGAATTAGTACTCTTCGCAGAGAAGGGCCCCCAGAAGCGAGGAAGTAGCTGCCTCGATGATGAATCTGTCATGGTGATATATCAGGAACAGTTAAAAGAAGTAGATGCAGAAATGGTGGAGAAGATAGCTGAGGAAAAGAGCCCAACAAGAGAGAAAGCAAGAAGTACTAAGCTGTCCTCTTCAAAAAAAGGAAAAAGATTCTGTCCCTATGGTGCTCAATCATCAAAATCAGTAATGGTCGACACTACTCAGCTGGTTGAAACTCCTATTTGTGTGGCAAAAAAGTCTGCTCAGTGGACTCTGGTGGCTAGCCCTAATAAGCCACCAACTCATCCATGAAGATACTGAGCTGGAATTGTCAAGGGCTGGACACCCCCTTGACAGTTCAAGCGTTAAGGGTCTTAACGACTCAAGAAAGGCCCAATATTATCTTTATTATGGAAACTAAAAATCAGGAGCATAAGGTGTTAAAATTGAGGCGGAGACTCCGCTTTCAGCATTGTTTTATAGTAAATCCAGAGGGAGCAGCAAGGGTTTAGCAATATTTTGGGATGATGTGGTAATCCTAACCATAGATTCCTTCACAGAACATGTTATCTTCACCCAATGCCATCTGCCAACTAGCAACCAGCGCATGCACATTTCATTTATACATGCACCGAATGAATTTAAGGAGCGAATACTGTTATGGGAGCATATTAATAGAGAGAGTAATCTTTATCACCTGCCATGGTTGTGTATGGGGGACTTCAACGAAATTCTATATCAATGGGAAAAGGTGGGCAAGAAAAGAGTTGAAAATTACCGGATTGCATCCTTCAGGGATGTCCTCAACCACTGTTCTTTGCTGGATATGGAATGTAAGGGGTGTGCATACACCTGGACAAACAAGAGACAAGGAGAAAATCTGATCAAGGAACGTCTTGATAGAGTATTATGCAACTCAGATTGGCGAATTAAATATCCCAAAGCAGAATGTATAGCTATACCAGCAATTGGCTCTGATCACACTCCAATTATTCTATCTACTTGTCCACCAAAAAAAAGGAAGAGGAAGAACTTTAAGTATGAAGCCTTTTGGGCAGAGGAGGAGGAATGTAAGAGCTTTGTCAGGGACACCTGGGCTGATCCTGACTCCCATCAGCTCAATGTGGTTGAGAAACTGCAGAATGTGGCAAAAAAGTTGGTAAAATGGAGCCAAGGAAAATTTACCAATGCAAAGAGGAGGCTAACTTGGCTGATTAGTGAACTACAAAAATTAATGAACGGCACAGGGGTTCCTCAAGAAAGCAAGGCAGCCAAGGAACTAACAAAAGAAATTGAACAGTTGTGGCGACAAGAAGAAATGTACTGGGGAATGCGATCCAGAATTAAGTGGTTAGCTTGGGGAGATAAAAACACCAAATTCTTCCATGCTACAACCATTCAAAGACGAACCAGAAATCAGATTGCTCTGCTAAAAAATCCAGAAGACGAATGGATGCATAATGAACAGCAACTGAAAGAGATGACAAACACATATTTCAAAAGGCTGTACGAATTAGTAGGGCCACGAAACTTTCAGCCCCTTCTACAACAAATCCCAGCCTCGGTGGATGTGGGAATGAACCAACGACTAGTAGAACCTGTTTCTACGAAAGAGATCACGCAAGCTATGCAACAATTAGGAGCCCATAAAGCCCCAGACCGGATGGTATGCACGGTCTCTTTTTCAAAACTCACTGGCCAGACATTTCTCAGGATATTTATTCAGAGATACAGGGTTTTTTTAACACGGGCTATCTCAATCCAGCTATGAACAGCACGCTTATTACCCTCATTCCCAAAGTTCCAAATCCAGAAAAGTTGGAACCGTTTCGCCCCATTAGCCTGTGTAATTTCATTTACAAAATTATCTCAAAAGTGCTGACCAATAGATTAAAACCCCTGCTACCAACTATAATAGCAGAAGAGCAGAGTGCATTTGTGGAGGGAAGGCTAATACAAGATAATATATTGCTGGTACAGGAAGTTCTTCACAGATTACGAACCCGGGAGAGAAAAAAGAAGTTTCAAGCACTCTTAAAGCTAGATATGCAGAAGGCGTACGACAGGATTGAATGGGATTTCCTTAGTGCATGCCTAACCAAAATGGGCTTCTGCGCACAGTGGGTACAATGGGTGATGCAATGTGTCTCAACCATTACTTTCAATGTGAATTTTAATGGGGAGTCTCTACCATCTTTCAAGCCTACACGTGGAATCCGACAAGGTGACCCTCTCTCCCCATATCTATTCATATTAGTAGCCAATGTTCTATCCTATATGATGGGCAAAGCAGTTGAAGATGGCACTATTAGAGGAATCAAGCTGAATAACAGCTGTCCCACCCTCTCGCATTTGCTATTTGTGGATGACTCAATTTTCTTCCTCCATGGTTCAATCCTAGAGTGTCAAAACTTGGCAACTATCCTACACGAATATTGTTATGCTTCTGGCTAGGCTATCAATCTAAACAAATCTGGTATATACTTCAGCAAATGCTGTCCAACAACCTTGAGGAGAAATACGGCCAATGAACTGAGAGTTCCAGAAATTGAAAAAACAGGGAAATATTTAGGGATCCCGACGGATTGGGGCTGCTAAAAAAAAGACATGTTTGCGTGGATACTTGCAAGGATAAATAGAAAGTTAGAAAGCTGGAAGGAACATTTGTTATCAAAAGCAGGGAAGGAAATTTTGATAAAATCAGTTGTACAGACCATCCCTCAATATGCCATGTCCATATTCAAGATCCCTGTTTCTATATGCAAAGCTATTGAGAGGAGGATTGCAAACTTTTGGTGGAAAACAAATAGTAAAAATGCTGGAATACACTGGAAGAATTGGGAAGCATTGAAACTCAGAAAGAAGGAGGGAGGCCTAGGTTTTAAAGACCTAATTGCTTTCAACACAGCTATGTTGGGCAAACAAGCGTGGCGCATCTCATAAAATTCTCAGTCCTTATTGAGCAGAGTGATGAAAGGCCTCTATTATCCTCATGGAGATTTCTGGAAAGCTGGACACGGATCCCGACCTTCATGGGGTTGGCAAAGTATAACTCGGGGTAGGGACTCTATCAGGCCACACATTATGTACTCAGTTGGGAATGGCAAAAATCTATCAATCAGAGCAGATAAATGGATAACAAGTGGTCCAATTGGAGGCCGGGCAACAAAAAATGAACCAGAACACGTGGCAGCTCTAATTGAACACGGAAATAGTAAATGGAATACCCAGCTGGTGGAGTCGATGTTCGATGACAGAATCGCTAAGGAAATACTTGCTACACCTATTGGAAGGCCAGATTCAACAGACAAACTAGTCTGGATGCACAGCAACTCTAGTATCTATTCAATGAAAAGTGGCTACCACACAGTCAGAGAACATCCAGCAAGTATAGGCCAAACAGCAACCTCATCGCATCACATTAATCCAGATCTATGGAAACAAATTTGGCAAGCAAAAACCCTCCCAAAAATCAGATTCTTTCTCTGGCAAGTTTCTCATAATGCTCTTCCTACACGGGAAAACTTATATAGAAGAAAGATTGTACCGGATCCCATCTGCCCTATCTGCAGCAAAGAGGCTGAAACCATTGAACATCTTCTTCTACTCTGTCCATGGACAACTCTGATTTGGAGTTCCGCACCTCTGCAGATCAAGATATCAAGATATGGGTTAACTCGCCTTGATGATTGGCTAGTTAAACTTAAAACCAACCCTCACCATACAAAGAAGTTCGAACAGGTAGCGGCTGTCCTCTGGAGCATCTGGAAGGGGCGAAATCAGTTCCTCTTCGAGAGGCGTCCCCTGCACCCGCAGCAATCAGGCACAAACCCTCCACGACACTTTCCATTCCGTGACCAAACAACAAGAGAAAGAAAGGAAGCTCACAGCCAAACCTGATCGATGGCTACCACCGTCCCCTCATATGCTGAAAGTTAACATAGACGCCTCCTTCGTCGAGCCCAACACTGTGGAAACAGAGACCGGAGGTAAATCACAAAACAGAGCTGCTGTTGCGTGCATCTGCAGGGATCACCGAGGATGTATGGTGGATGGCTTCGTGAAATTGGTGGAGGCGACTTCGGCGGAACAGGCAGAAGCTTTGGCTCTGATTGAAACCCTAGATCTACTTGCAAACCGTGTGGAACTCTCTCTACAAGTACAAACAGACTGCCTTTCACTCGTGCAAGGACTTACAGCTTCGATGGAAGTGAACTGGCAGCTCCAACCACTCCTGGACCGGGCCCGAGCGAAACTACAGGCTTTCAGTGACATATCTCTGGCCCACTGCAGTAGAACAACAAACCGGCCAGCTGATTGGCTTGCAAAGGCCTGCCGGTGTAATATCCTTCCCCCCAATTGGTTGTTTCACCCCCCGCCTATTTTTCTAGACTTATTATGCACCGATGCTCTAGATGTAATTGTCTCAAACAGTGGCTAAGTAATCAATATTATGTCGTTTTTTCTCGATCAAAAAAAAAAAGAAAAAAGAAACCAATTGAAACCGGTCCAGTTTTACATTCCAAGGTATGTAGAGGAGATTTCAGGTTCAAAAAATTAGGAAACCTATTCCAACGTATAGGTTTCGAGTACTAGGTGAAACTTGGAACTTGGAACTACTCTTTGTGTTTTTCTTATTTTATGTCTTCACACAATTTTGTGATATTATATGACGTTTGATGATAAGTGCATATTCTAGAACCATCATTCCGAGCTTCCATTTCTGGCAAATCCATGATTGAGTTTTTTAATTTATTAATGTTTCATATTTTTTGTGCCTAAATAAAAGTTCTGGATAGTATGGGGGTCCATTGGTGAAAAGCACACGAATGGCATGAAATATGCTTTTAACAATTTTTTTATTTTCTTTATTTTAATCAACTCGGACGACGCCATTTGCCGAAAAAAGTGGGCTCGATTTTTCACTATTGGCGAAGGACTCAACTCAACCCCACCGTGATTATACTCTTCCACCTGCTTTTTATTAATTTCCAAGAAAGCCCTAGTCAACTTCCAATATAATCTATGAGAAAAGGCGCACACGTTTTGCGTGTCCACAAAAGATTGAGATTTTTTTGAAAGATTTTGCAAGATCAATTTAGTAAGAAATATATTATTAGTTAACGAAAAAGGGCGTTATCACTATAATATGGAAAAATTGTACACCTACATGTGTAAGAAAAATATTTATAGATGTGAATTGTTTCTGGTAAGATTGTTTATAATAATCTCTCTCCTTGCTGCTCTACGTCATTTCTATTTATAGGAGATATTTCAAACAATATAAAGGCACGTGGACAGTGTACAATTTGTATTGTTGAAACTCTTTATTTTGAATAAGGGGTTAATTTGGAGGGCCCCTTTGTTATTATTTTTCTTTACAAGGAAGAGATCGGGGGTCGTAGAAATTACACAAATCTTGTACGGCAAGGACTTGGATTTTCATCTTGATGATCTCCCCCGGACGAGGTATTTGGCTTCTTGTTAGAGAGTTTGTAACGTGAATAAGGAAAAATAAAAGAAAACTATTGGATTTCCATATAAAACATCTATGTAAGAATTGTATGAATGGATGGTTCTCAAGTGAATATTGCACATTGGATTGGCTTGATTATTTTCAACCTTGATTGGGCACTTTGTGCATCTTTGACTTCAATTGTCTTAAGAAACTCTCCTTTTGCCGAATTTCGAAATTGAAGAAAAGTTGTAACTAAAATATTTGAAATTTATTTTTAATAACTGTTGAATTTTTTGTGTAAAAAATAACTGTTGATTTACTCAGAAAAGCTATTTCAATTTTCGTGTGTTTTTAGTGAGAGAGTTTGAGAGGCTAAGTTGTATTTTGCGGATTATTACCTTAGGAAAGTGATTTCAAATGCCTTTTAGCCGAACAATTACATTTTCTGTGCTTACTTTTTTTAACTTCTACTACGCTGACCTCATCTTGGTAAAGCAAACTACCATGGGTATTGGGGCCCATTGGTGAAAAGCACACAAATGGCATGAAACATGCTTTTAACAATTTTTTTATTTTCTTTATTTTAATCAACTCGGACCATGTCATTTGCCGAAAAAAGATTCATTGTAAATTGGGAATGTTAACTAATTTTAATATACTTATATTTATTTAAATTCACATAGAGATATGATGGATTGATAAATTGAGTAGGTTTGCTATACTTAGACCATTCTCATGTTTAATATCATTCTTGTATGTGTACTAATCTGAAATTCATATATAATAATTATGGTGAAATAAGATGCTCTAGCATATTTATTTGATTGATTAACTGAATTTAGTTTCAAAATTTTCCTTATTAAATTGTAAATTTTAATTTATTTTCAATTCTGTTTTGAACTATTATGTAAATTTTAAAATTAGTCCATTTTTAGTATTTAATAGGTTTATTAATCATTAATCTCCGTGGGATGATTTCATTTCTCATTATTATAGTACTTATTCGACAAATCCATTTGCATTTAGAATTTTACGAACAAATATTAACAAATCCATTTGCATTTAGAATTTTACGAACAAATATTACGTGACATTAATTTCCAATGAGTTATATATGAAATTAATGTCACATAAGATTTTCAAGTAAAGAAAAGAGCCTATATCAGGCTTTAAAAGTCATAACACTTAAATGATTGTAAAGGTTGAAAGTTATAACATTCATTTTACTTATCTCAATGAAGGAACTTGGACTGGTAACGTGATCTTATTGATGAAAAGCATGCGAATGCCGTGAAGCATGCTTTTACATTTTTAATTTCTTTATTATATTGAGTAAACGGGTGTAAAATCTAATGCACGAATCATATGTTTTCGCATAGATTTTCTTTCATTATGAAGGTCACGTGTAAAGTCCGCAAGACATGACGTCTAACCCGGACTACATTATTTCCCGTGAAAAGGGACTCGATTATTCACTGTCTGGAAAGGACTCAACCCCTCCATGATCATATTCTTCCATGGGAAGATAAAGTAAGAGATCAACCTAATTCCCAGAATACCCTAGTCAATTTCCGATATAAAATTGTAGAAAAGGTGCACACATGTCCCGTGTATGCAAAAGATTGACATTTAAAAGATCTTCCGAGATCAATTTATTAAGAAATAAAATAAGTGCATTGGAAGTATTAAAATTTGTCACAAAAGTACAAATGAGTCCTAAAATTTATAAAAAGTGTAGTCAAGTCATAAGATTTATCAAATTTATGCAATCGAGTCTTTTAGATAACTCCGTCTAATTTGGCTAACGGAAAATGTTGACGTGGCTTTTCCAAATGTTCTCTCTCCTATGTAACATGGTTAAAACATGAATATAAGATTAGAACAATGATGATTTTGGTCTTAATATTATTTTTAATATAAATTTTATTTAAATTGAATTTAAAAGATAAGGTAATAAAAGAAAAAGAAAAAGAAGAGGAACCTAGTAGCTCTCGCCGTCGTTGCCCACCATCATCAGGAATTGCTGGCAATGATGGGGTATGGTTAGTAGGGGTCGCTGGCCCAGCCAATGGCAGGGGTAATTTGTGTGTTGCAGGGGTCTAAGGTGATATTTGTTATATTGTTTAAAATGCTGGTATTGATGTGAATTTTTGCAGGAAAAGAAAAGAAAAAGAAATAATATGCAAAAAATTCTAATGCAATTAATATACATATCAATTGAATTCTCCTATAGAGTTTACAAGGACTTTTATTTAAATGGGTATGCACCCCATAATGCATGTTTATCCTTCGATTAAAAAAAATGTTAGACATAACATTGCAATATCCATTGAATCATAATATAAATGTATAGTATAGTCTGAATATGTAATATACTATGAATCGATAAAAAAAAAAAAAAAGAAAAAGAGAAGAAGAAGCATAAATAATAACTTTGCACCATTTGTCGGAACCTGATGCAGAAAAGGTTTTTCTTTTTTTGGTTGAAATGTTGGAAAAGTTAGCAATCTAATTTGAGTAGAATGTTCTTAAGAGTAAAGTCGTTTCTTTCTCTTTCACTATTGGCTATTCTCTATTTAAAGAGATTTAGAATTGATTTTTCCAATATAATCTTTCAATTCCATATATTTCAGTTTACTTTTGGGGGGGAGATTCTTCCTTTTCTTTTTGGTAAACATTTGACATCACGTGAGCATATGCAATATGCCATTTCATTTTTAAAGAAATTTGCAATGTTTCTTTCCCAATAATGCATATCTAGAACTCCCTTGATTTATTTTTCAAATAGGCATTTTCACATACTCCTTCCTTTT